>OX377205.1:29598452-29741300 GCA_947396885.1 Heligmosomoides polygyrus polygyrus | reverse complement strand
AACTAGAGAAAAAGCGTTTTCGAACCATGTAGAAATTAGTTTTCAGCAGGGATGTCTTCATAGGGGGCGGTGGGGGTTCGATTTCTGGTCCATTGTTGCAGAAATACGTGCCAAAAATCGAGCCCCCCTCGCCCCCTATGAAGACCTCCTTTTTGAAAGACCATTTATGAATGGTCAGTTAGCACATTTCCTCTACTTTTCAAAAAGCAATTGTGATTTTTGAATTTCGAAAAACGAACGGAGTTATGATCATTGTTATGAAATCACTCCAATGTCGACGGTGGAGAGTCTGCGAGCCGTTCTTCACAAATTTGATCATAACTTGGTTCAGTTTTTGAAATTCAAAAATCCCAATTGCTTTTTGAAAAATGGAGAAAAGGTTCTTTCTACTCATATAGAAAGCAGTTTTTAAAAAAGGGGTCTTCATACGGGGCGAGGGGGGGTTCGATTTTTGGCACGTATTTTTGCAACAGTGGACCAGAAATCGAACCCCTACCACCCCCTATGATGACCTCCTTGTTGAAAACCAATTTTTATATGGTTTGAAAGCGCTTTTTTTCTAGTTTCCAAATAGCTATTGGCTTTTGTAAAATTCGAAAAACTTACCGAGTTACGAGTACTTATTCAATATCACTTCAATTTTTTTCGCACAAAAATCGAAGTCCTCCGCCCTCTATGAAGATCTAGTTTTTGAAAACAGATTTTTACACCTATGAAATACCTTTTCTTGTCGTTTTTAAAAGCCATTGCATTTTCAAAATTGTGGAAAACTTACCGAGTTATAGTCATTTTTGTGAACGTCGAATTTCGTCGCTCCCATGACGTCGGTGCCATATCGACCAGTGGTCGATCCAGTCCATTCGTTTCAGAAAACCATAATTTTCACACTGTGCATTAAACAAGACTTGAAACTTTTTGTGGCAAGATTTCAACTGTGTGGGTGATCTGCTTCAGGTAAAAATTAATTAATTTTTCTTGAAAAGCGAAAAATTTAAATACGATCAGCCCTAATCATATCGGAGATCGCTGCGAAGAAGCTTAGTTTATGATTGTATATTAATCACATCTTGAGCTCTAAGATGGCCCAGTTTTCACTCTCTGATGCTCTTCCTCCAGAAGGTAAAAAAAATTTTGCCGCAAGAAGTCCGTCCTTCAGTGGCGATCGGTGATAATCGGAGAACAATGGTTCCACGTAACCTACCATATTTCGGAGTTTGTGCGACATCTCTGAAAAATTCACAGAGCTTTTAAAACAGTAAGAGGTGTGTGTTCTACGCTTTAAAAAGCAGCTTGTAAAAATAGCGGCTTCCATGTGATTAATGATATCGAATATTTTCGGCAAATGGTACAAATCGGAGCGTCTGTTTACACAGAAGATTGTCTCACTAAAACACGTTCTATTCCCTTGTGTCAACCGGTGGATTAAAACTTTATTGGGTACAACTTCACTTTCTGATGTTGTTTCCAGCAGAAGAGAGAGAATTAGTTCCGTGACAAGTCCATCCTCGGTTGCCATTCGGTCATCGCTTCGAAGAGTGCTTCCAAAAATCTTGTAGGAAAAGCACCCAATTTTCCTCAGCAATTAACACTTCAAATTTGGTAGACTATTTAGGACGTAGATGTCGCACGTTCAGGCAGAAAGCTGTCGCGTCCATGACTTCCTGAAAAAAACTGAAAAATGGAAACTTCTCATTGACTCCAAATCTGCCGGCGGAAATCTTTATTTCTAACGAGCAACACAATCATTATTTGAAACTTGTTATATTAATTTTTACAACTTTGCGGGACGAAGGAGAGACTCCACACCTTCGTAAGCATTCCTGGAAAAAACAACTTGTTAAGAATTAAAAAAATCACCAAAAAACCTGAAGAATAAGAGAGAATCCTCTGCTAAAACCGGAAGAGCACGACCCCCCCTCCAGACGAGGCCACAGCACGACCCCCCTTCGATACCCGAACCTCAAGCTTGACCCTGGTTGAACGACTACACCTACCAGCTCAACCACATCACCGTCCCGAGGCTGTTGGATTGGGCAGAGGACCGGGACTACTTCCGGGCGACATTACAGCTCTTCCACGTTACGGAGCGAACCATTTCAGATGCAATTCAGTTCGCCTCTGCGGTCGTCGCCCACGTGATTCGTATGATTCGCGTGGTGGAAGCTCATCAGCTTCTGCTGGTGCTCCACGCAGGCGTTAGTGTCATCACCAACGACGACCAGCAATACGCTGTAGACTCTTCCCTACCAATCCCGGAGCCCATTTCAACGGATCGATTCTGCATCGAAGAAACAATTCAGTGGTGGAGGGAAAACTACAGCAACGCCCTCATGGTCGCCGTAACAGACGGCTATCCGCGCACGCATTCGGTGGATCAATTTTTACAGGAAGAGCGGCGGGACAGAGAACACTAGCAGCAGCAAGCGGCACCACAGCCTGCGGTGCTGGCTACAACACCCGTCCAGCAGACCGCCGCTAGAAAGGAGCCACCAGCGGAAAAGCCTGCACCTGCTCCACAGCAACCATCCACTTCAGCTGCAGGCCAGCAACCGTCTACCTCAGCCGCAGGGCAGCATCGTCAGGCCCAAGGGCCGCCTCAACAACAGCGTCTGCAGGACGAGCCTTGGCCCCTTAACCCATACAGGGGCCGCAGTCCAATTCGGTTGGACGAGGAGACCCGAAGGTACCTACCAAGGACGCCGCCACCGCATCCACCACCGTTACAATGACGCTCGTGCGCATTCTGTTTCGATGTGGACCACTACAGCTCGGACTGCCTACGTCACCCAAGGCTTAGAGCGCGAGAAACTTGCATTGCAATTCATCTACTGTTCGAATTGCCTCAAACACACCGAGGTACCTGCTTGCGTCGCACGCCCTGCACTATGTGCAAGATGAAGGGCCATCATCGCGCGTTTTGTGTCGACAACCCACGCGCGCTGCCAGACATTTCAGAGCGGCCAAACGCTTTCTACCGCCGCCTCGCGCAGCGCACGTTTCGCCCCTGCCCTCCGGAGCTACAGGACGTACAAAATTACGACGTCCCACTTAACGTTGCCATGGCGCAACGCCGCCGCGAGTCGCGGCAGAGGGCCACTACTCCTGATCCGCCCCACGCTGGCCGCCGGGAGGCCTCACCCCACGAGGAGCCGGAGCCCCCGAGGCAGCAGGAGGAGGAGAAGGACCACGACAGCGAGGCGTCGTGGTGAGGCAACATAGTCAATTCAGCGCTTAACGCACCGGTTATAGTAATGCACCCAATTAAGGTAACCCTTTAGTCATTTCAGAGTAGTGTGGAAGCAGGTCAGCGACGGGCTCGAGCCAACATCGATAGCGATCCGGACACGGACGTGAGTGAACTTTGGAACTAATTCATGTTCAGGATCGCGCCGTGTCCCAGTTGGCCTGCAATGGAAGACGCCGACAGACCCGAGGCCCACGTCATCGTGGAGCCCGCCAGCAGCCAAGCCGTCCAGGACGTGAACCGATCGCCGAGAGCAACGCAGCCATCGAACCGAGCTTTAGGCTTTTCATTCTAGCAGGTGAACAGCTCATCCCAACCTTTTAATTCCAGGTAGCTCGAGTCAATACCAAATCGATGGCGCGAACCACAACTACAGGGCAATACACGGCGATCGACGACAACATCGCGCCACGCCGGACATCAGGGCTAAGTCCTTTTACTTGAGCAGCTTCACTTCAACTGTCGGCTTTAATTCTTTAATTATGTAATACACTTTTTTAGGAAAATCTTTATTCGAATAACCATACAGATGTAAACCGGTACATTACAGTTCAAGTGGTCGGTTGTGCGGTCCGTATGGAGGATGTGGTTTCGATGGATGGATGGTTCCGACCCATGGATGGTCGAGGAGAGACGAGTCGGACGGACCCACCCAGGCGATGGTAGTAGGTCCTCCGTGGCCGAACCCAGCCTTTTCGACGGCAGTTCAGTATGTTTGTATGGTTGAATGTTTTTGCATGTATTTGAATTATTGTTGTATATCTGGCAGTTCATATTTTTATGTATTTTGCTATTTTATATGTTGTTTATATTTTTATGTCACCAATTCATGATCACTCTCATATATTGCCGCACTATGTAGGTTTTTCTTTGTTCATGCTCCCCCGAGGAGGCTTCGCTTAATCAATTCATCGATTCGTGGACATCTTAGGCTGTAGTTGGTCTCCTGTCAGTTGCTTAGTGTCATAGTTCAGTTCAGACACTCTCTCTCATGCATTTCACCCCATTTTTGCAACTCCTAGCCTAGTGTCTCCATCCCGTACGAGCCTCCTCAGATATGTGTGGAGTCGAGGCATTTCAGATAGGGTCGGCCGCAGTGGTAGTCATTTCTTGTGTGAATTTTACGTGTGTATTGTTGTCGGCCGGCAGAGATCTTCCTTGCCATTTCATCCTCAGTCGACCGGGTGCTCCGCTCACGCCTTTTCTTCCCGGCGTTCCGAGGCCCTGGTCGGTTCTAATGGGGACGGTCGTCCCGTCCGTGTGGTCCACAGTCGATGCCCCTAAACTTCAAAACGGGCTTTAAGCCTTATGGTGGCCAGGCAGCCTTGCAGCTAACCCCCCGCGGGAGGCTTTCTTTTCTGGGCGGGAGTGTCGCGTCTCGCGACCACGGCGCTCCCCTCCATCCTCCTGTGGCGCGCAGACTCGCGGCGCGTCGGCGAGCGGCCTCTCGCGCGGCCTGCCCCGCCTTCGCTGGCATTGATCCGCGGGCGGAGCGCGCGCTCCGGAACGGGTATAACCCGCTTCCCGCGCAAGCCGCTAATTCCATTCGACGCCTGCATCGACCGCGAGCGGCCGCGCTCGCCTGCCAGCTCCAATTCAGCCGTGCCAGCCGGGGGCCTGGCCATCTCGTCATCCCAGTTCACCACGGCGTCGACTGCCGATCGGATGGGAGGCGACCCTTCCTAGAAGGGTCGCCAGGGCTGAGGGCGCTGAGGGCTCCGCACAGTGAAGCGCCCGGCCCACTCTGCGTCCCTATCCGCTATACTCTGCCGGCCATACCATGATTTCATCATTGCGTGTTCGGCCTATATTCCTACCCTATCATGTCGGCGTGTGGTATGGGATAAATCTATGTTGGTATTCGGTGTGCAGATCGAGGGAATGAGGTGAGTCCGTTCGTACAGTGTTACTGGTGGAACAGGCTGGCAACTCAGTGGTTGTGTAGTGTCCCCCATGGTATTATGCTGGCTGCAGCCCGGGGCTGAAGGGATACAGTTCAGCGGGGAGTGAAGGGACGGACCCGGGGAATCCTCAATTCAGAAGTGACACTTCAGGGCACGGGACCCTTCACCTCCCCGGGGCACTGGGCCTTGGCAGGCACAACCGCTGCACTAGGGCCGCCGACTTGCAACAGGTATACTTCGCCAAGAAGTACACATCGCCACTTGCCGTTCTCACATATCGAGCAGAGGTCTCCAACGTGGGAAATGAAGGTGAGGCCAGGCGTTACAACTGTCCACGTTTGTACAGCACAACCCCTCAGTGTCACCCTCATAGCTGTCGGACGGGGCACGCTTCCCACACAAGAAGCAGCTTTGAAGAAGGGCATGTGATGTGCTCAGAATCTCCCTCGTCTTCAAATCTAGATCCTCTTCAGTCTGCAGGCATCTCTTTTCGTCCTCCTCTCGAGGTTCAGTGTAGACCTCTGTAAACAAACCAAAGTGTAAAGTAAAGTGTATGGAGACCAAGCAAAGAATTAGGAGTTACTCTTTTGAGTGGCCGTTTTATTACGCTGAACTTGACTCTTGGTTCTCAACACGTTCTCTGCGCTTCCACCTGCGTCTTTTCTTACCTCCGAACATCTACCTTCTCTCTTCTCAGCTTTTGGTGTGGTCCTCTGTAAACAAGGAGTTAAGATATGAGGAAAAATTGTCAGACACCGCGACATACCTTCTTGAACGACTGCTCTATTGGCTTTCACATGGGAGTGGCACCCGAAACTTGCATTGTCGTGCGTCTAGCCAGTTGCAGCTCGGCAGTTAAATGTTTCGGTAACAAGGACAAAATATTCTGTATGGCAGCGTTAACCATATTGATATCTTCCCTCCTCTTTCTCTTGTATAGCTTACGCATTACCTCGCCAAGGGTGGCATGGGACTGCAAGTAAGCGTCAATGCAGTAGATAAGATACGATGCTACGATACTTTATGCTATACTCACCCCTTCACACATTTTGTATGACTCCTTAAAGTCGTCTTGCCCAACGATCTCAATTGGAGGCTGTTCACATTGTTCAGGTGAGAATTCGAGGAAAACGTAAGAGCGAGAAGTAGTCCTAGCGAAAGGAGCACTGAAATTGGTGGTGCTGCCTGGCCGCGAATTACTTCTACTGCCAAGGCTTTTACGTACGGGGCGTATCTTGGCTGTAATTATTATGTAGTGAGAAATTATACGTTAGCGAACGTTGTATATTACCTTCATCTACGAAGGTCGCTTCAGCGAGCGCATGTAGGCATGAAACTCCAGCACGATATCCGTCACGAAATGTGCAACTAATCTGGTATGCACATGCTCCACACCTTTCGCAATGGGAATTCATCTAAAGTGGAAATAGAGAAAATTTATATCAGAAACATTCGTTTCTTAGAAATTCAAATTTTATTACATCCGCATCGCAGCTGCACGTGGAATCCCTTACGGACACCGTATAGTATACACCCCTCTTAGATTTCGAGGACACCTTCCACTTCCGATCACCGTCCTCCACGATAAGGTTCTACAATATACTTGCTTTGCTCTGAGGTAATGAGAAAATATCGAAATTGACCTCTAGGTTCGCATAGAATCAAAGCGTCCCTATGGTGCCTAAGACTCCGGCTCTGGCGTACGGTCACATTTCCTCGTAAACACTAAACATGGGTTTTTGTTTTGATATTGATATTTATTACGACTGTTTAAGACAGGCGCATGAAAGCGATAAATGAATACATAATCAAACTTTAAAACAGGCGCATGAAAATGACATGGATACATCATCAACAAACATCAACACAAAGTGTCTTAACTTTACCTGAAACAACATTAAAAGCAGGACACTGGAATTCCTAAAAAAACCCATTCATAAAGGGCAGTAGTTTTCTTGCTCTGTCATTATTTTGAAAACGTGGCTCTTGAGAGAGGGAAGTGACTGCGGGAGTACAACGTTCTTACTAATCTTTAAGTACGCTAGTCCAGCTCTCACGCTAAATGAGTGTCGCCTTATCGACGTTTTAGGTCTGGAAAAAGATATTTTATTTGCACCTCCTCTAGTTCGAGACGGCAGTATGTCGTAAAACTGTGCTACATCCATAGAGACCTTTCTCTGAAGGAGTTTATGGACCATACACACATCTGCAATTAGCCGTCTAACCTTTAGTGTGAGAAGACCTAAGTATGTGTTCCGAAATTTGGCTCGAGGAATTCGTGAGTATAAGAAACCACCAGTCCTTATCATGATTTTCCTTGTGAAGTTGTTCTGCACTTTTTCAAGAGTAGCTATATCCTTGCGTTTATGAGGGGAAAAAACCGTAGTGCAGCACTCGACTATAGGTCTTACATACGTTTTGTATGCCAAAAGAAGGACATGTTTATTATTGGTACTTAAGGCCTTGAAAATGTGGTAAGTGCGAGTGACAGCCTTTCTTACTATCTCTTTGTAGTGCAACGAAAAGTCAAGTTTATCGTTGTAGTGGAAACCTAGGTCCTTGATCTCATGTACGGTTTTGATCGGGCAATCGTTCAGGATGTAATGAGGAGCACCAGAATCAGGAAGACTAGGACATCCAAGGCGAAGGTGAAAAGTTTTAGAGAGAGGGAGAGTGGGAGCAACCACTCTTGCGACCAAAGCACTAATCGATTAATTGCCGATTGGAGGATAGTTACATCCTCATTACTCCTTATTTCTCTATAAATTTTTAGGACATCAGCATATTGTTTACATTTAACACCATCTAATTCAATCAACCTTGCTATTTCAGCAACGTAGATATTAAAAAGTAGAGGAGAAAGTACTCCGCCTTGAGGTACTCCGCTGCAAACATTTCTCAAATCGGAATAAGTCGAATTAACACGCACCTGAAAGGTTCTGCCTGTTAGAAAGTCTCGGATCCAGTTCGTGACATTTTTATGAAACCGAAGCTGGTCAATCTTATGTAAGAGTTTGGAGTGGCTAACTCTGTCAAACGCTTTCGCGAAATCAAAATAAATTACATCGCATGCGTTTTTTTGGTCAAGAATGCCAGTCCAATCCTCAAGACATTCTAGCAAGTTGGTTTCTATGGATCTTCCTGAAATAAAACCATGTTGGGAACGAGCGATTCCAAGGTTCCTTTCTAAATGCTTGATGATGTGCTTCTTCAAAACCTTCTCGAATATCCGGCAAAAAATCGACGTTATGCCCACTGGCCTGTGATTACTAGTTTCCGCTGAGGATCCCCTCTTGATGATGGGGTAACTAGGGAATGTTTCCACAATCTAGTTACCTGGGAATACATCATGGACTGATTGAAAATGTAAGATAGAGGAGAAGCTATTACATGTGCCACATTACGTATAAAAACGAAAGGTATTCCATCGGGTGTAACCGAAGAGGTCGGCCTAGAAGCTGCAATATGTTCGAAAATAGTTAGCGGATCAAAATAAGGAAAGTGCTCCATATCATGTTCAAAAACCGAGCAGCAAGGCGGAAGTAATCCATCATCATCAGAGAAAACTTTACAAAATTCATCCGCAAGCACGTTTGCTTTCTCTAGGTCAGTTGCAGAAGATCTTCCATCCACGTTTAAATTTCCTAAATGCGTTTTTTCCGAAAGCTTGTGCCTCAAATACCTAAAAAATTTGTTCTTATTTCGAGACTCAACAATTTTCTTTTCGATACTGCGATTATACTTGCTTAGCCGACGTGAAAATAATTTACTGGAACGGTAGTACTCTGTCCAGTCACCACTTAGTTTGGCGTAGGTAAACAAACATTCTTTGTGCAGGAACATATTACGAAGATATGACGGTAGGTTAGCTGGACTGGAATCAACGTAGCTCATAGGAACAAACATATCAATGGCGTGGTTAAGTATCGCCAAAAACATTTGGTACTTCTCATCGACCGACGAGACCGAATCGAAGGATGCAAACCATTGAACGCTTTGTAGGTAACTGCAGACTTCCCTATAATCGCACCTACTGAAGTCTCTTTTTAGTACCGGATTCCATTTGACCCCGCTAGCTTTAATTGAAAAGGAAATACTATTGTGTTCACTTTCACCTAGCGGAGATTTGACCAATATGTCGATGAGATGATTGCAGTTTGTCAGCAAGAGATCAAGAACATTTTCGCCTCTAGTGGGCTCAGTGATGTGCTGAACGTAATCGTGACATGACATCATATCGACAAAGGAGGTGTTTTTAGCCAGTAAAGTGTCGCAATTTTTCCAATCAATGTCAGGAAAATTGAAATCACCGACAGCAATGACTGGAAGAGGGCTTGCGGTAAGATCGCTTATAGCTTTAACCAGACGGTCAGTAAGTGACTCACTGCAAGAGGGAGGTCGGTAAACAAGAATAACTCTGAATGAAGCGGACTGGAAAAATATGTCCACTGCCATAATTTCATAACCCATGTCGATGGATTCAGAAATCACTATAGGGTAAGACAGCGTACTTCTTAGTAAAAAGGCAATACCTCCCCCAGCCCTCATTTCCCTGTTACATCTCAAGATAACGTAATCATCACACCAAGAGCCGAGCATAGCCCTAACAGAATGGTGTTTTTTCAACCAAGTTTCGGAAAACAAGTAAATATCATAACGCGAACCGATGCCAAGATCAATGTGCAAAGAGTTTTTCGGAAGAGACCTGAGGTTGCAATAACAGCACGAAGGAGAGGGTATTTTAGATTCGCAGAAAACAACGTGTGCAAATGACCGCGGAAGGCTCATTTGTTTCCCTGAACGGTAGCGAATCTTTGAGGGGAGTTATTGGAAAGACCGAGACGTTCTTCGCGTCTCCGCGCTCTCTCTTCTTGAGAAAGGGATTCCCGTAGGAACACCCCTTTCTCAGCGAAAGTGCGTAGTCGCGATGATCTTCTCACAGCCAGACGCTGAAAATAAGATGCCGGTAGGACAGCTTTTAATAGTCTACTTTTACCAACAGCTGGTTTGCCAAGCCTATAAACAGATACAGGGACACAATCAACTTCAAGATGAAAAAGAACGTTACGGACGCTGAGATAATCATAGCGCACTCTCTCCGAAACTGAGGTGCTGTCGTGCTCAGGAATCCCACTTATGACCACTGATCTGCGGCGCTCGATTTTTTGATAGCATGACGACCCATCGCAGTTCCTCAAACCTGCCGTTGACGACGCATGAACAGGAACAGAAGGAGAGACAATAGGAATATCCGACGGAATTCCGAGTTTACGACGTAGAATCGCATTTTCTTCGTACAACTTATCTCGTTCCAACTTCAGTGCAGCTATCTCCTCGGCAAGCAGATTGATCACCACCTTCACACAGGCCGGTACCGCCGCTGAGTCGTCCAGTTGCCGCATCGCGTCGTCCAGGTTGGGATTAGGCGAAACGGTTGGAGACGTAGAAGGGCAGAATCTTTTCGCAGCTCCACTAGTAGTACGTACAGGAGTAGTCATGGTCGAAAATACTAGTAGCGAATAAATGCTGGTAGGATCAGCGATTATCAGGTCGATCGGTGAGTGGGCCGGAAATGGGAGACGTCGGCCGCTCGCGGGCGTTGCACACGCGAGAATGAAGTTTCGTATTTAGAAAACTGCTATTGATCACTATATCATTGCGGTTAACTGGACTTCGCGATCATAAGAATGCCGAATTAAGGCGTTCACCAGAGAACCAAGCCTACTCTTTTGCTTTTAGCACATTCTTCAATGTAGAATGCCAGGACTCAGCATGGTTGGAAGTGGTAACAGGAGCTTGCCTCCTAGCACGCCGCCCACTCTTGTCTTCTTCCGGAGTGGTTCTTCTCTACGTAGTAGATAGAATACTGTTCTATGTAATAAGCATTCGACAGTGTATATGTAATCTAACTTCGAGCATGTCCATTGCTTCAACGCTGCCAAGCCATGTTATGTACGAAGAATAAGACGCTTCGAACAAAGGGCGCTAGTTTCATGAAGCACTTTTTTGAATAAGCTGCATCCTAGTGAGGCGTTCGAACTCTAAAGATTAACATTAAGGGCAACTGTCTATCAATCTCCGTATACAGGCGAACCTTTAGCAGCTCCTTCTGCTTTCTTTTAAAAGGTTGCAACATGTGGAAAGAACACAGCATCTTTGAAACCTTGCTTGATGGAAACACGGCTATGAAGACATTACAGAATACGTAGGTGTCGGCGGTGATGAAGAACTGTGTGTCGAAGTAACGTATAATCTCCTAAGTGATAATCATTTTCATTGAATTAATGAAATTAACAATACAGCTCTATTGCACTTTCAGGACTCAGAGGTTGAGCAGAGGTCGGAATTTTTTTGCCCAAACTTCGACTACGCGGGTTATTTAGGGTGCTGAATATGAATCTGACATCCATTTTTCGCATTACGTTGGAGCACGGTAGGTTAGGGTGACTAAGGCTGCCAAGGTAATAATCTCCGATTCGCCCAAACTTCGCCCTGGGGCCATTTTGGGTGCTGAACATGAATCTGACATCCATTTTCGCATTACGTTGGAGTACATAGGTTACCGGTGACTAACGCTGCCAAGGTAATAGTATCCGATTTCGCCCAAACTTCGCCCAGGGGAGTATTTTGAGTGCGAAATATGGATGTCAGATTCATGATCAGCACCCCAGATAACCCTCCCACTGGGCGAAGTTTGGACGAAATCGGAGGTTGTGACCTGAGCAGCCTTAGTCACCCGTTCCTACCGTACATTAGTACAACAGTTCCAGCAATACTTATGGAAAGTCAATTGTAAGATTAGTGATCTTACAATTGACTTTCCATAAGTACAGTTGACCTAAACGGCAGGACAGGTAAGTAGTGCAAATGCACCTTCACAAGTCTGAACAGCACTTCATTTGACGTCATGCGATAGGACACGAGAAATGCGCAAAGGAATCCATTCCCGGCGTCGTCGGTGACCATAAGGGTCGCTAATAGGAAGGAGTATCGCGTGACATTGAACGTGTCATCGAAGACGAGACCACGACCACCGTAGCGTTCAAGGAATCTTTCCGCTTTCCGCAATGAAAGCTGAAATTAACTTCACCTGAAAGAATGGGGTAAAACGTAGTACGAAGGCAACTCACCCAATATGAAACCATCTCCGCCGGGCTTTGTGGCTTCATGGAAGCTCTGTGCAGCAATTTGTTCCTTTTTGTCTTCCATCAATGTCTTCACGGATTGCAGGTCGACATCGTCCGTCCTACCAATTACTAGTCCATGTCGCAGCGCAATGTTCCTAAACCACGATCATCTGGTCTAGAACGTGGCCAAAAGCGTTACTATTTCTCTAACGCAATGTTCTTCGTGTTGAGGTAGCAAATGTTGTCCTGCTTTGAAGTTGATTCTCCAGACAGCCACTTCGCTCTCACCTCTGTTAAGATCTAAAACGTGGCGCATTGTTGTTGATTAAATGTAAGACTAAAAAGTACTAAACATATGTAGATAGACGTAACTTCTTGGAAGGAATTCCGACTGTTATCATTGTATTGATGTAAAGCTCTCCTCCGTCGATATATCGGCAGCGGCAGAAGCACCATGGCTGTAGTGTCTGAAGTACGCAACTACCTTTTGTTTTTCGTCAGCACACGTCGTCAACTAGAAGCAAACTACATATAATGGTTGCTGAACTCTAATTATATTATAGATGAGCCGAACCTTCAAAAAGCCTCCCTTATATTGAGGTTGAGACCTGGGAGATGGATCCTATGGATCTGGGAGGGTTCGAAATAATCGGCATCTCTGCGTGATGATATTTGTGATATGTTTGGGGTATTTTTGTTTTGGCGCTTCCATGGAGTGAAAGGGTACATACATTTGAAACCCACGGTACGCTATTAGGCAAAATCGTTTGTACATATCTTCAAGAGATGTGTAGTTTTGAAACACGTCCCACCAATCTATTGAGGAGAAGTAGGATGATGCGCGATGTAGTCAAAATTTGATAAAGGTATCTTAAACGGAATTGACAAGACAGATTCAATTTCAAAATTAACAATGTTGTGAACAGAAGATGCGAAGGGTGCAGACGTTGAAACATTTTGTACACTAGCCCAGGATGTAAGAATGATATCAAGTATTGATTCGCCACGGGTGGGTTCACAAACGTTTTGTTTTAGATTGTAATTAAGAAAAAAGTCTAGAAATTTTTTTGAACTTGGAGTGAATGCTTTGAGAGATTTCCAGTTAATGTCAAGATTAAAATCACCTAAGATCATTTAGTGGTTATGCGAAGAGCACACATAACTTAGGTGGTTGATAAGATCTTCGTCATCAATAGTGCTTGAGCAGGGCGGTCTGTATATAAAAATTACAGTAAATTTCAGAAGACTGGTGGAATCTATCACTTCAATGCATAGAATGTCTGAGTGAAGACTGGAAGGAGAAGCAATGGGGAATACGCTGATGTAATCCTTAGTAAAACAACATACTCCTCCACCCTTACGATCTATGCGGTTTGCACGGAAAATTTTGTATGGTAAATGTCCAGTTGATTCCGGGTTGTTCACCTTCGAGGATAGCCATGTTTCTCTTACAAAAAGAAAATCTGGTTCGTAACACTGAAGAAAGAATTTCAAATGATGTATCTTATTTGTGAGGCTGCGTGCATTGAAAAGATAGCATTTCATGTTAGCGGATTCATTGTGTCGGCCGTTTCCCGGTGTTTGGGGGTTGCTTGGGGAGGGTCGGTCGTTTCCCGAATTCCGCTGATTGACTGTAGTGAGTCGGCTGTTTCGCGAGATTCCCGATGTTTGGGGATTGATTGAGGTGGGTCGGTCATTTCCCGAATTGCACGGTCTAGGAAGCTCGTCTGAGCGTTTCAGTTCACCGCGGTAAACTACCCATACCCGATCGCCTAATGTCCAGTTAATTCCGGGCAGAGATGATATATCATGTTTTGATACAGTGACCGTTTAAAGACTAAAAATAGAAAGGCTGTGAGATTCAAACAAGCAACTCCGGAACGCTGCACTTACCTTAATAAGTTTCCTTCTGCCATAATCGGCGAAAAGTGCCTTGCCGCAGATTCCGCAAAGAAACTCAGCACTAACACCGTATTTCGCAAGTTCTATCCTGTTTTATGTCCTGTTTTATATATATTTATATGTTTTAGTTTCACATCCCTATAGTTTTATATCTTTGATCAACTCTATCTCCTGTTCACATCATCCATGGATTTCCCTCATATGCTGGTACATATTACTGAGAACCAGTGGAGTTTTGAGGCAAATGTTACATTTGAGTAGTCATTATTCATTATTTTTGCGTGCGAGAGTGTAAAATCAACATGTCAGTTAGCAACGAATCAGGCTGAACATTCACGGACTTTTGGGGCGATGAGAGCAGGTTGCTATGACTTGGAAAGGCAGAATAACTATGAATTAGGCGAAAACACCAATATCCAAAGGATCTATACACTGCACCCTAAGCATAACGCGCTCCAATCGCAAGAGCGCGCTCCAATTGTAATTCTGGAAGAATGCGCTCCATCCAATCGCGAGCGGGTCAACGCCTGCGTCCTAGCAATCCTCGCCCTAGGCTTGCACCCAGGGCCACCATATTGGTCCCTCATTTCCAAGTTGGTCCCTTATTCGAATAATGGCTTGCTTGTCCTCTGCGCTTGCCGGATGTCGTGATCCGTTGCGCTCCTCGCACTTTTTATGATCTTTCGCACCTACATTAGCTACCCTAAAGAGGTGCTTTAGGCGTCCTTTGTCCGACATAAGAATCGCGATATGCTTGAGAGATCAAAGTACAGAAGTCCAATGGAGGAGCCGAAAGTGTTAGAAGTCTATAAGTAGATCAACAATTCGACCGTTGATTATGGATGACAACTGTGCTCCAATTACTTTCAAGCTACGACTTCATAATTGTAACAAGACCTTATTAGAGTACCACGTTTTCAAACTACTACTTAACAACATCGCCGCGGGACCGGGACATATTTAGATCACTGCTGCCGTCATGTAAGCTTTACGGTAATCAATAATGAGGCTACGGAACTACTGAGTTGGAAATATATTGTTTGGGACTTCTTAATGGAACATTTTGAGAAGAAACATAATTAATGGTAATATGTAATATAGATTCTGTCGAAAAGACGTCTTCGGCACGCCTTCTGAACCCCAAGCCCCGTGCAGAGCAGTTAGGGGGGGGGGGGGAGGGTAGGGAAGAACAGGCCTTCTACAGGAGGCCCTGGATTTTCAAGCACTTCCCTCACAATTCCAATTAGTTTGGACTTCGACTGTCGCAGTTATAAATGTCAGAAATTTTATAAAAAGTATGAGTTGTACAAGCATGTTAAAAACCCTTGGAAAACCTATGTTAGCAAAACTAGGGAAAGTTCTCAGGTACCTAGAAGTCTGAAGGGGGAAATGTGTATCACTGTAAGAATCTTCCTTCAAATAGTAGGTAAGTACGAATTTTTGTGATGTCCTTGAAGCTACCATGTTAGGGGCCCTAAAATTTCACTAAGAGAACAAGGGAATCCCACAGTTTCACAACGTAATATTTAGTTTCAAACATAGAATATGGGGAAACAAGAAAAAAATTGCTGCTTCATAGGCGCGATGTCAGGTGTTCGATTTCTTGACCTAGTATTTTCCATCCTTTTTTGCAGCCTTGATGTTTGGATGGTATCCCTTGTGCGGCTGTGCGATTCCATAGTGAAATTTCACAGACAGCCCCTAACTCAAGGTGGGTTCAAGGACATTGCAAAAATTTAGCTTTCTTTTCTACTATATGAAGTGTGAAGATTCTTGCAATGTTTATCGTTCACACACACGCATGAGACACTTTCCCTGTAAGCGACAAATATTAACTTTTGCCTAGCAAGCACTGGCTGATTATGGATGTTATCTTTACTCTACCACAACTGCAAATTCCGACTCAGATAAACGCAGGGGAGGATAGCAGTGGGACAGCCGTACAAAAAAATTTGAAAAATCGCTAGGCGAGAAGCGACGGTGGAAAGCAGGATCTCAGGGCGATTCCAGTCAATCGATAGTCTTCAGCGGAAGAAGCGAAGCTTTTTTTCTGGGGTCCCGGAAAAAAAAAGGACCCGGGGGCTCTATCGCTGAGATCCGCCCCCTGTCCATAGCCGTGACGTCAGAGAGGAGACGCGCAGCATAGGCTGGTCCTAGGACGAAGTCCTAGGACCAGCCTATGCTGCGCGGGAGAACAGCGCAGATTCGAATTGGTGCGAGCGTTGCGGAGCGCATCGATCGCGCGCGAGCGGTCGGACACGTGATCGCGTGCCGCCGCCGTAGTGTGCGGTGGATTTTCAGTATTTTCGTCTGTTTCTGCGGTTTTGTCGCTCAGTATTGTTTCATCACGAGCCTTGCTTCTTCCCCGACGAGCTCGTATCGGGTTTTGGGCGAAGTTGGAAGATTCTGAAACGTTTGAAGACTTTTTTCTACTGCTTTTTCCTGAAGGGCCGTTTTTTTTTTGGATGAAGGGGGAAGTTCGTCCCTGTTTCTGCGGTTTTGTCGCTCAGTATTGTTTCATCACGAGCCTTGCTTCTTCCCCGACGAGCTCGTATCGGGTTTCGGGCGAAGTTGGAAGAGTGGTTCACAGTGGTTTCCCATTCCATTCCCTTGAGGGGGAATGGAATGGGAAACCACTGTGAATAATTGATTCCGCAGTGATACCGTGGCTTCTCTAAATAGTACTCCGCGGTTTCTTCACTGAGTAGGAGGTTCGAAAGGTTTAGAGATATGATTCCACCACTTCCGCCTCCTCCACCAAAACGTGCGCGACGCAGTTTCCACGGTTATGCAGGTTAGAGCTTAGGAATGGAAGTGTTATCAGGAAAAGTGCGTAGACTCCCTGTAAACGTATACCTGCTAAGAACTGACGCCGTACCTGCCGCCTCCGATCAGATACGGTCAACAGTATGTAACACACGGGACGGATGGCGATTGGAGCAGAAATCGAGTCTCAGAATGGGTTGACGGAAGCAGGAGCACCGTAGAGGATTCAGAAGAAAACGCGGTTGGCGTTGAAGAGCAGGTTGAAGACGACAGCTCGCTATCGGAAGCCACAGAGGGTAATCTCGGGGTGATTGGTGATTGTTGTACTGTTGATGAGGAGGTCGGTGCTTCAGTGACATCCACCGAACCCTCAGAAGGGCCACGGCGAGGAAGTGATGCAGAAGACAGGTTGCTATATATGGCCTGTTTTTCTTTGCATTTCGGTGTGGGCGACCGAATGGCGACCGCCCTCGATGACCTTCTGGAGTGGGCCCGATCATGTGAACCGTCGGTCGGTGGACCTGCTACGTAATCGTTACTAGTAAGTTACTAACTCTGAGCTGTGTTAGCTTCTTATCTTTAGTTCCGTCGTGATGTCCACCGATGGCTGTCCGCGTGGTTTGAACCATACAGTCATAGGAGATTCTTGTTCTGCATTGGTTGTGACAACGCCGTTGATGGTGTTGGGTCCGTCTGCACCAGAGATGGATGTCGCCTTGCCGGGTGAGGAAAACTCTAAGGAAGTACATTTCCTTAACGAACGTGGAAATGTGTTTCATCAGAATCGCCCGAAACGAAGCAAACTTGGGAGGCGAACTTCACTTCACTTCCTAAGTGTGGAGGTGCAGCTAAGAAGCATTTTAAAAAGGACATTCAACTTATTTCTGGATATACACGGAGAAATTCACCAGCAGGCGGTGGGATGCTAATAGATAGAGATACTTCTACATAACATTCTTCAAGGAATTTATAGTTGCGTGGCCTCTTTCCTCGGCGGCTATCGGATACGTGCGATTTCCCTCTGTATCGAGAAGACATGGAGAGCGTGGACGAGTTCCGCCGAAGAAGACTGAATCTAATTTTAACAATATCTTGTGATGGCGTACGATTCAAGAAGCTGTCCAGGTATGGACTAAGGTGTAAATTCGGATTTATACGGTTGCGTTCAATGGTAATGCTTGCCCTACTACGTAAGGAATTTAGATCGGAAGCGTGGCCCGTTTATCTGAGATTGGAAGGTCTGCGGTTTCAGCAGAAAAACAGATTCGAGAACATTGTTCTAAGCGGGATCATGTTTTCGAGGAAACCTCCAACCGAAGAAATTCTGGGAAGACTTTTCAGCGGGTACGTCAAATTGTAACCGCAACAGCGGTCACAATCCTTAAGGTAGAGATTGGAAAATTAGTTAAGGCTTCACGAGGAGATGAGCGTGCTGGAGGAGCATGGTATGGAGGTCACCGATGAACAACTAAGGCAGTGGCATGTGTTTCCGAAAATTAAGAACGCGGTGATAGATTTCAGCGTGAGTAGAATACATTTCCACCAACATACTCGGCTTTACGATGTGTAATTAGTGAAACCCTAGGGTCTTAAAACCATGTACACATTACCAAGATGGCAGTCCAACTTTGGATGCCACCTTTGTGTGGCACCAAGTGAACGTGTCGGGAGCACCATGTGTTGGTACGTGGAGAATCCGCAGCGTTCCGATCGTCGATCGAACGAGTCCACCGTGCGAGACGCTTCTTCCAAATCGAACGGTTTAAAAGGTGCGGTGGTTGAATAGGCATCGTGTTGTGGTAAGGTGATAAAACATTGTAAGGAATGACTCGTATGATGTCTCTGCTCACCATGGAGCGGTGCCGACCAGATGCTCTCCACTTGATTGCAGAAGGAATTACATGCGATTTGTTGAAAGGTTTATTTGTTAGTGATTCATTGAGCCTTACCGCCTCTCCCATATTTCCTTTAGAATTGTTCTCTGCCTCGGGTAAATCTCTTGATATCCGCGTACGCAACGACGCTGTCCCTACGATCTCAGCAATTTTGCAAGCGACTCCGAACTATACTTATAGCGCGAAGTTTGTGCTGGGACTAGAAGATTTTTCGAAAGCGACGGGATCAGAAAAGGAAGCTGTAAGTTAGAACTTGTAGCTGCCGTGCCCATGTTGTTGGGGGAACTATAATTTTAATTTAGCTCATGTTCTTCCTGTTCCCTCTCGTCGCAGCAGAAGGGCTTTGCGCACGTCCTGCTGGTAGCGCGTGTATCCTTTCCTTTTGGATACTTGTCAGGATATTAGAGCGCTCCTCAGAGTTGACTAATGAGACAGCAGAGGTTGTGGGGACCTTGGCCATTGCCATGAAAAGTCTCTGGAAGGAGATCAGCTTGTTCCTGTTCACTCAAACTTCACGTAAGCAGTACACCTTAGGTGTTCATTGAAGTTGGAAGGATAGTAGATTGGAATCTAATTTGATGTTCTCCTGGATCACGCAATACTTGAAGACCTCATGTCTGACGGCTCACCTTTCCACTGGTCAGCTAGCCCATTTGAAAGCTTGCACAGGAGGCTTCAGCTTCGCGTCGACCAAGGAACCACTAAGTGCGAAGACGCGCTCGTAAGGAAGTAGGTTATAGTAATTTAGTAGTAATGGGTCCCATTATGTTGTTCTCATCCAGATGTGATTGAGAACTTTAGCGTGGTCCTTCGCAAAGAGATCGCAGTTATCGCTGGAGAATCCTCTTCACGTCAACGTCAAGGAGCTTTTGCACCTCTAGCGCAGCTGTACAGTAAAATGGAACGGGATGATCGGTGTAGCAGGTGAGTAGGGGTTGAAGTTCTGGCGCTCTTCCAAATTCACAAGATGATTGGTTTTTGTTGTGAATATAGGTTTCGTTGCGAGTTTCGTCTGCGAGATGAGTGGTTCGTTCCTCCCAACTCGTTAGTGTCCTTTTCTTCGCTCCTTCAGCGACACAGGGATATGCTTTCGCGTTACAGCTCATGGACGTTCAGGTACGAACGCGAGCTGCTTGACGGTTAATCACTATTTCAACAAATCGTTTTTAGCTCGCGCATGTGTAAGGGAGACACGGTGTTTGCATCCCCTTTCTACTGGAACAGGGCGAAGGACACAATCCAAGACCATGTCTGCCTCAATATCGAGGGCGCACCCATTTTTGGATCAGTCGCTGTTTTCGCATTTCGCATGGAAACTCGAGACGCTGTCGTGCTCATTGATGAATTTTCGACGCTCGATCCCTTCATCGGCCTTTCCAGCTCCATCACTCAAGATACATCACATGTCGCTTCTCAACAAGCCCTACACGCCGTGAACCTAGCCCGGCGTCATAACCGTTTTTTCAAACGTGTGCTTGGTATACATCTTGAAGTTCGAAGTGCATTCCACATCTTTCGCCCTGCAACGATCGTAGATGCATGTGGCCGTCGCTACGTGTCGAGTCTTTAGATCAGGACTCTTGTGTTGATGTTTCCTTCGCATAAAAAGTGCTTCTTTCTTTGAAACTTCTGCGAAATTTAGTAAGTGGTTAGCTATATTTCTATGTGTTATGTGTTGATATATCTCCATGGCAGCCATCTAGACATATTTCGATCCACGACCATCTAAAAGAAATTCAGGCAAATAGTCGTCGAAATCAGGAGCTCTAGTCATGTCGCAGAAGAGGACTTCTGTTATCTACTCCGTTAATAATGATATCGATGAGCGGGGCGAACCCCCCAATACTCCGAACTCCATGGGTACTTCTTTGTATCAGTACAATTCCTCCTCAGGAAATGACATCGCAACTCTTCCAGCTGCCGAACTTGATGCAAACGTGGACGATCGAAGTGCTGATTTCAGTGCCCCGTGGGTTCAATCTGTGAATCAGTTCAGCAACACGAAAGGTGCTTTTTATATTCAGTATGCTCACTATGCTTATAATTGCCTGTGACTGACTAACGAATTTTCAGAAGATGCGGCTCGAAGAGGGCTTTCTCAAGAAGCTGTCCTGAAATCGGCTTCTGAAGATGCAGTTCGGAAAACATCGCCTCCTCTCGAGCACGACTATTTGTGTGGGTTATTGCTTTCTCAAGTTTCTAAACCTTTAAAGCTTTAAAAAATAAAAAATTAAAATTAAAATTAAAATTTAATGAAAATAAAATAAAAATAAAAAATAAAATGTAATAAAATTATATTTTTTATTAATAAAATAAAATAAAAATAAAATAAATAAAAGTAATACAAATAAAACAATGTAAAGTTCAGTTCTGAGTTCCTTCACTTCTGGCGGCCATGTTCCTCGTAGTGACCCCACGCAACCGTCATCCTCGCGTGGCGCAGTCTCGGCTGTGGCTCCATTTCACGGTGAATTCCACCTATATGTTCCCCACATGCACCTTCACAGGAAGAGAAGACGTGTTTGCAGAAGCCGTGTCCGCAATTTTCAAAGGAGATAACCTGTCCTTGTCGGAACTGGGGCAAACTGCCGTCAAGTATGACACGAATCAGGAGTACGAGGTAGTGAAACCGTTCGAAGAAGACTCAATGCGGGGCTTTCACTCCTAGTTCACATTTGAACTTCGATTTCTATAGGAAATCTTGTCGAGAAGCCTTAGGAGGGCCCGCTTGGACATGGACGAAGTCAGGGCACTGGAGCATAGGTCAGCCGCTTTACCGCAGTCGTCTGACCTGATCGTGCGGGAAGTCTCTGCAATCATGCAGAGGCTCGTGGATGGATACGTCGGAACGACGATCGCAGTGCGTTTCGATAGATCCCACTTTGCCCCACATCCCTCCCCAGTTTCTTCTCAAGCTTCTTTTAGCTTGACGCCTGCCTTGCTTGGTGCCGAGACCTCCAGAAGGACAGCGCGAAGAACACTGCCCAGGTCGCTCGCGTGGCCGGCAACATGAACCTTCCAAAGGCGGCCAAACTCTCGGCCGGCAACCTCACCAAAACGTGGAAAGTGCTGGAGAGGGGCGTGTTCAAGGTAGATCTTGATAAGTCCAGGTTTAGACTATGCTTCAGTATAGGACACTGCTGTCTCATAACCCCCCTTAGGAAACCGACCTGAACAAGCTGTTGCGAAATTGGTCACCCCACGCGCGGACGCCGAAACAGCAACCATACCTCCTCAGCGTCGACTCCCTTTGCTCATACCTAGCCCAGGTTAGGTGGTAATCCCCTCCTCCCACTGCAAAAACGACTCCCCTTTAATGCCATAAACCTGCTATTGAGGCGTGCTCTCCGTGCGAAGCCGTGAAGCAGTTTGCCGTTCGACTGAACGGCAAATCCGGCAAGGGCAACCTATTGGACTTCCCAGAGAACATGACGAGCCTCATCATCGGTTCGTAAACGTCGCTAGAAAATATAATCATTCTCGACATCTGTGATTTTAATTGTTCCCTTTAGACTTCATGCTTGACGCTTTTGCGTTGGGGCCCCCGAGCTTGAAGCGACCGTAGAAGTGCTGCTGGCTAAACCCACTTGGTTAGTAATATTCTCTGATTTCGACCACCGGACTATATTTCAATAAAAATAAAAAATGAACGCGCTCAGGTACTGGAAGCACCTCGGGGAGACCGACGAGCAGCGGGCAGCAGCGCATCAGGAACGAGTGACGGCGAAGGCGCTATGGGCCACAGAGATAAGGAGGGCGCTCCAAAGAGCCCTGTACGTACTAGCATTTTTTGAAAGACATTCTTCGTTTTCATATCTTATACTTGCAAACCTAATATTATTTTATTTAGGAATGACGTCCGCTGCTACAGGCCGGACCCAGCGGCCGACATCCTTCTTCCGTCCGCGGTAAGCACCAGCGATTTCTCTGCTCATGCGTCACTTCTCTTGTGCTCTACGTCTTCATAACCTTTCCATTTTTTAGAAGCGACGCCGCTCGCCCGACCAGTCTGGATGCATGCGGTGCGCCATCCACTGCCAACCGGCGCCGGAAGCCGACGACTGAAGAGCCACCTCGGATCCTCGGTGACGTGGGGGCGACGCAGTCCGGTGTTCTGGGGCAAGTCGAGCTTTTCTACGGTCGTGGTCCCCTCCGATTATCTGAGGAGCTGATTCCGCAACCGCAGCTAACATGCAATGCGAGTGACAGCAATAATATGAAGCTTTCACGGCAATCTATCGATTTTAATCGATTTACAATAATTAACAACTGTTTTCGCGGACTACCATTCGCTCCCGTTATGGGCCATGACAAGTCCTTAGTGCACTAGTAAAAACTGCAATAAATTTCGACACCGGGGGCGGGGCAAATGAAAAGTCAAGAAAGCGTGCAGAAGAACAAGAGAAGGCGCTGAATGGCTCGGTGGCGGAGAGGAGCTATGAGAACATCAGGAGAACACCCGATCAGACTTTCACCGCTTTATGTGTTTTGTCGATGTCGCATCAACTCCAGTTTAAAACACACGTTTTTACAGTTGTAATCATTTTTCCTAATCGATCACAGTGTAGTAACCGCATGGAAGTCAGAGCGAGCTCAGTCTTAGGTTACCTCGCTTTTATCTTACGATTTTAGTCAATCGTGGGACTTCGGGATCCTTTTCCACCCTCTAGTGCAGGTGCGTATTCTGAGCCTCAACGCAGTTTGTATGAAGTCTTTGATAAGTCTTCTGAACCACGACGCAAACTGGGTGACGGTTATTCTTAGAGCAAAGACGGCAAAGATTTATGAAGTAATACACTCTTGTAAATTCAGTGTTTCAAAATGTTTAAACACCTTTAGCTCTAAACGCTTGATGAGGATGCTGTACTTCATAACAATCCTGTAACCCTTAGTTTCAGCCAGTCGGTGTGAAAATCTGGAACAAACACGAAAACAAAGCCAACTAGGAAAACAATGTCATTCAGCACATCAAGTTACAGCTGATTAAGGATGCATGCCCAACAATACCTGTGATCAAACAAGCGCTTGTTTATGCTTCGAGCTCCTCGGGCCTTCAGCAACGGCAAATTACGGGCTGCAAGCCTTGGCGCCTGTATCATTTGTCGCTGGTAACAAGGTGCTGGAGTGACATTTGCAACAAGAACGACTGTGACATCTCTGAACTATGAGCAAACTTTTCGGCGATCACTTGGTCATTCGCATTTTTCGCTCGCGCTATCGATGCAGACTATGAACATTCCCTAAGCAGCCAGGGTGTAGGGAAGAGCTGTTGGAATATTTTGTATCGTGTACAAGCGAGCGTTGTGGGACGCGCGAGCATTACAGCCCTTTCGCATGGCTCAGTCGGTGAATAGGTGGTGCTGATGGTAGTATAATTTAGTGGAACTATAAAAGCACTAGAGCAGTGATCATAGCTCCGTGCGCTGCGGTGTTATAAGATAAGAGTTGACTGCTGTTTATAATTACAGTTGTGGAAAGCTTATACCATGACGCAAATGCGAGACATTAAATTAAAGAGCTACACGGCATGCATCAATGACTTTGTCGACAACCAAAGTAATCGCGAAGAACCGTCTGGAATCCACCTGAAGATAGTGTTTCACAAGGATGTAGATAATTTTTCCTAGAACATTAGTAATAGGCACCTTTATGTCTAGGTAGATAGGATGCTTACTTATGTACGTATCCAGTAGCTGTAGATTGCCAATGAAAAGTTTTCAAGTTTTCACACAAAGGTTATTCCATCGTCCAGGTGGCTATTGATTTTAGTGAGGAGCAGTCATATAGTATGAATAGCAACCTGGATCTCGTGGAAATTTTTGCGCACATTTGGCTTTTTGAGGGTAGTTCAACATTTACAGTTGTACCAGACGTTCAGCGGCCTAGCGGACGCAAACCTCTGGTTGAAGGCTTCGCCCCCAACCCCGAGAATAGGACAACCCCGGTCTTTCTCCTTTCTTCTTTAAGCCTCACTTTCTATAGCCTTACTTTTATTAAGTAAAAAATTGGTTTTACTATATAATAGATTAGTGCAGCGGGATATGGTTGGGCAGAATCTTCAATGCTCCTACGAAGCCCATCCACACTATATCGCATGTACGCGATTTGTTTTCTGAAGTGCCCATTCTCTATGTGGCGAGAAGCAGATCATGAGATCCAAAGTGCTTAAACTGCAGAAACAATTAAAATTAATCGGTAGTGGTCGACAGGTCGACACCGTTTACTGTAAGACGTCAGTAATACTCCCATAGTCACTCTCCCTACCTCTCCCCCCCCCCTCCCAGCTTATACATCCTTACTCTGAAACCTCTTAGCCCACATGTGACACTGGGTCCCGGCTCACGTGTCACCACGTTGCCACGACGTGACGACACTCCTGCACCCAGACATACGACTGCCACGACTTCTGTGATCCATCTTCAGAAACCGGACGCACATTTAACGATCTGAAGGAAAACATTGGTTCCCTTGTCCCCCGCCCCTCTAGTGGTCTCCCTTGTCGATCCCCCTCTTCACTGGTCCCCCTCCTACTGGTTTCCCTTACTCGGAATCCCTACGCACGTTGAAATTCCTACGCACGTCTTCAGCACGTGTTCTAAATCCGAAGGCACGATGGACAACGTCTTCAGCACGCCTTCTGAATTCCAACACACGTTGGACGACGTCTCCAGCACGTCTTCTGAATTCCTGCGCCCTGCACTTGATCCCCATTCATATCCTGACGCGTTGTCCGCTGAATATGTTGTAAACTTGGACGATTCGCCGCCAAGGTTACCAATTTGCCAGCAATCGCCCATGATTAAGCTGAAAGCAAAGCCGGCCGGTATACGCCGCACTGCCGTAGTCATCTCTTGGCTTCAGTCTCCCCGTGACTGACAATGTGACCCACGGATTTAGCGGATAATATATAGTAGGATAGTTAACGCTTGAAGTTTAACATGTGTACGGGCCCAGGCGAAATCGTCGTATAACATGCGTCGAATTCATAACACCTGATGCAAACATCGTGCAACGTGCGCCCGGATTCAGAAGAAGTGACGCAGGTGTCATAACTCGCGATTACCAAAGGTAGCGACGAGTTGTCCGCCAACAATTGGATGGGCTTGTCCACAATACTCGGACGATCGTTGCGGGACCACGCGACAGCTTTCTTTGTTCAAATCAATACACGGTGGTATTGAATAGGCCGCCCTCACTCCTTCGGACATTGTTCCCCTTCCGCGTTTTTGTATTTTCCAGCCGTTATCTTCAAATGTTTCCGGAATGTCGACCTGAAACTGTAATAAACGAACTCAACGAAGAGCATAGAACATTGAGGAAATTAAAGAGTGACAGGAGTGAGGGAGAGGGAATTTCCATACGTGAACTACAATCGAATACATGCGAACACGTAGTAATCAGAAATGAGTTTCGAATAGCCCAGCTAGATGCTGGAAATACACGCTAGAGCTGCCGCTTCTGGTCTACTGAAACGATATCTCTCCAACTTACTGTGGCCGCCTTGTCGTGGAGCTAATGATTGAAGTGATTTTAAATGTGAATCCCCAAAGCTCACGTAAGCATTATTAGATTCTCAGAAAGAATAGCCGAAAGATTAATAAATTGCCATGCCGGCTTCTTCATCTTTTGTACAACCGTAGACTTTCCGACACAAGACGTTTTAACAAGGGGAACCATTGTTTTGAAACCGTTACCGTAACAACAATCGTTGCGGGACCATCACGTCTTCGGATCTCTGCTGGCACAATGCCGACTGCATGACAATCAATATTGGGGCTACGGAACAGCATGAAGGAGAAGTTTCATACAGTTTGTGGCATATCTGGGTGACACATTTTGGGAGGGATTACTACTTGACAGCTCTATAATGCTGGCCTGTAAGTGCAAATGTAGTATCACTAGGATTCACTGTGATGTGTTCGAATGCACGTTAGGATGATCAAATTCTCACAATACCTAACTGCCAGAATGTGTCCGATTTCCGCAACCCATAAGGGCAAAACAACATGGTCAGCATACTACCCAGAATAGCCTTGCGAACTAGTCCCTTCCCTCAGGCTTTCCTGTTCTACCTCATCGACCTTTGAAGGCGATTACTAGTAAATAATCACCTCAGACATGTACTATTACATTTCTGAAGAAAGATTTCGTATTATGTTCCTGAAGAAATGTACTAGGTCGTTGAGCATTGTAAAACTAAGATTTTCACGCAGTATGTTTGCTAACATGTATAGCTAGATCTCGCATTACATTCCTGAAGAGAAGGACACATTTGCCATGTTCTTAAAAGATAGTTAGAAACGCAACGCAAGCTCACTTACATTAGGGCAGCTCTCCAGAAGTAGAATATCGTCTTGTTTTCCGGCAAAAAAAAGTGTACAGTAGTTCAAACAAAGGAAATGTAGCTGTTTCAATGACTATTTAGTCTACCGAGGAAACTGTTACTGCAGTGTTTTCCGGCAAAAAAAATGTGTACAGTAGTTCAAACAAAGGAACTGTAGCTATTTCAATGACTATTTTACGTCTACCGAGGAAACTGTTACTGCAGTGTTTTGAGAACATGTGTATAAACAGCAGAAGTGATTGATCAAAGGGAATGCCTTGCAAGAATTTGATCAGCTGACTCTTTCTCAGTTGCCATTGGTTTCCTTTTAAGGGATTAGGATCTTCGATCGGTCTCCTTGCTAGTATACACTCGCACGTAACTCCCTTTTTAAAATGTAGGCACAGAGTTTGTAGAATATCAAGCCAGAATGCTCCAGCATTGATCCACAAACGTTGTGATGCTCCCACAACAATTGTTGTTAGATGATACGTGGTCACACTGACGGGCTAGCTCTGTGGAGCAGTCAAAGGCTACTTCTTCCCAAAATGTTTCATCCAAAACCGCTTTGCCAAACTTCTCACTCCGTATTTCCAGAGACTGCAGTAGAGTTGGCATGCTTCCAGCAAGGATCCGGAGACGTAGTGGTCCCGTAACGATTGTAACTACGGTAACAATTTGAAGTTGTGGTACCTTACGTCTTGTAGTTGCAGGTGTCTGAAGCAGTAAATGGTTCGATATTGTTATGGCGAATCATTTAAAGGTTGAGGGGGGGGGGCTGTATATAGTTCGCGACGGGAGCGACGACAGCGACGAGAGCGAGGTGACCGTGGCGACCAGACCGAGGTAAGCAAAGGCCTGGAACTACGAGCAGGCGATGAGACGGCGAGAGCGAGAACAGCGGGTGCGGAGTGTAGTGTACTTAACAGAGGCTCATGGGAAAAATACCTTGAAATCTGGACTTAAAGAACCTTCCTGCTGATTATACTTTTTTTCGAGCCTTTGATTGAAACAATCACGCAGTATCTCTACAGCAGACGAGAATCCGTAATAGTTTTAACAGCGGAAATCCTGCAAGTAGTGTGAGCCTTCTGCTAGTCGGCATGAAGATTTAGGGAGATTTTGGAAATGTGCATGCTCATTAGCTGAATAAACGGTACCGCTCTCCGTCCCTCAAGCTAAAATTCATTAAGGTTACCTTTTGGATAATAGATAGAATTGAACGAGCACGTATACAAATACCGAGCTCTATCGACTCTTAGCTAGATAACGTGCTCCAACGCTAAGCGCCGGTCTCGTCCATCGCTGGTAAGGGCCTGTTCATACCTCGAGTGACAAGAGCGACTGGAGCGACTGGAGCGACGGACGTATTGTGGTGTACGTAAATAATTACGTACTCCACATTTCATCCGTCGCCCCAGTCGCCAGTCGCTCTGTCGCTCGAAGTATGAATAGGCCCTGTCTATGAAGAGACGACTGGAGCGACGAGAGAGACAAGAGCGATGGGGGGAGTAACAGCGTCAGTCGTCGAGTATCAACAGATTTCGCAGCGATGGGTGGGTTTTGACCGATTTCCATGTTTTGTGCGGGCGACCGGTTGCTTTCGTTGCGGAGTATGACTAGCCCCTTAAATGACGCAATCGGAGGAAATCGAAGGTTCTTTGGCTTGGGTTCCGCCCAACACAACCAAGCTCTCCGGGTCGACTAATTAGCAGGACTGAGTTGGCCGTGACCATCGCATGTCTTAGCATATATAAAGCAGCTTATCTGTGGGTGTGTGTCGTCAGTCACGGGGAAGGGGAGCAAAGCCAAGGGATGCCTTCAACAGGGCGGTGTATGCCTGCTGACTTTTCTTTGAGCTTAACCATGGCCGATTGCTGTCGAACTTATGACCATAGCGGTGGATCACCCACGTTTACGATATGATGAGCGGGCAACGCGTCAGGAAATGGGTGAGGATGAAGTGTCGAGCGCCGGGACTCAGCAAGCATGGAACAGACCTCGTCCGAGGTGCGTTGGGATCCAGAAGGCGTTACGCTGACGTCGTTCAACGTGCGTCGGCATTCAGAAGAGCTTTTATGTTTCTGCAAATAAAGTGCCTCGTATTGGGACTCACACGATCTGTTTCTCGCCATGTTGAGAGCGGTTACTTCAGAGAATAAATGGCGTACATGCGAAAGAGGGTGGGCAGGCTTTATAAGAGATCGAAATGTTTCTGCCCTATCTCGCTATATTATTCTATATAGTAACATCAGTGTAATGAAGGTAGCGCCTAAAGAAGAAAAGAAGACGGTCGGGGTGTTCTACACTCAGGGCTTGAGGATGAAGCACGGCTGCGAGGCCGCTGAGCATCAAGTCATTGTATACGATAGAGGTCCTTGTGGTTTAGATGACTAAGTATCAGCTTAACGCTTTAGATCGTCTCATTTTCATCATTAAGTGAGAGATAAAGGATAATGTTCAGGATTGAATAATCCTTTTGTTTAGTTTATTTAGTTCAGCCTAAAGGGACTAAGTAGAAATGGTCAAGCTGACTTTCAATTCCATCATCTTGATTAAGCACCTATTTATAACATAGAAGGGAGTTCATGTATGTTTCCCTCGAAGTGAGGACCACGCTTTGCTTTGGCTAAACATTGTGTTAGGACCGTTAATAATTATGATGCTCCCAAGATTTTATGATACAATCCTTGACCTTAAGGCATCCGAGAACTATTTTCGTGCTCTCAAAAATACCTCCGAATTTCTTGAAATCCGCTTTATCGATGTCGGAGGAATTCATATAATAACCACTGAGTTAAAGATCCAAGAAACCAAAATGTTGAAAAGATCCACATCGGAAAAGTAGTTTTGAGTTTCCAAGGGCTGACGGAACACGCTAGACCTCCTTTTACGTGAAGTTGCGGGTAAATGTTTATCTTATATCGTTTTATCCTTCCCTGAAAGCATGTCTTGCTCATTCTAATTTGTACGCCTTCGCAGCATGCTTCAAAACCCAGCTTGGGATCCGTCCTTTGAAGGCAATTGGCATCATAGGTCAGCCTGCGGCTACCTCGCTTGTTTGCCGCGTAAACTCGCTCGCTCTGAACAGATCTCACCAGCTGGCACCGCCCTTTCGATAGGTCGAGGTATCTAACGTGTCACACCCGGGCATCAGCCAGGCGGAGCAAATACTGTCCGAATTCGATTGTGTTTGTGGGAACGTTGAACTGCAGCTTACCTTAGACGACGATGTCCATGAGAAACCTTCTCGGTCAGTGAACGAACATCTCTGGATGCTCCAGCTAGGTTGCGCTTTCAACACGGCAAATGATCCGATAATAGTGTTGAGCAGGAGAAATCAAAATTTGATGAGCTTTCAAGAGCGTGGAAGAAATTGTGGAGGAAACGCGGAACGTCCTCTGGGTCCATCTACGTAGACTCCACTGTTTAACATTCGTTCTATTCTTTTATTCAAAGGCAGTGGCAGTTCTTAAGCGATTTAATAAGAAGTGAATGTGTTCATTAATGGAATATAATGAACTCATTTCATAGAAAACAGCTGCACTAACGAAAAACGAAAAATTGCAAAATGAAACTCCTGAGCGAGTTGTGGTCTGCCGAAGTCGGGGGCCTCACCACAGGCTAGCTGAGCGACACACCGGGCGCGGGAGTGGTGAGTCATCGGGGCTCCGTAAAAAGGGCCCGGCTGCTGCGGCGGTGGCGAAGGGGTAGTGCTCACGCTCTTCGTGTGCGACGTCGCTGGTTCGGTTCACGTTGCTGCCAGTTTTTTTGCAAATCATAATTTATCTTCGAAATTACATTTTCTTCTGAATTATGACACGTGTCTGATTAGATAGCCGGGAAAACTACCATACACATTTGTAAAAATGATTGGCCAAAAACCGCTATGGTGATATTTTTATTTACTATTTTGCACAAATGGAGTGCAAATCATGAATTGAATAAATAGGGGTGTTTCTAACAACTTTGGCATTCATGGAACAAAGTAAAGAAATGTGTGAAGAAGACGTGTTGCTCACACACTGCACATCTTGCAGCCTCTCTACAAAGAGCAACAATACAATAGATCAAAAAAATCAAGAAAAATCATTAGATCAACGACATTTTGTTCTCCCTCATCATACATTCTACTTTCCTTTTTGTCTCACACATTTCTTTGCTTTGTTCCATGAATGCCAACGTTGTTAGAAACACATCTAGTTATTCAATATATGGGTTGGACTCTATTTGGGCACTATAGTAAATAAAAATGTCACCATAGCAGTTTTTGCCTTAAAGCATTTTTACAAACGTTTATGGTAGTTTTTTCCGGCTATTTAATCAATCACGTGTCATAATGTCAATAGTTACTGCAATACCTAAATCTCCGAATGCTTCTTTACTGTCACTATATCGTCCGGTGAGCATGAATCCTACTCCAGTTAAAATTTTGGAGAAGCTTGTTCGTGATAAAATTGCTGATTGGCTTGATAAGAAGAACCTGATTCCACTCGAACAGCATGGGTTCATGAGTGGCGCCTCAACCGTCACCCAACTTGCTGATTGTATGTTTGACTGGAATCGCGAGTTAAATGAGGGAAAATCAATCGATGTAATTTACTTCGATCTGTCTAAAGCCTTCGACGGAGTCAATCATAGGAAGCTTTTATGTAAATTAAATGATGTTGGTATTGGAGGAGAATTACTACGATGGTTCTTTTCTTACCTATCGGACAGGTATATGTGTGTCAAAGTCGGGAACTCGATTTCTAGGTGTTATCCCTGCTCCAGTGGCGTCCCTCAGGGTGGCGTCCTGTCTTCGTTACTCTTTCTCATCTACACATATGATCTGCCACGAAGACTTAAAACACATCGGGCCGTAAAAGTGCAGATTTATGCTGATGACATCAAGATATACGGGGCATACAACGACCACAATCAGGAGGAGGTTTGCCCGGCTCTTTCACAATCTATTTCAATTATGATGGAGTGGGCTGCAGCCTGGCATCTTCCGGTAAATATCTCGAAGTCATGTGTTCTACATTTCGGCAAGGACAATAAGTCTGAATATAGTTATCATGATTTGACATTTAGAAGTGTAACCGAAGTGTGCGATCTAGGGATTTCTCTTGACTCTCGTCTAGACTTTAGGTCCCACATAGAGGCAATCGTTAAAAAAGCTCTCTCTACGCTCTTCTCTATTCTTAGAAGCATTCAGTGCAACGACGGGCCCACCCTAATAAGATTATACAACACTTACGTTTTACCGATCCTAGAGTACGGCTCGCAAATCTGGAGTCCGTCCTCTAGGAAGATGCAACTGAAACTGGAAAGGGTCCAAAAGATTTTCACCAAAACGCTACTGTGGAGATGCGCACCAATAATTGCACATCGAATGCCAAGTTATAGTGAAAGACTGAAATATTTCAATCTGAACAGCCTCCTTTATAGGCGTACTGTCAATGACATTAGCTTTTGCTATAAAGTCCTTAATGGAAAATTTAGAATAAAACCCTCGAAATACTGGACTTTCAGGCCATGTAATGGGCGTACAGGTAAACTTTCTTTGCAACTTGCCCCAGTAAATAGAAACCGTCGGACACAGGTACATAACTCCTTGTTTTACAAGGAAGCTCGTTGGCTTCAAATCCTACCAAGCAGTATTTTGGAGTCAGCAAGTTTCCCTGTCTTTAAGAAAGAACTAAGGCAAGTTAAGCATCTCCTTTTAGATCTGCAGATCCAAGAAGTCTAAGCGGTCGGGTCCAGTTTTCAAGCAGAGTTACCACATTCGCTCGTTGCAGTGCCGCTCGTTGATAGTGCAAGGGTCCCTGATCGTCGATACCAGTTGCATAGTGCAGAATGATACTAATGATACCTGACTAAGACTTGAGACCCAATGTATGTTGTGTTGTTCGCACTTAGTGTATCAATGTGCCTGCTTCCATTTAATCGATTTCATGACTGAACTTAGAGGCTATTCAGAGCTTAGGTACAGAGGAGCCGCCATGGATTTTCCTCTCATGTTTTATATTTTCTTTGTATAATATATACACATACATAGTGCGTAGAGGCATGCTTTACATTGACTCAATTTACGTCTGCAAGTTCGATTTGATTGGCTCAGTCCTATGGAAGCAGCATCGAATGGAAGCGTAATGAAGGCCTAGGTATGACCGGACTAAGACCGGACTCCTAGGTACTTCTGTTTGACTAAGCTGCTCGAGAGTGATTTCTCCACTTCATCGGAATCACACCATAGCTTTACTGAGCGTCAAGCCGACCTCTGCGACAATATCTTAATGAAATTATCTGCGTTCTAATTCCTATTCATTTAAATTCACATTTTTTTCAATCTCTTTAGGTCTTTGATTCCTTTCTATCCTTATTTGTTTCACCATTTGAGTTTATTGTGTTGAGTTTGTTGAATTTGTGTGAAATTGATGTGTTCTTATTCTTGGTTTGAGCGCACTTATTGTGTATCGATGAAATAAATAAAATAAAATAAATAATCCAGAACAAAAGGTCATTTCGAAGATAAATTATGATTTGCAAAGAACCGGCAGCAACGGGAACCGAGCCGGCGACGTCGCACCCGACGAGCGTGAGCACTGCCCCTGCGCCACCCCCGCAGCTGTCGGGCCCTTCTTACGGACCCCCGATGACTCACCGTCTCGCGCCCAGTGTGTCGCAAGGCCAGCCTGTGGTGAGGCCCCCGATTTCGGCAGGCCACAACTCGCTCAGGAGTTTCATTTTGCAATTTTGACACCCATATTCGTAATCAGCATTCCAAGTTCTTTCTAATGATCCTAGGCTCAACTTGAAGTTCCATGGGAGGTCGAAACCCTTCCCTAGTAAGGGGATTCTCCCTCGCTGGGCTTGTACCGAGAACAGCTCCCTTTTAGGCTCCTCCCACCCGTCCAGGAACTAGCAAACTGAGTATATCTGGGCAATCGGGATGGTGTGGCTTAACTATTTCTATTGCCCATTCATTGTGTTCCCTTATGTCGGGAAATCTTTTAAGGGCGACCACCACCAACTCGAGCATCGGCGTACATGTTGGTGTTAAGTTTTATAAAACCTCCAGCAGACATCTGATTTCCAGGTCACAAGCAAAGATGATGGAAAGAGTGCATCGCTGCCGTTTAGGTAAATATGCAGGATCCACAGACCTTGCTTCTCGTTTGAGTGTTGCTCCATGCAATTTGTACCTGTGTATCACTGGTGTTGAACATTTATACATCAAATCAATCACGTTGAACACCACTGCATGCAACTGGAGAAATGCGCAAAAAACGTCTGAAAATGGTATAGACGAATCCACCAAGTCTCAACCAGTCAGTTGAAATGCAAAAATGCAGCGGCGCAGAAGAACCAAACCCCCGACCTTCCTCGCATGAACCAACGCCATTTCCACTGCGCTCCGAGCCGCTTGCCGGTGGAGGCATCGCGGGCTTACAAGGCTTACAAGACAAACTCATGATGCGCCGCATTCCATTGTGACTTCAAGAAAACCCTACTCCTTGGGTTTAATGACGTTTAATGACGCAAAAAATATTTATTCATTTATTTATTCACTACATGAATAACCATGCAAAAGAAAAACAAGGCAAAACTAAACATGTAATTGTAAACAGGAAAAAACAGAGAACAAGAATCAACGTAGTACAGTTGAAAACTGCTAAGCTGCATCCTGAAGATATCGGTCAATAAGTCTTTCATATTTCGTTAAGGAATTTGGTATGTTTTTAGATGGCCTCAAAAAATTCAGAGCCAGCACGGCAAGTTAAAAACTAGGACCTCATATTGCTTTCTGCTCTGGGAAACTGGATATACATATTTTTACACTAAATGAGGGGTGGGGAATCTCCCTATATGACTCGGTCCCCCCCCCCCCCTTCAGACATACCCTTCAGACCCTTCCCTTGTATGTTAGAAGTCTCGACGCAAGCAAGACACGCCCCATATCTGCTGAGCCGCCAATAAGAGCCGAGCTGGTTTGGCCGCCACGATCCGTTATTGCTCGGAACGATTGCGTGTGTAAATAAAACCAGAACAGAACAACATGTGATGGAAGACATATGCTTTATAGTTACAGTAAATTCACACATTTCTTGTGGTTCCAAGACACTTCAATGAGGGGTACATATAAAACTAAACAAATAGTACACAGTAATCGACAATCTTTGTTGCTCTGGTGTGAGATCCAGTTTTTCGTTAAATTGCTATCCGATCTTTTGTCGTTTTCGTCGGTGGTAATGGCTGCAATAACAGTGTTGAATACGAAGTCGTGTTCGCCACTTTCAATACATCCCATTGGTTGTAATTAATACCTGTTCTGACGCCTGCCTTGTCCAAAATTCTTGGTCGTCTTCAGCTGGAGGTTTCTGAGCTTCTGCTTTTGCAGGAGCTTCCTCCTTTTCAACTTTTCCTTTCGCTTCCTCCTTCGGCTTAAATAAACAGAACTGCGTTTTAAAGCGCACAGCCCATCCAGTAGCTTCGACATTATGATAAGGGATAAGGGACGGCCTTACTAAATCGTTTTTAAGATGCGTCACGCATTCTACTTTTCTGGAGGCAATTTGAATGCGTATTTGACCATACAACGACTTTAAACGGCCAGTCGATAAAAATTCGGCGCTGGACTTTCCATGGAAGTCTGGTACGAATTCACCAACCCCGGGAAGGGATGGAAGGCTTGGTTCGCCTAGGCAACCGAATGTCTGGTTGGCCTAACCAAGAACCTGTCATCGGGTGCGCGCAACAGCCGGCATCTCGCCGACTGCGCTATACGCGCAATCGTAGCGGCGTCTTTATCAGCAAAATTCTTATTAAAAAAAGCCAGGAATCGTTGTACGAAGCAGCTTCTTAACTTCTGCCGCCTCGTCAACTGCAACGAGGTGCGAATTGAGCATTTTGTTACAGGGGCCGGCTGAACAACAGCACCTATTCTCCGAATGTAGGAAAAAACTCAACTTGGCACCATAGTCAACCTGAATAACTCTACCCCAATTGTTATAGAACGACCTTGTCCCTTGTCAACCGTTTGCTCAGAGCGAAATAGAATTCCACAGCTGTCAACTACTTGGGGAATCATCCGGGAGCAATACTCTACCGCACATGGCTTTACAGACCACGACTGGTCCTCGATGTCAAAGCCACCATTTTTGAAATTAGGGAATCAGATTTTTGCTGTGTCGTAGACAACCGTGGAGGGACCTATAATTTCACAAATGTTTCTTGCCGTGCTTTTGCTTGCTTCTAGAATCCGTAAAGCAGGAGCAGTCGAACCTGCTTAGAGTCGAGGATGATCTTATCAGCCATATTCGCAAACCAATGTCACGACAATAGTGATATAAGTAGGCCACAGGTCAGTCTATCTACCACTATATAATTGAGTTAGCGGTCGATGACGTTTGAGTGATCCAACCTAAGTGAGATACGCCGCATCATCCACAGCGAGAGCGGTCGAGTGATCTAACCTAAGTGAGATACGCCTCATCATCTACGGCGGGGCGGTCGAATGATCTAACCTAAGTGAGATATGCCTCATCATTCACAGTGCGGGCAACATTTGCTATCGAACGTTGGATGTTGCTGCAACAGGGGAAATGCAGCCTTTTACAGCTTAACACAACAGCACCTATGTGCGTTTCTGAGCGTCCAGATTCAGAAGCCGACTTCGTGCCATTAGCATGAGAAAACTACTTGAGGGGTAAAGGTAGAAGGCGGACTTTGAGGGTTGAGAACCGACGCTCAGGAGGCAGCGACCAGGAGGAGCATTGGGATGGTCGATGGGGGGAACAAGGAAGCAGGCCAGAAGGTGGCACCAAAAAGGGTTTAGGCAACAAGAAGGGACCAGTGTGGAGTTACCAATGGGGGGGGGGGGGGAGCAGTAAGGAGGCTCAGCATTGGATCCGTTACCAGTAAGGGAGACGGATTTAGAAGATGTGACACCGATGTCGCGCAATGGGCGTTCGCTCGCCGTCCTCGTGTCGTGAGCGTGGGAGGGCTACTTAGTTGGGGTAGAGTAATAAGGAGGATTCCGAGGGGAGGAACCTACTTGGAAGAAGCGACCTGAAGGCGGGTCTACTACGGGGAACCATCAAGAAAGAAGCCGTAAGGAAAGTCATACGGAGGGCAAGGAATCTGCCTCATGCATAGCTTCTTCATGGTCGACACAGCGACGACTGAGCGCGCTTCTGAGCTTCTGTATTTGGAAGGCGGGTTTTTTGACTTTCTGGATCCAGAAGACGGGCCCCCCACTCGCGCAAAAGCGTCCTGAACCTGAATACGTGCCACCGACGTCTGCCGTGAGCATGAGAGGGCCACTAAGGGGGTGGTGGAGAAGGGCAGTAAAGGGAACCAGGAGAGCGACCAGGATGGAAAGGGACAACCTGGAGGAGGGGGCAGCAGTAAGAAGAGACCAGTAGGGGTGAATAGTGGAAACGATGCAGTGGGCCAGGAGTTGGAACCAGGAAGGTGGGTACTAAAGAGGGGGGGGGGGAAGACCAGTAAAGGCGAACCAGCAATTAGATCCAGTAAGAAGAAACGAGTGAGGGAAAAATTGGCTTCGGAAGACATGTCAACGATATCTGGAAACTCTAGCTGTTGAGTATGAGAACGGTTGCGAAGGAGCAACACGAGGGACAGAAGTACTGCGCGGCACAAACCAATTTAATGGCTGGTACGGAGAGAATGTCTGTGATGAAGGTACCGAAGTGGTGAACGGCTTGATGCCAATGAAATACGCAGCAGATCCTAGATGTTAGCGAATTTTATGTTTTACAAAAACGACCTTCCATAGCTCAGTGATGCTGCAAAGTCGCGCGAAGCGCGCAAGTACGAGACACGCCGTTAGGCGTGTCGGAGCACTTGTATAAATATAAATGGTACATGTCGCCTAGATTAGCAGCATTGGTACGTGGAAGTGCGCCAGCCAATAATAGCCAAACAGAGCACGTCCGAACACATGCAAGCCCATCGGGGTACTGACTGAATACGTCCTCACTAAACGGCATACCCATTCAATGCGGTTTGATTGGTTTGGGCGTTCCCACCTACCAAGGCTGCTTAACTACGCGACATATACCCATTCTTTATTCATATGTATGCTATCGATCGAGCTTAACAGTGCACTTTTCAAAAATTTGGCACAATGCCAAACTGAGTGGCGAGAAAGTTTTTAAGCAAACTAATAATTGCATTCACTAATAATCGCCCAAGCCACAACCCACAATACAGGTACTACAAAACCTTGAGTGCCCACGCTGTTCGCGCGAAAGCGCGTCTGAAATTGTTTTCTTTAGCTGACATTGCTACGACTGGTTAATAGTAAGGGTTTGAAATGCAGAAGTTCTACCTGCTGTTTAGTCTCAAATCTCCCTCGGAATATTCTGCAGCTGCCCTCAAGAAAACTCACTTAGCTGGGCTAATGCGACAGCATTCAGGGTTCGAGAACAACGTCCATCATACCAGGATTGCTCATAATCTTGGTAAATGTCTGGTAAATGTCCTTCTCTCAGTCTGGGAATTAATCCATTGCTCGCCCCATCATCTATTGCCCGCTTAAGGATCGCCTGCCCATACACAGGTTGCAGGAAGGGGAACTGCTATGCACGTAAGGAATATAGCTAATAATATCAAGCAGAGGCTATATCAATAATTTTAGGTGAGGAGCCTTTGCAACCTATTCTTTTTAAATTATCAGTGAAAATTTCTCGAAAATTACATGATTGTTGTAGAATTTTCGGGAGCAAGCAAACGAGGACAGTCTAGAGAGGGCTCCTAGCGCAATCTGTTACTGACGTTACTGATATCGCTAATCCCCTGCCGCTGTCATTCATTACAGTAAAAAATGTGGTGCTTGAGCATAGGCGAAAGTTTGTAATCGTGGAATGGAAACGTGCAAAGGCGGCGCACGTGCTGAATAAACCCGTATTTTCTTTCGGCATAAACAAAAATAATTGGAGTAGAGGATAAACCTTAATGGGCTTCCAGTCGCTCTTGGTTCCCTCCGTTGACATCCTACGGAACGGATCCTTCACCGCAGCCGAATCTCGTGGAGAGAAGCGAGGAGATGACGTAAATCCATCATGCAGAACGCTTTGCTTGACTTTAGGATCCAGCTTCGTAAGATAGTCTGGATGAACTAGTTTTCTGAATAAATCGCCTTGTATTCGGAATAATTCTGAAAAATGCCTTCAAAAAACGCACATATTGGGACATTTCCTCATGAACCGCGCCATTATCGCGTATGAGTGGCACCATTCGACATGTTTCTGAAATATTCGGGATGTCGTTCAAAGGGCCGAATATTTCCAGCGACTCCGTCCTTCGTTCAAATGGAAACAACTGCGCACAAGTCGGCTTTTCACGCGTATTAGCCCTTTCGATTAGCATTGTTTGCTCGGGAGCTCTTACCTGTTTCTGTTGTGGCGTGACGCTGCGCGACTGATATGCCCACTCCATGACGACCGCCATGACATAAACCAGCTCACTTCGATCCAGAACGCTACCGTTGCATTTTTCTGAAATGATGACGCATAAAGAACGTAGCAGACCCAGTACTGCAGCAGCGTAACCCTTGTTGGATCTCAGCGGTGGTACGAAGTGATCCTTCGACAAAACCTCAGTCCCATTCATTTCTTATCATCATACCGACGTCCAGGCGTCCCAGCGGCCGCCAAACGTCTGGTATGGGGCTTTCCCCATCAAAGCCCTCCCGTCTCCTTTTCTTCTTTAGGCCTTCTTACTATGATTACAGTAAAAAGCTGGTTTTACTATAAAGAATAGTGTAAGCGGATTTGGTATTACAGAATCTCCAAAAATGCTTCTATGAAGCCTGTCCGCCCCTATCTCATATACGCGGTTTATTCTACAAAGTAACAATTCTACGTGGCAAGAAACAAATCGCAATAGTCCTTCCGAAGCGCTTAATCTGCAGAAACAAAAAAATCAAGCACTATTGGTCGATCGTCAATACCATTTAATGTCCCACGGCAGTAATACCCTTATAATTCCTGTAGTGCTCTTCTCTACCTCTCCCACCCCCCCCCCTCCAATACCTCCTTATCCATGTGACGGCAGAGAAACGGAGTGGGAGTCACGCACGCGTATGTTCGATGCACGAAGCCTTTAAACGCTTTTCTGAAAACCCGACTGACGCCGCGTAAAGTCTGAAGTCTGGCACGTCTTCTGCATCTGGAGGCACGTTAGTGTCCAGAATCCCGACGCATGCTGCATATCATCTAAGACACATTTGCTGAGTCTCGGCCCAAGTGTCACCACGCCCATGACCCTTCTGCACTATAATACACGTCCCACAACGTCTGTAGCACGTCTTCAGAAACCCGACACACGTTGTACGATATTGATAGAAAACACTGGTCCTGCTTAACTGCACCGCTCCCCAACTGGGATACTGGTTTCCCTTTACTGATCCCCTCTACTGGTCTCCTCTTCCCTGATCCCCCTTTACTCTTTACTGGTCTCGCTTACCCGGAATCGTTAAGCACGTTGGGCAACGTCTACGGCAGACCTTCTGCATTTCCCTATTCCGCACATTGCACGACGTCTGCGAAACGTCTTGATTCCTGGCGCTCGTTACTTGGTCCTCATCCATACCCTGATACGCTGCCCGCTCGAAATATCGCAAACTTGGAAGACTCGCCGGTAAGGATATTGTTCGCCAGTAATCTCCCATGGTTAAGAAATCCTGGCTGGCGTACGCCGCCCTGTCGAGGGCACCCCTTGGCTTTAGCCCCCGTCCCGTGACTGACACGACCACGGATTAGGCGAATCATATGCAGTAAGATAGGATACTAGGTTCTAGGAAATGTTCTCGCCGTTTTTGAATGCTTTCTTGCTCGTACTGGGTCGCAGACATTTTTCGTGTGCAAGTGTGAGTAATAGAAGTAAATCAGGTGTGTGTATGTTTATAACTATCATCAACCGATTTCTCTAGATAACCCACTCCAGAATGTGGAAGGAGTGCTTTCGTGGCCTTCTACAATGTGACATTAAATCTGGCGATTCGGGAGCCCCATACAGTCGATGCATCAACGCTGCATTCGGAGAAGGTACGGGGTCCGAGCAGAGGCTGAGTTCACGTGCTTTCGTCATGACGGCTTCAACATCAAAATCTACGCTTGGTTGGGACGTCCATCCATCTGAAATCAACCATGACTGGTTGATTGCAACGGCAACTGGGATCAGAACCACACGTGAACTGTCACAGGCCCTACAAGTGCGCCACCTTCAATCACTTGCGACAACTGGGTGAGGTGTCCAAGATGGTCCCACCTGAACCGAAGGGAAGCTATCGTCGGTGACATGAGAAGGTGGCTTCCCATTTGCCCTCGTATAGGTTCATGAGTAACTGGCTGAAGTCGATCTTCACAGATCAGAAATGGTGTATGTACGCCAATAACAATCGTAGTAGATAATGGGTAGACAAGACTGAGCAGCCTAAGCCACGAACAAAAGCAGGCATCCACTCGCTGAAGGCTAGGGCGCAACCCTCATCGCTACTTTCAGCAACTGCTTAGACTGACTGATGGCCAAAATCGAACAGAGGCACCCAAATTACGGCATGATTCGGTTCTTGCAGGACAACGCTCGCCCGCACATGCAAAAGTGACTGATAAGAAGCTACTCGACTTTGAATGGGAACTACTGTCCACCCACCGTATAGCCCAGACCTTGTGCCAACAGATTACCGATACCGATATTTTTTCTGTCGCTTTCCAGAGACATGCAAGGAAATGTTTACTGATGAAGACGGTGTATGTATGTTGAACAACATCTTCAAGTCAAGGTCGGGAGCGCTCTATACCGCTGGTGTCAAAAGTGTGGTGGAGAAATGGAGAACAGTGAAAGAATATGGTGGTTATTGCCTTGCTTCTTTATGTTTACAGTTCCTAAAAAACAACAAAATTTTATGCTACGAAAACTGTGGGAACATTCCCTAGAATAAGTGGTGCGCAAAGAAAGTTGTGCTTTTGCCACTGCACTTTTACCTCTTTTTATTTGTGTCACTCATCGAATGTTTATATTGGAGTGCATTGCTGTGAATCCTATCTAATGATGATTTTTTTAAATAGAATTTTTTCCAATTCAATTCTTATTTATTTATTTATTACACATACTGTGCGCCATAAATAATTAACAAAAGAAATACGGCAGATTTCTTTTGTTGAGCCTGATTACATGGCATATGTTCGGTTTGAGCGTTTTTCAATCCTCTTGTGAGTAATGTGGAAACTCCGGTTAGAAATTAGATGAATTGAGATAGTTGCAAGTTGATTGCCAACAAATGGACAGACAAAGGTGGTATGAACGAGTTGTGGTAGTGTGTATACAGTACCGCCGCTAAACATTCAACCAAACGATGTTGGCGACGCAAAAACGCGTCTTTTGCGTCGCATCATGATAACTTTGTTCAAACTAAAGGTTTTCTCACAGAAATTTACAAAGGCTCCTAACATCACCCTACGTACCAATGGGCATAAAGTATGAAGTATGTGTGAAGAGGAAAAAGCAGACAGTTGGAGAAACGGGAGAAGTACAGCGCCGTCGCTAAACATTCACCCAAATACACGTTTTAATAGAATGCAAAAACGCGTTTTTTGTGTCGCATTATGATAACTTGCTTCAAAGTAAAGATTTCCTAACGAAAACTCACAGCGGCTTCTACCATAGTCCACTCTAATATTTCGCATTGTGTCTTAAGGGGAAGGGGAATCTTAAAAACATTAAGAGAACTAAATTTATGCACAATCAATATTTTTAACATTTGATTGGAGAAGTCCAGTTTTGCCCGAGGATAATTAAGGGAGACACAGCCACGGATCTCAATCAGGTCAACGCAGTTAAGTGGCTCATTAATTTTCCCTCTGCTTTTAAGATTTCGACTCATTCTAAAATGGGAACGCCATGCCATATAATAGAGTGGACCATGGTAGAAGCCGCTGTAAATTTTCGTCAGGAAATCCTTATTTTGAAGCAGTTATCGTGATTTGACGCAAAAAAACGCGAACACTATTTGGTGGAATGTTTAGCGGCGGTGGAACTGTTATTATTGCCGTTATTATTATTACATTAAGTGCAGTCAATAACAAGAAGAGTACAGAAAAACAGACAGACAATAAGAGATCTACGATTGGCCATGGACGAAGGAAGTCCGAAAAAAGGTGTCAAGTGTATAGAACGGTATTCGCTATTGTCTGTTGCTATTGTAGTAGCGTGCAGTTGTTTCTTATAGTAGAAAAAAATAACATGTGTAGGCGGTTAAAATCGCAAAAAAAGTTCGAATTCCAAAAAACTGTTCGTGATTATCAAAAAATTTTAGGTGTCATTTTCGAAAGTCCTATAGCATCTGGAAAATTCAGGAGTGGAACGAAGGATGGAAGAGTGAGTATCTCATAAATTGAACGTTAAATATGTGCTCAAGCGCTATCAAAACAGACCTCGTACCGGCGAATCCATTAAACATGATGAATCCATCAACACGGATTTTTGAGATTCTTTTTTATCTTCGAGGGTTTTAGGGCAAATATTTAACGTAAAATCTTTTTAAGGACCATATTATTTCATTTTGCTCTCTGAATTCGAACTCATACGAGAAGTTGTGCTGCCTCACGGAAATATTGTGAATGCGTAGGCAAAATGTAAGTGTCTTTTAAAAGTGCACTACTGGAGACACACATTCGAGATTAAACAAGCCGTGATTAGATTCCTGAACTCGACCTCTGCCTAAAATCACTGGTGAAGTTCCAGATTCCGAAAAACTGTTCGTGATTTTCAAAAAATTTAGGTGTCATTTTTGAAAGTCCTCCAGCATCTTGAAAACTCAGGAGTGGAAGGAAGGAAGGAAGAGTAGGTATCTTATGAATGTTCAAGATGTGCTTAAGCGCTATTAGACAGACCTCATGGCGGTGAATCCATTAAACCGGATGAATCCATCAACACGGATACCTAAGTAATTCCACCAAGCCGACAAAGTGCATAGGAAGCTGGCGCGTGCAAACCTAGCAGTGGTCAAACGTCGGACCTCTCACTTAACAATGCCAGAGACCACGTCTCACGAAAAACACTCCAGAAGTGGAGCGACCTCGGTGTTAAACATGACATCATCCAGTATACTCACCAGACGTATCGCCATCAGATAAACCATATTTTAAGCACTTCAATCGTTTGCTCAAGGGCAAGATATTCAAGAGTACATGTGTTGTCGAAACTGGGTGCCGACTGTAGCGGTGCTTAGGTTGCTCAAAACTTTGCCCTTGAATTCATGAATGCTTGAAGTTTTGCTTCAAAAAAGGTGCGTCATTTATACAGATCCTAACATTTTCCTTAGTAGAGGTGGTAGCGCAATTGGACCAGGCGCCGGCATTCTCCACAACACCTCCACCTAGGCCAATAAAACCCTCCATCAGTCTGTGGTCGGTTAATCTGTACCAGACCTGTCTGGAAAAAAAGACACTGGCTGGCTAGTTTTCAAGCCGTTGCCTATGTCAAATACGCATTTGGATTGCTCTACAATATCTCATAGAATAGAAGATGTATCTCAGGCGGAGATTGATCAACGCCGGCTTTCATCCCTACTCGCGAGCTCCACTATTTCCTCATTTTTGTTTTGCAGCATGCTCATTGTCGGTAACTTGTAGCGCTGCATTTTCAAAGAAGGTCATTTGCCTTCTAATTCTTTATCTCTCCTATCTTATTATATTTTCCCCTTTTTCCATTTTGATTTGTGCAGGAAATGTAACCCTTAATTTGTGAGCACCGCAGGGAGACCGATAAGAAACGTTCTTGTCAATTTCCGACCCATTTTCCTCGGTTTTCATATTCGTTGATGCTACGTTGCTGTGACTATTGCCGATTTTCCCTTACCTGTATGGAGTTGTAAGGCGTCTTTGAAGTCAATGGGCTCCTTCAGGAAGTGGCAGTACGTCACTAACATGTGAATCAACGAAAACACTTCCTTCCGCCGTTCGCTAACACATATCTGAAAAGAGCTCTCGGGACGTTCTCTCTCGAAGGAGCTAAGGCCGTTTGATGCAACTCACTGTCTTCCCTGGCTTGTAGAGCCTTGCCAGCTGGAGTACTTCATCAAATTCGACAGGAAGTTTTCTGCTCTCCCTGAAACCTGACTGTGCAACTGCACAAAACCTGAGCAGCGCTTTCGTACGACCAAGAGATACAGGCTATGAGTGAGCTGGCACTAATTTGGTTCACTGTCGCAAAAAAAAATTCACACAAGTCGTTGACGAAAGTAATCGTACAGTTCTAAGGACCGATACCGTCCGAGCTTGATTAAGCCCATGACTTGCTAGGGACAATTCTCATTAGAATGCGAGACCAAGGTTTTATGCAGTCGTTGCTGGATTGATATGACGGCGTGACAACATTCCGCAGAGCACGATATGTATGTATATACAACGTGACACATCAAACAGAACACTTTTCCAATCAGACTGAGCACTATTCTAAGGCTTGAAGGTTTGAAATCAAACTGAACATCCTTCAGATCACAACCAGAACCTTCCAGATCAAACAAGACTCTCCCAGACGGTTAGAGTAATTCTCCGGTGAAGAAAAATTTGATATCAATTCTTTGAATTTTTTTAAATTTAGATGCCTAAAAAGGAGCATACTATATGAAATTTCGCAAAATTTTTATTTTTAAGGAGAAATATATACCATTTTCAGTTCAAATTCAACGTTTTCGAAATCAAATTCAATATTTTCGAAATCAAATTCAATGTTTTCGAAAACGAATTCAACGTTTTCGAAATCAAATTCAATGTTTTACAAATCAATTTCAACGTTCCTCTGAAATCTCCTCCGTATCATATAAGCCGACCCCTCCACTCTTTCTTGCCATTGCGCGATTCGCCGTGCTTGCAGACAACATTAGCACCGATGATCAAGACGTTCAACAAAGCCGGCGACGCGGAACACACAGTCGAGTGTCTCGAAGCCAGAAGGAGATCTTGGTGCTGCTGTGTTCGTCAACGGAATGACCACACACGATGCTGCTAAAGATGCTGATATCAACGAGAACACTGCTCGAAACATCATCAACTCATACAAACGAGATGGAGAAATTGTTGAGCGCCCTCGCGGAGGTAAGGGTTTGAGTTCATACTCAGTCACTCGTTGTTTCAGTACTCAATTTTCAATCTGCAGGTACCAGACCGAAAAAGCTTACCGATGAAGTCTTGCGTTTCATCGAAGAGGTCGTCGAGCGGCATCCACAGCACACCTTGGCGCAGATGCGAGGATTTCTCAAGGACGAAAAAAACCTCGACGTGTCAGTTGCTACGATTTTCAACGCTCTAAGGAAACTCCAGATCACACTTAAAAAATGCCACCGGGAGCTTGACCGCGTCAACTGCGATAGAACCATCGCGAGTCGGCAAGCCTACGCCCTCGACTTTGTGCAGCACGCACCACCAGACAAGCAGAAATGCGTATTCGCTGACGAGAGCGGTTTCAACCTTTATTTACGACGCACCCAGGCTCGCTCAAAGAAAGGAACACGAGCCAATGTCGTTGTACCCACAATGAAAGGTCGTATGATTACGCTAATCGTTGCCATGAACAACACCGGAATCCTCCACTGGAAAGTTATCAGTGATGGCACATGCAACAGTGCCAAATTTTGCAAGTTCATTGAAGAACTTTTGAGCCGAATTCGCGACAACGAAGAGATGAATAATGGCCGTGGCTGATCATGGACAACGCCAGGATTCACAAAGCGGACGACCTGCGGACAATTATGGGACAATCATACATCTTAAAGTTTTGTCGCCATACTCTTACATGCTTAATCCTGCGGAAAACGTTTTTTCAAAAGTGAATGCTACGGCGAGGCGCCTCCTAAGTAATCCTGTCGCGGAGAGGACGCTGGCCGAAGTTATTGAAGAGGGTGTTCATTCTGTATCGCAGCAAGATTGTGCAAACTACGTCCTCCACATGATGGTAAACATGACAGCAGCTGCAGCAGGGCAAAGATTCAACAGTACATGATTTACTTTCACTCGCTCATTGTGCTATTTTGAATAGTTATTGTTGTATTGCTGTACTGTTTATCATACTGTATAGGTGTGTCGCTTAGTTTGCTCACTACTATGTACTTGTGTCGCATCACTAATGAAGTGCCTGGCCTGCTTAACTTGCTAGTTGTTTCTAATTTTCGTTGGATAGCCTCTTCTGAATGTTTGAATTTTTTGAGAGGAAGTAAACATTGAAACGTACAGCTTGCAAAGAAGACGTTGAATTTGATTTCAAAAACATTGAATTTGATTTCGAAAACGTTGAATTCGTTTTCGAAAACATTGAATTTGATTTCGAAAACATTGAATTTGATTTCGAAAACGTTGAATTTGAACTGAAAATGGTATAATAATAGTTTAAAGCCTACTTTAGAGTTCGGGAAGGCGACAACTTTTACACAGAGTTACCCACTTCTCACTAGCTAACGGTATATCAAAGACAATTAAAAAGCACACATCTTCACTTTGCTTTTTCAAGTAAGCAGCATTTGCACTATAAGAAATCGAATGAAAATTGTGACGGCCTAACCAAATGCCAGGCGGAATGTATTTTTCAACGCATTAAAAAAGAGTTTTCTTTCACTTTGCAATACATTTGCAACACCAACATTAAACCATTATCTCTTATTAGGAAGAGCACTTTGTAATGCTTCAAATGTGCGTTCAATTTTAAGAGCAGGTAAACTAAAAATGTCAAAAAGTCATTCTAAGTCTTCATCGGAGAAAAAATTATTTTAGCGTTCATAGAAAGTGTTTGGTTTTACCTGGTAGGCATTCTTTTTGATTTGGAAGGATGCCCAGTTTGACTTCAAATTCGTCAAGGCCTATTTTAAAGACCCGAAAATTACATTCTTTTTTCGCAGACTTTCTGAATTGCACAGACCCTCCAAAATGACATAAAGCATATGATCAAACGGATATCTAATGAGTGGAATTTTAGCCTTGTGTCTTTGGGCAGAGCTTCAACACCACATAAGATCTTGGGGAGTCCTTTGTGCTTAAGCATATCACCGATCTAATTCTTTTTTGAAAAATGAGACCCAACAAAACTTCCTCAAACACTCACAAAAGAAGTTGACATTTCTTCTTTTAACGCAGGGTTTTTGCCTTATATGACGTGGAGAAAAGGTTGAAAAGCGAACATTTCGAAAACCTACCAACGATAGTAATAGATCTTTAGAGAGCCTTTCTGAGGTGGCTTATCTTTGTGCGTGGTCGCGAAGTCGTAAGTATATTCCGTAGTGCAAGGAGCCATTTTTTTGGAACGCGTCAAGGTAAAGGAATAGGTCGAGCCAAGATCTGAAATCAGCTCTCCATTGTTAATTAGAATAAAAAAGGCATCCTTCTGCCCGACATTTTGTCATGCAGTACAGTAGAAGCAATGAAGAATCCACAGTTCAATTACAGGGAAGAATACATCACGATTAGCCAAGAGCTATGTAGCACCCTTCCTGGAGCTCTGTGGGTTTTGATCTGCTCAAAAGAAATGGTGTTCGGGGAAACACTCTCACAAGTGTCTCCGACCTTTCTAGGCTCTATAGAAGGCGACGCTTCAACCGTAGTGAAGGCGATGACAATCTTGTTCAACAGCTCAACGTTCTCATATCTAGATACCAAGAGTTCAACGAGGCAATCACTGTCCCATGGAATGGCTGCACATCGGGATCTGACATTCGCCAGCACGCTTCTTGATGGCTACCAACGGTGGAGTGGCTAGTCACATCATTTCTCCACTTGCCTTTTCACAAGCATACAGTACCGGACATGTTCCTCCGTTCATTCGCCGGAAATCCCGGAAAGGTCAACATAGGCCGCTTTGGAACGGTCCAAAGCGGCATTTTTAAATAACCTTTTTAAAAGACAAGTACTTGTAAAAAGAAGCATATATTTGGGCTCAGCAGCTCAAGCTCTATCTTACGACCTATAGATCTCAGTAGAGCTGAACAGTGCATATAGGCCCGACAGAATCAATCGAGAGGGCGCGACAACCTGTAGAGCGATCGAGCGACAGCTTGAAGAGTGCGCGTTTGTTGAGTTTTATCACAAATTTGCAGCCGCCCAACTCAGAAACTGCTCTAAGACTGTCCAGCAAGCCTTTGAAGTGCGCAGTACACAATGCATATAGGATCGAACATATCAATCAAGTGGGAGCGACCGCTTGCAAATTGCACGCGCGGCCGTGTTCGGAGCGCAATAATTCTGTAAAGTCCGAATAGCTTCGGCTGCAACTCGTGGGTTTTGTAGGTAATAAAACGGTGTAGTAGCACGCTGAAGTGGAACGGTGTAGCTTATGATTAGGTAAAGTTATAGGGGCGCGAATATGCAGGTTAGCCTTGTGTGACACGATTTTTTCGGATTTCAGTCAACCTCGCAGGAAGACGCGGAGACCTAACGGCCTCAAAGAGAGTAGGAAACTTCAACCGCTAAGTCCGCCGCCCTAAAACGGTAGATGGTGCTAAGGCAGTTCAGGCAGTTGAGAAGTTCTGAGCCCGTTGCCGCAAAGCTCCTTAAGTGCTCTGTTAGCGTATGCATTTTGAGGCCGTTAGCTCTCCGCGTCTTCTCGCAGTGGCTCACCGAAATCGGAAAAAAATGCGTCACGCAAACCTCACCTGCATATTCGCGCCGCTGTTACACTTCATCCATTCACATGTTGCATCGCTGTTCTTTAGCTCACCACTAGATCGTTTCACTGGCTACAAAACCAACAAGTTGCAGCCAGATCGATTTGATCTCGATAGAGTTTTTGCGCTCCGAACATGCCCCTGCATCCTATTTGGCACAACAACGGTCGATGTTCTCCGCGCTCTTATTCGCCCAAATCTCATTTCTCGATACTCATAGTAACACCATTGAAATCAGCAGCAAAAGTTCTATCGAATGGTATCAAGCTTGGACAATTTCGAAGACATCGTTTTTCGATGACGTCATCGTCCGTCTGCGACGGCCTGGAGCGGTTTCGTCCTCGATGCGAAATTGTCAAAAAGTCGATGTTTCCAAAATCGGCCAAGACCATTCGATAGCGCTTTTCACGCTGAAGAGAGTAATACCATTGGGAGTGTCGAAAACTCAAACCTGGGCGTGCAAGAACTCAAGAAACTCTAACCGCTATCTTCCGTCATTCTAAATTAGCAGAATGGGCTAAGGCTCTTCAGGAAGCTAGGGAGTGGTGAGCATGTCATCGTAAAGTACATTAATTGTCCTACTAGTCGACTTGTTTGGAGGCCGTTAGGTCTTCGCGTCTTCCTGCGAGGTTGACTGAAATCCGAAAAAATCGTGTCACACAAGGCTAACCTGCATATTCGCGCTCCTATAACTTTACCTAATCATAAGCTTCACCGTTCCACTTCAGCGTGCTACTACACCGTTATATTACCTACAAAACCCACGAGTTGCAGCCGAAGCTATTCGGACTTTACAGAATTATTGCCCTCCGAACACGGCCGCGCGTGCAATTTGCAAGCAGTCGCTCCCACTTGATTGATATGTTCGATCCTATATGCATGGTGTACGGCGCACTTCAAAGGCTTGCTGGACAGTCTTAGAGCAGTTTCTGAGTTGGGCGGCTGCAAATTTGTGATTAAACTCAACAAACGCTCACTCTTCAAGCTGTCGCTCGATTGCTCTACAGGTTGTCGCGCCCTCTCGATTGATTCTGTCGGGCCTATATGTATTGGACCGTTCCAAAGCGGCCAATTTTGACCTTTCCGGGATTTTCGGCAAATGAACGGAGGAACATGTTTGGTACTGTAGTTCGTAGTTGATTACATTTGCTTCCCTCAAATTGTTTCAGTTATTGTGTCTGATTACTTTACGTCTTCCAGGATGTCTCATTGAGAAAATGTATGCAAATGCACTTGAATCTAGCAAAAATAAGAGTCCCAGACGCATTGCGTGCTTCGTTCGTCTGTCTTTACAATCTTTAAAGATCGGTGGTGGGAAATGCATGGTACCCTTCATCATATGAGGAAAAAAAGGCTGAATGCTGCTAAAGTCTCTTCTGGTAAATATTCACAACGGAAAGGTAAGTTGTGGCAGCCCATGAAACATGCTAAACTGAGTGACTGCTATAGTGACTGTGAGTTGCTTAATTTTTGTAGTATGGGAATGGAGTCACTTAGGAATCAGAACTTCCTATTATTTCATAGACCAATCCTAGTCTTGACCCTTTAATAAAAAATTTAACCGACATACTTACGTCATCAACCTCATGTGTTTATCTAGCCATCTTGGGTAGCAAATAATCTAAACTGACACTTATAGACTTGCTGCTTTTTCACTTCAGTTGGAAGACGAGGCAGGACGCATGTCGGATGCTTTTCAGAGCCAATCATGATTACAACTTCTTTACCGAGAATCGACTTAACACGTTCGCAAAGTAGGAAGTGGTCGTCGTCTCGAATACTTGCGTTCTAAATAATAATAAACTAAAAAACCTAAAACTTGATCAATTAAAAAGTCGGCGCAAGCTTCAGAAAACCGCTCTTTTACGACTTTTTCAAAGGCTTCAAAAAATAAAGTTCAATTTCCCTAACGAATCGCTCTGACACTAAATGTTGAACATTTATGCAAAGGTAATGCTAGCTTCGTTTTGAGTAAAGCAATACTTGGGTGGCTATAAAGCTGTCATAATGAACGGCGTGTCTCATCCAGTTACTCTCACACGAATTTCCATTGAATTAGCATTGATGCAATCAGACCAATTTACTTACCGCCGCTAGTGGAAGCATATGCTCGTTCAAAAATAGAGAGTTGTTTGCTACCAAAACCTCGATATCCTTATCTGAATAAACATACATTTAGTGTGTTATTGTCTACCAGACGTTCAGCGGTCTACTGGCCGCCAAACGTCTGGTTGGGGGCTTCGACCACAAACCCAGAGAATAGAACACCCCGACCGTCTTCTTGTCCTCTTCAGGCTTTCTCTCATTCATTAGAGTAAAAAACTGGTTTTGCTATACAGAATAGTATGCCGGAATACGGTAGGACAGAATCTTCAAAATTGCTCCTATGGGGCATATCCACCCTGTATCGCACGTACGCGATTCATTCTCTGAAGTACTCGTGGCGTACATGGGGAGGAATAGATAGAGAGCCTTAATACGAAGTGCATTCTGCGGAAACACAGATGAAATCAATTGGTATTGGTGGACCGCTCGATACGGGCCACAGTCCGACGGGAATAACATTACTCCGATTCCTTTACTTATTCTCCCTACCCCCTCCTTCCCCACCCACTCCACCAACACGCCGTTACCCATGTTCCGGCAGAAAACGGAATTGAGAATCAAGTATGCGCACACTCGTTGTTACACGAAGCCTTTAAAAAGTTATCTGAATGCTGTGCAAAGTTTTATTTGTGGCACGTCTTCTGGACACGGATGCACATGGGACAACGTCTGTGACACATTTGCTGAGTCCGGACGCATATGTCACCACGTCTGCGACACGTCTTTTGCACCCCAACACACGTGGCACGACGTCTGTAGCATGTCTTCTGACGCCACGATGGACGACACTAAGAGAAAATACTGGTTCCCTTATTGGTCCCTTTCTCTGATCCCTTTCACTGATCCCCTTTACTGGTCCCCCTTTAATGGTTCTATTTCTGGACCCTTCATTGAACCCCCTTAAATGGTCTTCCCTTCATTGGCTTCCCTCTTGACTGGTAATTCACTGGTACCCTATTTATTGGTCTCCCTTCATTTGACCTACTCCCTTCGCAGCTCCCCATTACTCTTCCCACCTTCACTGTTCTCCCCTTTATTGGTCAACCCCTAACAGGTCCCCCTTCACTGGACCTTCCCCCTCCTTCACCGTCCCACCTTCACTGGTGCCCCTATTACTGGTCCCTCTCACTGGTTCTCCTCTATTGTCAGCCCTTTTCCAGTTCACCCTTCACTGCTCCATTCCCCCACTTCGTCGATCCCTACTACTGCTCTCACCTTCACTGGACCTCCCTTTACTGGTCCCTTCTTCACTGGACCCCTCCCCTCCTTCACCGGTCCCCCTTCACTGGACCACCCCCCCCCTCACCGGTTCCCGTCGCTGGTCCCTTCCTCATTGGTCCCCCCTTCGCTGTACCTCTCCCCTTCACCAGTACCCATTACTGGTCCCTTCCTCATCGGTCCCACTTCACCTGGTCTCCCTTCACTTGTCAACCTTCTACCGGTCCCCCTTCACTGGAGCACCCCCACCCCTTCACCGGGTCTCCACTATTGGTCTCACCTTCACTGGTTCCCTTTTCCTGGTCCCCTCTTCACTGGTCCCTCCTTTATTGGTCAACCCCTTACCTTACTGGACCCCCATCCTTCACCGTCCCCCATTACTAGTCCCACATTCACTGGTAACACATCGTCTGAATCGGACAGGCCTTTCGCGACATCGGTGACACCTCTTCTGAACCCAGGCACCTGATGAACGACGTCGGTGACATGCCTTCTCAAGCCGGTCCTGCTTTGCGCGACATTATTGACACGTCGTGTGAATCCGGAACCTCTGGCGCGACATCGGTGACACGTCGTCTGAATTCGGACAGGCCGTTCGCGGCATTGGTGACATGTCATCTGAACCCAGACGCCTGTTGATTGACGTAGGTGACACATTTTCTGAACTCGAACGCTTGCCTTCACGACGTTGATGACACATGTTCGGAACTCGGACGCCATTTGCGTGACATCGGCGACACGTCTTGTAACCCCTCTCAACACGATGTAGGTGACACCTCGCCTGAACCCAGATGGCTACTACTCGACGTTTACGAAAGGCCTGATGAGGTACGCAGCACCACAACGAGAGCGGTCAAGTGATCTAACCGAAGTGGATGGCGGCTATTCTTCCTTCGCTGCGCCGCGAGCGGTCCCATCGCGGACACGTGGCAAACGTGGAAAACGAGGTCAGCGCGGTCAGTCGATGTGGAAGACAGCCGATGGTCGGTCGGTGGCTGCTCACTGCTCCGTGGACTCTCCCTGAGCGACGAAAGCAGTTTCCACATGGGTAGTTTGGATGGCACACACCCTGGAGTCCCTTCCCTAGTTTGATTCTGCGCTCGAAGAGCACAGAATCCATCCGCGGACTCTCCCTGAGCGACGAAAGCAGTTCCCACAGGGGCAGTTTGGATGGCACACACCCTGGAGTCCCTTCCCTAGCCTGATTCTGCGCTCGAAGAGCACAGAATCCATCCGCGGACTCTCCCTGAGCGACGAAAGCAGTTCCCACAGGGGCAGTTTGGATGGCACACACCCTGGATGCTGCGAGAACCCCAGCTGCGCACTCCCGCTGGGCGCGCACAGCTATGAAGGAAAGATTTCGTGCTCTGTCGCAAGGATGCGTGAGAATATTGCGGTGGGTGCGTGCGTGCGATGAGCGCTCGCGGCGTAGCGAAGGAAGAATAACCGCGATCACCGAAGTGAGATACGCCGCATTCCCACAGCGAGCCGAAGTGTGGTACGCCGCTTCATCTACAGCGAGAGCGGTCGGGTGATCTAACCGAAGTGAGGTACGCCGCATCATCCACAGCGAGAGCGGTCGGGTGATCTAAGCGAAGGGAGGTACGCCGCATCATCTACAGCGCGGCCAAAATTTGCTATTGAACGTGGGATGTTCCTCCAGCAGGGGAAACGCAGCCCTTTACTGCTTAACACAACAGCATCTACGCACGTTTCTGAGCGTCCAGATTCAGAAGCCGACTTCGTGCCATTAGCATGAGAAGACTACTAAGGGAATAAGGGTAGAAGGGGGACTTTGAGAGTGGAGAACCGACAGCGATGAGGAGGCAGCGACCAGGAGGAGCATCGTGATGGTCGATGGGGAGAGAAAAGAAGCAGGCCAGGAGGTGGCATCAAGAAGAGTTTAGCCGATAAATTGGAATCATTAGTGAGTTACCAATCAGGGGAGGGGGAGGGGGGACAGTAAGGAGGATCAGCAAGGGAATCCATTACCATTAAGAGAGACCGGATTTAGAGGATGTGACACCGATGTCACACAATGGGCGTTCGCTCGCCGTCGTCGTGTCGTGAGCGTGGGATGGCTACTTTATTGGGTAGAGTAGTAAGGAGGATTCCGAGCGAGGAGGAATCTACCTAAAAGAAGGGACTTGTGGGCGGGACCAGGATGGGAACCAACAAGAAGGGAGCCGTAAGGGAATTCATACGGAGAACAAGGAATCTGCCATATGCATAGCCTCTTCATGCTCGACACAGCAGCGACAGCACGCGCGCTTCTGAGCTTCTTGATCCAGAAAACAGGCCCTCTACGTCGCGCAGCAAGCATCCTGATTCTTAATACGTGTCACCGACCGTGCCTTGAATATGGGAGGACCACTAAGGGGGTGGTAGGGAAGGGCGGTAAGGGGACCTCTATGGTGGACCAGGAGAGCGACCAGAAGGAAAGGAACAACTCGGAGGAGCGGCCAGAACGGGGAAGCGAGCAAGAGGAGACCAGTATTTGTCAATAATGGAAACAAAGAAGTGGGCCAGTAGTTTGGTCCAGGAAGATGGGGGATTAAAGAGGCGGAGGAAAGATCTGTAAAGGTAGACCAGCAATTAGATCCAGTAAGAAGAAGCGAGAGAGAGGGAACCTGGCTTCGGAAGACATGTCAACGACAACTTGAAACGCTAGCTGTTGAGCATGAGAACGATTACGGAGGAACAACTCGAGCAGGGATGGGCGGAAATTTTGAAAATTTTCTCCAGAAAACAGAAAACAGAAAATCGCTTTCGTCAAAAAACAGAAATCAGAAAACAGAAAGGCCAAAAACGCCAGAAAATCAGAAAACAGAAAACAGAAAACAGAAAATTTCGAAATTATCACACGACCTAATTATTTTGCCCAAAGATCCATATTTCCAGTAGCAATTTTTTGTATGACTAGAAATGTAGTCGTAGACCAGCGTTTCAATTTGCAAGCGTTTATAAAAATTTCTATTACACTCCAGTGCACTGCAATCAGCAAGTTGTAAATGTAGGCTGATAGATGCTAGGAATCTCGACCCTTAAAGTATACAACATTACTCATCAGCTCCGTTTCACCGCTAACGCCTCAATTAGATAATGGTCCCCCTAGTAAGAAACTGGCCTTTTAGAGTACCGAACACGATGAAGGCTCAGTGATCACTGTTTGCATTAACTCAATTGCTGAGTTTGTAGACACACTCTCGCAACATACTCTAAAGCTGTGCAGAGATTCATTGGTATTACTGGCTCCGCCAGAATCTGTATTCCTACTTCGTTTCGTTCCTCGGGAATACCTGTCCTTGTAAGTGGCCTAGCTGAAAATTTTCAGGCCAACATAAATGCTCTTTACAGCACCTTACAACTAAGCCAACTAAAGATGTGAATTTCACAGAACAACACGAGATTGTGTCTGAGGGGGCTGTCAGCACAACAGGTCTTGGACGGAGGTGCTTTCTTGAATGCGTAGACACCATATAATGAAGACCGAGCATATACCCTCTCCATCACATTATTATTATTATTATTATTATTATTATTATTATTATTATTATTATTATTATTATTATTTCTCCTCATATCTACATATCATATTACATCTCAGTGGAAGACCAGAAGAACCGTCTTGGTGTACAGAGGAGTGCACGGCATTAGCAACAATCGCGCGACCTGCCTGATGCTCGTAGTCTACAAGCTGTTCACTCGAGTCATCCTGAATAGGGACAGCCATGCGAACAGGCAGGATTTCAGAGAGGATTCAGCACGATCGACCACATTCACACCATTACGAAGCTCATCGAAGTGTTGCGAGAGTATAAGCTGCCGCTGTGCCTTACGTTCGTCGATCTGAAGAAGGCATTCGACTCTGTCAAGATTGAAGCGGTCATCGAAGTCACTTAGGGTGTTCCTACTCTGTACGTCAGAATCCCTCGAGAGCTGTACAGTGGATTCACGACAAAGGTTTCGCCATTCCACAACAAGTCGTTGCCAACGTGAACAGAGAGGTTCGATGAGGTTCGATGAGAGGGTATCCCCGGTTCTCTTCAGCGCCGCCCTCAAAAACGTCATTCGCGAATTAGAATGGGAAGACACGGAAGTGAACGACGACGGACGGCAGCTACACCATCTACCACCGAGCGCTAGCCAGGCGGAGCGAATGCTGGCCGACTTCGATCGTGTACATATGTGGGAATGTTGGACTGCAGTTAAATCTTACGAAGACGATGTTCATGAGGAACGGACGAGTTTCGGATGCCTCATCCTCGCTCAACGGAAAGAACATCTTCGAATGCTCCAGATACGTGTGTCTGGGTCGCGAAGTCAACATGACCAACTAACTAGCGCCGGAACTGAGCAGGAAGAAATGGAGCGGCTTGAGGAGCTGTCAAGAGTGTCGAAAGACCAGTGGAGAAGACGAAGAACGTCGGGGCTCCGTATCTACCTTTTCGACTTCACTGTTCTTCCTGCCCTAATATACGGATCATAGACCTGGGCTCTACAAAAGCAGGATGAACAAGCGATCAGTATCGCGGAATCGAGAGGGCAATGCTCGGAGTGACATGACTCACGCAAGTGAGAGAAGGCCTCGAGACTTCCGAGCTTCGCCGACGTTCGAAGATCAGAGATGCTGTCGCATGACCAAGTCGTCGAAAATTAGGTGGGCCACGTAGAGCGCTTCGCAGACACCGGCTAGATTCCGCGGGATATCAAGAGAACACCAGGATGCCCAACAACGCGTTGGTCGGACTTCTTCGCCAAAGCCCTGAACAAACAATATGACGCTCTTCGTGTCCCTCGAACGAAAAGGATCCATGGAGCACCCTGGAGCACCCTGACACGGGCATGGACGTATGGAGACGTTGCTGGTGCCCACCCTACCCACAGTAACACTAGGACAAGTGGTTAGTTAATACATAATTATATGCCCCTCAGAGTACTAGTTTTATAGTTTTAAAATAAAATTTTTAGTGATCGTGACGGTCCAAACTACTGTTAAAATCGAAAAGAATACGATGCCAAATTATGAAAGTGGAAAAATGCCCTATGATATACTCCTATACTCCTTGCCAGCAGCACTTACACAATCAATCAAGCAAACAAAGCGGCATAGTTCATGAGCATATGGCGCAATTACTACATGAGCACATCCAAAAAGCGCCACATGCTTACCATGCAAGATATTCTAGAAACACTATTTTGGAATAAAGCTCACTATTCTACGATACTTTTTGGATTCTTTTTATTGGATTTCTGCGATAAAATTTTGTTCGCAACTCCATTTTCTGTTTTCTAGCCAATTTTTGGCCATTTTCCCAGAAAACAGAAAACAGAAAAAATTTCCCCAAACTGGCCAGAAAATCAGAAAACAGAAAACAGAAATTCCGCCCATCCCTGAACCCGAGGGAAAGAAGTACTGCGCGGCACAAACCAATGACATAAGTGGCTGGTTAGAAAAGAATGTCTATGATAAAGGTACCGAAGTGGTGAAGGGCTTGATGCCGATAAAATACGCACCAAGTCCTAGATGCTAGCGAATTTTATGTTTTACAAAAACTACTTTCCATAGGTCACTTTCCATAGTGGTGCTACAAAGTCGCGCGAAGCGCGCAAGTGCGAGACACGCCATTAGGCGTGTCGGAGCACTTGTAGTAGGATAGTAGGATAATGCATGCAAATCCACGTCTTAAGAGCATATGTAACAAGAGAATGTGCTCCTCAAAAAAGGACTACTAGCTAAGAGCGAAGGCGCCTGTAGAGAAAGAAGCCAAGAAAATTGGGAACGATCCCTGTTAGAAACTATTGGGTTGATCGAAAAGTCTTGCAACACTTTACGATACTGCCTGTTAAATTTGTTAAAGCTCTTACTGTATTGATGTTGTGTGGTGACTTCACAATACATTCACGAAGCTTCCTTAAGCACACTATATAAGACCTCGTCGAGTACGAATACAGCAGCAATGTCAACAATAAGCAGCAGCATCCTACGACCTACCGTCTACTACGAATTTCTGCAAGGCTATTCCGCAAGGAGTGCAGCATCCAAGATCTGCGCTGCATCCAAGGAGGAAGTCAACCACTATTCCACAGTGCCCCGTTGGTATCAGCGCTTCAAGGCTAGAGATATCTCTCTCGAAGGTCGACCTCGTTCCGGAATCCCCTTTGTTGTGCAATACACCTTGCGCGAAGCCTTCAGGGTGAAGCCAAATTCAACCACTCGCGAACCAGCGGCGACACTTGGGTGTACGCAAAGCACCGTCGTGAGGCAGCTGGAGATTCTTGTGCCGCAAGTTTTGTCGTCTTGGGTACCACATGAGCTACGGGACTCTGAAAAGGCATGCCGAATCAGTGTTGCTGAATCGCTGCTTTTTCGTCCGCACAGAAAGGACTTTCTAAAGAACACTGTTACTGGTGATGAGAGCTGGGTTCTTTATGTTAACCACACCCGCAAGAGCCAATGGCTCCCACACCGAGAGCAGGCTCCAATACAACCGAAATGTGAACACCACGAAAAGAAGGTTCTTATGTGTTGCTGGTGGGACTCAGGAGGCATGCTTTACTGGTAGTTGCTGGATAGTGAGACCACATTCACAGTACCTGTCTACGCTACCCAGCTCCAGAGCTTGGCCACGACATGCGCCATAAACGTCCAGAACGGGAAAATGTCTGCCTGCTGCACGACGACGCTCGTCCTCATGTCGCAAAAGTGAGTCGCGAGAAAATCCAGGAGTAAGGCGGGGAAGTTCTGCCCCATCCACCATACTCTCCAGACCTCGCTCCTTCTGACTACCCCTGTTCAGAGCTCTGAAGCAGCATCTTCGAGATAGAGTGTTTGATGATCGACGTCAACTGGAAATAGAGGTTTCCGAATTCTTTTCCTCACAGCCCTCGGAATTCTGGCGGAAAGGAATTGAAAGGCTGCCTGAAAGACGGGGCAGGATCTTAGACTTGGATGGATTAATATATCGTGGACAGATTTTTTGTATCTTGTATTATACTGTATTGTATTGTAATATTGTTGTGCTAGTGATGCAAGACTTTTCGGTCAACCTAATAAAAAACGCGCTTGGCCCTACTAAATAGCAATTTGAGGATCGTCAACTAAACTCACGTGTTCCGTCTGATTTCTGATATGACCAAATAACCTCACGATCGGAGCACCGCCAAATTAATGGGTTCTTGCTGTTGATTTCCTAAACGCTCTAGTGTACACTCGGAGCCTTTCCGCCTACTATTCCACGTTAGTGGCTTACGTTAACCCATCCCGTGAGAATTTTCTTGGAGTCCTTGTCCAATCGGTACGGTGGAGTGGGAAAACCGTCTTTCGTGAATTCTCGTCTCCTTTTAATATAAGTGGCCATCAGGAAAGCAGTTATCAACGCAAGAAGCAGGATGATGAGCAGAATCAGAATGACCATTATGATAAACATCTTGTATTCCATGACCTCTGCAAGTAACGCTATCAGACAGCTTCTTAAGAACAGAGATTTGAAGCACTTTTTGCCGACGGTGCCTCGCCACAGTGCTAAAAGCTCCTTTTTTTCTGGCCAGTTTTCAATGAAGAAATAAGAAAATTTTGAACAAGTCAGCGAAAAAATAACGATATCTAAGAAGCCACACAAAATGTTTAGAACAGCTGTCGTGTTAAAATAAACTTTGCGGTTTTGAACAGCTTTACCATGCCTGCGATAGTATCAGTCGAATGTCGAATTTAAGGTGCGAAATCTTTTAAAATTTTTCAACCAAAGATACTGAGATACTGAATCTGATAACGTGTCGTCGTGCTACCAAAGCTCAGATAAACACTAGGGATAACCTGATTCACTTAAGGCTAAGGCAGTGAAGACAATCGGAAGGTGCCATAATCTTAACAGCTGATCACAGTGATCTTCCTATTTATGTTCGACAAGTTGGACGACACTCTAAATTTGCTCGACATGTTACACGTCGACATGGTATCCCTTTATTTAAATATCCTTAAAGGTTTTGAAAAGCAATTTATGGCCAAATATGCTGCTGAATATTTTGGGAAACACGCTCGCAGGCAACGGTCTCGGCTATGGATCGGTGTCTCAGAAAAGGGAAGAAAGAAGAGGAAGCCAGGATGGAATGATAGTGTCAGGTTATTCTATTCAATACGGCTCTTCCAGAGTGAGAAACTAAAAGCTCCTTTGCACTGAAGTTGTATCTACAGCAGCCGTTCTCAAATAAACAAATAAGGCCACAAAGCTATACGGTGTCCAGGTAAATCTAAACACACAACTTTTCTACGATGTTCTTAGTGGACACTGCGGTCGAGCACGGCAACGACCCCCTTTAGGAAACTCTGCAACTTCTGACAATGTGCACAAATCATTTTCCTCAGAGAATTGTTCGCCGAAAGACTATACCCCTGCCTTGTTGCCTTTACAAAAGAAAAACGAATGTTCAAAACTAAGTGGTGAACGTACTATCGTACAGCGACGATGTATCCTTGAATTCAATATTTGTATGCCGTTTCCCGTCCGCAAGTCTGTACATGGCCTCGACTTCAACGCGTTTCATTCCGAGCCTTGGATTGTTGACGATGGTGACCTTGATATCGTCCGGGGAGTCGATTCTTTTTAAAGCAGGAAAACTTAACGAGCGCAGCCCAGAGTTGCCAGAAATCTGAATGGCAGGACCTGAAAGAAGACAACGTGGTTCCAAAGCTTCATGTTCTCTAAAAACCTTGAATATGGAGCTATTTTGCAGTGGCGTTACTTCTTTATATGACTTTACTTTCAGATGCTCTCATTTAACCAAGCTCAACAATACTGAACAAATTGACTATTTCCTTGGTCCCCATAACTCAGCATTTCGTTCAGCACTTATTTTTAGAAGTGCGATTTGACAGCTTTGCCCCAAAACTGAAGTACAAAATACGACTTTGACAACGAGTTTGAAAATTCTGAAAAAAGAGTGAGAACGTAGAAAGAACACATTACATGCGCCGTCATTAATGACTGCACAGTTTTGAGTTAACAAAATTCACACTATCAACAAAATAAACGCTGCAGTGTTCTGGATTTCGAAATTTATTCAAACGAGAAATTCGTTGCTTCGGAGCACTGTAATTCCCTAACTGGATACTATCTCAACGGTAGGTCGGAACGGCGCAAATGTTGTATATGGGCAGAACCGCCTCTCTCTGGGAAGTAACGAACTGCAGGTATCTCGACCCCAATACAACTCTGCGCAGAGATAGGGGCGACGGAATTCGCGTGTTGGCGCTCTGTTGAATCACGTGCTCCACAGCTGACGGGAGCGCGCGGGATAACGGCAGCGCAGTGCACAGGTGGCGTGGTAGAGAAGCGCTCGGGCTCGTGAGCGAGGGATCGGGGGTTTGGATCCCGAAGACTGCGTTTGTTTTGCAATTTTGCAAAATCCATGTTTATCATATAGGTAATCCACCTAGGGGTATTATAGTGTGTTACAGAGCATGTTTACATATAACATACCATACCTTTAACAAGGGTGGTCCAGACAGGGTCACCGATTTCGCTGAAACATTGTCTAGGGGGTCATTTGGGGTGCTGATCACGAATATGATATCCGTTCTTCACGATTCAGCCGGATAATATAGATACAGGAAGGCACAGGATTACATTCTTAAAGTTTCTGCCGGTGACGGCTGGTAGAGACAGAATCGTGAAAAACGGATGTCAGATTCTTGATCAGCACACCAAATGACCTCCCTAGACAAAGTTTCAGCGGAAAATTTTTTTTGACCGAAGTCTTGTCGGTGGAGTCGGAACTTTTAACTAGTGCCACAAAATAATTATCGTTACATAACTACAGTTTCACACAAAATAGGCTTAAAATAAGTGACACACAGAAGTGAACATTTTAGCTAAAGTTTGAAGCATATGCTATATGTAGACATGCTCTACAACACACTATAATACCCCTAGGTGGATCACCTATATGATAAACGCGGATTTTGCAAAAGTGCAAAACAAACGTAGTCTGCGGGGTCCAAACCCCGCCCCTTCGCTCACGGTCACGAGTCCGGGTGTATCCCCACTACGCCACCTGTGCACTGCACTGATCCGCGATACGAGCCCCCACCCCGCTCATCCGACCGTCAGCTGTGGAGCACGTGAATCAACAGGGCGCCAACACGCGACTTCCTTCGCCCCTAACTCAGAGTTGTATTGGGGTCGAGATATCTGGACATGATAGGACAATGTTTTGGCCAAAGGAAGTATTATTATCATTAGATGACAGATTCTTATACGGTAAGAAGGCATATTTCCTCTATTATTAGCTAGCTGGATTTTTGAATTTCGAACAATTAGCGGAGTTATGATCAAATTTGTGAAGTCGTGAGCTGAATCTCTAGTCGACTCTACGCCGGCGTCACTGGAATGATTTCACAAAAAATTCATAACTCGGCTAGTTGTTGGAAATTCAAAAATCCCGCTGGCTCATCAAAACTAGATGAAGCGACGTTACCGATTTCTTCTCAGGACACGCTGCTTTAGAGGATTTACACAAGTGTTCTTAGAACAAAGGTTAATTCGCCTTTGGTGTATGGTGTATATTTTGGTTTTAGATATGTTTATTTTTCCACGAAAGCGCATAATCTAAAAAGAAGATTGTATAAATTTTAGTGTGGGGGAACGACGTTTGTACCGCTTCTGATAGCGTAAGATTTATTAAAATTTACAAAGAAGAAAAACTACGGGTAAGCAGAGATATCCCTATAGAAACGCTGCTGACCCGTTCGATTCACTCCCTTTTGGAAAGGAGAACATGGTGGCATGGATAGAGAGCTGCAATATCTAGCAACTATTCGTGATGCCGTGCATTTTTGCCTCTCATAAACCAGGTGCTACAGAGAAATGCAGATTGCATGAATGAATACTAGGGAAGGGAACCGCTGTCATGCCGTAATGACAGATTTCTGAGCATAACAATGGCCGAATATTAGCGAAAGCCTTATTCACCCGATAAGCAAACTATACAAAGATCCCCAAAGCGTGTGTCATTAATTCTTCATGAAATCGGGAAATAGGGGAGGGAATAACGAGACACGGAAATAGCGAAAAATATCCAGACGTCTTTTATGTGCCTGGAAACATAAGCCCTGGGGCTAATCGAATCTGAACTTCGTTTTTGAAGTGTCAATTGCCATCAATCGATTTTGAGCAAATTATCGATTTTTTGTGGATGTCGCTCGAGCGGTCCGAAACTTTAGCCTCGGAGGTAGTCAAGGTCATGCTATATCCCACCATATATAATAGAAGTGTGAAATAATCAGCTAAAAGCTATCGATCATCGAAAGCGGGGAAAATTCGGATTGCGAAAATAGCGGAAAATACCCAGACGCTATCCAAAGTGCCTGGGGATCCAGAAGACGTGTCAAATACATCTAAGGAGGATCATTGAGGGACCTAGTATCAGTAATGTTAGATAAGTTCCAGTAAGAGGGACCAGTAGTGGGAGACACTGCTGCAGCAGTAGTCGTGGCAGAGCACTTGTTCTGTACATATTAATTGCTGTACTATAGTATTTGAAGCGCTGGAAATAATCGGTTCTGACAAAAAGGCTTCTCGTCATGCGAGATGAATCGAGCCATCTGTATTTATCGAAAAAGTCGATTTAGGCCTGAGGTTGTCCGTTTGAGGATGAGGAATGAAGGTGCCTGCAATCATCTTGGCGCTAGAGAAAGTGGGGAACCGTCCTAGTGGGCATCAGGGGGATTGTCCAAGAACCTAGTGTACGAAGGCACTGATTAGCACCAGCATCGACAGCGAAGGCGTGGCAGAGCACTTGTTCTGTACATATTAATTATAGCATGTCCAGAGTGTTCAGAGAATCCAGATGAACACATTCCCTCCAAGCTCGAGCCATTCATTTGCTTTGAAATCAACATTTGCAACCGTAACCGCCAACTCCTGACATACATCCAGAGGTCTGCGCACATGATTAAGAAGCACTCTGAGATTCTTCCCAGTATACTCGCTTCTCCAACTTGTTCGCTGAAGAAGCTAACGTGGACGTGCTGCGAGGCTGTTAGATCACCTCAAGCGATGACGAACAAGCGATAAAGTGACAGGGATATGTGACGACAATAACAAGCTTTAAGCGTTGGACGTTTATGCTAGGAATATTAGTGTCCGATACGCGATTGAATCTAAATTCGTGTTTAGGTAGCTTCTCACTAAAAGGAGCCGTGGAAAGGGTCGTGTCATCAGATTTTTCAACTTTTTAATCTCATAAACATGCATCCGAATTCGAGTGCACAATAGTTATAAGAAAACTTCTCCGTAACACACACCTTCATCTTCCGTAGTGATTTCTCGCAGCTTCTCCATGGAGAAATCACCCAATCCCTTCGTTGCACTAATTCGTAATGAGCCGTTGATTACTTCCACACCATCCAAATTGTCAAGTCGGGACGGCCGCTCTGCAGTAACCATTGCATCGTAGTCTTCCACTTACAATTTAGTGGGCTCGCCGACAAGCCCTTATTGAGAATTGAATATGAGCCTTATGGAATGGTAGGACTGACCGATTGATTGATTACTATGACTGATGAAGCATGAAAGAAAACGACAAACGAAGCAAACAAACACACATGAAACATGATATGCAACAGAAGCGTGTGAGTTTTGCCTTCCACGACTTGGAGAAGGCTCTTAATCGTACCCCGAATGAAGTGATATGGTATGCTTTAAGACAGCTTAACGATCCCGAAGAGCTTTTCCATCTCTGTACTAGTACGTCAAGGGTCTGCGCTCTCCCCACTGCTCTTCGTCGTTATGGATGCATATCATGATCTTCAGCACGAGTCCCTTGTACGATGCTTTATGCTGATGGGGTGGCGTCAGCATACCAAAAAGCGGACTCCTTACTAAGCTGGACAAACGGTGAAGAAGAGGGAGAAATTCGACCAAGCTTCTCAATCTCTCAATCATGGAAACGATAATCTTACTCTCACTATGAATACAGACGAGTGCGAGGAAGCAGCTCAACACTACGCAGTAATTCATGGACTACTGAAGAACCCTTCATCCTCCTCGCACAAAGACGTGAAATGTCAATGACTCCTGTGAGATGGTAAATCAAAGGAATCGTTTCAGCTTCTTGAAAGCAGTACCTTCTATGTCCTCCCGCCTTGAAATTGGATACAGAATCACCCATTTGCGATTCTTTTAATATTAAGCGACTCACTAAATAGGTTTTCTAGAACCAAGTCTCCCTTAATCACTTTACATCCTGCTAGAATGTCGAGATAGACGTCATCAACAACGCCTCCTTCACAGACCGTCTCTGAATTTTTTCAATTTTAAAACAACATCACGTTACGTTAGTTTCTGCTAACTACACTCAAACAGGTGACTAAACTAGAAATTTCTAACGACTCAGCTGTTTCAACAGCGCTAAACACCGAAACTCACCGCAATCTGGCGAACTTGACTGGTCAATTTCGATACTTGGAAACTTCTTCTTCAGAAGGAGCGGCTCCCGAATACAAAGATCAGGGTTGTTCTTTATAGCTGTAATGATATCGTGAACTAGCTATGCCTTCAAAGGTGAAGCGATTTATCTTCAAAGGATCTCTGGGCTGCAATTTCTGATTTCTTTACACCTCATGAATTAAAAGACCTACGTATATAGCAGTCTGAATATTAAGCAATACGCTTAAAAAGTGTCAGCTGAAAATATGCAGCCTAACACTTCACTTTACACTTTCATATATTCTATAATGTTTGGGATGTCGTGACAAAAATCAAAACCTATCACGAGAAGTCGTCCATCAGTCCTTTCGTGAAACCATGTGTTTGCAACAGCACCTACATCCCGACTTCAAGTTAAGACGATGACATTGCCCTCAATGGGTGTTGCCAAAGTCCGCCCCACCCCTTTGGATCAGCACTGAGTTGTTGCTCACAATGACTGCTAAGTCACCTGAAGGCGATGTCCACGGAACTCAAGGTCTCAGCAATCAAGAGGAAGAAGGAATGTGAGGCCTACGGAGCCCTCTTCATCTGCCGACCTTTGACTGACTTGGACTCACGGACTTTGTAGACCAATGACCACAACTTTGCAGGAAACGTCCCCAGGGGAAAGTCTCTTTATCCTATGACTGCATTCATGCGAGCACGATCTGCCAATCTTTCGGCACTTCCCATGAAATCGGAGGCGGTCCGGCGTCCCTCCCGCTGCCTCGACGATGGGACTTGCAAGAATGTCTGCGTCAATGTCTTTCGGAAGGCAACCACTGTACCCTCGGTGAAGTTCAGAGGCCGGATTCACCAATGACTTTACTCAACGTTATGTGGGTAAAGGGTAGAAATTGATCCATTACCTAGCAACCACAAGAGCGTGGAGCTGGATAAATGATGGGGTAGAATTACATCCTGGGATGGAATTCTTCAACGGCCTACATAACTTTAACATAGAATTCACAGCGGGAAACTCAGATAACGCGGCTTGTCATTCGATATGGTGAGCGATAAGCCGCTTTATCTGAGTTTTTTTTTGCGAATTCTCTGTTGAAGTTATGTGAGTCGTTGATGACTCCGAACCCTGTTGGTAAACTTATTCATTACTATTAACTCGCTACATTACCAATCGTGAATCCGGTCACGGGTGATAGGCGTGGGAGTGACAGGAGGACGAAGAATGCATCGACCACTTCTGCTGACCCTCACCCTTTATGATTCCATTAGCTCTTGGAAAGCTGTATACTCAAAGAATTTCTGGGCGAGTCATTTGAACAATTCCACTCGACTTTTCAAGACCCCAAAAAACGCGCAAGCTCCGAAAACGGGTCGAACAATGTCTGCATGACAATTTTGCTTCTATGCTTAATAAAAACCTGCTGCAGGCTACTAATAAACTTGATTTAATCCTTCTTCGACCCGGAGTATCGCCAAGTGGATTGTGGCTATTGCGTTAACGAAAACAACTGGTAAAATGGAAGTTTGAAGTATTTAATACAAGCTCTCCTTACTACATGATTTCTTTGCCTCTTCCATGGCGCCTACAATTGGTCTTAAAAGAGATTTGATGTCCGAATGAATTTGTAAAATTGCAATTCAATGTCGTAAATCATAGTGTTACGGTAGCTACTAGCACGCTCCTCTGCAACAACAAGCAAGAATGGCTTGCTATGTCACAAAGTGCGGAAAGGATAACAATTTAGAGGTTTCGATTATAATGAATTTTCTCTGGTCTAATGGTAAGAATTGAAGACCTCTAGTTTTTTCAACGCACTAAATGCACAATATGTATACACACTTTTCACGGTACAAAGAATTCTTCTCCCACTATTAATATTACCTTGTCCTGCCAGCTCTGGTATTCTATGCGGTTTCCTTCATGAGGTGTTGTGAAAAAAAGTGTATTGTTCCCGACCATTCCCCGTGAATTTGTTAATTTCATAATATTAGGCTGTGGAAAGTTCTGGTATAGATTTCATTTTTTCTTTCTTCTTTCTCTGTTCAGCATACGATGCCAATAAATCAGGAATATGATAACCATTGTTAGTCGCCACAATGGTCCACTTAATGAGTAGGTCAGCGGTCCTCTTTTCCCGTAAATGAGGAGACCAAGAACCGAAGAAATTGGCAGCCGCCCCCCACTTGGGTCTTCAAACTTTGTGAAACGTTTAGCCAATAAGTCCTTTAGAGAGCGAATCAAGTGCTAAATCTGAGGAGGCTATGTCAGGTGAGTATGGCCGATGAGATGCGGTCTCCCAGTCAGCTCCTCGATTTTTTGGTGGACGCTTTAGCTACGTGGGGTCTGATGTCATAATGAAGAATGCGCTCCGAAGGTCGTCTTGGTCGCTTTTCCCAATCAGCTTTCGCGCGTTTGTGGAGGTGAGCGGCTAAAACGGCAGCGGTAACTGTGTGCCCTTGCGGGAGCTACTCGTACTAAGCATTCCTTCGAGTCCTAAAAGCTGCATTGCACATCTTCATGAGGTGTTGTGTTGTGTTGTATGTTCGACTTTGCTAGCATAGGCGGATATTCTGCTTAAGGTAGTTAAAAGAAACGGTCTGCGCTAGAGCGTAGAGGACCAAACTCTCATCTCAGGTAACCAGATGTTCCAGAAACTCCTCACGAGGCGGACCGTTTTTTTTTCTTCGGCGGGTGATAGCCTCCGGATCCTCCTTAAATGCGTCGACAACGGCGGAGTCTTCCACTGCTTAGGGCATCCCGACCCAGGTTTGTCGTTGACATCCGTGTCTCCAGTGAATCGAGTGAACCAGCAGAGCAGCGGACTCTGGTAGTGGTGCCCTCTCCCAACGCGCTTTTGATGTTGCAGACTCGAATGTCGCTCCAGAGCCGCGGCGCCACTTGTGGAAGACGAAATGCTCTTGAGAGCTTGGCATTCCACTACAACCCAAGGAGGAACATGGGCGCTTACACTCTTTCTGCAGAGAAGCTTCGAGAATGTTCTCTACCACACGGTAGAACATGGGTACCAATCGAAAGTATAGAAAGCAAGACTTTGCTAGGGCTTCCGATCAATCTAATATTTAGAAACCATGAGTTCCGCAATCGTAAGTAGCATAACTTACTGTACGGACATGTCTTCGCTAATACTGTAATGTCGGCAATGTCGTCTAGAAAATCAACGTTGGTGAGGCGGGAGTTGCGTATGTCTATGCAACCCGTGAGGTGGAATCCGGTGGCATTCGCTGATCGAACAACACTCGTCACTCCTTTGTCCACCTCAACGGTACCGTAGATCTTTGAGCAACCACTCAACTCTACAGTCGAATGTAGACGTAACGGCAGACCGCACTCTGTAAAGCAGATCCATGGACTTCAACCCAACACCAATCATCAGATTGTAGCTCCTTGAAAATAATCAGCTTTACCTCCGTATACTTGCAAATCGCAGACCATGTCTGGAAACGACCGCTTCAACTTCTGAATCATTTCAGGTGAAAGTGCCCTGTTGCCGCGAATTAGAACACTTCCTATGTCGGCGCGGCCCATGAATGTAGGATGGAGCAATATGGCTCTTAGATTGTTGTTGTGGTAAATGCGTAGCGATGGCCCTATAACATATTGCGCTCTGAAGATCACAAGGATCACAAAGATTACTAACGAATCATTACTACATATATAAATGAATAAGTAAATGGAAATAATAATAAGACAAATAATTAGATAAAGTAATTAAACAATTGTTGTTCGCCACTGTCACAACGATGGTGGTAATATCCATTTTTATTTTGTCGATATGTTTAATGCAAATATCTATTTGTGTATCAATGATCAATAAGGATTTTTGTTTGAGAGGAATTTCAGAGTTCTTTCAAAGCTAACAACTAAGCGCCTATTCAGTACGCAGCAGTATTATTATACAGGGTTTCTCAAAAAATGTATACACTGTTTGAAAGGCGATAACTTTGTTCGTGTTAAAGGTTTTGAAGAAGTTAAGAGTTCATGTGAAAGCTTAAAAAATAGAAATTTTCTGGCATATAAAAGGCATGGAATGAGCCATGCGCTCGTCTGAAATTTCTTTATTTTACACTCGATTGATTGTGTTTCGCCTGAATACGTGTTATAATTTCTTCACAATGAGGACGCTTCGATTGATCTGTGCTCATTTTAGAATTTAAAACTTGATCACACAATATAACTTGCGAAAAATGAAGGTGTTCTAAAAAATAAAGGTACTATGTGAAGGGTGGGCGCGTGTAGCGCAGTCGGAGGAGGCGCGACTGCCGCGTACACCCGATACCAGGTTCTTGGTTCGGATTTCCCGCCCAGGCCAACCAAGCCTTCCATCCCTCCGGGGTCGGTGAATTGGTACCAGACTTGTCTGGGAAGGATAGAGCGCTGACTTGTTCATCGACTGGCCACCGCAAGTCATTGTGTGGCCAAATACGCATTCATGTCGCCTCCACGACATCCCGTAGAATTAGAATGCGCTGGCGCATCCCAGAAGGGATTGAATAACGCTGTCCTTTATCCTTTATCCTTTATCCTTTATCCTTTTACTATGTGAAGGGTTGTAACATTGCTGCTAGTAAAGCATTTAGATATATTTAAACTCACATGAAAGGGCAGGGCGACGGGATTACTGTGGCCTGTAAATGGTCAAGATTGCGCCATGCTCCTGCCTGAAACCTTGCATTCCCGACTCGATTGATTGTGCATGGGCTGAACGATTGTTACAATCTTGTTGCTGGTTAATCACATTAACCTGTGCTGTGCTTCTTTTAACGTTTCCCGTCGTCCAGTAGCTGCAGTTATGCCGATCAACCTTTCCTTCAGCTTAAATGTTGCTTTATTCGTCCGCAGAATGCGTCTTGTAAAATGCAGCTCCTACTAGCATTTAAATCGTGCAATCAATAAACTCGCATGTAACGTGTCTTTCACATGATTGCCTACTTTTAAACGTTAAAAAAAGCACAGTGCAGGTTGACCTGGCAAAGCAGTAACAAGATTGTAACAGGCATTCAGCCCATGCGCAATCAATCGAGCCTGGAATGCAAGGTTTCAGGGAGAAGCATGGCGCAATCTTAACTATTTGCACGCCACAGTAATCCCGTTGCCCTGCGCATTCACGTGAGTCTCAAATATCCTCAAATGCTTTACAAGCAGCAACGTTACAACTCTTCACATAGTACCTTTATTTTTTAGAATACTCTCCATTTTAGCAAGCTGTAATGCGTAATTAAGTTTTAGACTGTAAAATAAGCACAAATCAATCGAAAGGCCACTTTGTGAATGTACTCAAGCGGAACACAATCAATCGAGTGTTAAATTGAAATTTTCAGACGAGTGCTTGGCGCATTCCACGCCACTCATATGTCAGAAAATTTCTACATTCTTATGCTTTCATATGAGCCCTTAACTTCTTCAGTTCCCTTGCTATGAACAAAGTTATCACCTTTCAAACAGTGTATACATTTTTTGAGACACTCTGTGTTATTAAAACTAATAAAAGAAAACTCATACGCCATTCAACGAAAAAATTCCAAACAATTAAACCCAAGCTTCGCTGCTTTTCCTTTCACGTAACTGATAGAGACTGGAGATGTGTAGACTGTATTCCAAAATGCATCTTCAGACAACGTCGAAGCCCTGTTGGGATGGCGGTAAAACAGCTTCCGCTCAGAAAGGTTTATTCAGGCTACTCTCGACCAAGGCGAGTAACGAATGGAAGACTCATTACCGCTGACTCGCTTTCTATTGCCGCAGGGTTATGAACGCTCGCGCATAGACCCACAGGACGCGAAAGTACAACATACGCCGGCACAACTCGATCAATACCTGGCATGAGAAACACACTTCTCATGGGAACTAAATACGATCACTCCTTAACATTTCTGAAGAAACTACGGTTAAACGGCGTGCCAAAATTGAACACTTGTGAATAATTTGTGACCGGACGGCTTCGGCTGTTCGTTCGTGACCTGAACGCAGTGTTGCTCAGTGCCAATCTTGGGGGCCGAGGGATCGAGGGGGGAGGGGGTGGGACAAGCTTACGAAAACGAAGCTTACGATGAAGGATAGTGAATGGCGCTTGTGGGATCTCTTCTAAAATCCTTCTAAATTAATGTTTATGTTCATTTATTTATTTATCTTGATTTATACCCGTTTGCGATATCCGAGCCCTCGTTTGCGACGTCTGTGAAGCATGTTCTGAATCTGGACGCCTCTTGAACTACACCTGTGACACGCCTTTTGAATTCGGACGCTGCTTCACGATTACCATCCAAATACCTCTAATTGTGTGACAAAAATCTAGAGATATGCTGACAAATACGAAAATTGGATATGGTTAAGCTCAAAGACACAGCGGTATCGCATAGGGTACAGAGTCACATGATGTCGTACTCTTTGGTCGGCCCCGCCCATTCGTGTGACTCCCTTCGTTAAGAACGGACTAGCTACTCCACATATTGTAGGATTTATTTCAAACAAATATCTTCTACTGTCTGATGGATCGTATCTTCTGATGGATCGTAAGAGGGCTGTGAAGAGATGGCGCGAATACTTCGAGGAAATCTCGAATGTAGAATTTGAGCATCCTGCCGTTCCTTTTGCATCACCTGTATACGGTCCCGTTCAGAAGATCACAGTGAGCGAAACTGAAGCAGCTCTGAGGAAGATGAAGTCAGGCAAAGCCACTGGTCCCGATGATCTGCCAGCTGACCTATGGAAGTCGAATGGCTGGTGCCCTACTGACTGGCTGACCAGGTTTTTCAATCAGGTTGTTGCTGAGAAGAAAGTGCCTGAGGGTTGGCAGCAAAGCACGACTATTCCGATATGGAAGAAGAAGGGCAGTCCTGCAGACTGTGCTAGTTACCGACCAATTCGCCTTCTTTCGCACACCATGAAAATCTTTGAGCGAATTGTCGATGGACGTATTCGGGATGTCGTCCAGCTTTCCACGAATCAGTGTGGTTTCGTCTCTGGCTGTGGCACTGTTGATGCCATTCACGCTGTTCGTCTTTTGATAGAGAAACACCGCGAGAAACAGAAACCGGTGCATTTTGCCTTCCTGGACTTGGAGAAGGCCTTCGACCGCGTTCCGCGGGAAGTGATATGGTACGCGTTCCGACTTTCCAATCTCTGTCGGAGTGCACTAGGGATCTGCGCTCTCCCCACTGCTCTTCGTGATCGTTATGGATGCAATTACGCGCGATCTCCAAAGGGCAGCTCCTTGGACGCTGCTGTATGCCGATGACGTCATGCTTGCATGCGAAGACAAAGCAGAGCTCGAGCGACAGGAACAGGCGTGGTGCGATCGATTAGCATTGTTCGGACTCAAGCTAAACGTCAAAAAGACGGAATACTTGACGACGGATGTGAATGAGCATGGATCCATTAAGATCAATGGTACTGAGCTCTCACGAGTTACATCTTTCAAGTATCTTGGATCAACAGTCACGTCCGATGGCAGTCTAAAGTTGGAGGTGAATGCGCGTGTGAGTGCAGCCTGGTCCAAATGGCGTTCGTTGACTGGGGTGCTTTGCGACAAGACAATACCTGAGTACCTCAAGTCAAAGGTGTATAGAGCAGTCGTCCGCCCAGTAGCGACGTACGGTGCTGAGTGCTGGCCTGTGACTAAGGAAATTGAAAGCCGCCTCAGTGTAATGGAGACGAAAATGCTAAGGTGGACGGCTGGAGTAACGCGATTGGACCGCGTTCGCAATGAAACCATGCGACAAAGGTTCGGTGTCGCCTCGATAGCTGACAAGTTGCGCGAAGCACGTCTACGATGGTATGGTCACGTCCTTCGCGCTAACTACGACACCGTGTGTAAGATTGGCCTGAATCTTGAAGTCCCTGAAAAACGGCCCAGAGAACGCCCGAAACAACGTTGGCTAGATACGTTGCATATGGACTTGAAGTTAGCTGGTGTCCATCCCGACCAAGCGTTTGATCGGGAGAAGTGGCGTCACCAGACCAGAAGAGCGGACCCCGCCACCAATCGGGACAAACGCTATTGAAAATGATGATGATCTTCTACTGTCATATATTACAAGATGCCCAGAGTAGGGCGACACTGGAGTGTTTGTGAACCGGCCACTTGCTACAGTGCCTGTCCGTCGCAAGCTGCGAGAAGATCTGTTGTTGTTTAACACATCCACGACGAGATCGCTTTCGCACTCAATGCGCCCGATGGTCTGCTGCTTTTTTTATGCGCGCGGGTGTCGCATCACTTGTGTGGACATCGTCATCGCGAGCTGCTACTACCAATAAGAACATCTTAGTCGACTTTTAAAACGAAAATCTGTGGATTTCGAGCATTTTTTAGGGTGCGATAGAGAATGACATTCTGACCGCGGAATTTAAAGATCTCGCTGCTCCAGTTGCGTAAAATGGGTTTGTTCGATGTTGTTGGTGCTTCAACGAAAGGATGTGTTCTTGTGAATGATGTTTATTGCCATAATCACTCAGAGCCCCAGATGTTTAACTTCTTCTCCTTCTTCTTCACTGTTTGTCCCGCTTTGTTGCGGGATCCGCTTTCCTGGAATACTGGCGTCACTTTCCCGATCAAATGCCTGATCAGGGAGCAACCTAGCCATCTTCAAGTCCTGATGCAGCGTATCAAGCCAGCTCTGCTTTGGTATCCCTCGAGCCCCTTTTCGGGAACCTCGAAGTTAAGCCCAGTATTCCGGACAGCGTCACCTTCTGCGCGAAGAACGTGCCCGTACAATCTCAGAGAAGCTTCGCGCAACTTCTCAAATATTGGGGGTGACACCAAATCTTGAATTGAGTCGATGCGCACTCTCTCCAAACGCGTAGCCCCTGCCGTCCATCGCATCATCTTCGTTTCCATTACTCTGAGGTGCCTTTCAATTTTTTTAAAAAAAGGGCCAGCACTCAGCTCCGTAAATAGCTACCGATCTACCGACCGAATGACTGCTTTGTAGATCTTCGATTTGAGGCGCCTTTGTATCTTCGACGCAGAACACCTTGGTCAGAGAAAGCGCCGTTTGGAGTAAGCTGGATTTGTGAGTTCACTTCTAGCTCAAGCTAAAGGTCGAGCGACTGCTTTGTTGATCTTCGATTTAAGCCGCTCTGGCATCTTCGTGTTGTAGAACACTCCCGTCAGAATTGCACCACACTGCACTCACGCGTAGGTTGGCTTCAACGAGTAGACCGCCGTCGGACGCGATCGCTGATCTTAGGTACTTGAATACCAAAGTACGTGGCAGCTCAATGCTATTTACCTTAAGCACTCTACTCCTCGGACAAGAGTAGAGTATTTGCACCCACACAATAAGCTCTTCGGGACGTTATGCTGTCTTAAAGCACACCATATCACTTTACGTGGACCACGATCGAAGGCCTCCAAGTCGAGGAAGAGAGGATGCACCGGCTCCTGTTTTTCGCGGCGCCTTTCTATAAGTAGCGAACGGCATATATGACATCGATAGGGCCATACCCAGGTACAAAGCTACAATAGTTGGTAGAAAGCTGCACGACATCATGAATGCGTCCATCAACATTTTGCTCAAAGATCTTTATGCTATGCGAAAGCAAACGATTTGGACGGTAGCTTGTGCAGACTGCTGAACTGCCCCTCTTCTTCCAAATCGGAATCGCCGTACTTATCTCCCAACTCTCTAGTACTTTCTTCTCCGCAACAATCTGTTTGAAGAACATCGTCAGCCACTTAGCTGGGTGCCAGGATTTCAACATCCACAAATCGGTCGCCAGACCAATTGGGCCCGTTGCCTTTCCTGGCTTCACCTCTTTAAAGCCGCTTCTTTCTCCTTAATAGTGATGCTCTGAACGGGGCCGTACACCGGAGAAGCAGGCGGAATGGCTGGATGGGAAAACTCTACCATCGAGATTTCCTCGAAGTAGTTGCGCCATTGATTCAAGGCCATTTTGCGGTTAGGAAATGACTATTCTCATCGGTATGCCAAAGAACTTTTCATCATCCTCGGTCTGGTGATGACGGAACTCGACAAGTCGATAAAGAAACCATCGCGCGACTCAAGTCTCTCGTTGACATAATCATAATGAGTGGCTCTTGAAACGGCTACTGCCCTCTTGGTCGATTTCTTCGCTTCCTGATACACGCGTCATTTCTCGGCTGTATTGCCGAGGAGAAATAAATGGTATAACCTCTTCTTCTCGCGAACTTTTTCTTTAATCTCGCTAGTCCACAACCATAGATGCCTTACGACTTTACGCCGTCCAGGTTTCGTAGTGCCAAGTTCGGAGCGTGCGACATTTAGCATGGTTTCGGTAGCACCCCCCCAGGTATCTTGTACCATCGTGACCGTCGGCAACCGAATACGAGATGACACAGCTGCTTCTTCCTTTTTCAATCGCCACCACCTAAGTTTTGCTGGACCGCTCTACCTAGTGCTCAGAGGAGCGATTTCCATAGCGCACATCGTTGTTGCGTGGCGACCGCCTTGCACGGCACGACCTTCGCGTAAGTGACTAGCCCTTGGTCTCCATTGCTCACAAGGACAAATTCAATTTGTGTTTCAGTGTTCCCGCTATAGAACGAGGTGAGGTGGGAGCATCGCTTTAGAAATTTCGTGATCATGATAGTGAGGTCGTCTGATTCCGCATACTCAAATATGCGCTCACCATCTGCTTAACGTGAGCCGTGTCCGAAATCACTATGACAGCTGTGAGCGACTTTCGTTGCTCCAACGTTACCATTAAGATCACCCTCAACAATAATTACGTCCAGTTACGGAACTTCCGCTGTCTCCTCATCAGCAGGCTCCAAAACGCATCGTTATCTCTTTCGGAGCAGCCAGTCTGCGGAGCATACGCAGAGAAGAGATGATACATTCGCCGTTCAGCAGCGACAACGATCTTCGTCAAGCGGTCGCTAAAACGCTCCAGCCTTGCAATCGCGTCTCGGAAGCGTTCGGAGACGATTATACCAACACCGTTGGTAGTAGTCTTGGAGCTGCCACACAGAACGCACTTAACGCCTCAGCCTAGGTCTCTTGACTTGCTACAAGACCAATTCCTTTCCTGCACTGCACAGAAATCAATTTATTTGTTTCAGTGCCTCTACAAACTCAAAGGAGCGCACCGACAACGCACCCACATTCGCGGAAGAAAGTGTACTTGTTAAATGATTGTTTATTGTCATAATCACGTAGAGCCTAGGTTTCACTTAAGTGTAAAATTCATGTTTCATATTAATTTTGCTCGTTAATTTTAATGAAAAAGTCCTTGTCTTGAACTAATTAATTATTTAATTAATTAACTAATTAACTAACTAACTAATTCAATCATTTTTCTTCCTAACTTTGATCTTTTTACTATAATTTGCGAATTTTTGAAAAGAAAATCGAACAAAAACATCAATAGAGAAAGTTCTTCCGAAAACTCGCCCAAATGCGTGGACCGCCCGCCGCGCCCTCTCCGCTGTCCACTCAAACGAGTGGACATCGTCGCGGTGCTAAGGAAAGCGAAGTACTACTCGAGAGTCACCTTGTAGCTTGAAATCATATGATCAGAGCGCAAGACCGACTCAGATATGTTCTAATTGTTCTGTAAGTGCTGGAGAACACAACGACATTGTTTCCTGCTAATTATAGTTAGTATTCATTAATGTTGAAAATGGAATATGTAACATCCATCCGACAGAAGATTGAAGCTGTTAGAAGCGGCTGGGAAAGGTTCAAGCATAAAGCGCTGCAAACGAGATCTCTGCGATCAGAAGGCAATAATGTCAGCCCTTGTGGATAAGGATGGAACAACGCAAACGTCTCGAAGAGCGATGGAAGCCATCGTTCAGGAATTCTACACAGATCTGTTCCGTTCTTCAATCACTGTCCCGAAATGCTTGATGCCACCAGCTGAGGAAGTACCTCCCATTCTGGAATCAGAAGTTGCTCATGCTATCAGAAGGATGAAGCCGGGCACTGCTCCCGGACCGGACGGCATTTCTGCTGATCTCCTTCGTGCGAGTGGCAGTGCCGTCTGCTCACTTCTTGTCAAGCACTTCAACCACTACCTTCGACTTGGTAGGATTCCGGACTCATGGAAGGAGTCGAAAACAGTTTTAATCTTCAAAAAAGGTCAGCAGGAGGATATCAACAACTATCGACCCATCAGTCTTCTCTCGGTTGTGTACAAGATCTTCACCAAGATAGTGGTGCTTAACCGCATGGAGCGTTGCTTGGATGAATATCAGCCAGTGGAGCAAGCAGGGTTTCGCAAGGATTTCTCCTGCATGGACCATATTCAGACTGTCTCACAGCTCATCGAAAGGAGCCGCGAATACCACCTCCCACTTGTCCTTGTCTTCGTGGATTATCGGAAAGCGTTCGACTCTGTGGAAATCAACGCCATTCTGAACGCCCTTGTGCACGCTGGTATACCATCGCCCTACATCCGACTTCTCGACGAATGCATCTCGAACACATCGACTTCCATCCAGCTGTTCGATCGAAAGCTTAAAATTCCTATTGGGAAAGGAGTACGGCAGGGAGACACGATTTCTCCCAAGCTATTCACAGCGGCACTCCAGGATGCCATGAAAGACTTGAACTGGGACGATAAAGGCTACCTTGTCAACGGTAAACGGATCAGCAACCTTCGCTTCGCCGACGATATTGTTCTTATCTCTACCAGCACGGCAGAAGCCGAGGAAATGCTGAACGAGCTTAATGTGGCAGGTATGAAGATTGGATTGGACATGAATATGTCCAAGACACAATTTATGGTCAACCAGTGGTGTGACACGGGACTCGTAAGGTTAAATGGAGTCGCTCTGCAACAGGTCGACTCCTACGTCTATCTGGGAAGAGAGCTGAACATGGATAACGACCTCGCTCCTGAAATCGCCAGCAGGAGACGCGCAGCATGGGCAGCCTTCAGTTCGATTCGCAAAGTTACCGATCAGGTCAAGGATCCCGGCCTCAGGGCCTCGATATTCAACGCCTCTGTACTGCCTGCAATGTGTTACGCGACGGAAACCTGGCCCGACAACAAGACAATCGCCAGAGCGATGCAAACTACGCATCGTGCACTGGAGAGATGTCTTCTAAGGACAAGCCTTCGTCAGCAATGGCAAGAAGGCCTACGAAGCTCGGAGCTATGGGAGAAGTCGCAATTAGCAGACCCGCTGCAGTACATCAAGAAGTCCAAATATCGCTGGGCCGGACACCTGCTTCGACGAAAGGACGATAGATGGAGTCTCCGTGTCACAGAATGGCTCCCGAGAGACCATAAGAGACCACTGGGACGACCGCCAACGCGATGGGCAGACTCATTCTCAAGATCTTTCAGAGAGCGGAGTCTACATCACTGGATGCAAGCAGCCAGAGATCGAGCGGTCTGGAAGAGTTGTGGTCCCCGCTGAGAAGACCTCCAGCCGACAAAGGACCATCAAAGTATCAAAGTAAGTAAGTAACATCCATCCTCCTTGATCTCGAAAAGCAAATATCACTACCATTGAAAGGCTTCGCTCAAATAGTCTCATAAATATAAAATCAAAGATCCTACTGGGGATAAGGCACAATAAAAATAGTGCGACAATGAACGGGATGGATGAACCCCATAAGCTCCACTCTATGGAGGAACTGCTGCAGTATGCAGCTGCGATCATTCATGCAGTACCATCTGATTTCACTACGTGTTGACCCCGGTAGAGTCAACGCGGAACACTTTGACTACTAACAGCCTGCTTAAAAGATGTATTCTGCAGTTTTCATCGCAATGTTCGTATGTAATGATCATTTAAAGGCATATCGGATATTCATGGTCTATTAAAAGAGACCTCTCTCTGGAAACATGTCTACAAGCCATGCTAATGTAATTCACCTACCTTCACAGGTGCTATGAATTCGCATAATATTCGACAAATTCAGGGTCGAAAACGTCGAGTGCTCCACTCGAATACACATGTGCAGTTCCGGTGCCCTTACAAAACTGTAGAATTGTTTAGCAGACATCCTCCCGGCCGGAAGAAATCCTCTGTTGTTTTGATCTCGCACCAGTTTTAACACCTTAGGGTTAGGGCAGTTTTTCGAGAAATCAGAAATGTCGTTGGTGTTTCTGATGGAGATCCTTGCGTTGTCGCATTCTGTAATAAACTTGAAATAAGAACAGAAACTTTTACATAAAGAAATTTTGAGTGTTGACCGCCACTGACTGAACTTAAGTTCTCATATCACGTGCGAAATTTCTAAAGAATAGGCTAGAGCTAGGTTTTAATGCCGCTGCCTAGGTATGGCTCTTTTCATTGTAATGTCATTGTAATGTTTCAACTACATTGACACACAAGTAGAAGCAAGAAATTACATCCCGTCGCTAGACTCTACTGTGCCGTAATACTTGCTGGAAAGAAGGGAACTTTTAACTTCAACTGTATCTAGTTCTAAGCCAACTCTTATATGGTCTGAGCCTCATCTCTTGTCGTCTTGGTTGTTGTCTGGTATGTTTAAGTCTAATGTTCTAAACAACTTCGATGATAAGAGTTAGGAAATTGAATAAAACTAATGAGCGAGAATAAATGTTGAGAATATGCTAAAAACTGGATGTTGTATTTCAGGCTATGACAATGGCGCGTTGAAAATCTAGCAGCGGCTTAACTGTAAGGTTAGCAGCGGCTTAACCTTACAGTTAAGCCGCTGCTAGATTTTCACCAAACCTTACCGTTAATGATGTACTTACTCTTCATCAGAAAATGTTGTATCATTCCTATTTAATTTGTTTTATTCGGCTACGGAAGACGTCATCTAGAAGATTGATAGTACGTTAGAACGCTTACGTTTTTTCTAGTTTTCGTTTAAAAACCATCAAGTGATGAACGTTGATGACAACATTTATCTAGACTGAGGTCGCGTGGTAGCGCAGCGGGAGGAGATACTGGGCGACGCGTGTGTCGAATTCCACGTTCTTAGTTTTTCGCCCAGGCCAACCAGGCCTTTCACCTCTCTGTGGTAGGCGAATTGGTATCAGACTCTGGGAAGGAAAAAACACTAACTTGTTCATCGGCTGCCCTCCCCATGTCATGGTATAGGCCAGATATGCATTCAAATTGACTCCACGATTTACCGTAAAAGAAACATGCGTGGCGCAAAGCGCAAAAAGGAGTGACTAACGCTACCTTTGTTCTTATTATTTTTTCGGTACATGTCGCGCAGGTGAGAGCATGGTAGGTGAAAGCGCGCCAGTCAATAGTAACCAATCAGAGCATAGGCCGAGCACATGCCAGGCCATCAAGGTACCAACTGCCCTCTCTGAATGGCGTGCCCATTCAATGCGGTCTGATTGGTTTAGGCGTTCTTACCTACCAGTGCTGGTCATCTACGCGACATATATCCTTTTCTTTAGCCTTGATCCTTTTACCTGGAAGAAGATCCCTACAAACCCCGCACGCGAAAACGAGTACAAAAAATGATTCATGACAGTGGGTTACATTTCTCAAGAGTTCAGTACGCGGTTATTGTGCATAGTGAATGTACACTCTGTTCGAGGACTCATGTTTTCTACAAAATCATTTTGTAGAAAAAGTTGGCTGCAAATTTCGGTAAAGCAAATTTAGGGACAGGCTACAAAAAAATCGACTGATTATTTTATTATATTTATTATTTTATTTTTATTTTATTTTATTATTTTTTGTAGAAATATTGGTTCAACATCCCATCTTGGCTTAGGAGTGAGGTCTAGATATACGGCGGCCTCTCGGCGAACATGGAGAACGATGTGAAAGACACGCTGAATGGAGGCGAAGGCCGGCATGGGTATAACTCTTAAGGAACTACATACTTTTGATGGACTCCGACCTCATAGCAAACCTTTCGGTTTTCGACTGTTTCCGTGTTGCAAGATAACGCTGATACTACGGCCACATCAAATATGCTAAAGATCACACGAAGAGCTCTAGAGTGATGTCTTCTGAAGTGTAACCGGGAACTGAACAAGATGCCGAACCTCACAGTTCCGGCATGAGAAGAATGTCTCACGATGCTGACATAGCTGATCTCATGTGCTCAATGTCGATGGACTGGTCACATCGTAAGGAAACAACACGACTGATGAATGAAAAGAGCACTGGAGTGGTTGCCGAAGGACCCAAAGCGTGCTCGTGAGAGCCCTTCAACAAGGTGGGTCGATGCATTCGTCGCATGGCTGGCATTGCAGTGTAGTTGTGATCGAATGACCTAATGAATTATTCGAACTGGTATTTGAATAATTTTTTTTGAGTTCTATTATTCGAATTTCAATAAAAAACGTTTTTTGAATGCATTCGAATTTGTATACTCGAAATTTGTGAGCATTTGGTACCATTTCAATATTAGAAAGATTTCGGGACCATAACCATATACAGGGTGCCCGAAACTTCGGGCAATTTTTCCAAGCACTTCAGCACCACGAAAAAACTACATAAACGAAACAGATTTACAAACGAAAGTGAAAACAACCTTATTAGATCGATAACAACAGAATGCAACAGAAAAATTCACAACAAGTGCCAAAAATTGCCTCCTTTGGCTTCAACACATTTTCGCTACCGCTTTGAGAAGTCGCCCACGACGGACGCACACTGATCCACAACATCTACAAGAAGGTTGTTGTCGCATTCGCCGCAATTCTGAGGCATCCTCAAACAAGATGGAGAAGTACCATTTTGGCGAAAACGGATTTTATCTTCAGCAGGACTAGGCGTCTGCGCATTCCGACAAATCCACGATTGCCGTTTGCGAGGAGCTCTTCCCAGGCTTTCGGAGCAAGGACATCTGGTCATCCAACTCGCCTCATCTCAACGCGTTGGATTATTCGGTGTGGTCAATCATGGAGCAGAAGATCTCTGCTACAAGATATACCACTGTGGAGTAGCTTATACGACTTTCGATTTCTAGGACGAGATTACAGCGGGTCAGTGTGCGGCCATCATCAGCGACTTTCAAAAGCGACTGCGGAAATGTATTGAAGCCAAAGAAGGCAGTTTTGAGCACTTGTTGTGAATTTTTCTGTTATATTCTGTTGTTATTTATCCAATGAAGTTGATGTTATTCTTCTCTGTGAATCTGCTTCGTTTATGTAATTCTTTCGTACTGCTAAAATAACATGAAAAATTGTACGAACCTTTCAGTCACTCTGCATTGTGGTTAGGGGCGAATCACGTCTTTCCTCAACGTCACCATGTTTGAATGAGTATCCTGGATGAAGATGAGCAGTAAAACGAATGGTAACGACGTTGAGCCCATATGACCAGCGACGGCTATCTAATAGTAAGTATCTAAGCAAGTGAGCAAGTAAGCATCATTCTGCCCGTTACACATTATGAACGATGGTTACATTGTAGAAGTGGCGGAAAGGTTCTTCTCGATATTTTCTCTTCGAATGGCATCGCAAACTACAAACTGCAATTCCGAAAACTATCGAAAGACATAAGTCCGTGCAAATAATTGTTCCGCATGATCCCTGTGATAAGGATAATTGCGAAATTAATTCGAACTTTTCAATAAACAGATGACAACAATATTTGTTCTCCTTTGCTTCACTTATAGTATACCTTCTACAGACAGATATCTTAGTGAATAGTGCGTTTTTGTGAGGCTTGGGAAGTATTTGCAAGCATCAGGCTCTGTAGTTTCAAATGAACTCTATTGAAATTCTTTGTGATACTATGGAATTTTGTTTTGCTGGCAGAAAACGTTTCTGAGACCGGATGCTTTTAGAAAGCAATCAGTCCGTTGTCCACTAGAGATCGGCTCGCTGTTTCTGCGGTTCGATAGCTGTAGGAGAAGCACACTGTAATGCATACAAATAGCAAATCGCTGTGCTGTCTATCCAACTTCATAGTGGTTGCCTCAAATACAAATGTTGAGCCTAAATATCTCAAAAGTATTCACCGCAGTCACGTCAGGTTTAAGGGTTATAATTTTTTTTGAAAAGTTTCAGTGAGCCTCGGAATTGCCTATTTCATTGTGTAATTATAACTGAAACGCGAACACTCCGACGGAATGCCATCACCCGCAAGTAGTTCAGCAAAGTCAACCATTGTACAGGACAATCACTCTGCAGGGTATTACATATAAATAGGCGCATGGTTCCTCATCAAATCAGTGGCGGACAATGGTTTTACACTGTGCGAACCGACTTACCGATATCGAATGAATTCTTCATCATGGAATCAGCGTCACGCCGAATCCGCGTTCCTAGACCGATACCTAAGAAAAAACACAATTTTGCTGCAAGCCCCTTCATTCATAGTGTCACGTGTTTCAAGCCACTCGCCAAATTTTAGCTGAAGTGTGGTTGCCCTCCAGGTCGGATAAAGTCGGTTTTTCATATATATTGCAGGAGAATCCTTACATGAACCAGAAATTGACTATCCATGCTTTTTAAAATTCTATACTCTATGTTATAATTCTAGGGCGCGTGTAGCGCAGTCGGAGGAGGCGCGACTGTCGCGTGCACCCGATACCAGGTTCCTGGTTCGGATTTCCCGCCCAGGCCAACCAAGTCTTCCATCCCTCCGGGGTCGGTGAATTGGTACCAGACTTGTCTGGGGAGGATAAAGCGCTGACCTGTTCATCGGCTGGCCACCGCAACTCATTGTATGGCCAAATACGCATTCATGTCGCCTCCACGACATCCCGTAGAATTAGAATGCGCTGGCGCATCCCAAAAGGGATTGAGTAACGCCGTCCTTTATCCTTATCCTTTTACTATGTGAAAGGTTGTAACATTGCTGCTAGTAAAGCATTTAGATATATTTTACGCCGTCCTTTATCCTTTATCCTTTTTATGTTATAATTCTATACTCTATGAGTTCATGAAACTTGTGAACAATAAGGAGTGTACATCTCTAAGGTCACCGTTTGCGGCTTCTATGAAACTCAGTTGCAATTATACCATTTTCACGTCGAATTGGACACTTTTCTCGTCAAATTGGACACTCTTCTAAACTGGCCTATGAACATTGAAATGAAACTGAACGTCTTCCAAATCGAAACGAGTTTTTTACAGGTTAACTGAAAGATCTCCAAGATGGTAAGAATAATTCTTTCAAGGAAAATTTGTAATAACTTTTTTGATTTTTTTACTTGTGTAATAATTTTATAAAATTCTCATTTTTCAAATATTGAATTAAACTGTGTTTTAAAGCGCAGCAAGGCACCAATCAATGCATTAAAATACTCAATCGCGCCTGACACGGGAAGCAAGTCGCAGTGTTTATCTGATTGATAGTGTAAATACTGCTTACATGCAGCAAGAAAGTCAGGATATGTGTGTTTTTAAACTGTTCATGTTGCACCGTTTGCAGATGTGAAAACGCATGCAAACAGAAATTTTGCTATCAATCGAACGAAAATCGCAAAATTTTGAGCGAGGACATGGCGCAATCTCTTTCTTGGCAATGTAAAATGGTCGCCTTCATGCTGTTTAAAACAAGCTTTGAACCATTGTTTTTTCTCAGAATAAAATTTTTATAAAATTATAAACTATGTTCTCTTATTGGGAAGTAAATTTGAACCTCAAATTAAGTTCTCCTAAAACTTTCCATGAACGAAAATTATTCCAACATTTTTTAGAAAATTTAACATTTTTTTAAATAAATGCTATTTCGTCCTACGGAAGTGAATTTCGAAAGGAAACGAAACAGAGAGTCAAGAGACAATATCGTAGAGCACATAATGCTAAACCTAGTGGAGGGGTCGAAGTGATCCACTAGTCACCCGTAGCTGGGTGGGCTGAGGTGCGTGCGCGAGCTAGGTGCGCGAGCTTATATCCACGGTGAAGCTGCCCCAGAGACCTCTCGAGCATGACCGCGTAGGTCAAAAGCAGCGGTTGACGCAAGGCGCCAGCTCTCGCGTCACCGCGATGATTTCTCACTGCGGTTGACTAAATGATTTCTGGATGCGATCCAAAGCGCCTCGGGAGTTCTGCGTCTCGTGATGTCGCGCTCGCGTGCCAGGATTGGGATACGATTTACGATTTACGACATTTTGGGTCGTAAATCGTAAATTTTCGTAAATGTGATCTTTGATCAACAACCAACTGGCGACTAAATTTATGTGGACTGGGTTATAAAGACGTGCCCACTATAATGTTCCCTCTTATAGCTCATTCCCACTTCCCTTCAGAGTTGATTTTTGATTATCTTATGTGCTACTGTGTTAGGTAATACGTCCTGTTCACAGGCTTCTCGAATCCGACTTTTTTTCGCTAACTAGCTTTTCCATTTCTGTAAAATTGTGAGGGCTGCCGTTTAGAACCGGACAAATTCAAGAGGAGAAACTATTGCAATACAATATCAAAAACAAGCTTCTTCTAGGAGACTGGGGAGGCTCGGCTCCTCCGTTTCCGGTCCAGAGCTAGCAAGGCACATCGCATTCCTACTGCCGAATGTTGTTCCATTTCAGCCCATAAAAGGAAATTGGAAGCAGTTTCTTAGATAAGGAGAGACGAATATTCAAGCTTCACGTCCTGTTTGGTAATAACGTCGAGTCAATCTGTTTGCAGCAGATACGTGCTAACCCTACCAAATGGATTTGACAAAAATCCACGATCGTACATCATTCGTAATTGGAAGCGGGGTCTAGAAAGTTGCTGCACTCATGTGGGTAGGATAAACAACTAATGTCTCCGTATATGTCGCGAAGACGGGCGCATTGGGAGATGGGAACGCCCCATCCAATAAGATCACATTGAATGGGCATGTTATTCAGAAAGGGCGCAGACAGTCGGTACCCCGATCGTCTGGCATATGTTCGGTCAGTGCTCAGGTTATTATTGGCTGGCGCGCTCCCACCTACCAATGCTGCTCACATTCGCGATATGTATCAATGTTTCTACCGGTTTGCATTATGCTTTATAGCGCTGAGCAAATTGGTATGAAAAGTGCGGCAAAATCGGGGGCGTAGCATTCCAAGAAAAGGTCGAACTGGTTTTGACAGCTGTGATCTCCATTTCCGGTGGCGTGATTGAGTTTATCGTATTCACCCTTCTAATCCGCTCACGATGCTGCAGGTTCTCGGGGAGGAAACGGAGCTGGCGAAGGGTAGCCCGAGCGAGCGCAGGGAGTTATTACATAGTGGTGCAATATTATAAAGTTTTCGAATTCTCACAAGTGCAGACTTGAGCAGGAAACCGGCGCATTGGTCAGTGGTGAAACGATTTTTAATTTTTAGTATTGACCGCGAATTTTGTTTCTTTTCTGTTGTTTCTGCTAATTCCTAGACTAATACGCAAGCTAAAAATTGGTAGTGAGTTAAGAGTTTAATGAATATTCAAACGATGCAAGCTTTTTGCTGGAATACCACGCATAGGCTTAAGTATCACCTGTATCACCTGTCGTCCCGTTGATCTTTGACTTGCTCGAGCGGGCGCCAGCAGCGTCTCCATTCGTCCCTGTCGCGTGCCAGAGTGGTCCAATGGATCCTCCTCGCTAGAGGGACACGAAGAGCGTCATATCGGTCGTTCATGGCTTTCACGAAGAATTCCGACCAACGCGCTGGTGGGCGTCCCGGTGTTCTCTTGACATCCCGTGGAATCCAGTCGGTGATGGCTCTCGTCCAGCGGATGTCTGCGAATCGCATTACGTGGCCGACCCACCTGATTTTCGACGACTTAGCCCATGCGACAGCGTCTCCGATTTTCGAACGTCGGCGAAGCTCGGAACTCCGGAGGCTTTCTCTCACTTGCGTGAGTCGTGTCACTCCGAGCATCGTCCTCTCGATTCCACGCTGCGTGACGCTGATCGCGTGTTCATCCTGCTTTCGTATGGTCCAGGTCTCTGAGGCGTATGTTAGGGCAGGAAAAACGGTAGAGTCGAATAGGTGGGCACGGAGTCGGACGCTCTTCGTTTTCTTCGCGACTTCTTCGACGCTCTTGGAAGCTCCCCAAGCCGCTCGTTTCCTCCTGCTCAGCTCCGGCGCTAGGTCGTTGACCATATTGACTTCGCGACCCAGATAGACGTAGCAGGAGCATTCGGAGATGTTCGTTCCGTTGAGCGAGAATGGGGCATCAGAAACTTGTCCGTTCCTCTTGAACTTCGTCTTCGTAAGATTCAGCTGCAGTCCAACATTCCCACATACACGACCGAAGTCGGCCAGCATTCGCTCCTCGCCTGGCTGATGCTCGGTGTTATGTGCACGATGTCGTCAGCGAAACGCAGATGGTGCAGCTGCTGGCCGTCGACCTTCACTCCCATGTCTTCCCATTCTGGTTCGCGCATGGCGTTTTCGAGGGTGGCGCCAAAGAGCTTCGGGGGTAACGGAATCCCCTTGCCGAACCCCTCTCTTCACGTCAATGACGACGTCGTTGTAGAATGGAGAGATCTTGGTCGTCAATCCACTCCACAGCTCTTGAAGGACTCTGATGTACTGAGTAGGAACCCCCTGAGTGAGCAGGGCGTTGATGACCGCTTCAGTTTCGACGGAGTCGAATGCCTTCTTCAGGTCGATGAACGTAAGGCACAACGGCAGCTTGTACTCTCGCGACACTTCCATGAGCTTCGTAATGGTGTGTATGTGGTCGATCGTGCTGAATCCTCTCCAAAATCGTGCTATCGTGCTTGTTCGTATGGCTGTCCTTCGTCCAGCGTTCTGATGATCCTATTCAGGATGACTCGAGTGAACAGCTTGTAGACTACGGATAGCAGGCAGATCGGGCGATAGTTACCAATGTCCTGCAGGTCTCCCTCCTTTTGTACAGAAGACGGTCTTGCTGGTCTTCCACTGAGACGGAACCTTGCACTCCGACAGGTAGCGTGTGAAGAGCCGCGCCAAGGTGTTGATGGGCGTTGGCGGGAGATTCTTCAGGTGATCAGGTCTGATCCTGTCGGGACCGGGTGCTATAGGCTTAAGTATAGTTTTTAAATCCACAGTTTTTTGACTTTCCTGAAACGTGTTTAGTTTGGTTTGAAAGATGTCTTATTAGCAAGAAAACATAAAGATGAAATACATAGTTCGGTAGGAACTTAAATATTTATTTAACTGTTGTGTTATTTTCAGCTTAAGCTGAAAATAACACAACAGTTAAATAAACATTGAATCACATCTAATTAAGGTTAGTAGAAAAAGCTTCAGGAAATTTAATTGTACTGCACTACAGTTCAGGTGCCTCTTACGATTTACGGTTAACAATTTACGGTTTACGACGGTTCCTTCGTAATTACGGTGTACGATTTACGAAATTTCGAATTTCATTTACGCACACCCCTGCTCCAGATCCTGTGCTTTCTCAATGATGCAGTCAAATTAGACCTTTGAAGGCCATCCAAGTGCCCCTTGACGCTGGTACGCTGCGGTCTTCTCGTCTCCTCTATATACCGCATCGACTGAATGCATTAAGATACACCACTCCCATTTTACACGTCGATTTACACCTGATTCTATTGAGAGAGAAGATCGAAAATGTGAACAAGGATATTTTTGTTGCTCGGCTCGCAGTACCACCTCCTCCTAAAACTCGTCCATAGAGGTAATCCTGCACGTCTAGGTATGGAAGCCAATTTTCTGTAGACTTTTCCCCAGTTAGCTTTTTGTGTTTAGACTGCTCGTCCAGGCCAGCGAAACAGGTGTCCATCCAAGTGAAGCACACAATGAAGCAGTCGTCTATGTACCTACTATATTCGATAGGCTTGCATGCTAAGATCGAAGTTTCCACTTTCGAATAAATGCTATCGCAACAGAATGTGGACAGAACTTGCTTCGATTTCAGGTGAGGATTTCAGTTCACTTCGAGAGCTTCCAATGTTCCCGACGAAGTGCCTCGTTGAATTGAGAAAGTTATGCGTTTTCGATTTTTTGTTGTTTTTTTTAACCCAGTCCAGACCCTAATGCTTGCAGTCTCGTTGATGATTTCTCCTTGTTTCTTCGGTTTTTATTAGACTATATGAACTCGCAAAAGGTACAAGTGAAAATCTCTCACGACCTCTTTATTTATCAGCCGCTAATGTGAAACTGTCTCCCTATCATTCTCGAGGAATAATGCATTGTCTTCGATTGATCGTTTGTTCTTAATTCCCCAATGATATTTAAGAGATATGTCACCCCCGGTATAGGATTGTGCCACCACTAGGAATAACATCGTCCACTTGTAATTAGTGTATCTCTGTTGATACACCTTGCTGGACCTTTGAAGTACCTTCTTGCTGCTGCTCTGTTAACACAGTACTTCACGTCCGCGCGTAACGGCGTTGCAGAATATACAGATTTATTAGTAGAATATAGCGGCCACACGAAGAACGACGGTGACGGACAGGAAGCGGCGGCGGGTAGGGTGACGGCGGCTGGAACTCCGAACTCGGCGACCTTCGAAGACGACCACTACGAGTCTCAGGTCTCCTTATATGTGCACTGCTTCCCGCCGGTCATTAATATGACCTGCCTTGGTGATTACTGTCGCGCCTAACAGTAATACCTTGGTGATTACTGTCGCGCCATAACAGTAATACAACACGAGATTCGATTCCAGGCGGCAAGTGAAAACGGTTTCCTTCTTACCCTTCCCTAAGTTTATGATATGAGGCATCTTAAAGAAAGCACCCAAGCGGCAAACCTATACTACAGATGAGATGCATATAAGCAGAAGCAAAGGCAAATAACCCGATCCGACTCAGCACACAGCAAAATTATGCCCGTTGCAAGCTGCACTCTCGGTGCGGGATGGCGTGAGATTAATGTAGGTCATAGTGACTTGTAGGAAGCTCATTGTTCTCACTATCCGATATATCGACCAACCAGTCTACTGAACGGATTTGACTCCTCTAGCGTGCGTTCTTCGCATTTCTGGAAAATTCATAAATTGTCAGTAGATGGTGCAGGGAGTGAGAGCAGAAGAACAATTTATCCACATTCCCCTCATCCTTCAGTGCAAATATGACTCAAGCAATACCTTTCAAGAACCCGAGATGTAAGTCAGACACCATACAACCACTTATTTGTAATGTTTTTGGCAAATTCTTCAGAGGATGGAAAGGAAAAATGTGATGGATTCCTTGCTATGAAATTGCACTAATACAGGAAAGTTCCAGGTTAATATTTTGAAACGTATCCCGGTTGAGCAACAGTAAATGAACTGTTTTCCTGCTCCATTATCATTGTCTGCACTATCGCATGCAAACTGTGCATTTTGCATACATGCAAAAAAAAGACGCCCTATAGAAAACAAACCTTCCACCTATCGCACATGAGCTGGCTGCGCCAACAATTTAGCTTGAAAATGAAAACTGAAATGTTTTGTGGGACCGTCTCCTTCCTATCGCCTCTGAAGCAGCGATATCCTTTTACGCAAGATGTGTATAACCTCATAACATGCAAACTATAAATTCTCCCTGTGAGAGTGCGCCTATGAGATTATTTTTCAACTTTTTAGGCTTGTCTCGTCGTTAAGTGATTCCTCTTTGTTCCTGGAATGTTGCTAATACTGAATGCTGGGGCCAGATTCTTCAGCGATACCGATGGTATCATTTCGAGGCGGACTCATCATATCGGCCCACGTAGTGATACAGAAAGATACAGAGTACAGAGACTCGGATACAATAAAGCCTCGAGCACACTTCGCTGCCTTTGCTGCGGCAGCAATGATAAAGGGTATCAGAGGCAGCAGCTCGATGATATCCTTTATCATTGCTGCCTCAGCAAAGGCAGCGAAGTGTGCTCGAGCCTTAACCGATATACCGTTACCATACGGTAAGGGCCTGTTCATACTTCTCGACAAGAGCGACTCGTCGCCCGTCCAAAGCATGCATATCGATTAAAATCGAGTGCTCGACGCCACAAGTGTTCATACTCGAGCGCCGGCGAAGTCGCTCAAGTCGCTCTAGTCGCTCCAGTCGCCAAGTATGAACAGACCCTAAGCGGTAGATGAAACTGGCTTAATATTTTGCAAGTCACTTTGATCTCAAAAGTAGTCGAGGTCTTGCAGAGGTGGAAATATTTGTCCTATGTGCGCATAGTGCGTTCGCTTCATCACCCCCCCCCCTCCCTTCCGCCCGCTTTCCACTTACCCAAATCTGTCTAGCGCTTATTCCCCGAATAGGGGGTAGGGAATTTAAACTGATGCTTAAGTAAAATAAGAAAGTCAGGAAAAATTGTGTCGTATGAAGCACATTTTTATGATATTTATCCAACCTTGAAGCAGATCTAGGGAAAGTGTAAATACGGTTTGAGCGGTCATATGCTCATGTGCTCATTCGATGCTCATATTATAAATCGTTCGTTTTCCTGCCTTCCCATCGTACTGTTCTCGTGGTGGTGTAAACGGAGAAAGAAAAGGTTTACATTGCATTTCTTCCATAACTGCAAACTTTTTTCTAACCGCAGCACCTGGTTTTCAAAGGAGATGTTGGTATCCGTGCTTAGCTTTTTTTCTGTACTTCAACCGTTTTGCAAATGTTGCCGATGGTGGTTTCCTAGAGTTTGAGGCAAACCAGGATTTAACGTATTGCACAATCAAAACTCCGAATTTTTTCTTTCTTTTTTCTCCATTCAAATTCTGGTGAGTTAGTAATCGCGTACAAATCGTCGTACACATACTGGTCAAAAGAACTCTAGAACATACACCATACATCATATAAATACACCTGAGCCGTTTGCTAAATAACATGAAAAATTGCTACTAACTTGACTCATCTTCCACGTCTTGATCGTTGGAAAACGTTTCTGCGCTTTTAAGAAGCAAGAGAATAATCGGCACAAAAGTCATCGTCCTATTGGTACCATTAGCCTGGAATTGTGGTTTCACCTTTCACACTGAGCAACTAAGGTAACTAGTACCCTCTTATTACAAATATTCCGGACGAGCTTGAAACGAAAGCGAGAGGGGACTTCGTCATACAATACTTGCAACCAAGCTGTAGTGCAACGCATGACGAATTCGGCGCTATCCTTGTGTGTCACGGTAGCATGCTCTGGTGTGTTTTGTAACTACGACGCTTCTTAACGCACTTCATTTCGACCAATATGCGATTCAGTTATAGCACATCTAGGACAGGTTGGAAGATGTAGCCAATATTAACAAGGACGTTTTCGCCCAACCAGATCCAGGAACCCCTTACGCTCTTTTCATCTGACGCCAAGGAGAGCCCAGAACACAGCTATAACACTGTTTGCTTTCTTTTGTGAAAATGTGACTTGGTTCGCTTATTTCGCGTTAATGAAATTTTTACGGCGACCTCTCTTTCCTCCATTAAGTACCATTGCGTTACGAATTCTCTTTTGCGCATTCTATGTGTGAAGATTCGAGTTGCTACCAATACACATTGAGGTCTTTCCATGTATCACCTCTTCCGGAAGAAGCACACCTATGGAGTCAGTAAGAACGGCCATAGGCGCTGTCGCACATGTATGGGTCAACCTAGCATGAAGTGCTGAGGCATATAAAAGAGGCGGGTACTGCTACGTGTACACAACTAGGACAACCAAGAACCAAGATCCCTTAGAGATCCTTTTACATCCTTTATGGCCTCCGCACACTTTGCGCCAACGCGGCAGCTCTATATCTATCAGTATAAGTACATACATAAGTAAGGGCAGAGACGCAAGGCTAGCAGATGATGTGCGGCCAACGCGGCTGTGGCAATAATTATTCAAGGCATTATTGCCGCTGCAGCCACTTTGCAATGGAAATTGATAATGATGTGACAATGATAGTGATAATGAAACCGCATTGGCGATGGAGTACGGTAGCAAAGCTGACCACAAGTCTAGGATAGCCATTAGAACTAACCACTTGCTCCGCTGGCAATATGCCAGCTCCTGCTGGAGTACCACGCAAACTTGCACATCAATCCGTGCCTAGACTGCTTTCGTCGCTGAGGGGGACATCGGAGATGGGTTGTGCGCTATTCGAGCGCACAACTCGGCTAGGGAAGGGACTCCGGGGTGTGGGCCATCCAGGCGGCTCGTGCCAAGAATGCATTCGTCGCTGAGGGGGACATCGAAAATGGGTTGTGCGCTCTTCGAGCGCACAACTCGGCTAGGGAAGGGGCTCCAGGGTGTAGTGCGTCCAAGGTGCTCGTGCAGGAACTGCTCCCGTCTCCCAGTGCTCTCCTGTAGCGGCGGTGGAAGAGCCGCGATCCGCCACCGACCGCTCAACGACCCTCCTCCATATCGACTGACCATGGTGTCGGTGGATATCGAAAATGGCCACGTCGATATGACGCAACATCAGGAGAATCTGGTTAGATCTAAGTAAGACCCAATATAGGTGCCCTATGCGGCAGTTTTGCTGCCAGTCATGTGCCGCGTTGCCGCAAAAGTGAAAGGGTGAGGGGTGTTTCTGGACGAGTGCTCTACGCCCTGGCCCGCCCACCGTCAACCCTCTGGGCTTGCTCGAGAGTCCAGTGGCTGCCCTACAAGATAGTGGAGATGCAGGCATTTGCAACACCTCTGTCAAAAGGGCGGGGGAGGAGTGGGGGGGGGGAGAATGCCATGGTCTTACTTAGACCCAGCCGATGTCGATGCGTCGTTTATCACGTTGCGATGTTTTGTACGCCCGCGATGGATGGCAGCCGTGGCATGCGGATCGTGGGGTAGTGGATAGTGCGCTGTTTCATACGAGAGGGTCGGGGGTTCGGTTCTCCTGCGTTGCGTGATTTTCGCATTTTAACTGAGTGGTTGACATTAGTAGCGTTTTGACGTCTATATAATTAGCTGATGTTTTCTAGGACTTCAACTGGGCGACGAAAGCAGTTTCCACACGAGCAGCATGGACGGCGACCACTCTGGAACCCCTTCTCTAGCCCGGTTCTGCGCTTGAAGAGTGCAGAACCCTCCAATGACAACGGCTCTGGAACCTGTAGCATGCGCTTGTCATATTACGACGGCAGCATTCGGTTAGCTCTAATAGCTATCGTACGCCACTACGCCGTGTTTCTGTCTCATGGAAGCTAATATAAACATTTTTTCTGAGCTGTGCAGTGAACACAGCAAGCTGCAAAAATTCTACTTATGCGCTCAGAGACCTTCTCATCGGAGTTTCGCATTTCAAATATCAATTCCTTTTACCGTCTAATTCAAATAGCCCAACTCAAAAAAGGCACAATGACCACAGTTGAATATTATTTCCTTAAAGCTAGGAGTGCATCTTAAATTTTCAGTAGGTGGTAGTCCAACTAAAAGTTTGCAGTATCCTCTATATATAATACAGTAAGCGGTTGTGCCTGCCCATCCGTCGGCCCTTCCTTCTGGCCATTTTGCCTTTCATAGACGTCGAGTAACAGGAGACCAGATTCAGAAGAGGTGTCACCCACGTCGTGTCGCAAGCGTCAGAAGACGTGCCTCCGATGTCGTGCAAAGAGCGTCCGGGTTGAGAAAACATCTCATCGATGTCGCTCAAGGGTGTCTTGGTTCAGAACAGGTGTCACCGATGCCGCGCAAGGGATGTCTTGATTCAGGCGACATGTCAGCGATGTCGCGCAAGGGCGTCACGGTTGAGGAGATGTGTCATCGACGTCCTTCAATAGGTGTCGGGGTTCTGAAGACGTGCTCCCGTTGTTTTGCAATGTCTGTCTGGATTCAAAGCAGGTGTCACCGATGTCGCGCATGTGGTATCCGCATCCAGACTCAGACGACGTATCACCGATATTGCGCTAGGGGTGTCCGGATTCAGGCGACGGGTGGGAGCGCTAATCGGGGACAAGTGACGGGAGGGGGAGGATCCAGTGAAAGGGAGACCAGTGAAGAGGCCATCATTGAAAGAGAGAGGTCTAGTGAAATAAGGACCTGTAAAAAGGGGCCCGTGAAGGAGGGATCAGTGAAGGAGTGACCAGTGAAGGTGTGCCAGTAAGGGGGACCAGAAAAGGGAGATTATTGAAGGGGTCCAGTGAAATGAGGACCTGTAAAGAGGAACCAGTGAAGAGGGAATCGGTGAAGGGTTGACCGGTGAAAGGGTACCAGTAAAGGGGGACCAGTATACGGGAGGGAAACAGAGAAAGGGGACCAGTATCGGCGGAAAAGGGAGGACCAGTAGAGATGGGAGCAGTAATGGGGAACCAGTGTGGGGCGGGGGGCAGGCGGGTGAGGCTTCAGCAAAGGGAGGGCAGTGAAGGGGTAGAATAAGGAGGGGAGGGGGACCAGTGAGGGGCAACCAGTAGGGGGGGGGGGGGGCAGTAAAAGGAAGACCAGTAAAGAGGGCAGCAAGGAGACTAGTGAAGCGGACCAGTGAAGGGAATAAGGGCGGACCAGGATTTATTAGTATCCCAACGTGTATCGGGCTTCAGAAGATGTGCTACCAGACGTCGCGCCACGTGTTTCGGTGTGGAAGACGTGTTATACATAGATGTCGTGGAAACGCCGTTACCGTGTGTCGGGGCTCTGCAAATGTGTAACGGAAGTTATATAACATACGTCCGGATTCAGAACACGCGACACAGACGTCCTAGAACGTGCGTCTAGATAAAGAAAACATTCCACAGATCATACTTTGCACAGCATCCGTGAGAGAACTTCATAGAGGCTTCGTTCAACGATTATGCTTGAACTTGACTCTCACTACGTCTTTTTGAATTTCTTTTATTTCACTCCGGTACAAGAGTAAGAGGTATGGGGTCTTACTTACCAGGATACTATCTCAACGGTAGGTCGGAACGGCGCAAATGTTGTATATGGGCAAAACCGCCTCTCTCTGGGTAGTAACAAACTGCAGGTATCTCAACCCCAATACAACCCTGCGCGGAGTTAGGGGAGACGGAAGTCGCTGGTTGGCGCCCTGTTGATTCACGTGCTCCACAGCTGACGGGCGCGCGCGGGATGAGAGCTCGTATCGCGGCTAAGAGCAGTGCACAGGTGGGGTAGTAGGGAAGAGCTCGGGCTCGTAAACGCGGGGTCGGGGGTTTGGATTCTGCGGACTGCGTTCGTTTTGCAATTTTGCAAAATCCATGTTTATCATATAGGTTATCCACCTAGGGGTATTATAGTGTTATAGATCATGGTTACATATAGCATATGCTTCAAACTACAGATTAGCTAAAATGTTCACTTCTGTGTGTCACTTATTTTAAGCCTATATTGTGTGAAGCTATAGTTATGTAACGATAGATATTTTGTGGCACTAGTAAAAAGTTCCGACTCCACCGACAAGACTTCGGTCAAAAAAAAAGCTTTTCGCTGAAACTTTGTCTAGGGGGGTTATCTGGGGTGCTGATCACGAATCTGACATCCGTTTTTCACGACTCGGCTGAATAATATAGATACAGGAAGGCACAGGATTACATTCCTAAAGTTTCTGCCGATGACGGCAGGTAGAGGCAGAATCGTGAAAAACGAATGTCAGATTCGTGATCAGCACCCCAAATATAGACAAAGTTTCATCGAAAAAGTTTTTTACACAAGTCTTGTCGGTGGAGTCGGAACTTTTTACTAGTGCCACAAAATATCTAACGTTACATAACTATAGCTTCACACAAAATAAGCTTAAAATAAGTGACATACAGAAGTGAACATTTTAACTAACCTGTAGTTTGAAGCATATGTTATATATAAACATGCTCTATAACACACTTTAATACCCCTAGGTGGATTACCTATATGATCAACATGGATTTTGCAAAATTGCAAAACGAACGCAGTCTGCGGGATCCAAACCCCCGACCCTGCGTTTACGAGCCCGAGCTCTTCCCTATTACATGAGTTGAGATAGTATCCTGGTTAGACCTCATCGGCGGCTGCCTTGGCAATGTGCCATATCCTGCTACAGTATCTAGCAAACCTGCAGATCATCCAAGCCGTCATCGGAGCGCGTTAATGCACGGCTGCCGCGTTGCTGTAGCGTGTGTTTGAAGCCTTGCAAGCGCGGGTTGATGTGCAGGCGCGGGATACTGTAGCGTACGCTTGCTGCCGCTTCGAGTTTCGTGAATAATGTGACCATGTTTTACTTCTTCAGCTCTTTAGGCTTGTGATTACTGCATGGCGTAATATGACGTATTTTATTCTTCACCAAGTGCTTGTTAAGGGCTTTTCAGCTGAAACGCTGCTGAATCTCTCTAATCTTAACTGGTGTCAAGTGCCGTTGATTCTTATTATCGGCCCATTCCCTATCATCCTATTGTGGGATTGTGCTTTACTACTATAAAAAGCTGAGGGAAGGCGACTCCTAGGTGGACCATCCATAACGGCACTCGGATCTGGCTTTTTATAACGCTTTCTTAGAGAGAAACTTAAAGAATGACTGGAAGAAAAATAAATCCGCATGTGACATTCTCGTGGAAGGAAGCAAACTGATATGGGGGTCTTGTGGGGGGGGGGGTCGCCATTCAAGAAACGAAACCTCAGTAGTGCGCAAAAATAAAACGAGGCATAGTGTCAGTGAAGAAAACAAAATGTCTGCCGACGAAAGCACAGATTTGAAAATTGGGTGAAATTTCTTTGCGTACAGAAATCTAAAGTTCAACAAATTACATTGTGAGAAGGGTGTCCAAGAACTGCCCGTTAAGGGCGTTGTTTAGTTTAGAGGGTTCCATAAGAGTAACTGCTTGTCTAACGTTTTCTTTCATATGTCTTTTCGATCTTCACGCATATCCGCGTTACACATAAATAAATGAATTAAGATATAAGATAAGTGGTGATGTAGTTTACCGAATCGCAGTTTATGGGAAAGTCTTTGTATAACGGCATTTTCAATGCGTTGGTAAACATTAAACTTTCTAACGACGCTGTCTTGTGTTTCTCTTTTAAATAAAAGGAGAAGTGGGCGTCCTGCTCAGAAGTTAAATCCAAATTTATCTTTGCTATCGTTGCTGCTCGTTCGAACTCTGCACTATAGTTTGCTGGGTTCTGCGTTCTTGTTTATTCGCTCGAAGAGCGTAGAACCGCTCTTGGAGCGCAGAACCCAGCTGCGCAATCCCCCTTTGAGCGACGAAAGCAGTATCCGCTCGAGCACGTTGGATGGCCCACACCCCGGAGTCCCTTCCCTGGCGATGTTTTGCGCTCGAAGAGCGCTGAACCGGTCTTCGAGGGCAGAATCCAGCTGCGCGCTCCCCCTGAGCGATGAAGGCAGTTTCCACACGAGCAGCTTGGATCGTACACACCCTGGAGTCCCTTCCCTACCCTGATTCTGCGCTCTAAGAGCGCAGAAACCAACTGCGCACTCCCCCTGAGCGACGAAAGCAGTTTCCACACGAGCAGCTTGAAGGGAACTCAAAATCTATTCCGATCTGGTTTTAGCAGCCATTGTTCCGCTCCCTTTCGCAATGCAATTTCGACATATACCTGCTGAATACGAATTCCATATATATGAATTGCTCTCTCCAAAGCAGTCGCTAAGCGGTGCTGCGAGACCACGCGGCAGCAGACACGTCGCAACGCGTCGGCCTGTGCAGAAACGCGCTCCGATGACGGATGATGTGCAGGTTTTCGGGATACTGTAGCATGATTTGGCACATTGCCACGGCAGCCGCCGATGAGGTCTAATGGCTATCGAGGTATGGCTGGGTGGGCGTGGGGTAAGGAGAACGACCAAAAGAATCAGAGGAACATTATTGCCGTCAGGCAGTTAACGGTGTCGAGTGATCTACCAATACCAATTGGTTTCATTTACGTTTCCGCAGATTAATCACTCTGAATTGAGATTCTCACAGTCCGTTTCTCACGACGTAGTAGAGAACGTGTACTACGGAGAGAAAATCGCGGCGTAATGCTACTATGATGGGGCCAGCCCACATCTGAACGAGTTTTTACACGTTTGACCTAGACTCCTCTCGCTGCAACTTGCACGTGTTCGCGTCAGTCTGCGTACAATGTGGGAAATTTCACGTCACCGTATCCGACTGCTACGGGGGGCAGTCGTTCGGTACACCGTGCTGCCCGCCGCCCACTTCCCGCCCTGCCTATGTCGCCCTATTTGGACAAGTTTGCTGCGCGCGAAGCCGTCGTTAATTGGCGTGAGGTCGTCCAAAAACCTAACAGTTGATAGGAGACGATTGGGAAACACATCCCGGGAACTCTGAAGTAATTTTCCAGTCGGTTCGGTTATGGAGGCAGTTGAAGAGAAAGGAACGTCGCTCTTCTCTCTAGATTCTTTCAATTTTCACCACATTTCTTTAGATTTTCGCCTCAACTAGAGACTGTGGGTGATTCCGGTCAGGAGTTCTACGCTGAAGGCTTATCCGTAATTGTGCGCAAAACCGGCTCACCGTCCTCTTTTTCTAAGGATCAAACAATTACCCTTGTGTTGGAGAATTTTCTAGTGGATGGTCGTGTTTTTGTCATGGCATATTTCGCTAAGATGTTGCTGTACTTGTTGGAAAAGACGGACGACGCCTTAGTACTGAGCAATGTGGCGGGACCTGAAGAAGGCCTTGAAGCTGCCGCTGAAAACTCTTTTCCTCCAAATATGGTGATCATGGTTCTGACTCTTGTCTCAGGAACGAAATCAGTTCAGGATAGAGCTGCAGGGCCAAGGGAAGTGATTAGAAATGCGATGCCTCCATGTGATGGCAGGGACCCGACATCTTGTCCTCGGCGTGCCCCTCGCCTCGCCCCTTTCTGAGGGCGGTGTATCTAACGACTCTCCGCCGACTGCTACGCTTAAGTCGGTCTAAGCCCATGGGCTACCCCTCCCGTGGTATCATTGCGCCAAAATCGATTACGTGCGATAAAGGGTGGATAGGCCCCATAGGAGCAGTTTTGAGGATTCTGCACTACAGTATTCCGCCATGCTATTCTATATATTGAAACCAGTATTCTACTGTAATCAACGTAAGAAGGTCTAAAGAAGAAAACAACACGGCCGGGGTGTTCCATATTCGGGGTTTTGCGGCTAAGCCCCTAACCAGTCGTTTGGCGGCCGATAGGCAGATAGGCCGCTGAATGTCTGGTGCATATGTAAGTGCGATTCGCTAATAATCGACCGGTGCCACTAAAGTTAGCTGGGGTGGGACTGACCGCATTTGAAGGACGCCTCATGCTGCTCACCGATTTGACGAGTAGGGAGAGTGAGGACAAGTGCTGTCGGTAAGAAGACTACTAAGAATGAACCAAACCTATACTATGATACCTACGAAACAACAATAAAGTAAATGATTATCAGCATGCTATCATTCCTCGTTAACGATTATCAGAACGCTATCATCCCACATGTTGTTTCTTGCAGACAACAATAGAGAGCAGAGGCGCAATTGGAGAGTGCCGTGAACACTGATCGCTCTTTAGCGTAGAATAGCCAATGTGCATCCCACGTTATGTTGGGCCTATTCTGCAGGCAAGTGAAGGTGATACTATGGAGGGTGAAATTGCCAAAAATAACCCAAGTTTAGTTTAATTTTTTTAAAGTTTTTCGCGGAGTAACCTTCATAACGCCACGTTCACTCTTCTGAAAAAGGAAGGTCACTATTAGTAATGGAAACGAACAAGCAGCGCCCTAGCCCCCTTTTTTTGAACAGATTATTCTTCATTTTTGAAAATTGGGATAAGAGGGTAGTGTGCTGGCGGTAATATTATTATATGTGTTCCCTTGCTTTTCGCATACAACGCTTTCAAGTCTTTTTTATTTTGTTGTCGTTTATTTTTTCCGCCGTTTATTTTTATTTTCTTAGATCACAAATATACTTCCATTTTCGCTACCAAAGTGGAAGCGAATATCGGCGTAAGTACTGAACCTGTTTGACTCAAGTTCTCAACCGCCATTGTGTGTGGACATAAGTTGGAATATATAAAGGTTACCCTTCTCTGCAAACTGCTTTAGGTGCCCTCAACTTGCTTTTTGAAGGCACCTCGAAAGGAGCTGTTTGCGTTATTTCTATTCGACAAAGGCAAATGTGGAGAGCTCAGTAGTTTGGCGTCACGACCAAACAATTGTGAGGAGGGATCAAAGTTAGAGTATACAATTGTGGTATCGTTTCAAGACAACGAAAATCTGCTTGTGACTTGAAGTCTAATATTTATTTTACAAAGTGGAAAACCTGTGTAATACAAGAAAAGTACAATCGAAGCAGCTGGATCGTTGAATTCAATACTCGAAAAACATTTACATCGGTGCACCATCACGTGATTCGGCAACATTGGACAATTTTGTCAAGAGGTACGTACTGGGCAGAGTAAGATTTCTGTCGGTTGCTTGATGGATTATGTAAGCTTAAGCAACATAAGGTATGTTTACAAATCGTGAACCATAACAAGCACTTCCCGATGCTATTACAAAGAATCAGCGTGCTCGCAATATAAGGGGCGGGCAAAAATTGAAAATGATTCTTCTTCCGCTTTTGTTTCATCATCTTCTTCGGCTTTTGTTTAGCATGGTCGCAGGGTCCGCTCTTCTGGTGGCTACTCCTTGCCCGATTCTGCACTTGATCAAGGTAAACTCCGGCAATTTTCATGTCTTTGTGTTACGTATCAGCCCAGTACGGCTTTGCCGTCTAGCACGCTTTTCCTTGAACGTGGCCGTACTCTCGCAAATCAGCTTCGCGCAACTTCTGCTATGTGGCACATTTTTCCATGCAGTCCTTGCATGTGACACCAGACGTCCAGCGCAGTATTCGTCTCCATACGCTGAGGCGCGTTAAACTTTCTTGGTGGCAGGCCAACAGTCAACGCCATGCATTGTTGTTGGCCGAAAGACGGCTTGCAAAGTACACCAGTGTAAATACATGACATTTGGACTAAGCTGCACTCAAACGTGAGTTCAATTCAAACATCAATTTGCTTCGGACGCCATTCTTGATCCCTAGTACTTGAAAACGAAGTGCGTGCAAGCTCATCGCCATTAATCTAAATTCACCAGGCGGAATCGTTTATGTCGGTCGTTAGGTACTTGGTCTTCTTGACGTTCAGTAAATTTCCCAAAGCCACCGGGCGGTCGCGCCAAGCTTGCGCATGTCGCTAGAGATTACCTTTTTCTTCGCAGGCGAGCATCGCGTCATTAGTATAGCAACTATATGACACAAACTTCTGAAGATTTCGCGTAATAGCAGAGCCTTGGTGCACCCAGACAGAGAAAATAAAGCAAAATGGCAAAATCCAACGAGGTTCCTGCATCAGCTCACGCTCAACCATTCGGGCAGAAATACTCCTGGAGGAGGGTATCTCATCAATATTGCCACAGCCAACTACGAGGCCGCACTCGTTGCATCAACACTTGTATACTATTTTCCTATTCTTATATTACTACTTCCTATTTATAATTAATACTATTTTCCTATTCTTACTTTTCCTCTTCCATACCTACTAAACTATTATACTGATCGCATTTATTAGTTAATTCAACTGTATAACAAAAACAATTGAAACATTTATATTCAAACAAGCTACAATTGAACGGGCTTCTCCTTCCTTGTACAGAACATTGCCTAGACGACCAGACATGTCTTGGTTCTTCCATAATTTGTTTTGTGACCGTTTGCACCTCAAAACATCATATCCAAACCCATACTATGTAATAATAAACCATTATTCACTATTCTGCATATGTATTTTAATAGGATTACATTCACACTAACCTTTTCCTCGTTTCTATCAACAACTCCTACGTGCTACACCAGGGATAGTATGTTTCCTAGTCCTGGCAACTTTAAAATTCCTTCAAGCTAAATTAATTTTATAACTAAATAATTATGTTGCTTCTTTATTTAACCTACTTATTTCATAATTATTTTTTCTATTCTAAAGAAAATAAATGAAAAGTTAATTAGTTTCAGTGCACGTAGCAATTCACTATACTTTTTCCTAATTCCAAATATGCTCTTCTGCCATGCTTTTCAGGCGTTCCCTTCCCGTGATGCGCTTACAATTCTCCCGTCTTTTCACGTAGCAACAATCTAAATACATCAGCTTTATTTATTTCCTTGAGATATTCCACAATATATCTTTACTCACTCTAAGTTGGTTTCGAGCTTTGAATCTCGCTTCTTTCACTAGCTCGATACGGGTCCCGCTTACTCTGCTATATTCCCTTAGCTTCTTACGCCCTTCAGGTATATAGTATATCCAATATTCGTATGAAACACTTGCCTAAATCCACCGCCTTTTCTTTTTGTTTATTTATTTATTTGTTTATTTATTCAATACAAAGACAATGTCTGGCATAAAAAGTGTAAGCTTCACTGTGTAAAATCTACCTCTACACTTCACCAATATATCATTGCCCGCAAATCAGGCATCCCATGTGCATGTGTGCATCCATGTGCATCACCAGTGGATGATGGCCACGAAAGAGGTGTTGGTTTCCCATCACCATTATATCTTAAGCGTTCCTTTTACTTCTAAATTAATTAATTTTTTGAACCGCTCAATAACATTTATATTCTTTAAATTCGTGCGCGGTCACCTACTCCAAATGTGACAGCAGTCCATCGTACCTCCAATGTTCCTTATTGGGCAATCCAACTATGTGTACCCATTCAACGAACGCGTGTTGGTTTCTCCTGCAACGTTTACCTGCGCCGCTCATGCTCGACCCTTCTCATCTAAACAACTTCAATTTAGTACCACTATCGCTCTGTTTCATTTTCCTTTCCACAACCTCTTGTAAAAAAATAGAAGAGAAATTAGAACTACTTATACTTGTAACACACCTCTTTCCAAAATATTTTTCAACTATTTACAAAAAGATTCTTTAAAATCTTAATGATTGGTAGTAATATAAATTACAGAAAACAGCTGTATTTGCAGCAATTCTTTCCTTAAAAATCACGTACTCTTCTGGTAATTAGGAGGATAAAATCACGTACGCTTCTGGTAATTACGAGATATAACAAGCTCAATAACAACAAAACAAGATATAACAAGCTAACAAGATGAAGGTTTACCTAACATTGGTTGCAAATTTAGACTTCTTTCCTTTTTCATAAATTTTTTTGTTTTTGTAGTTTTGTTCAAATTGTAAATCAACAGGTCGGAAACTTTACCAAGATATTTAAAAATAAACATAAATTACGCAATTATTTATATAATAAAATTATCAATCAATAAACACTTCATAAAGGAACCTAGTCCCTAAGCAACGTATCTTAAAATAATAAAAAATACATGCGATACACATTGTTAGAAATATTTTTAAAAAATTTTCCGACGGTTTCGTTTTCTTTTTATATCTTAGACAAAGCTAATAACAATTGTGGAATCTACATCTTAACACATATGAAGGAAAATATCACTAATCAATAATTACATTGAACAATATAGTATTATTGAACAACATTTACAATTCATTAATAGCAACGATTTAGCAAAGTAAACACTATAACACGTATTCACGGTATTCCTAAGTTGCACAGAAATTTTTTAAAATTTAGAATTATTACGGGAGAGCAAATAGCACCACATCTCTTCTACTAACCGACATTTTAAAATAGATTACAAATAATTTTTAATGTAGAACACATTGAACCCAGAAACAAAGTTACTATTGAATACTGCTCTATAAATAATACTGAACACAGAAGCATTAATAACTTAAAATTGTTTTTACCCTACTTTAGGAATACGTTTACAAATTTGCCCCATAATATACTCAAAAACATCAAGGAGATTCCTTCAAATATTCTTTTATGCTGAAAAAACACCATCGCTTTTAATGGTTGTACAAATATTTTCTAAACCAATACTTACACAACAAGAAGTATAAATATTTGATATAATTAGTTTACTTACACAACAAGAAGTATAAATATTTGATATAATTAGTTAAGTCATGGATATAATTAATTTAACTGATTTTATTCTTAATACCAGAAAAAATTTTGGAAAAATTTTGGAACATCTCTTCAATGAAAAAACTGGTGTCCTACAGAAAACTATACTCACCTGATTCCTGATCTTACCCGCTCATATTTTAAATATATTTACTTTAAAATGCAACTAAACCAACCACTGTTCTCAAATCAATCCGTTATGTGAATGAATTACTAACAATACACAACCGCAGTTCCAGTCTCATAATCAATACGCTCAATAATGTATAGCACAATCACACAATTACATCCTCTTTCATTCCAATAGATTTCCACTTCTAGGACATAACATACGTAGTCACTAACCATGTCTCAAATTACAGTCTGTTATATCCTACTTCACCTCGGAGCCTATACAGGATATCACAATAATACTATAATACAATAGGAATAGAATTTACCGTAATGTTTCGCCAACAATATCCCGAAGTAGGGTAGAGAGAGAAAGAGAGAGAATAGTGCAACCTATACCACTGGACGGGTTCATATACAGGATCACTAGGACAGGATGCAGCGGGAAGGGGTCAAAAGGAAGAGGTCAAAAAAAGGTCAAGTAGACAAAAACCATTAGGAGGACACTGAGACATATAATTAAATACCTAGTTTATTGTATTTATAGGATGAATAATATTCCATTTTAATAAGTAGATAGGCAGGTTTTTGACGCCTGTAGTAGCTTTGTTATAGGTATAAAAAATTTCGTATCTATAACCAATACATTTATTTTTTAATAAACATTTAAGTATCGCTTGTAGGACAATTTCTTTCATGTAAGTTCACAAGAACGTTAATGGGCAACGTGAACTCTTTACGACTGCAATTCCCATATATCCGTAAGGTTTCTGTTTATATTATAGGTTTTCTTAAACTTTCGCTTGGATAAGTTCGAAGTAACCCGTTTGATTATATTGATACGTATACATTATTCCTTAAAAAGTTGCATTTATAGCTACGATCATCTGTGCGCCTAACTTCTAAATAATTTCAATATATGTTAGCTATAACAATTTATACATCTCCTTCTCTAAAATTATGTATAATCAATATATCATCTATGCATCTAAAAGGATGGAATTCTTTATTAGATGGAAAACTTTTCTATTTAATATTTGTCTTCAATGTATGAAAGAGTTAAATTGCAATAACAAAACTAGCACTATCTTTTTATGAGCTCTTTTACTTTGCTTAAAGATGTTATACCCTATTCTACAATAGGAATTATCCAGCATTTAGTGTCATTTGGATAATATCTATTCCATAAGCTCTATGAATGTTAGTAGACAAAGCTTTATCACCATAAAAACATTAATTGATTACCGATAAATATGTTTTGTTAGAATTTTAAAGCACTTTGAGTATCTACTCCGTAATATTATCCACCAAATCTGCGATAAAAAAGTTTAAGGTTACTGGTATGTGAAGAATAAGTTCAAAAACCAGAGGTTTAATATTTCTTAATAATATGTTTACTCTGAAGCTGTGTAGGATGGGGAATAATATTATGGTTATGTGTATTCAATCTATCAACTTCCCGCGTATAATGTAAAAGTTTAGACATTTACAAATTTTACCGTAGTTTGGTTCAGGTTTATATAAAGGATAAAGGACGGCGTTATTTAATCCTCTTTGGAATGCGCCAGCGCATTCTAATTCTACGGGATGTCTTGGAGGCAACATGAATGCGTATTTGGCCATACAATGAGTTGCGGTGGCCAGCCGATGAACAGGTCAGCGCTTTATCCTCCCCAGACAAGTCTGGTACCGATTCACCGACCCCGGAGGGATGGAAGGCTTGGTTGGCCTAGGCGGGAAATCCGAACCAGGAACCTGGTATCGGGTGCAGACGACAGCCGACGTCTCCTCCGACAGCGCTCCACGCGCCCCAGGTTTATATAGAGAGCAAAAAATAAATGAGTGTTTAGAATTTTAACATTTTATCTCTTTAAATTCTAATATGGATTAGTTCTTTTAGGAATGAATAGGCTCTTGTGTCCTAGTTAAGTTCTCCATAATTACTCTTATTACTAGCATTTCAACAAAGTTTATACCTACTGTCTAATTTAATGATTATTTGATTGAATATGTTTTTCCAGGTTTTAAGAATGTCTTCTTTGTTAAGTAAAGATAGTGTTAAATACGTCTTTGTTGAATCTGAACTTAGTTTCTTTCAAGACGAGGTTGAAGACCTTCGTTTTTGGGAACATAATAATATCTCTTTAAATCATTGAAGTGAGATTGATGTAGGTTTTAATATTTAATGCAACTATGAAGAATGTTATCAGTGGAAGTGCTATCTATTAAATACTATTAAAAAATGTTATAATTAAAAAGTAAAAGTAATTTAGACACAGGTTTTTCATAAAACGATAAAAATAAAAAACTGCAATACTCAATCCCTTCGAGAATGCGCCACACCTTCCACTTTTACGGGGTGCCGCAGAGGCGATCTGATTGTGTATTTGGCCTATACAATGAATTGCGGTGGCCAGCCGGTGAGCAAGTCAGCGCTTGACCTTCCCCTGCACCAATTCACCTGCTCCGAAGGAATGGAAGACTTGGTGGACCTTGGTGGATCCAAACCAGGAACCTGGTATCTGGTGCATGCGACAACTGGCACCTCCTCCGGCTGCGCCCAGTTTTCATAATCATTAACAATTCCTAAAGGTTTTGTACGCTCTTCTATTGTTCTCAATATGTTATTTATGATTTTAAGGAGTTGAAAAATTTACTCTAAAACGCATTATAAGGCACGCGTAATACTTCTTATTAAAGTTTCTTTATCGGATTTGGTTATGTTCAAGTAATTGAAATGAAGATATCATAGAGAACTAAGTTTTAATATTTGTTGTTCTCTAGGTGTTGTCTTGCACCAATGCAATAATGCAACAATAATGCAACAATTGCAACAATAATAAAGCATGGTCCGACTCCAGTGCAGCTTGCAGCCCTATGAGCGGCAATAGCACTCTAGGTAAGAGACGCTTGCCAAACGGTCCGACGGGAGAATTGGCTCTACGTATTTTTCTTTCCACAAACTGTCGATGATCACGTTTGCATCCGAATGAAACGCAATGGCGTGTAGTATCCTTCGAGCTTCACTGTGACTTGTGAAAGTACAACACAACATCGCAGTTTTGGTCTTGGCCAGCGCGGCGTACAGTTCTTCGAGGGGTGGTAACGAGGTAGTCTGAGAAACGTTCACCATTCTAATATTCATCTTTCATTGCGCCACATACAATTAGACGCACACCATCTTCGTCGCCAAGTGATGGAATATCAGGCTTGACCAAGGTGGGTACGCTGCCGCTAGGTTATAGAAGCATCTCAGATCTAGATATGGGCGCAGGGCCGGGATGATGTCTGCATTCACGTTTTCAGAAGTTTATCTCAAATTGGGCAATTATACCATTATAGTGATATACGTTACGCATTGGAAATTTACAATTATAGATATTGACTTTATATATGGTGATTGCGAAATTTCGGTGATTGCGAAATAAATAACGCTAAAAGTCTTAAACACAAAAGCATAGCTTTAACTTTTTTCTCATTTCTTGGCCCCGAAATATTACTCACTTAGTGATTGAAGCCGGGTTTCGAGTTCGCGTCTTTCACGAGCTCCGTGATGATTTTCGGCAGGTCTCTCCTCATTCTCAAATGCTCAAATGCGTTTTCCTCAGCGACGTCGGCAGCAGCCTCTTCAGGAGCGTTGTCTTCAGATTCACGCGGATACTCACGTTCCTCATGTTCGCGTTGATGTACGGGCTCCTCGTGCTCGGGCGGATGCTCGACTTCGTCATGTTCCTGCATACGCTCGGGCTCTCCACGATCATGCAGAATCGACTGAGCATCAGCTACAGGAGGATGCTTGTCAGCGCCTTCGGTGGAGACCTGGGACTCGATGACAGAAACCGATTCCTGGATCGCATTAAGGCTATCGGTGAGACGTTCAATCTGCTCATTTTGGCGGCTGATCTGCTGCTGCAGGTGGTCGAACTTCTGGTCAAGTGAGTGCTGGAACCCGACGATAATTTCCTTGATTTGATCAAAGACACTCTCGTGTACTTCGTTTCTCATCTAGAGTTCTGCGTCTCTGATCTCGATAGCGATGCTCTGGCAGAAATTTTCGTAGAAGTCTAGCTCCCTACGAACAAAGTCCGCTGTAAAACTAGGCTCGAGCGGAACTCCTTGCTCTTCCATTCCAAAGGACGTATGTCTGGAGTCGGATAAATCGTTGTCCGTGAGCAGTAGGAGGCGGTACAGCTCGTATGCCATGGATAGACCCTCAGCAGCGCTCCGTATCCTCTCAGCGGTGTTGCATGCCTCGAGATGTATTCTCTCCAATCGACACTTATACAGTGTGGCCTCCATCCTGGGAAAGAATTGAGGATTTTTTCCACTAATAGAGGCAAAGGTCTCAGCAAGGTCACTAGATCTAGTGAAATCAATAATGATACACAGGAATCCACGGATCTTGCTTGGTATGTCGTCTTCGGACGGGAACGACGGCGCGACTTTGATGTACTTTCGCTTGCGGCGGATTTCGTTGATCAGCTTGCGCTCCTCGTCATGGCGTTTTTTCTCAAACTCGTCCTCTTTTGGATGCGATGGCATTGTACGGAAAAAATGATTTGTAGGAAACGATAAATATGTTGAATCATGCACATTCCTTTCACAGAAGCTTCTCAGTGTTTTTAACATGTTTCCTTTGACAAAGGGTATAGAAGACATGCATGATTGAAGTTGTCAGAACAGCGAAATAAATTCCATGCACACAGAAGGGTCTTCACGACGACTGACATGCACAACCTTGCCAGATGACCACATGCTTTTGTGAGATAGATATAGCTTAGTAGAAGTGCTATTTCCACACCAGCAATAGTGAAGAATCGCAGTTTATACCATTTCAGGTAGATGTCCATTATATGTCCGATATCTGGCCATTGAAAGTCAGTTGTCTTATTGTGATCCTCCTTTATGTAATGCATAACGCCTTTGTGGATAGTATGCACGCACTTCAGTATTCCTGTTATTTCAAATGTCGTCGGTTGAAGTCCACATTTTACCGTACACTGAATAGTAATTCGGGCGACGTCAAATAGGAATCATAGTTGGGATACAGCACCGGATGGGGAACAGGGCACGATAAAGCTATCGCTGCCACACGTGATCTCCGCCGAAATTTCGTTGAATGATAGATTAAACGGTAGCGCTTGCTCCCTTTGCACAGCGATAGTATCCAGTCAGGTGCGTATTCTCGATGGTGCATACGTCGTCCTTAGTCTCGGTGGTGGATTCGTCGATGATTCCTTTCGTATTCAAGATAATTTCTGCAGAAATGTCTTGGTCCACTTTGACTATAACTGCATGCTGAGGGTGCTCCAGGAGCTGGACTTGTTGATGAGTAAGGGGTAACACACGGTCGATGTTCGGGAAACTCTTTTCGACTTGGTCCTCGTCACACTTGCACACTACTTGCGATTCCGCGGATGTACATTCACAAATATCGTGCATGATGCATTGTAGTGATGCAGCGTGTTCCCGTGATATGCAGTTGAGAGTAGGTTGTTGGTCGTTGTTTCATATGGCTGTGTGGCTCCTTGAAGCGATGAATACTTGTTCTAGTATGGGTGATGGTGGTGCTGAAAGCACACTTAAGGTGACTTCCATATTGGGAATGATTGTGGGAACATTTGGGCGAAGGCGGAGAACATATGACTAGATAGTTTCGTCGTAATGAAGATCCACGCGGATTTTCACCTCCTCTTTCCATCTGATGCACTCGAAGATCTCATAGATGGTGTCGTCTTTGGGAACGGCATATATTCTGCAGAACAAGCATCCGGAACTTAGGTAGAAACAGTCACAACCAGGGCCGCCACATGATTCCATGCAGCCTATCACGCCTGGAAATGAGTTTCCCATCGTCAGTTCAGGGAGTAGTGACGATTTGTTCACATCTGCGCATTTGTTTCTAGAACAGGATCCCATATGTGGGCATCTCTTGCTATCTATTATCTTTTGCTCCACGTTACGGGTTAAAACAATGTTTCACGGTCGCAGAGTAGTCTCAATCCTTCCCAGCGGAGTCTGACTTTGTTGATCTCTGTGTTGTTCCTCTTCAACGTGAGGCATGCTTCTTTTTTGAACGCGTTAACTTTAACGACGGACGCGACCTCCATTTCGCAAATACTTCTTCCTTTTTCATTTCTGCAGTTGCGAAGATGACGAGAAGACGTTTTCAACCTGGCATGCCTGAATTCCTTCGAAAAAGAGTCAGAACAGCCAGCGCTTGAAGAATCCGTGTGTTGCGATTGTGGGTCTTTTCAGAATGCATTTTACGAATCGTCCCATGCAATTTGCTGCCGTTTTTAGTAGAAGATACATTGCTCTTGTGACAAACTTTACGATCAGACGTATTGGGCGGCCGATGGTAACTGGTACAAAACAGACGGTCTAGCACACAGCGACGATCAGGTACAGCGTTATTCCGAGTCCTGCCATTCCTGATGGAGGCCAGCATTCAGGATTTAGTATATTTGCTGCGCATAATGTAGAGTCGACACTCGAACAGTAAGGCTGTGCAGGGGATGTTGTCTCGATAGTAGTGTAGCTATCCTCGTGGCGTATTTTCACGCGAACGTCGTGATCGTATAGTAATTCTTCTGGCAGTAGACGATACATTTTCGTTTCTTGAGGGGTCTTATCCACAATACAGTGGTTGTGCACACATAGTTGAATTTCTTGTGCCTCTGGTGCATGAAGGTAAACACCTTTGTTCCTGCACTAGAGGTCGTAGTTTGACTGATTCGTTCTTTTAGTTTCGACGACGGTTCTATCCATGTATGTCTCTCCGTTCACAGTCGAGAAAATTGACAGGGTCAGTGCCATCTTAAGGTATAGTGATATGGGCCATTTTGCAGTAGGCTTCCTCGTTACAGTGCAATGTACATTTGTTGTCGGCTCACCGTTCTCCTAAGTTAGCACCTTCCTTGGCCGCAGGTTGTAACGGCTTCTTGGCAGTGGTTCTTTGATTTCAGCAGTTTTTGGAGTCAAACTGCTGTTATTTCCTTGAATTTCCAGTGGGACTAACTGGTTAATTGATCGTTTCAAGATCTTTCTGTTACACCTGATTTCGGCTTCCCTTATTGCTCCATCGCTGCTCGGCATGAGCTTAGTGATGCGGGCGAGTTTCCTTTGGTTCCTTTTCAACAGAGGATCTGTCAGTAGGACAACTTCTCCTTTTCGTATCTCTTTGGAAGTTCCTCACTTGTTGTCGATATTTCGGCGATGCTGTTCTCGAAGAGCTGTCAGATACTAGGTTTTCCTTATCTCCCAATATCTTTCAACACGAGAACAGGAAGACTGTAACGCCCTTGGGGCTTGCAGCCTCGTCTCCAATCGAAGGGCTCCAGATGGAGGAAGAAAGGTGGGATCTGAGGTCTCGTCGTCACAGAAATCTAGCGGTAGGTGAATGTCCATCTCTCGTTGAATGAAGTCAATGGGGCGAAGTGGAAGAATGCCGTCGGTGATATTGTTCTCTTGGTAAGTGAGTGGTCAGCTGTTGATGCACGCTTCGATCTCCAGAATCATTGCATGGAGCTGCTCTCTTGTGAGCACGCCTTTTCCTATTGCCTTATACAGCGAGTGTTTCACTGATTTAATGAGTCGCTCGTAGAAGCCTCCCTTCCACGGTGAATGTGGTGTAATGTGCTTCCATTCGATGAGGTGGTTACTCATTTCACGGGACATGTTCTCGCTGATTGTTCTGTGGTTCATAGCGTCGCTGATGATCTGACTTCCGAGGATAAAGGTTGGGGTTGGATCACTGTTTGAGGCTTTCCTCGACGCGCCACAAAACGGCGGAACACGTTTAAAAAATGCTCTGTTGAGGCATCGGAGACGATTTCCAGGTGAGCAAGTCGCGTTACAGAAAACGTGAAAATGCAGCCGTAAACATCTGTCTTCTCCGTGCTGTCTCCATAGATGGGTATAGGTCCAAAGTAATCAAGGCCAGTATGCTGGAACGGTCTTGATCTGGTCACTCTATGGGCTAGGAGGTCTCCCATTTCGGGATACTTGTAAGGCAGATTATTCATCTTTTGGCAGGCGACACATGATCTGATGCACTTCTTAACTTGCTCACGAAGACGGGGAATCCAATACTGTTGTCGCACTTCAGCCAGCGTTAGCGCAGTGCTGTTGTGATATTTTCCGTGAGCCTCTTCAACAATGAGACATAATATAAACGACAGTCTGCCGTGCGGTCTGTTTATTTCCTGCTCTGTTCTGTTCTCCGTATTCGCAGCTACGGCAGGCTCCGCGTGCACTGTAGTATATTCTCTGTTTCATCGGTCAGCAGGGAACCTAGTGGCGGATTCCAAATCAACCACTTTCGAAATAAGCCACCAAGAAAGGTAAATCTTGCGGACGCGTTTGATATCGAGTCTTGCTCATTTGCTGCTAATCGATTATCGTTTCCTCTGCGTCACTACCCCCCACGATGGCACCTTCGAGGACCACAGCACAGAAAGCGAACAGCAGTGTGGCTATTGACGGTGACGGAGGCACGGTAGGATTCGACTCGAATGAAGTATCAGCAGCAATGGAGCAGATGCATGCAGATAAGAAGACTCCGGCTTTTATAAAAACTCTTTTTGGGCACATGTTTAGTGCTCAAAAGCAACTCTGCACGGTCCTGGCGGAGAACCAAGAGTTGCAAGAACAGATTTGTTGTCTGCGTGAAGAGAACATTGCCTTGAAAGCCGCACTGGCTGATGCAGGGAAAAAAGAAGCATCACAATCTCTTCCTCAAAACCCAGCTAGTGTGTTGTCCTTCATTGAGGAGAAAGAAAGGCAACGGTCAATTGTCATATCTGGCATTCCCGAGTCTAAAGATCCAAAGTCCACTGAAAGGGCCGCTCATGATCTCGACTTCGTTAAGAACATCCTCAATCACCTCGAGGTTGAATGTATCCCTCAGGTTACGTATAGACTTGGCAAGCCTCAGCCTGACCGCCCTCGTCTCTTGAAGGTTCTGTTACCTAACACGTTTTACCAATCTCGTATAAATACGTGTATATATACGGCCCTCGCTTACAAAGGAGGAGAGAGAGCGCAATCGAGTAGCCAGGTTGGCCCGCCGTGCTTCTCATGACGTGTCAGCCGTAAACTCTCAGATTTCTCATCTCAGCATCTCTTCGGTAAACTCATAGACTCTCCTCGGACGCCTGTCAATGACCTTAAATGCCTGTATTGTAATGTGCGATTAATTCAAAAGAATATTTTGCCGCTTCAATTTTCTATAAAAACCCTAAATTGTGATCTAGTAGCTCTCACAGAATCATGGCTAAATGAATCACTTGATGCTGGTCCAATATTAGGTGACTTGTGCAGCCAATACTTTTATGTAAGATGCGATAAAACTAGTAAAAGAGGTGGTGGTGTTCTTATGCTTATTAAGCTTTCAATTGCATTTGAAACGATATGGAGTGAATTACTGTCGGATGGCTTCGAACTACTTTGTTGTGATTTGAAGCTTCTCCAAAGTACTTTAAGATTAATTGCTATCTACAGGACGCCTAGTGCTTCTATTAGCAGCACAATTCAACTGATAAAGGCGATAAGCGATCTATGTTCTTGCACATCACAGTGTGTTATTATGGGAGACTTTAACTTACCTGACATTGACTGGTCAAAAAGTTCTCCCTCAAGTGTCAACATGGCATCGAAACTCTTTCTGGAGATGTGCACATCGTGCAGCCTCCAAGAAAACGTTTCGAAGCCAACTCGGTATAGCAACTTATTGGACCTCATCCTTTCCAGTCACTTCCAACTTGTTAAAAATATTGAGATCTTACCACCTATTGGCTCTAGTGATCATTCAAGTATTTACTTCTGTATTCAATGTTTCATAAACAAGCCCGCTTTTCGCGTCATTTCATAGAGCTAACTACGACGCCATTTGTCAGTTTCTTTTGTGCTTGGACTGGAGAACGCTCCTTGAGGGATATCCTTCTGTAAATGACAAATATGAGATGTTCTTATCTATTTTACATGAATGTATCGAAGAGTTCGTACCCATAGAAAGGCAACCTACAAATTATGGTAAGCTACCACCCAATTTGCTAAGGCTTTTTGAACGAAGACAAAAGTGGTGGATGAACTATCAAACTTATCCAACCACAAATAGTTTAAATACTTTTAAAGCTTTAAGTGATAAGTTTGATAGACTTCTGAAAAAATACAATAAGTATGTTGAGAGAAAAATTCTTGAAAGACCTGGAAAATCTTCGCTTTATACCTTGTTAAATTCGGTGCTGAAACGACCTGAACGAATTCCAACCCTGAAAGATTTAGCTGGACAATCTGCAGTAACTAAGGAGTCTAAAGCTTCTATGCAAGCAAAACACTATTTTATTCGGAAAATTGCCGTAGCTATCTCTTACCCGTTGGAGCACATATTTAATGCTAGCTTCATGCTAGGCGAGGTTCCTGCTCGTTGGAAGCATACGTTCGTTACACCGATACCCAAGAAAGCGCCCTACAATCTAGTTACCAATTATCGCCCCATAAGTATCACATCCGTTTTTGCAAGAGTTTTTGAAAGGAAACTCAAGGCTGTCCTCGTCAACTATCTTGAGTCAAATTCTCTAATTCCCAAAAACCAGCATGGTTTTCGCAGTGGTAGGTCAACGGAAACTTTAATGCTGTCAGCGTTAAATGATTGGACAGAGGCGCTCGATCAAAAAATAAACGTAGACGTCGTTTATTTCGATTTTATGAAAGCTTCTGATAAGGTTCCATTAAACAAGCTGATCTACCTACTGGCGAAAATCAGTGTTCATCCAAGGATAATTAAGTGGATAAAAACTTTATAAACGACAGATCCTTTCAGATCAGACCAATGAGTTATATTCTGAATCCATTCCAGTTACCAGTGGGATCCCCCAAAGAGGCGTACTCTCACCAATTCTTTTTATCATTTACACTTCCACGATTCCCTCTCTGGTTGATGAGTATGGTGTCACCTGCAAAATGTTTGCTGATGACATAAAAATATACAGAAACATCGTTGGGAAGGAAGATCACGCTGCCCTCCAGTCTGCAATAGGTGCTATTGCGGATTGGTCAAGGATGTGGGAGCTTCCGTTATCAGGTGAAAAAACTAAAGTGCTTCATCTTGGACAGCAATACAACAGAAACTCATATTGCCTTGGTGAACAGCAACTCAATAGCACACTTCCTTTACGTGATCTAGGATTTATTGTAGACACTAAACTATCCTTCAGTCAGCACTGTGAACTTGTGGCTAAGATAGCTGAAAGAGTGGTGCATAATATATTTAAGTCTCTGAAAACGAATTCAATAGTCATTTATTAGCCGCGTACAAGATCTACGTGAGGCCCATGCTAGAGCATGGTACTACAGTATATAGCCCTACTACTAAGAGAGAAATCGCCAGATTGGAATCCGTGCAAAACAGTTTTACAAGAAAGCTCTGGATCAGAGTGCATGGGTGTGATTATAACAGCATTCCTCCGGCGCCAAGAAGGAACAAGTTCTTCAATTTACGCACTCTTGCTTGTCGCCAAAGAAAGTTCGATTTGCTAACGGTTTATAAGATGATAAATGGCATAGTGGGTCTTCCCCTTAACGAATTCTATTCAATATCCCATTCCAACACAAGAGGTGGCCAATGGAAGATCCTAGTTCCTAGAGCTAGTAGCAATATAAGATCTTTTTTTCACTAATCGAGCTGGCAATGAATTCCTGAAATTCTCGAAGAAAAACGGCTTACCAAATTTTATAAGACAATGCAAAACTCTCATTGACAGGTATCTGCAGGAAGTTCCTTAGCAGTTTGGTTTGATCGATTTTATTGTTGTACTAATTGCTTCTTGTTTTTTTTTCTGCTCATATTCACTGTGTTCTGTGTTGATTTTTGGTGTTGTATTCTTTTTGCGTGGATTACCACGTACAATAAATAAATAAAAAATAAATAAATAAATAAATGAGACGACATAGGTCCGTGTTAGGTACAACGAGGAGAGGATTCCTTGCTTCAATGTTCAGGTCGGATTGGTTCAGACGTCCGTATGCTCGCAACAAATGCATTTTGTCTTCCTTTAGATTAAGATTGTTCGACAACTCCTTGCTGTACTGAGGTTGGAGATGAACTGCTTGGTGGTTCCTGATTAGAAGTAATAAGCGTCCTGAATGTCCGATGCGGTTATAGAATGGTTTTCAGGTTGTTGTCGAGAAACGGTAGGCGACGCAAAAGTTTGCTCCTCAGAGGGTCTTGTACGAGCGACTATGTTTTTCAGGAATCTAAGGACGTATGCTAATGTCCTCAATGATTATGTCTTGCTACTGTACCGTGAGAGGTCAAGGATGTCCTTGATGTCTACGTTTCTTGTAAGTAGTAGTAGCGACATGGACCTTCGTCTGATCAAGATGCTCTTCTTCATCTCTGCTTGCAAGATGGTTAAAGAATGTATTGGTAAAGTCGTCGTTCGTTATGCTCTTCAGTGGATATCCTTTCCACCAGATGTGTGAAAGGAGTTCTTCTGATGTTGCCCCACGCGTTCCTATGTCTGCTGGATTCCACTTAGTGTCGATGTAGCCAAACTGGATTTCGACTTTCATCTCCTCCAGCATTTTTACAATCTTGTATATCTCGTTGACACGATTTTTGACGTACGGTCCCACGTTTTGACGATTTGGAACGCATTTTATCCACTCAAGCAGAATTTCCGAATCTGTTAGAATGATGATCTTGGTGATGGATACTGCATTCCTTAAACTAAGGTACGTATTAAGAGACAGCCTTGCTCCGATTGTTACTGCATTCATCTCTATCTTTGGTATTGTCGTCGGCCGTTTGTAGTCGGTCACCTTCGATTTTGCCATCAGCAAGTTGGAGTCACTTTCGCTAGTGAGATATGTGCATGCTGTCATGGCTATTCCACTTGCGTCGCAGTACGTAATCAACGAGTGCGTATGCGCACCTTGATAAGCTTGCCGCGGTATATTTTTGTGGAAATTTGACAAGCTTTCCGTAATATGGTTCCACTCCTGGTGGAGGCTTTCACTCAATGGCTCATCCCAGTCGTACTTCTCCTTCCATAATAGCTGCTGGAAGTGCTTCGCTCTGACCAAAAGCGCTATCAGCCAGCCGCAGGGGTCATAGACAGACGCTATCTGTTGTGCAATTGTCCTCTTTCTAATGAATGCTTCTGAACTCATTGTAACGTGAAGAGAGAAGTTATCTGTAGCTGAGTTCGAGTTATGCCAAGTACCTTCGGCGACGAATTAATGGAGCGGTCCGCTGGAGCTATTGATTCGTGATCTTACTGTTGTCCGATATAAATGCTCTCAAGTTCATGTTCAATTCGTTGAAAATGGTCTTGAGCTCGATGTATTTTTGTTCTCCTTCAGTTACCGATTTGGCAGTTACAAACAGGTTATCCACGTAGAGGTTCGACACGATCTCCTGGGCGAGTTCCTTATTTTCCACGTAATTGTTGATATGGTAAAGAATGGTCGCACTTAACAGAAACGGCGAGGCGTTAATTCCAAATGTGACCATTGTGAATCTGTACACAGCCAGATTGTCTTCCGATAGCGGCTTACTGATATCCTTGAGCCATAAACATCTGGTGAAGTCCCTATCGTCCTCATGAAAGTGCACCTGAAGGAACGCCTTTTCAACGTCGGAGAGAAGAACGTGTTTTCCCATTCGAAACCGCAAAAGTATTCCATAGAGCTTTGGAAGCATGGTCGGTCCTTGGTGCACAACATCATTGAGGGAGGGGCAGTTCTTATAATGCGCAGATGCATCAAAAACTACCCTGAACTTGGTGGTGTCCTTGTCCGGCGTTATAACGGGCTGATGCGAATGGTAATGCCTTTTGCTACTATTCAGCTCCTCACTTTCGTCGACCGCCTCGAGAATGCTTTTCTTCAGTTGGTCTTGGAACACGTCGTTGTACTGTTGAAGAAGCTCGGGCTCTGTTGAGTACTTGCGGAGAACATTTCTAAGCCGATGTAGGGCAAGTGCTCTGTTATCAGGTCATGATCCTTTTTGAACGGTAGACGAACAACATAGCCATTTTCTCTCTTCTTAATTGAGTTGTTGAAATATTCTAGAACATGAACGTTGATTAAAGCTTTCTCTTCCTTATCAGGTCCGCTGTACTCTTTTTCCGGCTCACTGGGTTGAATGACCCAATGGTGTTCCCATGATCGATATCGTCATAAGGCTCGACTGTGTGGACTGACGATTGCACTTTATTCTTGCTCCGTTCCATTTCCGCTAGACGTTTTCGGGAAACCATGTATCCTAGTTGTGTTGGTACAAGGATAAGTCCTGAAGGTAGCGTGAAGTGTGGAGCATCGAATTTCATGAAGTCCCATAGTTGGTCACATCCAATGAGTACTTCTGGAGAACACATTTTTCCTTCGTGAGAAGCGCTGAGTTTAACGCGCTTGGCGCGAATGAACAAAAGATCTTTTTCGTCGAGTTTTCCTCCGTTGAAGTTGTTGGTGATGTTGTCGTGAGTGTAGACATGAAGAATGTGTTTAGTTCCTCCTTGGTCCTAGACAATGAGGCATGTGTCTATGCACTGTATCTCCTGGGTAGTTCGTGCTCCAAATGTCCTCAATTTCATGGATACCGTGCCGTTGTTAGGTAGTTCGAGCTTTTCGGCGACCTTGGCATCAATGAAGGAGCGGTCAGCTCCAGTATCCAGAAGTACGTGTAGTGTTATCGGCTCCTTTATTCGTGGATGCAGAGTCCTTAATGCTCCAGTAGGAAGAAATATGTCTTCATGGGATCTCTGCAGCGAACCACCTTGCACTCTCATGACTGTAAGGTCTGGTACTTCTTGATTGTGGAGAGGAATTACTTCACCTTCTGCGCTCATCGTAAAGTTCTGGCGCGTCTGTGGCGGCTTTTTCCTTTCCTCTCTCTCTTTGCAGGACTTTGTGGAGGGCCTGTGCTTGTGGCGTCGTGTTTGAAGCACGTAGACGTATGGTGCTTCCTACCGCACTTTAAGCATCCTTTGCTTTTACATTCAGCAAACATATGCGTTTTGGAATGCTCCAAGCGTGCCTTCGGACTGGCTATCTTCAAGCATTCGGTTGACCAATGTGATTTGCTATCACAGTAAGAGCAAAATGGTGATCTCTTAGCATGCAGTTCAAATCCTCTCGATGGCGCGAAGTTGGGTGGTTCTTTTTTCCTTGGCATGCTCCGTTCTATTTCCTCTTCCTGTTTTATGACAGTATCCAGAGTTGTTATAAGTTTCTTCAATGTCCAGCTTTTCTGCTGAGGCATAGAAACCTTTTCTCTCAATGTCCTTCTTTAAATAGGTTCTGAAAACTTGAAAACTTTCATTCTCCTATTTCGCTTCAAGTCTTTACTCACCCTAACGACTCGTGTTCCTGTAGTAGCTTGGTCTTCTCGCGTGATATGCGTATTTCCTTGTTGTTGGCCATATTGTAGGCCTCAAGATTCCTCCTTCCATTTTTCATGAAATATTTCCAGAAGTCGTAAGATACCCGCGCCTTAATTTCGGTATACTTTTCATACTTTATTTTGTCCTAGTAATCCACATACCCTGATTGCTGGACCGGAATTTGTGAACCCAGCTTGAACTGGCCATAAGAATGGCGCTGGTCTGTCCACAGGATATCTTTACAGGTTATCGATTTATTGGTTACTGGTGGTTTTCACATAATCCTCACCCAACTATCTTTGTTGCAAAGTCCTGCAACACTTGATCGAATCCTGTCTTCTTCGGAGCACTTGATCCGGTGATCCGAACCCAGTCGATGAGCACTTTTCGTTTGATGTGCTCCTGAGTAACGGGATCGTGGAGATAGGACATAATCTGTAATATATCTAAGTTCATTCGATATTGCATTTCTATGGCTAGATTCTAACATGAACACGTTCTTATGATACGCGGCGTTCATATAGCACCTTTTATAAAGTTAGAGTCTAGAACAAGAATTAATATGTGACAGAAAAAGACAAATACTGGGCCTAAATCACAAGAGCTGCTTTATATACTTGTTTTGCCGCCTCCTCATTGGTCAGCCTAAAACATTGGCGCCTTTTTCATGTGGGATCTATTGTTTCTATCTACACTTTTGACCAATAACAGTTTTACTACTTATTTTTATTTTACATGAAATGTTTTTGGGTCAACTGTTTTCTTCTGTTGTTTACCTTACTATGCTTCTATCCCTTACCTTTTCTTTCCTTCCCCCTTTTTCTGCTCTTTTGGTTTTACCCTTATTTTTCTCGCATTTCTCCATTCCGTGCCATTCATTGATAAGAGGGCCATACCTCTTGTTCACAAAAAATAGGGGCTTTTTTGACGGGGTTTATACAAGTGGGGGTGGGCAACGGGGGATTAGCTCCAACGCCTCCAAAAAAGCCAAAATCACCTTTGCCACCTTAACACCTTCACACCTTTAAGATAGGGCTAGCCACTGCCCTGCAGCAGTTCTGCGCAAAGTTACCCCTTCTGCTTATGGTTTGGACCGGTCATAAGCTTAGATGTTGGTCTGCTAACAACAGTTACAACTCACAATTAATTGCTAGTTATTACACATTGTTATACGCTGTTAGATTTCGGTAACAATAAATACTTTGAAGAATGTAAGCAATCCTGTGATATTTGTAGAATGGCTGACAAAAATCAATACGTCATTAGTAATTCTACTAAACTCAAAATTTACACATGTATTACTGATAATACAAAGTGTAGAAATGATAACGTCGTGTACTGCATAACATGCAATCAGTGTGGCATACAATATGTGGGTCTTACCACTAGAACTCTTAATACAAGAATAAAAGAACACCTGTATCATATAAACAAATTTGACGTTATCAACTGCCTTTACAACCAATTTAATCATACATGTACAGACAAAAGTATTAAAATTACTATATTAGACAACTTACCTAATAATACAGATAAAAAAGTTCTAGAAGATAAGGAAGCATTCTGGATCAGGCTACTAAACACAGCTTATCCATTTGGATTAAATGATAACGTCAAAGGGTATGGTAACATCTCCAATTTGAAAGATCCATTTAAATATAAACCTAATCACCCATATTATAGCATATCAGTAGTTAGGAAGAACAGAAAGCGACGTTACGGAAAGAAACATAATAATTGAAACAAAACAGGCCTTAATAAGGTCATAGAAGACATTAAGCAATGTGGTCAAGTATATGAGATGTACAGGTATATCAGATCTCTCAAAAAGAATGTTATAAACCAACTTATAACACTTTGTCATGGTAACGCTGCCTCAGAAAATCTAAGTAAAGTCACGGTATTACAATTAAAAGGCATCTTGTGCAATTATTATCATAGAAATAACAATATGAATCTCGAAAATAAAACTTTCTACACAATTTCTATTCCGTACATGCATAAAGCACTGGATCACATGAATCTAAACCGGATAATTAACAACCCAAAGGTTAAGCGAATTATAAATGCTGAAACATACACAAGGTGTAATGTAGTATACACATACTGCAACCCAATCTCACAATATATTTGTAACTATAACTCCACACTTAAGAGTCTTACCAATAACAGATTAAAAATACTCTGAATAGGACTTGTATTTGTACAGCTCAGGAATACAAAGGCTACATTGATAAAGATGCTAAACATGTTATCACAGGTAACTTAAATCTTATTCAGGACATAGGGCTACGCACTATAATGTCCAAAGGTACCAAATTTCGAACTCCACACATTTCTAGTAGAACAGACGTAGACAATTGGATTGTAGAGACAATAAAGGCAGTAGTCAATAAAATGAGAAGTACATACAAGCTCGACATAAGTAAGGCTGTTAGTATTTACTATCATCTTACTGAATTGTTACATAAAAGATTATGGGCAAGAATAGATAAAACTATTTTAAAACCGGAAGAACAGACTTTTACTTTTGCCAAGAAATATCTTGAATATATACAAAACTGCTTTGTAATTTAAGTACAGCGGACCTGATAAGGAAGAGAAAGCTTTACGTTCATGTTCTAGAATACTTCAACAACTCAATTAAGAAGAGAGAAAATGGCTATGTTGTTCGTCTACCGTTCAAAAAGGATCATGAACTGATAACAGAGCACTTGCCCTACATCGGCTTAGAAATGTTCTCCGCAAGTACTCAACAGAGCCCGAGCTTCTTCAACAGTACAACGACGTGTTCCAAGACCAACTGAAGAAAAGCATTCTCGAGGCGGTCGACGAAAGTGAGGAGCTGAATAATAGCAAAAGGCATTACCATTCGCATCAGCCCGTTATAACGCCGGACAAGGACACCACCAAGTTCATGGTAGTTTTTGATGCATCTGCGCATTATAAGAACTGCCCCTCCCTCAATGATGTTGTGCACCAAGGACCGACCATGCTTCCAAAGCTCTATGGAATACTTTTGCGGTTTCGAATGGGAAAACACGTTCTTCTCTCCGACGTTGAAAAGGCGTTCCTCCAGGTGCACTTTCATGAGGACGATAGGGACTTCACCAGATGTTTATGGCTCAAGGATATCAGTAAGCCGCTATCGGAAGACAATCTGGCTGTGTACAGATTCACAATGGTCACATTTGGAATTAACGCCTCGCCGTTTCTGTTAAGTGCGACCATTCTTTACCATATCAACAATTACGTGGAAAATAAGGAACTCGCCCAGGAGATCGTGTCGAACCTCTACGTGGATAACCTGTTTGTAACTGCCAAATCGGTAACTGAAGGAGAACAAAAATACATCGAGCTCAAGACCATTTTCAACGAATTGAACATGAACTTGAGAGCATTTATATCGGACAACAGTAAGATCACGAATCAATAGCTCCAGCGGACCGCTCCATTAATTCGTCGCCGAAGGTACTTGGCATAACTCGAACTCAGCTACAGATAACTTTTCTCTTCACGTTACAATGAGTTCAGAAGCATTCATTAGCAAGAGGACAATTGCACAACAGATAGCGTCTGTCTATGACCCCTGCGGCTGGCTGATAGCGCTTTTGGTCAGAGCGAAGCACTTCCAGCAGCTATTATGGAAGGAGAAGTACGACTGGGATGAGCCATTGAGTGAAAGCCTCCACCAGGAGTGGAACCATATTACGGAAAGCTTGTCAAATTTTCACAAAAATATACCGCGGCAAGCTTATCAAGGTGCGCATACGCACTCGTTGATTACGTACTGCGACGCAAGTGGAATAGCCATGACAGCATGCACATATCTCACTAGCGAAAGTGACTCCAACTTGCTGATGGCAAAATCGAAGGTGACCGACTACAAAGGGCCGACGACAATACCAAAGATAGAGATGAATGCAGTAACAATCGGAGCAAGGCTGTCTCTCAATACGTACCTTAGTTTAAGGAATGCAGTATCCATCACCAAGATCATCATTCTAACAGATTCAAAAATTCTGCTTGAGTGGATAAAATGCGTTCCAAATCGTCAAAACGTGGGACCGTACGTCAAAAATCGTGTCAACGAGATATACAAGATTGTAAAAATGCTGGAGGAGATGAAAGTCGAAATCCAGTTTGGCTACATCGACACTAAGTGGAATCCAGCAGACATAGGAACGCGTGGGGCAACATCAGAAGAACTCCTTTCACACATCTGGTGGAAAGGATATCCACTGAAGAGCATAACGAACGACGACTTTACCAATACATTCTTTAACCATCTTGCAAGCGGAGATGAAGAAGAGCATCTTGATCAGACGAAGGTCCATGTCGCTACTACTACTTACAAGAAACGTAGACATCAAGGACATCCTTGACCTCTCACGGTACAGTAGCAAGACGAAATCATTGAGGACATTAGCATACGTCCTTAGATTCCTGAAAAACACAGTCGCTCGTGTACAAGACCCTCTGAGGAGCAAACTTTTGCGTCGCCTACCGTTTCTCGACAAGGTACCTGAAAATCATTCTCTAACCGCATCGGACATTCAGGACGCTTATTACGTCTAATCAGGAACCACCAAGCAGTTCATCTCCAACCTCAGTACTGCAAGGAGTTGTCGAACAATCTTAATCTAAAGGAAGACAAAATGCACTTGTTGCGAGCATACGGACGTCTGAACCAATCCGACCTGAACATTGAAGCAAGGAATCCTCTCCTCGTTGTACCTAACACGGAACTATGTTGTCTCATTGTTGAGGAGGCTCACGGAAAATATCACAACAGCACTGCGCTAACGCTGGCTGAAGTGCGACAACAGTATTGGATTTCCCCGTCTTCGTGAGCAAGTTAAGAAGTGCATCAGATCATGTGTCGCCTGCCAAAAGATGAATAATCTGCCTTACAAGTATCCCGAAATGGGAGACCTCCTAGCCCATAGAGTGACCAGATCAAGACCGTTCCAGCATACTGGCCTTGATTACTTTGGACCTATACCCATCTATGGAGACAGCACGGAGAAGACAGATGTTTACGGCTGCATTTTCACGTTTTCTGTAACGCGACTTGCTCACCTGGAAATCGTCTCCGATGCCTCAACAGAGCATTTTTTAAACGCATTCCGCCGTTTTGTGGCGCGTCATTGATCTGCGACAATGCCCCAACCTTTATCCTCGGAAGTCAGATCATCAGTGACGCTATGAACCACAGAACAATCAGCGAGAACATGTCCCGTGAAATGAGTAACCACCTCATCGAATGGAAGCACATTACACCACATTCACCGTGGAAGGGAGGCTTCTACGAGCGACTCATTAAATCAGTGAAACACTCGCTGTATAAGGCAATAGGAAAAGGCGTGCTCACAAGAGAGCAGCTCCATGCAATGATTCTGGAGATCGAAGCGTGCATCAACAGCTGACCACTCACTTACCAAGAAAACAATATCACCGACGGCATTCTTCCACTTCGCCCCATTGACTTCATTCAACGAGAGATGGACATTCACCTACCGCTAGATTTCTGTGACGACGAGACCTCAGATCCCACCTTTCTTCCTCCATCTGGAGCCCTTCGATTGGAGACGAGGCTGCAAGCCCCAAGGGCGTTACAGTCTTCCTGTTCTCGTGTTGAAAGATATTGGGAGATAAGGAAAACCTAGTATCTGACAGCTCTTCGAGAACAGCATCGCCGAAATATCGACAACAAGTGAGGAACTTCCAAAGAGATACGAAAAGGAGAAGTTGTCCTACTGACAGATCCTCTGTTGAAAAGGAACCAAAGGAAACTCGCCCGCATCACTAAGCTCATGCCGAGCAGCGAAGGAGCAATAAGGGAAGCCGAAATCAGGTGTAACAGAAAGATCTTGAAACGATCAATTAACCGGTTAGTCGCACTGGAAATTCAAGGAAATAACAGCAGTTTGACTCCAAAAACTGCTGAAATCAAAGAACCACTGCCAAGAAGCCGTTACAACCTGCGGCCAAGGAAGGTGCTAACTTAGGAGAACGGTGAGCCGACAACAAATGTACATTGCTGTAACGAGGAAGCCTACTGCAAAATGGCCCATATCACTATACCTAAAGATGGCACTGACCCTGCCAATTTTCTCGACTGTGAACGGAGAGACATACATGGATAGAACCGTCGTCGAAACTAAAAGAACGAATCAGTCAAACTACGTCCTCGAGTGCAGGAACAAAGGTGTTTACCTTCATGCACCAGAGGCACAAGAAATTCAACTATGTGTGCACAACCACTGTATTGTGGATAAGACCCCTCAAGAAACGAAAATGTATCATCTACTGCCAGAAGAATTACTATATGATCACGACGTTCGCGTGAAAATACGCCACGAGGATAGCTACACTACTATCGAGGCAACATCCCCCAAAGAAGGGAGACGTGCACGACATTGGCAAGTATGCCCGATCTGCCTGCTGTCAGTAGTCTACATGCTATTCACTTAAGTGATCAAGCAGGATTTCGGACAGCATTCAGAGAGGAATCGTAAACCAATCGATTTTGGAGAGGAATCGTAAGTTACCATTCGATTCCGTTGAGACTGAAGCGGTCTTCGAAGCCCTGCTCAGTCAGGGCGTTCCTACTCAGTACATCAGAGTCCTTCGAGAACTGTACAGTGGATTCACGACTAAGATCTCTACATTCTTCAACGACGGCGTCATTGACGTGAAGAGAGGGGTTCGGTAGATAGTACCATATCCCCGAAGCTCTTCGGCGCCACCTTCGAAAACGCCATGCGCGAACTAGAATGGGAAGACATGGGAGTGAAGGTCGACCGCCGGCAACTGCACCATCATTGCTTCGCTGACGACGTCGTGTTCATAACCCAGGCTGTTTAGGGTTGCATCACTTCCCAAACATAGGTTTTGGATATTCTTGAGTTTGTACAGTTTGATTATACATATTTTATTGTTTCACTATTTACAAAAAAATATATATGTGCAGATTACCGACCAAAGGAACGATAGAGACTAAGAGCTTTAAGACATTTGACTGATTAAGCTTTATTAAGACTGCTTGAACCTTATTGACTTTGACTTTGCCTTTAAGTAACATGACTTTGAAATCTCAGCTGGTCCGCCGACTAGCTCTTTCACTTTTAAGTAACATGTGGATAAGAGCTAGAGCTCGAATCCATTGACCCAGCGAGCCAACGAACCATTTTGACTACTTGAATGCCTGTTATCCATCTCTGTCCGTATGCTGGCCTGGCTTATATGCAGGCGACAAGTGGGCGGATCCTGATGTCAAATGATTCGTCATGAATTCATGACACGGGCTTCAGCCAGGCGGAGCAAATGCTGGCCGACTTCGATCGTGTATGTGGGAACGTTGACCTGCAGCTGAGTCTTACGAAGACGATGTTCATGAGGAGAGGACGAGTCCCTGATGCCCCATTCGCTCATCGGAACGAACATCTTCGAATGCTCCAGCAATCCTATCACATATAAAGAAGTAGTGTAAGTGTGTTCCGTCCTTCTGTCCGTAGGTCACAACTGGAGTGGAAACACTGCGTTTTGGCGATACTCAAAGATTGATGGCGACCAGAAACTTCAGCCCTGGGGTCGTGGTCGCTGAACACGAATCTGAAGTTCGTTTCGCTGCAGTCGACATAGTTAAGGTATTCTTCCTGCGGAAACCATGACACAGGTTGCACGAAAATTGATGGCGAGAAGTTGTAGCTACGGCGAAGGCGTTGAGAAGACGTCAGTGCGACCGAGAGACCGCTATGACGGCAAGTGTGTATATGGGTCGCGAATTTACGATGGCCAACGACCTCCAGAGCTGAGCAGTAGGAAACAAACGGCTTGGGGAGTTTTCAAGAGCGTCGAAGAAGTCGCGAAGAAGAAGGAACGTCCGACCCGGTGCCCATCTATTCGACTCTACCGTTCTTCCTGCCCTACTATACAGAAGCAGGATAAACACGCGAGCAGCGTCGCGCAGCGTGGAATCGAGAAGACGATGCTCGGAGTGACACGACTCACGCAAGTGAGAGAAGGCCTCCGAAGTTTCGAGCTTCGCCGACACGGAAACACACTTACACTTCTTCTTTATATGTAGTAGGACTGCTGGAGCATTCGAAGATGTTCGTTCCGATGAGCGAATGGGGCATCAGAGACTCGTCCGCTCCTCATGAACATCGTCTTCGTAAGACTCAGCTGCAGGTCAACGTTCCCACATACACGATCGAAGTCGGCCAGCATTCGCTCTGCCTGGCTGACGCCCGTGTCATGAATTCATGACAAATCATTTGACATCAGGATCCGCCCACTTGTCGCCTGCATATAAGCCAGGCCAGCATACGGACAGAGATGGATAACAGGCATTCAAGTAGTCAAAATGGTTCGTTGGCTCGCTGGGTCAATGGATTCGAGCTCTAGCTCTTATCCACATGTACATAAAAGTGAAAGAGCTAGTCGGCGGACCAGCTGAGATTTCAAAGTCATTTTACTTAAAGGCAAAGGCAAAGTCAATAAGGTTCAAGCAGTCTTAATAAAGCTTAATCAGTCAAATGTCCTAAAGCTCTTAGTCTCTATCGTTCCTTTGGTCTGTAATTTGTATATATATATATATTTTTTTGTAAATAGTGAAACAATAAAATATGTATAATAAAACTACAAACTCAAGAAAATTCAAAACCTATGTTTGGGAAGTGATGCAACCCAAAACAGCCTGAGTTATGAACACGACGTCGTCAGCGAAGCAATGATGGTGCAGTTGCCAGCGGTCGACCTTCACTCCCATGTCTTCCCATTCTAATTCGCGCATGGCGTTTTCGAGGGTGGCGCCGAAGAGCTTTGGGGATATGGTACTATCTACCGAACCCTTCTCTTCACGTCAATGACGCCGTCGTTGAAGAATGTAGAGATCTTAGTCGTGAATCCACTGTACAGTTCTCGAAGGACTCTGATGTACTGAGTAGGAACGCCCTGACTGAGCAGGGCTTCGAAGACCGCTTCAGTCTCGACGGAATCGAATGGTAACTTACGATTCCTCTCTAAAATCGATTGGTCTACGATTCCTCTCTGAATCCTCTCCGAAATCCTGCTTGATCACTTAAGTGAACAGCATGTAGACTACAGACAGCAGGCAGATCGGGCATACTTGCCAATGTCGTGCACGTCTCCCTTCTTTGTACAGCAAGATAGCCCAGCTTGTCTTCCATTGAGATGGAACCTTGCCTCTGACAGTTAGCGTGTGAAGCGCCTTGCCAGGGTGTTGATGAGCGTTGGCGGGAGGTCTTTCAGGTGTTCGGGTCTTATCCTGTCGGGACGATGCTGTACGTTTCTTCACGACGAGATGGCGTGTCGGATCTCGAATATGAGAACAAAGGGGACGGCGTACCCATCCAGCGGAAGATGGCATGGGGGCAGGTGGACATGGCTATCGAAGAGATCGGAGTCGTGGATGACCTTCTCCATGGTCCTTCTGGAAGAGGAGACGGTTCCGTAAGGACATCAGAGGTCGGTCATCTTGGTATTGAAGTTGGCGTAGTTCAAGCGGCATTGCTGATGCTCAAACCTGCCTCTGCAGCTTCAGCCAACACTTCCGCACTTCTCTCCTTAAGATTATCCTTTATCGCCGCTCTGCATAGCTGCGCAGGCTCGGACGTCAGTTAGTAGTTGCCTGTCGTTTGTGCTGCTCCACGCTGGCGCACCAGCTCGAGTTTCCGGAGAAAGACGTCTCTTGGTGGTCTTCAAGCTCTTGGATCCCTTCGCAGTATCTCGGAGATGATGCACGAATTCTTCGTCAATGTTGTCCATGACGGTATCTTCTCAAAACTTGCAAGAGAGGTATAGAGGTCCCAGTTGATGGTCCTTTTCTTGAACTTTGCAGCCTTTTCTCCTTGACGAGAAAAGCGGAATGTCGCGCGAACGAGGCGGTGGTTCGATCCCGTGTAGAACTTGGGGACAACGGAGACGCCGGTCGGGCAATACTTGCTGTTGAAGATGATGTGGTCGATCTCGTTGTGGAACTGACCACCGGGGAATTCCCAGGTCCATCGTGGGGAGGGAGGCTTCTGAACTGTGAGTTTCCATGGATGGTCTTGGTCGACGTGATAAACTCAGTCAGCCTTTCACCTTGCTCGTTCCACTCCAAACCGTGGTTCCGATGTTGAAGTTCTTTCGACTACCTTCATAGCCCAATCTTGACGTTGAAGTCGCCGACGATCACCTTGTAGAAAGTGTGATCTTTCTTATAGAGCTCCTGCTCCAAGTAGAAGGCTTCGACCTCTTCGTAGTCGGATGTTGGGGCATACGCGACGAACACAGTCAAAGCTTACACGGATTCACATCGCTTCAGTCGCAGACGTCCGATTCGGGTTGTGAAAGACTCGCACAAATCGATGTTTTATTTCATTTCATATATTGCGCCAATTACATTTGACGGTAGAGATGGTGACGAAGTTAGGCGTAGTTTCTGATTTCTGACATGGCTTGTGAAAGAGGGGCGCGTGGAGCGCAGTCGGAGGAGGCGCGACTGCCGCGTGCACCCGATACCAGGTTCCTGGTTCGGATTTCCCGCCCAGGCCAACCAAGCCTTCCATCCCTCCGCGGTCGGTGAATTGGTACCAGACTTGTCTGGGAAGGATAAAGCGCTGAGTTGTTCATCGGCTGGCCACCGCAAGTCATTGTATGGCCATATACGCATTCATGTTGCCTCCACGACATCCCGTAGAAGTAGAATGTGTGGCGCATCCCAGAAGGGATTGAGTAGCGCCGTCCTTTATCCTTATCCTTATCCTTGTGAAAGAGATCTACACAATATAACAAGTTGTTGAGGCGATATGACGCGTATTTTCTGGCCTGTGATAAGAAATCCATACAATATAACCATTGTTGATGTGATATGGTAAATAGTTCAAATAGTTCTTGTATTGTGATAAGACATCCAACAATATATATATATATATATAAGGTGGTTTCACAGAGAGGTCTCAATGTTATGGTTACAGTAAACAGCACTTTGATATAACAAATGACGAAACAAAATTCTTATATTACAGTTGTGAAGGCATGTGACTTTGGAATTGTTCATGACAGTGGTTGTGAAGGAGATTGCTGTGCTAACTAGAAGATTTATTATGGATGATCAGATGAACAAATCGTGCGCTCACGCAACCAAACAGAATCGTTTTAAAAACTAGGAAGGAAAGTTGCCTGAAATTATAGCGTAGGTTTTTACGTAAGCCAGAAGATGTTAGAATCAAAAAATACCTCCCTGCTTTAAAAAGCCTTCAAGCTGTCGACTAAAGCTAGCAGGAGATGGTGGCATAAGTAACGCCGCTAGGAGCTGGTCCCATGTACCTTTCATCGGCACCAAAAGGACTCTGCATGAAGTTGCGTGCGAGCGACGACGGACTGCGACATTATTAGTGGGGCTCACAGCTAAAGTCAACGTATCCCATAAGCAGCTTGAATAGAAACCCTTGGTCGTATAACATCCTTCTTAGTTTTAGCGAAAAAACCACCGAGTCGAGTTAGACGCTCACGACAACTTAGGAGAAATCGTCCGTTTCTTTCGAATATCTTTTTTGTGATTTTTGAACGTCTTCAATATTACTAATGTACTGAACTCAAGAAGGGGACCCTGGTAGTAGGGTAGGTTGTAGACAATGAACCGTTCACAATGACCCGTTGGCTACGCCCGAGTAGGAACGATTAAAGGAGGTTTAACAGGCACCCACTAATGCCGTACGCTTCTTGATAAGAAGGCATAGCGAAATGGTGTCGAAAGCTTTAGCGTAGTCTGCGTAACAAACGATCATCTAACCACCGGAGTCCAGAACTTGGTGCTACTTAGCCGGTTTTCTATTGGATATTTATCTCCGTGGTGATCTGTGGCGGATTTTATACCGAACGCAGGTTAGTTACTTATTTTCATTTCTCTTAAAGAACTCTCTTCCTACTGATGAGACCGGGAAGGATTTATAATCTTGAGTTTGCTCGCCTAGGTTAGGGTCGAAACGAGCAAGCAGAGGACATGGGAGCCGTTAGTGTTGACTTTCTCTGTAGGACATCGTGCTGATGTCTAGTAATTAGGTTGTTTCTATGAAGGTAGTCATAAAGTTGTTTACAAACACTTCTTTCAAGGACTTTGCTTGTGGAACATGTAAGGCAGACACAGTATTCTTGAGTAAAGAAGAAGGTGATGATAAAAAGGAGGAATTTCAGCGTTAGCCAATCCTCTTGCGGGACTACGCATTCCACTTTTATTTGTAGTTTGATTGACAATGACTTGCGGTTACCCGCCGATGGACAAGACAATATTCTTGGTTCGAGTTTTCCCCCCATCAATCAAGCGTTCCTTCGGAATCCTTGTATTGGTAGCAAAATTGTCTGTTGGGCCAAAACACTGACTTGTCCATCGGCGGGTAACCGCAAGTGATTGTATAGGCGAACCGAATTGCCTCCAAATCAAGGTGGAATGCTTTGCGCGTCCCGCAAGGGGATTGACTAACGCTGAAATTCCTCCTTTTCACCATCACCTTCTTCTTTACCATTTTCTAGTTTGGATGAGTAGTCGCTTTGTTGCATTGACGACACCTTTTCCAGCCTTGATCAGGGTGGACATCAGCTGCTTTCAAGTTCACATTTGACGCGCGAAGCGAGCCTGAGATGATGCACGAATTCTTCGTCAATGTTGTCCATGACGGTATCTTCTCAAAACTTGCAAGAGAGGTATAGAGGTCCCAGTTGATGGTCCTTTTCTTGAACTTTGCAGCCTTTTCTCCTTGACGAGAAAAGCGGAATGTCGCGCGAACGAGGCGGTGGTTCGATCCCGTGTAGAACTTGGGGACAACGGAGACGCCGGTCGGGCAATACTTGCTGTTGAAGATGATGTGGTCGATCTCGTTGTGGAACTGACCACCGGGGAATTCCCAGGTCCATCGTGGGGAGGGAGGCTTCTGAACTGTGAGTTTCCATGGATGGTCTTGGTCGACGTGATAAACTCAGTCAGCCTTTCACCTTGCTCGTTCCACTCCAAACCGTGGTTCCGATGTTGAAGTTCTTTCGACTACCTTCATAGCCCAATCTTGACGTTGAAGTCGCCGACGATCACCTTGTAGAAAGTGTGATCTTTCTTATAGAGCTCCTGCTCCAAGTAGAAGGCTTCGACCTCTTCGTAGTCGGATGTTGGGGCATACGCGACGAACACAGTCAAAGCTTACACGGATTCACATCGCTTCAGTCGCAGACGTCCGATTCGGGTTGTGAAAGACTCGCACAAATCGATGTTTTATTTCATTTCATATATTGCGCCAATTACATTTGACGGTAGAGATGGTGACGAAGTTAGGCGTAGTTTCTGATTTCTGACATGGCTTGTGAAAGAGGGGCGCGTGGAGCGCAGTCGGAGGAGGCGCGACTGCCGCGTGCACCCGATACCAGGTTCCTGGTTCGGATTTCCCGCCCAGGCCAACCAAGCCTTCCATCCCTCCGCGGTCGGTGAATTGGTACCAGACTTGTCTGGGAAGGATAAAGCGCTGAGTTGTTCATCGGCTGGCCACCGCAAGTCATTGTATGGCCATATACGCATTCATGTTGCCTCCACGACATCCCGTAGAAGTAGAATGTGTGGCGCATCCCAGAAGGGATTGAGTAGCGCCGTCCTTTATCCTTATCCTTATCCTTGTGAAAGAGATCTACACAATATAACAAGTTGTTGAGGCGATATGACGCGTATTTTCTGGCCTGTGATAAGAAATCCATACAATATAACCATTGTTGATGTGATATGGTAAATAGTTCAAATAGTTCTTGTATTGTGATAAGACATCCAACAATATATATATATATATATAAGGTGGTTTCACAGAGAGGTCTCAATGTTATGGTTACAGTAAACAGCACTTTGATATAACAAATGACGAAACAAAATTCTTATATTACAGTTGTGAAGGCATGTGACTTTGGAATTGTTCATGACAGTGGTTGTGAAGGAGATTGCTGTGCTAACTAGAAGATTTATTATGGATGATCAGATGAACAAATCGTGCGCTCACGCAACCAAACAGAATCGTTTTAAAAACTAGGAAGGAAAGTTGCCTGAAATTATAGCGTAGGTTTTTACGTAAGCCAGAAGATGTTAGAATCAAAAAATACCTCCCTGCTTTAAAAAGCCTTCAAGCTGTCGACTAAAGCTAGCAGGAGATGGTGGCATAAGTAACGCCGCTAGGAGCTGGTCCCATGTACCTTTCATCGGCACCAAAAGGACTCTGCATGAAGTTGCGTGCGAGCGACGACGGACTGCGACATTATTAGTGGGGCTCACAGCTAAAGTCAACGTATCCCATAAGCAGCTTGAATAGAAACCCTTGGTCGTATAACATCCTTCTTAGTTTTAGCGAAAAAACCACCGAGTCGAGTTAGACGCTCACGACAACTTAGGAGAAATCGTCCGTTTCTTTCGAATATCTTTTTTGTGATTTTTGAACGTCTTCAATATTACTAATGTACTGAACTCAAGAAGGGGACCCTGGTAGTAGGGTAGGTTGTAGACAATGAACCGTTCACAATGACCCGTTGGCTACGCCCGAGTAGGAACGATTAAAGGAGGTTTAACAGGCACCCACTAATGCCGTACGCTTCTTGATAAGAAGGCATAGCGAAATGGTGTCGAAAGCTTTAGCGTAGTCTGCGTAACAAACGATCATCTAACCACCGGAGTCCAGAACTTGGTGCTACTTAGCCGGTTTTCTATTGGATATTTATCTCCGTGGTGATCTGTGGCGGATTTTATACCGAACGCAGGTTAGTTACTTATTTTCATTTCTCTTAAAGAACTCTCTTCCTACTGATGAGACCGGGAAGGATTTATAATCTTGAGTTTGCTCGCCTAGGTTAGGGTCGAAACGAGCAAGCAGAGGACATGGGAGCCGTTAGTGTTGACTTTCTCTGTAGGACATCGTGCTGATGTCTAGTAATTAGGTTGTTTCTATGAAGGTAGTCATAAAGTTGTTTACAAACACTTCTTTCAAGGACTTTGCTTGTGGAACATGTAAGGCAGACACAGTATTCTTGAGTAAAGAAGAAGGTGATGATAAAAAGGAGGAATTTCAGCGTTAGCCAATCCTCTTGCGGGACTACGCATTCCACTTTTATTTGTAGTTTGATTGACAATGACTTGCGGTTACCCGCCGATGGACAAGACAATATTCTTGGTTCGAGTTTTCCCCCCATCAATCAAGCGTTCCTTCGGAATCCTTGTATTGGTAGCAAAATTGTCTGTTGGGCCAAAACACTGACTTGTCCATCGGCGGGTAACCGCAAGTGATTGTATAGGCGAACCGAATTGCCTCCAAATCAAGGTGGAATGCTTTGCGCGTCCCGCAAGGGGATTGACTAACGCTGAAATTCCTCCTTTTCACCATCACCTTCTTCTTTACCATTTTCTAGTTTGGATGAGTAGTCGCTTTGTTGCATTGACGACACCTTTTCCAGCCTTGATCAGGGTGGACATCAGCTGCTTTCAAGTTCACATTTGACGCGCGAAGCGAGCCTGCTTCGGGCACCCATTTTCCCGATACGCCGAAGCGAAGGCGTGTCCTACGGAAGTATATTCTTTCCCACGCAGAAGATGGCTGCACCATCGCAGACGATGTGTTTATCGGCTATCGTTACGAAACAGAACATCGCTATATGACATCGTTTTGAGCGTGTTCCATATGTTTATGCTGCCTCCCAGAACAGCATTTTAGCCTCCATTATGCTGAACCTGGAATCAACCTACTTTGTCTCGTAGCAATATTGGTCATAAGTAACGGTACATTGCTACCGGCCAGGTGACGACTGTAGATTTTTCAATCGGTGTCTTTGTATCACAGAGCACGCCAGTTAACGAGCGCCACTTGGACCAAGAACCCTCGCAGTGCAATTAGCTGCTATGCTAATTATGTCCACCTGAAAACAGAAAAAGCTCATTGCCGTCCACTCTAAAGGCCCTCCCAGACTTCTGCGGCGTTGCCGCTGCCCTATCCTTCATCATAGGGCAGGGACGCAGAGCTCGCCGCCAGCGGCGTCCCTGCCCTATCCTTAACCACAGCGGCGAGGGCGTTGCCGCAGAAGTCTGTGGGGGCCTTAAAGGAGCACGGCTCATTTACGTCGGTCGTTAGATGGATGGTTTTCGTGACACTTACTTCGAGTCCGACCATCCCGAAGACATCGCACCAAGCTTGCACCTGTCGTTCAATTTCAGCTTTGCCTTTACTAGCAGCCATTACGTCAACAGAATAAAGCAACGTTCGAAGGAATGGCCTATGAAGATCTCGTGTAGTGGCAAAGAAGTCTGAGGAAAATGCAGAGCATACACCTTCTTACATATGCACTCAATAACTTAGTGCATTTGTTTAAGGGCGCCGGAGCCCTTGTCCGAGTCGTAGAGCAACAGGATTGTATAGAAATATTGGGTTCAAACCGCCATCATATAACTCATTTTGAGAGTGTGCCGTGTATGTGGCCGATAGTGCTGAATCCTCTCCGAAATCCTGCTTGTCCGCATGGGTGTCCTTCTCCAGCGTTCTGTTGCTCCTATTCAGAGTGCCTCGAGTGAACAGCTTGTGAACAACGGGCAGAAGGCAGATCGGGCGATAGTTTCCAATGTCACACACGTCTTCCTTTTTGTACAACAAGATGGTCCTGTTGTCTTCAGCTGACAAGGGAAGGGTCTGAAGCGTAGGTTTGAACGGGGAGAGCGAGTCATAGAGGAGGAAGTTCCTCCTTCAGTTAGTATGTTAGTAGTTGTCCATGTCTGAACGGAAAGAGAGAGTTATATAAGGAGAATCCTCACCCCTCAATTACTATAAAAGTGTGCTTCTTTCTTGCCAAGTCGTTAAACCTAAGGAGTAGGGGTCATTGAAGCAACAAATCGGCGCCTCACGAGTTTTGGTGTCTTTTGTACTCCCGCGATGCCTCGGCCCATGAGTTCAGAAAAAGAGCACAGCTATCGGGTCTCTGTGTGACGAAGACATGCTCGAAGAAGGAGAGCACAACTTCATTTGTAATGACACGTGAGTAACCTTAAGTTCTTTCGCCTGGAAGATGCTGCTTTGTGGAAGGTGGCCACTTTTCTCTCGAAGCTGAACAAAAAGTATGTCGCGAAAAGTGTGTTGGTCCAGGGGTGTAGGGAAAAACTGTGAGGAGCCTGTAGCTTTTATACGCTGTTCGTAGTGACGAGTGCTGCTTTATGCGCTTTGTGCCTGCGTATCAATATCACTAGTGTTTAACGTTTTCGCATCATTATGTTGAATACCACAGCATGCGGGTGCAAAATTGCATAAAAATCATCTGAAAATGGTATAGACGTCAGAATTCTACAAATCTCACCCAATCAGTTGAAATGCAAAAATACAGGGACGAGGGAAAATCGAACCCCAACCTTTCTCGCACGAAGCAACACCACTTCCTACTGCGGCTCCCGATCCCCCTGCAGATAGCGGGGGTCGGGGGTGTACAAGAGACCCAAAACTCGTAAGGCGCCATTTCCATTGTGAGTTCAAGGACTCTCCACTCTTTGGGTTTAACGACTTAGCAAGCGACTTAGCCTTGTGTAAATTCAAAGACCCGCCGAACAGCCACTTTTCCAGCAGAGAGAGGAAACAACAGCCCAACATTTAGAACAGCCGAGGAGACCCCACAAGGTGAAACTGAAGGGCAAGGCTGGTGTAAGGAGTGAGCTCGCGGGTTATATAGATGTATTCCCGGTGCCAATTCAACCTAGGGCTCTTGGCCGGTTTCTAGAAGCCATACAGGGTTTTTCATGCGCTAGTGCTAGAGTTTTGAATGTGACCGCAAACTGGACGCCGTTATGGTCGTTGACACTGTGACAGCTCATAGCAGTTGATGACCGTGATCTGTTCTTCCCTTCCAGGTGTTCCTTAACGCGAGCGTAGAAGGGACGAGCTGTTTTACTGATGTATCCGTCGGTGAAACAGCTCGTCCCCTCTGCGTTCGCGTTATCGTGCAGATTATTAGGTAGACAATCCCTGAAATCATGCAGTCTCAATCGTTCTCTGCAGGACAGATGGTGCAGTTTGGGCTTGTGCAAATTTATTTATTTATTTATTTATTTATTTATTTATGCGCCCATGAAGGACACGCTAAAGTTGAAACAATCCAACCAACCAAACAAACAAAATAAGCAATTACAATCATGGAATGTAAAGGTAGTGCTATTCATGAAACAAGTTGACAGATGAAGGAGATTTCTCGCCAAGTGGACCGAATCGGTTCAAGTGTCCTAATGCGATCACCTCTAGCTACGATTTTTTTTTCGTGGTTTCCCGGGAACGAGGTTAGAATATCCTCCATGATTTGACAAAACGTTTTTGTCGTGTAAGCTGAGTCCAGGCAAAAGATGATCGAGAAGAGAGGAAAATGTCAGACCGGCAACAACCCGTGATGGCCGAAAATCGAAATTGTGCATAGCAGTAGGTGTGGCCCTCCCCTTGGTAGAGGCTCCTCGGGCGTGACCAGGCTTAAGCACAGTTGCAGGGCAGGCGTATTCAGGACAACGTCTACTGCTCTTCAAAGGCTAGATGGTCGGCAGAAAGCTGAAGGGATAGAAGACGTTTGCCGTACCATTAAAAGCTGTAGGAGAGCCGCCTATGCCAAGGAAGCATGAATCATAATAGGTGAAGCCCTCCCCACCGGAAGTGGTTCCTAGGGACTCTACCTGGTTGTGAAACAGGGTGAGACCGGTCAATTTCATAACCCTTGCAGGGGCGCAGTCTAGAAAAAAATCCTTTTTGAAGGAGACTGGGTTTAATTCACTCAGCATGCCAAGAAAATGGAAAATGGAGTATAAGCAAGCAACGTTCACGGAAAAGCCACGAGTTTAGAGAATAAAAGATAAATACGACTCGGATCAGTTGGGCGAGTTATCTGAACAGGTCTACAAGAGTACTAGGAGACATCTGGGATCCCAAGAGAAGTTAAAATATCAATCTTCTTTACAGCTTGTTTGAACTGAGAAGATTTTTCACAAGACAAAACTGAGACGGGCAGACTTTCAAGCCATTTCGTAGTACGAGCAAAGAACGAGTTTATACGTAGGCCTTTCTGAAATGGACCCAACTTGTAGTTATATACGTTGAAACGACTTCTCCTGCCATTCGATGGACGGAATGTCCAATATTTCGACGGACTCAGACAAAGCTCTCCTCTGAAGATCTTGAAAGCAAGAAGTAGGTCTGAAACAGTTCTACGATAGAAAAGACTTTTCATATTGAGATTTTTAAGCCTTACCGTATACTCAGGAATGGTCGAATCACAACCATCATTGGCAAACGCTCTGTAGTACAACAGCCTAGTGAAGGTCTTTTGGACTCTTTCTAGTGCTTGAATATCTTTAGTCAGATGGGGACTCCAAACAGGGCTACAGTAATCAACTACTGGAAGAACGTAGGTTTTATACAGCTTTAGCCAAATGTTTACATCAGAACAGTGTTTCGGAATAATAGGTGAACTAGCCTAAGTCCCTTTTTAGCAACTTCCTGAACTTGATTTGACCAACAAAGGCCTTTTGAAAGAAGCACGCCAAGATCTACCATCTGATCGCAGGGGGAAAGAGGACTGCCATCTGGAAATTTTATTTCTAACGGGGAGGAGTTAAGCGAGAAAATATGACTTTTCTTTTTATTTAAAGGCAGTGACCATTCTTTGGACCAGGTGCTCATCTTCGACACTGCTTCATTCAATAAGCGCGTAGCTTCTTCTGACTCACTACTCTCGTATGAAATGTAGACCTTAACGTCATCGGCGAAAGCAGCAACCGAAATTCTAGGATCCGTCTTGAGATAGCTTGGCAAATCATATGTGTAGATAAGAAACAGGATTGGTGATAAACTACCGCCTTGGGGGACTCCCGATGGACAGTTTCTGGGCATTGACAAGTGGTTTCCTACTCTAACGCTCAATTTCCATCCAGAGAGATAAGACTCAAACCATTGGAGCATTTGACCACGAACTCCCACACTGTCTAGCTTAGCAAGAAGGCGATCATGGTCTACTTTGTCAAATGCCTTGCTAAAGTCGAAATAGATGATATCCACTTTCTTGCCATTGTTAATAGACTGAATCCACGAATAAGTACAGTCTACTAGCTGAGTACACGTAGATGCCCTGGGGAGGAATCCGTGCTGTTCTATGGGTATGCACTTGATCCTGGTGATCCATTCTAGCAATCTTTTCTTGACAATTTTCTCCAAAATTTTCAAAGGAGTAGGGAGTATACTAATAGGGCGGAATCCGGAGATATTCGAAGCACCGCTAGTTTTAGGGATGGGAGTGATAAATGCATACTTACATACTTCAGGGACTTCAGCAAACATTAGGGAAATGTTGAATATGTGCATAAGAGGTGTAGCAAGGTGCTTTGCAAACCTCTTGTAGAATAACTGGGGGATTCCATCCGAAGTTAATGACTGTGAAGGTTTCAATGCACGTAAGTGTTTGAGCACTTCATGGAGAGTGACAGTCGGAACTTCCATAGCATCCTCTGTTTGAGAGAATGGGAGAGGGCCAGGTTCATTTCTAGTTGTAAATATACTTGCAAAGTAGTCCGCAAATGCTTCAGCTTTCTCAGTATTAGAGGAATATTTTTTACCCGAATCATCAGACAAAATTGGTTTGAGCTTGGACTGTTTCTTTATTTTATTCACGAAGGAAGCTAGACGTCTGGCATTCCTGAAGGAAGCAAGTCGCCTCACTTTATTCGCCATGAAACGTTTAATATGCCGCTCAAGTTTCGTGGTCAGCTGCCTATATTCGTAAGATTTAGTTGAGACATTTTGGCGAAATAGTCTGTATCGCTGTTCAAACAAATTAGAAATGTGTGGGGGATAGCCCGGCATACGACTGTCATGTTTAAAAGGAACAAATCTGTCGATGATGCTTTGAAGTGTGGTGCAAAAACGACCATAAAGGTCGTCGATATTGAGAAAATCACAAAAAATGGACCACCAATCAAGACGTGATAATTCGCGTTCAATTGATTTAGCATCCACAGAACAGTTTGGACTGTTTCAATACATACTTTGAGGAAGGTCACATCGCCGAAATGTCAGTCGTCAACAAGCGTGTACTATCTCGGTTTTGAGCTCAACACTAGAATAAGCAAATGGACAACGATCAATGCCG
>OX377205.1:29203476-29598252 GCA_947396885.1 Heligmosomoides polygyrus polygyrus | reverse complement strand
CTGCAGGAAACGCGATGGAAAGGGGCGAAAGCCAAGGAGATCGGAGAAGGGGTCAAGCTGTACTACAACGGAGAGGGCACCAAGAGGAATGGGGTAGGGATAGCTGTCGCGGAGTCCCTCAAGGATTCAGTAGCGGCTGTCCAAAGAATAAACGACCGCATCATGTCACTACGGCTGGACACGAAGGAGGGTTACTGGACCATCATGTCTGTCTACGCTCCGCAGACCGGATGCTCCGAGCACGACAAGGATGACTTCTACCTCTCGCTCGAGGAAGCCATAAGGTCCGTACCAGAAGGCGACTACCTCTCCATAGCAGGGGACATGAACGGGCATGTGGGGAGTGGCAGAAGAGGAGTGGAAAGGGTTCATGGAGGAAAAGGGATCGGCCTGGTAAACCCGGATGGAGAACGAATTCTGGATCTGGCTATCGCCCACGACCTGGCTGTCTGTAGCACCTTCTTCGCGAAGAGGGAGAGCCAGAAGGTGACCTATGCTAGCGGAGGAAGAAGAACTGAGGTCGACCACATCCTGGTTCGAAGGGCTGCCCTGAAAACAGTCCGGAATGTGAAGGTCATTCCGGGAGAAGACGTGGCATCACAGCACAGACCCTTGGTAGCCGACCTTAGCATACCTCTACCCACCAGGCCCAAATTGAGGACGGAACCCAGGATCCTATGGTGGAAACTGCGGGGTTCAGAGCGGAACGAGCTACGAAGGGCAGTGCTCGAAGCAGGCCTTCCAGATCCAGCTGGTCCTGTGAATGAGACCTGGAGGAGGGTAGCCGAGACAATCCTGAGATGTGCCAAGGAAACCCTGGGAGAAACAAAGGGAGGAACCAGAGGGAATAAATCGGCATGGTTCTGGAACGAAGAGGTGCAGGCTGCGGTGAAGAGGAAGAAGGAGGCCTACAAGCTGTGGCAAAAGACGAGGGTACCCGAGCATCTCACAGCCTACAGGAAGCTGAAGAGGCTGGCAAAAACAGCTGTAGCGAAGGCAAAGAACGCGGAAATGGATGCCCTGTACGAGAAACTAGACGGGCCAGAGAGAGAGAAGTTCGCCATCCGCCTGGCCAAGGCGCGTCATAGAGCTAGCCTCGACATTCGAGTAGTGAAGACTGTGAAGAGTGCTGACGGTAGAGTGTTACGGAAGCCGGTCGAGGTCAGAGAGAGATGGGAGGAGTACTTCAAGGAACTCCTGAACGAGGAGTTCCCTCGCCGGGAGGCCGAGGAAGAACAGCCAACGGAAGGACCCATCCCACCCTGGACGCAAGAAGAGGTTCGCAAGGCCATACGGAAGATGAAACTCGGAAAGGCAGCAGGGCCTGACGGTGTGCCAGTAGAGGCTTGGAAGGTGCTCGGGAACCTCGGAATCAACTGGCTGACGCAGTTCCTCAACAGAATCACGAAAGAAGGTAAGATGCCGGATGACTGGAGGAACAGCACCATAGTCCCCATCTTCAAGCAGAAGGGAGACGCTTCCGAATGCTCCTACTACCGAGGGATAAAACTGATCTCACACACGATGAAGATCTACGAACGACTGGTAGACTCAAGGCTGAGGGAGATGGTACCCATCTCCCAGGTGCAGTGGGGCTTCATGCCTGAGAGGTCCACCACAGACGCCATCTTCATCGCTCGTCAGGTGATGGAGAAATATCGGGAGAAACGAAAACCCTGCTACCTGGCATTCCTGGATCTGGAGAAGGCCTACGACAGGCTAGCTCGGACCGTAATCTGGAATGCCCTTCGAGGGAGGGGTGTCCCGGAACGTCTGATCACGGTCATAAGGGACATGTACGAGGGCTCGAAAGCGGCGATACGAACTCCACACGGGGTGACAAGGAAAGTGGACATCACAGTGGGGGTACACCAAGGGTCGGCTCTGAGCCCGTTCCTCTTCCTGCTGACGCTTGACTCTATAGTGAACCACCTTGAGAAAGGCCCTCTCAGAACGATCCTCTACGCGGACGACATCGCCCTAGTAGCCGACAACCAGGAGGAGCTGGAGGAGAAGGTGCAGCTGTGGCAGAGAGCCCTTGCGGACAATGGCCTACGGCTGAACGTGAAGAAGACGAAGTTCATCAGCTCTGAGCAGTGCGCTGGATCGATCCTAGACTGCCAAGGGGAAACGATCGAGAAGGTGGAAGAATTCCGCTACCTTGGAAGTGACCTATCCGAGGAAGGAAGTGTGGACCAGGCGGTCAGGGGACGGATAAACGCAGCCTGGCTCAAGTGGAGGGAGTCCACAGGGATCCTCTGCGACCGTAGATGCTCCAGGACTCTCAAAGGCAAACTCTATAGAACAGTTGTAAGACCTGCCCTCCTCTACGGCAGTGAGTGCTGGGCCCTGGGTAAGGCGCAGGAACGGCAACTGCACGCGGCAGAGATGAGGATGCTGAGGTGGGCATGTGGATGGACCCGTCGGGACAGGGTGCGAAACGAGGATGTTAGGGCAGTGATGAAGACTGCCCCGATCCAGCTGAAGATGAGAGAGCAGCGCCTGAGGTGGTATGGACACGTCCTCAGAAGACCAGAGGATCACCCCACAAGGTTGGCCCTAGATTACGAGGCACCCGGAAAGCGTCCGAGAGGAGCCCCTAGGAAAAGATGGAAGGACGTCATCAAGAGAGATCTCGCCGAAGTCGGCGCCACGGCAGATGACGCCCTTGATAGGATGAGGTGGCGACAGATCACAAGAACAGCGGACCCTGCGACTGCGCGGGACTAAACGCTCAGGAGAAGAAGAAGAAGAAGTTCTTTCTCAACCAAGGATCTTCGCTTCCTCGCTCATTTTGTTCACTCGACCAGAATAATGAGATAAGCTCCCGATTTCCACTTTTCAAACTCCAAATACTGATGCCTTGTTGAATGTATATTCTGAAATCTTTGCGTGCAGCAGATGCTTCGGCATCGACTGAGTTCCATCAAACCAAAGTCTACACTTTATAAAGCAACACCTGCACAAGATACTACGAAGAATTCAGCCTTCTTACATAGAAGCCTTTTCCTCTAACCATGCTATTTGCCTTGCATTTACAACGTACAGTTCTCTTTGTCTCGAGCACGAGAACTTCACGTTCGCAGAGTATGAAGGGCACGGTAGTGAATATATGGGGTTAGATGTGATAGAGGAGTCCCCGTGTGTTACATAGCCTCTGTCCTTTGTATCACCAAGCCGCTTGGGACGTTGACTATGAATTTCAACAGGACCCAGTGCCCTTTATCGCGCGTTGCAGCCGCGACTCTTTAATGAACTTGAACACCACTTACTCGTTGGATTTAACATTTAACTTAGGAAAAATCTCAAGGTGTTTGCTAAACGTTAAGCGCTGGACCAAGCTGATGAATCGATGATCCTAATAAACCGTATTTCTGATTAACGAATAGGCAAAATCCGAAAGAAGTTTTATGAGGATGATGTAAAAGATGGCATTGCGATTGAGGAGAATTGATAGAAACTCAAGCTCTATTTATTATATAACAAGTTTGGTGAAAATCAGGTTTTTCTGCGACGATCTTGCATGACAGCCTTCACGGCTTTTGTAGTATTCGACTATTTTAAAGGCTTTCGGTGAAACATGCTGGTGCGATTCAAACGATTTATGCATAAATTCGTTGGAGCTGATCACGGCAAGAAAGCTGCAGCGAAAAGATGAAAGGAAACGGCTACCACGCTTTCCGTGTTTTTTACCCTTGACGATGTTTATTATATGTATTAGGGAAAATTGGGTTATGGAAAACGAACGTTCCAACCGCTTTTGGCTCGTTATATCAAATGATCTTAACTTTGTTAACTGTCAGCCGTTTCAGTTAAAGCTTTAACACTTGGCATATCACTGCTAATAAAAAGAAACAATCTTCTCGCTATAAAGAGTTGCACAGTTAGAGCTCATGAAACTGCACGAAGGCTATTTTATGCTTCTCTCCTACACATTGAGGATTCTCCTTTAAAAGCCTTCCACAAATGGCATATAGCCCTGTTAAGACGACCTCCTATATGGAGTTCACACACAGCCAAAACTAGCTCTATGTTTACATTAAATCCTAGACGATTTGAAAGGATAAATTATAAAGATAAATTTACCGGTATTAAGTAGAAGTTACAGCTGGTATGGGTAAAAACAATTGTTTATGCAGGCGCATTTTCAGCAGATTTTCAAAGCTTGAATTCAGACGTTCATCATCACATTCTGCTCTAGATTAATAGCATGCTTCCTGGACTCAAAGTTGAACTACACTGGAAGTAGATCGTCACCACCAAAGGGAGTATTTGATTGTGTCCTAGAAACCTCGTAGTGGGAGTGCCTGCAGTATAGATTTTGGTACCCAAGACTTAAGCTAAATTTTGGGAACATCTCTTGGGCTTTACTTCTACTTATATCTCTGATCGTCTATTCTGAGCAGGCATCTCCATCATATCGAAATTTACCATCATATGGAGGTTTTCTATCTCTAGTTCAAGGGCTCCCGTATTAGGTTTTTCCTGCTGCCTTTTGAAGAAAAATTTCCCTGAAAGAGCACCTTCATTCTTTATTCAGGGCTCAAAGACTCGAGTTTCTATGACGCGAAAAGTTTCGATCATCAAAACCTCTTATGAAGCTGTGGAGTAGAAGGTACAGTAAACTGCAGCTGTAGCAACAATAACAACTATATAGGAATGACGGAAATATCAGTATTCTAAAAAAATGTGGGTACGATCCAACACAATTTCTTGCCGTTTTACATATCAGGAGCTGTACACATTTACATTGCAGCGACGATTCATTTTATAGCCATTAAATTGTTGCCGCTGCCACAGTAAACTGCAGCTGTCAAGAAACAACTATATAGTTTATTGTGGGAGTTTCAAACAGATTTTGGTTACAAGATGCGGGTGCTAGACAACGTTTCCTTCCAGTTGAGCAAATGCCCCGTTGTTGTATGCGAACTATCTGCACTATCTCTTATCCTAAACTTAATTTGCAAAAGAGTTCAGAGTGAATTATAGGGTGTGTGAAAATTATTGACGACCTTCCTGTGTTTCAGCTTCAGCTTTCTCTTTCTACCTTTGAAGGTTTTAGTTGTGTTTTTTGTCAATATTGTGTTCAAGAAAGTAATCTCGAAAAACCTGAAGAAACATAATACCGTCGTAGTTACGGTGTCCCTTTCTTAGTTGTCACCAAAAGAAATGAATACTTCACTAACAAGAAAACTAGGCTCTGTTCGAAACGGTCAGTGAGGAAAGAGGTCAACAACCTAAAGTTCAACTACGGCTCTGTCATAACAGATGAGGTTTACACAATGTTCAAGCACGATAACCTTCAATTCCAAGGGTGTCAGGCTCTGTCCGATGATAGCCAACAGACAAAGGCGCGCAGGCGTGAACAGTTGCTTAGAGAGCACAGCTTAAACATGAATCTCCCGGATAGCTCATTTTCGGCGACTTTCGAGAGCAAGGTCTGGGCTTCTTCCAGCACAAGTGACCAGTCTCTAAAGACTACCCCGTTCGAAGCACGGAACGAAATCCACCTAGGGTACTTGGGCGCACCGCCGATAGTTTTCCCGTTGTTTTCGTTCCTGTGTTCACAGTAAAGGAGCCAATATCGATTACGAGCAATTCTATCGTGTTTTCAACATTATTTTCCATATTATGGAAGTAAATGTAAAAAATCTTACTGCGCATAACTATTTCCACAGCCGCCATTTACTGCTTCAGTACTTTTTACGCAACCTGTAAGTTGTGCACAATAATTACCAAGACTGCTCAAAAGTTCTTTGTTTCAAAATTCTAAATCAAAACACAATTACTCTACTGACCTTTTTAATTCTCCACATCTATGCAGATACAAATTTTCATCAGCTATCATAGAAAAGGCAAAATGACGGCTCCTATGACTGCCCTGGGCGATTTTTGACTAGGTATTCGAACTCCTGTTTAAAGGGTCGAACTGTTTATTTATCTTTATTGGAGAGCCAAGCGTTTACAAACAAACATAACGGGATAAACTACACCTCAGTAGGAAAGCAATGACAACAGCAGTAAAATATAATAAAACATAAGCTGTTATGCTACTTCAACAACACAAATGTATAAAACAATGTAAGCTTTTAATCCAGTTAAAGAACCACTATCAGTAAACCGATTTTCTGACTTTACTTATGGGTGGACTTTTTGGTAAAATATTTTTTCCGGAAATTTGAGAAATTCTGAAGCTGCTCGATTAGATAATAATGAGGATAATGGACTACTATTAACAGGAGACAATATGAAACTTTTGGAGGGCACGACGGCACACCATTTATCAACTTACAAATCATGTCGTATTTTCTTTTACGATGCGCAAGAGTACATATGTACAGGGTGCGCATTAATTATGGGCCTCAAATTATCGAAGTGCCATTATAACACAAGCAATTTAAAATGAAAAAACTTCACAACCTTTACTAAGTTCCTCAACGATCAAAAAATTTTAATGTTCATTCAAAGTGCCTCCTCATGCGCCTATGCAGCTTCTCAGAAGAGTCACGAAGGCGTCATAGGTGAAACGCAGATATTCCCCATGAAATGCCTTTTTGCGGTCTGTCGAGATCATTCCCTGCTTTCGTCAGTGCAGCTTTGAGAAAATCCAAGTCTATGTATCTTGTAGCTGAGATTTTGTGCTCTAAAACTGAAAACGCAAGTGGATTCGAATCTGTTGAATTTGACGACCATTCTTCGTGGGAGATTAAATCTGAAAGCTCGCGTTGACACCACTGCTGGACGACACTCGACTTGCGTGCATGACTCGAGTCTTTATGAAAAACCATTGCTTGTCCTCAAAGTTAGAAATGGACCATGGCTTTAAAACTTTTTCCGTTACCGATTTCAAGCATATTTCCTTACTGATCTTTACTCCAGCATCGACGAGCACCAGAAGCGTCATCTGTCTTCTGGGATTATCGCATCCCAAACCATAACAGAGCTGGGATGTGCAGGTTCCTCGACGGCTTTTTCTCTAGATACAGCCTGCATCTTATCTGCCGCGAGGATTCACAATAGGTCCTGTTGTGAAAATTTTCCCGTTACTGAAAACAAGGACTATCTGCGTACCACCTGCGACGCCTGCGTGAGTCGTCTGAGAAACTGCATAAGCGCAAGAGAGCGACACTTTGAATGGAGATTGTACTTTTTGATTGCTCAGGAACTTAATAAAAATTGGGCAGTGTTTCTAACGTTTCTTTCTGTTACTATGATACTTCGATTATGTAAGGTCCATAATTAATGCGCGCCCTGGTTGAAGATATTATTCTTTAGTGATCGCCACGAAATGGTGTTGTAATTGCTTCCATGAATACTTGTCCAATGTTTTCTGTTTTTGTTTTCTGTTTTCTGTATCTGTTTGCAACGATTCGAGGTTAGCAATTTCTCCCTTCTACGGCTGAAAACAATGGCGCCGTTTTCTAGTACGGCCCAAGCGTACGACTATAAGCTTGCATTAGATGTGCAACCGAGTTCGTTCGCAACGAATTAAATGTGCAGCGTACAACTCGCTGTGCTTTGTTTGCTATTGTTCGACTTAAGTGTAAAATAAATCCCAAAATCATGGTATCATGGTGATAAGCATAGCCTACTACCCGAGATGAAGCAGTTGTGACTTTTGTGAACATGGAGAAAGGTTCTACCTTGATGAACAGTCTGCAATAGCCATCAGTTATACCCTTACAAGTCAATACGTTACAGTCAGACCTGACTGGATTTTCGTATTATTCTGTACTTTCATATAGGTCTCGGAAGTCCTTCACCCTGCATTTTTGTTAAAAGCTGTAGTGTGTTTCTATTTTTTAAACCTTCAAACACAAATCAATCAGTAGGCCACTTTATGGAAAAATGATAACAAGTATTCATGTGTAACGCAATCAATCGAGTGCAGAAAATGCAGAAATTCCGAGGACTGCGTGGCCCCCTTACGCTCATGTGCCAGAATGTTCATAAAAGCTCCTAAGTTCTACAGTAATTTACTGGCAGCAATTACTGGCAGCAAAATTATGACCTTTCTAACATTATACGCACATGAGCAGGGTTGTTTCTTTCTGAATACCTGTGTACTGGAGTCAACTATGAATTCTCTGTTGAACGAGACCTTAATAGCTTATCCTTTAACGTTACTTCTGTTGAACGTTTCATAACTTTGAAATTCAGAATCCCTTCTGGTTCTTGTCGATATTTCGGTCCTGAATCACTGCTCCTCGGCTGATGTTAGTAGTAATAATTTGGATAACGGTGAGTTACAAACCTTTCCATTGCAGTTCGAAAAAATAGTAAAGCAAAGGTTACTGTCACTGCCTGCCTTAGCACTAGCGGTAGGCTCGTTCTTTCGCAAAAACGGTGCTCTATGGCACTGGATCTGCGATTTTAAGCAAATAGCTGCGTAGTAGGCCAATCTCATCGTCAGGTGTCACTCTTTTCTAGAGGAAATGCAAGACACAATCACAATCTATTTGTCGCCTTGCAAGTCAGCACTGCGCTACGTGGGTGATAGCTCCTTCCATCCAAGGTCTCAAACTCTTTCGAACATCGCCCAGTAGTTAGGTTGTCCGGAAAGCTTTAGACTGAGACGATGGTGAGATCCAAAACAAAACATCTCCGCCAGAATGTATTGGACGCGATTCAAAATCTTCGGATAATCGGATGGTTGGGTAACGCTAATTTCGCGGACCTCGGATTTTGGATGACTCGGATCGGGATATTCGAAAAGTTTTTTTCCAGATGAAGTTTTTTGGGGAAGGCTTTCAATATTTGTGTTCGTTTACTGTATATTTATGTACGGCGTACCTGTAGACCACGCACACGCGCGCGCACGCATACATACACACCAGGGATGAGCGTATAACAAAATTTTGAAACCCGGATAACGGATAACGGATAATTTTGCCCAAAAATTACCGGATAACGGAAAACGGATAAGGAACAAACAACAAAAATAAAGCTGGGCTTAAACTGCTCTAATTTCAACAGCAGACATGGAGCGCAGCTGCTGTCAAATTAAAAATCTTTTCTAACGACTTTAATGGGGTTTTTTGAAACATAGTGCAGTCACTTTACAAGGCCTTATGGGATTCTCACAAAACTTCAGTAAAAAAGATACCTTCTTCGTTGCTATCCAAACCGATGCTCAGTTCGATTTGCAAACCACAATTCCTTCACCAGGTTCCGCGAACAACACCACCAAGCTGTGAAACTAAAACTGTTTTAAAAGCTCTACTCTGTTGATGTTCCGCCATGGTGGGATTCACTTTCCACCGAGAATATGGCAATTTGTGATAGATCGTAATCATGTGGTGTGGATCATTTTCGGAAAAGGTAGCTGGTGCGAGTAGTGCAGATGATCTAAGTAAAACTATTACCTTCAATTGGTACAGTGCCGCCACAAAAACACCGCAGACGCCTAAGAAATCGACACATTATGCAATCTTATACACTTCTTTTTTCTTATTAATCATTCTCTACAATAAAAGAATCAAATGCCCAAATTAGTCTTATTCAAACAACTTTAGGTGAGAAATATTCCTAAATTGCAGGCAATACCGCTGTTTACAGCTGAAGGAGGAGCGGGTGAGTCGTTTAGAAGCTTTCGTACTATTTCAAAGATATCATAGTTCCGCTGCTTTAGAAAGAAATTACTACTACACGATAAAACGTTAAAGTTTCACTGCACTTCAGAACCTTAGCCAAAAGTTGCCGCTATGATCGAGGCAACAACCTCACCCTTGCAGAAATTCACAATTTCTTATTTGCAAACTGTTTTGTTATGCGAAAAAAATAAATAGTCAGACCCTCTTTAGTACCGTACCGTCGCTTAATTTAGGAGCTAATCTACTCGCCATGAGTCTTAGAAGAGAAACTGCTGCTTTCTGAACCATATCACACAATTTCAGTCAAAACAAGGTCATACTGATCACACTGTGCAGCGGTGCATGTAGACTACAATGGAACAATGGGCGATTCGTCCAGTAGCATTGAGCTTATAACATTAGAATGTCGTTAGAACTGCCTATAAGAGGGCTTCAGAGTCCAAAGGAGCGCAAGAATAGCCTTCAATGCCCCAAGCAGTTAGAGTGCTAGTGCTGAGAGACTGCCCACGTATCGAACTTGTTGAAGCAAACGGAAGAACTGAAACTGTGATGGGAAGAGTTGAAGCCTTAACTATCTTTGCTTCGCGTCAAGCGCTAATTTGTCGAATTTTTTGCAGCGGTATGTATCTGTTTTTCAGAAGAATTAGCGGAAAGTGGACAGGTTCAAGTAAACCGATGTGAGGTATGTAAAATTTGCTTCAATAGAACTCTTTTGTTTTGAATCAAAAGTTGCAAAGTCCATATCTATTGGATATCATTATTCAATGACAAGTAGGGTATTATCTGGACTATCTATCCTCTGGGCGCATGCATTCCAGGTTCGTGGTTCGGATACCTCGCCCAGGCCAATGAAGCCTTCGATCCTTCTGTGGTCGGTCAATTGGTACCAGACTCGTCAGTGAAAAATAAGACACTGACTTGTGCATCAGCCGGCCAACGCATATCATTATATGGGCTAAATACGTATTAAGATTGTCTTCACGGAGCTCAGGATTCCGCTGTGCGCTCGATCGTAGCTCTAGATTTCGCATTGAATATTTAGGGAATAAATGGTAGTAGTACCACTAAACAGCGATCTAGTGAACTGACCAAATCGTTGCCTTGTGGTTTAGCTAAAACATACACAAACCAATAGAGCAGAACAATTGTGGCAGAACAGGTGCTCTCAGATGTGACAACTATCATCGAAAAGCAGTAACGAGTTTAGCAAGCAAACCAATAAAATTACGAGTCTAACACAGAATTCCCGCATACGTGCATAAGGCGATGATGTCGCCTTGCATCACATCTTTATTTCCACATTTTTGCGTTTTGTAAGATTCCGCTCATGCGGATAGCCTTACCAGCCATGGAGTTACGGTTCTTCGATCATTGCTATCACATTTGAGAGTACCTATGCTGCCACAATTGTTCTGCTTTTTTGGTTTGGCTATACTTGGAATAAACTACAAGGCACGATCTCAGCTCACCGGATCGCTGTCCTGTGGCTTTACTACCGTTTATCCTTAAATATTCAGTTCAAAACAGATTCAAGCATGAGATTTTTCTTGAAAATTTACGACTTCCCTTCCGAAGCGGGTTTGGTACGACCCCAACCCCTTGTCTCCAACACTGATTTATTTCTTATCTGTCATGATTTTTTTTATTTATTTATTCATTTATTATGTGATTTTTGCACCCAATAATAGGTTGCTCGTTCCAGGTGTGGCTTCGATACTGCAGAGATTATCGCGCAGCGTCGTTCACTGAGGAAGACATGCTAGTATTGATTGCTTGGTTGATTAAAGCACAGAATTAACTAAAGTTTTGAATTCTAATCGATCTGCAGTCAAAAAAAAATTTTCTGCCGCCAGATTTCAAATGACTTAGAGGTGCTGGACATTTTCAGATTTTTTAGGACATCACGGAAACGGCAGCCTTCTACCGGAAGGAACAACATCTCTATCCGAAATTGCACTCGAAAAAATTTCAAGTGTTAATTACTAATCATGACTTGATCGCTTTATCTACAAAATTTTTTTGAGGCGCTCATCGAATAGATGACGGAAGTATGTATAGAACTTTGAGCTTTGCTTGACAAGAGCATCGTTTTCTGAAACGATGTTCTATATGTTCTATATGATCAGGGAGGGCCGTCGATCCAAAATTATTGAACTTGTTGTTGCTGTATTGATTGTAGCCAAATCCGAGACGGCAATCGTTTATTCGGCTAACATTCTTCGTCAGAGCCTGGAGAAATACCAAAGACCAAAGTTATCCAACCGGTCCCAACTGCCTTTTTAGGCTACAGTTCAAGACAAAAGGCGGCCAATCAGTACCAAGTGTAGTGGAACACGTAGACGCAGGAAATGTTCACCTAATGAGATGGAAGGGATCTGATGGCAGGCAACCTTTTCGCGCAACGTGCAGTGGGTAGTCTGATAGACCGGATAGAGGCTCTCCTGACTGGAAGACGTTGCGGTCAAAGTCTACAGAGGTCAAGGAAAGCTGAGAGCTCATTAGTGATGATGGCAAGGCACTCATCCTTTCGATTCAGTTTTTCTACTTTTTGCAGTGATCTAAAGCGCCTCCAACGCCAAAAATTATTATTTTTTTACAGCACAATGATCAAGACATAAACCTCTTGTGTTAGAATTTTTGTGTTACAATGTGTGTTTTTTTTCGCTGCATAAGTGGTCTGCTTCAGGTAGATAATAATTTTATTATCAATAACTAGGAGAGGTGTCGATTTTTGGGACGCTTTTTTCTGCAAATGATGTTTCGTGTTTCACTGCGTGTCATGCTGGGCTTAAAGCTCTATAAGGCACAGTTTCATTTTTAGATTCTGTTTTCTTCAGAAGGGATAAAACTATTAGGTTGTACCATAAGTCCCCGCCGTTTTTTCAACGATTCACTGCAGATTTCGCCGGCGGTCTCCTGCATAGCGCTGCATAGCTTTCGAAATAGAATGATTTGCTCTATCAGAGCATGTATTGCATTTCTTTTTTCATCATGAATTTTGTCAATTTTTAGGTCGTTGAAGTGAAAAATGAAGAGTGAAAAAGTAGCCATTTGCGCACTTGTTCTCTCCGCTTAGGTTTGTAATTTTTTGCGCAGTTTTTATAGCACTTGGAAGACAATGTTCTGTACTACAGGAATACGTGTTGGTCCTATTTTCTTACTTGCCCTTTATTGATTTTTAGGCCATCAAATTGGGAATTCCGACTTTTCCGTCCGATTTTTTACCAAAACTCCGGTTCTGCGGTTGGACTTTTTTGCTTGGTGCTATATGTCGTTTGGAAGAGGATGTCTTGCTCAGTGAGAATTTGTGTCGCGTTTATTGGCTCACGCTGATTTCTGTCGAATATCAACAACTGAAGAAGGAGAAGAAGTTGTTGGTGAAGACGATTTTTCTCTTTTTGGAATTTTGTTGATATTCAATAGAAATCAAAAACAAATATTCTTATAGAGCAAAACATTCCCTTTCGAATGGCGTATAACACCAACCCAAAAAATCCAACTACAGAGCAGGAGCTGTCGGCAAAAACAACCATCCTCCTTCGGACATCCCAATTTGATGGCCTAAAAAAGGACAAGGGGGAAATAGGACCAACACATATTCTTGTAGCACACAACATTGTCCTCCGAATGCTATAAAAAACTGCGCAAAAAATTACAAACCTAAGCGGTGAGAACAAGTGCGCAAATGGCTACTTTTCACTTTTTCACTTTTCAATTCAACGACCTAAAAATTGACAAAATTCATAATGAAAAAAGAAATGCAATACAAGTTCTGATAGAGCAATTCATTCTCTTTCGAAAGCTATGCAGCGCTATGCAAGGGACCGCCTGCGAAATCTGCAGTGAATCGGTGAAAAAACGGCGAAGACTTATGGGACAACCTAATATTTCCATGACAAATCCGTCCTTCAGTTGCTGCTCCGTGATCGACTCGAGGAGCGCTTTAAAAAATCTTATAGGGAATTTACTTAAATTATCATTAGTAATTAGCGATTAAAATTTTATAGGGCCTATTTATGAAATTGTAATATTTTTGCTATTGTAATTGCAAATAGCAATTGAATGTAATTTCGGACGCGGAGGTAAAGCCATTGTCTCCATGACATCCTGAAAAACTACAAAGATTGGATTTAATGAATCGAAAACTACAGCAAAAACCTTTATTTCAACTGTAGAACAACTATCATTCAAAAGCCAAACAAATAATTTGCGTACTCAATCAATCAATAATATTTCATTTCCAGTGAACAAATTTCCAAGAAAGAGTATGACGTCAAGCTTGACCCTGGTCCAAAATCTAATACTGTGATAGAGTGCACAACGGATTCCTAGTGTGTCCTGCAAGTCCGTTTTTTTGTATCGTAGTTACTTTATACGCAGTTCCCCGAATCGTTCTGTAGTTTAAAATGAAAATAAATGATTAAAATGAATAAAACGGAAATTTTCTCACATTTTGATCGAACGGGCTTGTCGTAGGTCTGAGCTCTTACTGCGCTAAGCTGTTTCTACACAACACAAAAACAAGCCTTTTTCAAAACTACTTTGAGGGACAAACAAAGTTTCTATGCTGTTCTTTGATCAATATAAAAAATTTATTACTGAAGGTTTGAAAAGTAGAATAAACAGTTGACAAGCGTCGAATTTTCAAAAGTATATATAGGTGCAAGTTTTTACAAAAGACTTTCTATGAAATGTTGAAGAAAAATTAAGAAATGCTGTGCGTTGCTTTGGCACTGACCTTTTGAAATTGCATCCCTGTCATGTACGTGCAAGCTACGCACGCTTCGCTTACACCAAATGGCGGGCACGGCTGCCGCTGTTACTGAACACGGAACATTGCCAGATCTAGTTTAAGAATGTGGGTATTGGGCTTCCTAGAGAATTGACCTTCCATTTGTTATTGACTTTCTTTTTCGTGGTATTGACTAAGGTTTTCATACCCAATCTGTCCTGCAGTTATAAATTTATGTTATACCCAAGTGCATTCCAATTCTGGGTCAATGGATGCTTACAGAGCGCTAATGGCAAAGTCAAATCCGAAACGACTGGCTATCATCAACTTGCACCTTTCCGGTCGTGGCGCTGGTTTTACCTCCAAATTTTCAATGTTCCTCGACGAACAGTGTATGACGCCATAAACGATTCAAGGAGCTTGAGACTTTGTCGGACAGGACTGGAAGAGGCAGGAAATCGACTACTGTTACTCCGGAAACGATCAAAGAGTTCGTGAGCAAATTCGTCGCAATCCTCTCCGTTCCTTGCGAAAAATGGCTGCAGAGCTCGACATTTTTGCTAGCAGTACTAGAACCATAGTCAGGAAAGCGCTCAAGGTCTATACATATCGTACAAGTGGATTCACATGCTGCCTAAGAGAATGATAGCTCTGAGACTACGAACATGCAAGAAGTTGCTGAAACAGTTCGTTAATGGCACACACCTCGCAACCGTTTTCTCTGATGAGAAACATTTCACGCAGGAACCTGCGGCAAATCGTCAAAACGATCACATTACTCCGCGAAATGCTGGTGCTGCTATCCGTGAAGGAAAATTGATGACAGAACGGCACATCCTGGTTCCATTATGGTTTGGGGTGCAATCACTTCAAACGGCAAGTCCCCATTAGTTTTCGTCGAATCCAGTGTCAAAATTAACAAGGACGAGTACCATAAAACGATTTTGGAAGACAAATTGAAGACGTGGGCCGATGCACACTTAGAAAACGTCGGATGGTGCTTCCAGCAGGACTCTGCGCCTGCACACAAGGCGAGGACAACACAAACGTGAACTCTCGGGCTTCATTGCGCACGAGTACTGGCCTTCGGACTCACCGGAATTAAACCCTCTTGACTTCTCAGTCTGGTCAGTTATTGAGAGCAAAGCCTGCTCTAAATGGGGGATGACTACCTCCATGCCACGTGTGGTGCATTCAGCACTAGTCTGAGGACTTGTGTTCGTAAGTAAGGCGGCCATTTCAAATGACTCTGATTTGTTTCTGTTGGCAAGAGAATGAAGTTGCTAAGTTCCAAGTTTAGCTGTCAATGTGTTGAAGTTACGCTGTGATATCATTGTGAGGGTGATTTGGATGCACCCTGTACTGTTTGTTGAGTCGAATTTTATAACTTTTTCATCTGGCGAATATAAATATGAGGGAAGAGAGATGAGTCACCCAATCCCTTTAGGGATGCGCCTATCCTATACCTTAGGGATTTCGGGCAGGCAAATTTAATGCCTATATGGCTTATACAATTACTATCGGTGGGCAGTCGATGGACTTCGCTGTTTTTTGTCTTCCTCAACGTGTCCGGTATCAATTCACCGACTCCGAAGGGATGGAGGGCTTGGTTGTTGGTGTCGGGTGCACGTGACAATCTGCACTTCCTTCGAATGACCGCGCTCTTCATGCGTGCTCCAGCAAATGTAGCAAGAAGAAAAATAGAAGCTATTTCTTAATTGCGATGCAGACGGAGAAAATGTCGCATGCACACGATTCCGGGCTCTTGCTTGGATTTCAGCCATTTCCCTTTCAAGGGTCTCGCCTTTCGGGTTAAGTAAACTGTGCCAGACTTGTTTGGAAAGGATAAATAAAAGGATAAAAAAGAATAAAGGACGGCATTATTCAATCTCCTTTGGGATGCGCCACGCATTCTACTTCTACGGGATCTCGTGGAGGCGAGTTGAATGCGTATTTGGCCATACAATGACTTGCGGTGGCCAGCCGATGGACAAGTCAGTGTTCTATCCTTCCCAGACAAGTCTGGTACCAATTCATCGACCCCGGAGATATGGAAGGCTTGGTTGGCCTGGGCGGAAAATCCGATCCAGGAATCTGGAATCGGGTGCGGACGACAGCCGGCCCTGCTCCGACTGCGCTGCACGCGCCCATATCATTGTATGCGCGAAATTTCTAATCAATTTTTAAAATCCATGCTTCCAAGATTTTTTTACATTATTTCAAATTCATCTGTTTGTTTCAGAACGGCAGAAAATGCGGTATGGATCACACACAGGAAGTACAGCGAACCAATGTCGTTAGTGGTAGCATAGCAATGTGAGTTCAGCGCCATTCTAAAAATTCCGAAGAAAAGGTAAGTAATGATGAAAGCTCTAAGAATGTCTCTTCTGCCTTGCGCAAAAACTGAAATTATATTAATGTCCCGTGAAATCTATTGATGTAAGAAGGCCGCAAAAGCACGCTTTCATTAGCTAAAAATCTAGCATTTTCAGCGTCTACCTTCTACCGTTCAATCGACACTGCGCATCTGATAACGTCTGCAAAAGGTTCCCTGGAACGCTATGCTGGCACACACATTGTCTGACTACTGGACGGAGATGTGCTGTCGACGCAGACTGCCCTTATAAGGACACTTACTGTGTTTATGCGCAATGCACCCGGTTGCACCAGAGTTGCTACAGCGACAATGACTGCCCTTTCTACCCTATGACCGCCTGCGATCGTGGCAGATGTGTGAAAGCACAGATGCAAGAGGGCCAAAACTACCAGTGCAGAAGCAGTAGTGAGTGCCGTCAGTACCCTGGAGCATTATGTGTGAGTAATCAGTGCTTGAGGCTCGACCAAATAAGCTGTCAGGTCGATCAGGATTGCCCGTCAGGAACCATATGCTCGAGTGACAGATGCGCGAAGAAGCAGTTTTCTGGAGGCAGTCAGTGCAACAGCGATATTGACTGCAGTGGATATCCCGGAACCTACTGCGTAGGCTTGACGTGCAAGGAGCCAGGCGATATAAGCTGTGAAAGCGACAGTGGTTGTCCTTCAGGAACTCTCTGTATGAACGGCAGATGTACAAAGCTTGGGCAGACTTGTTCTACAGATCAGCAGTGCCCGTTTTACCCGCAAACCGCGTGCATCCACTCGGTCTGTGTTAGGGTCCGTCAAAGCTGCACTAAAGATGAGGACTGCCCAGACCGCCCCCATACAGCCTGCATTGCCTCGCATTGTGAAAAAGTGTATGAGCCATGCTCGCAGGACAACGACTGCCGCTTCTACCCAGATGTGCTTTGCTTCAATGGATTTTGCGCGAAACAAGGAGGAAGCTGTAATCGGGATAGAGACTGCCCTAATTTCCCGGCTACGCGATGTGTTCAGTCCAAGTGTGTTCGAGTCCGAGAGAAATGTTCTAGAGATGAAGAGTGCCCATCATATCCCTATCTGGAATGCGTGAATTCTAGATGCCAAGTGCTGTCGCAGTGCAGCACTGATCGCGACTGCCCTTTATTGCCACCCTATGAATGTGTTAAATCTTTCTGTGTTAGGCGAAGGCACTGCACGACGTCTTCGAACTGTCCCTTCTCTCCGGATTACCAGTGCCTCGGTTCCCAGTGCGTATATCCCGTCGGTCAGTGTAGGATTGACTCGGACTGTCCTACCCATCCCGAACGTTACTGTGTCAACGAGACCTGTATAAGAATGGATCTCATGTGCAACAACGATCAGGACTGCCCGTATTACCCACTCACAAGCTGCGTAAAGAACGCATGTGTGAAAGCGGCAACAACTACAACAACAACTACGACAACAACAACTACCACTACAACAACGACGCTGCCGACAGGTACGTAGCGTACCTACTAGATACCAGTTTAAGAGAGTAATCACTCTGAAATAAAATAAAATAAAACACTTAAAGGACTGTCAATGAAACACGTGGTGGAGTTGATAAAACAAACGAAATAGTTGTGAAGAGCTATGTAGGGTTTCTTCACACGAAACATGCTGATTACTAATGAGGGAAGGGTCTCAAGAGCTTGTCTTAACGGGTAAAATAAGCACCTCTGCGAAAATCACCCTTTCAACAGTAGAAAAGTACGTTCCCTTTTTTTGTAAAGTTGAGGTATAGGTAGCAAATATTCGCTATGGAATCGTACAGCCATAAAAGACATCATCTTTCAGACAACGAATATGTAGAGAAATGCGAAAAAAATGGCATTTTGTATTACCGAACACCTGTCTCGGTGCCTATGAAACGATTTTACAGCATTTTTCTGCTTACTCGATGTTTGGAAGCTATTGCCTTGTGCGAATGCGCGATATCGAATTTCAGGGTCTCTGAGTCGGCATGTCCAAGGACTTTGCAAAAAATGAAGCATATTCTTTTCCTATTCGAAGGGTATAAATCTCCGCAGTTGTTTTCATTTTCACCGTTTTGATGTCTGACTGTAAGACCCTTCCATGGTAAAGCAATTTTGTGAGAATTCGACGCTTTTTTGGAATTGTTGTGCAGTCTAGCTTTGGCCGTTTTATTTAAATACTGGAAAAGCTTCCTCATCAGAAAGCTTCTCTGCCATCTCACCAGTTGTCATACGCCGGTTTGTTTCAATCAGCTCTTTTAGTCCGTCTTCATCAGTAGTGGTTGTACGACCAGTACATATGGGGTGAATCTTGCACATTAAAATTTCCAGATCGAAAGCGTGCAAACCAACGCTGACACTGGCGACCAGTAAGGTAATCCTCACCATAACCTTCTCATAATTTCTTCCGACATTGCAGCACACGAGCAAGCGCATCTAAGCCTGTCAGAACCTCCATAGGACGTCAACAAAGATGGTGGTTCATCTGATAGAGCACGCTAATTTGAAAGCTTGAATGAGGGCCCTGTTGAAGGCCAGACAGATATGTCACAAACAAAGTATCCCTGCTCGCTAAAGAAGAGGCTTATCACCAACATTTGCGTGATTTTCAATGGAAGTTGGAATCTCTATCTGCGTCCCTATAAACAGCTCTTCTCTACATAAGAACCCTTTCAAATATTAATCTAATATTTCTATTTTTTCCTCACCGATCATTTTTCTTTGGACCAGTAAGAACTGCTCATACGCAGTCTTTTGCTTGGCTATCTAGATACAATCGCCTACGTTCTTCAGTGTATGAAATTGAAAACTTTCCTTCACTAATACTGAAGAACATAAACATGAAAAACAAAATTTGGGACCGGTTCAAAATACGCATTCTTACAAATGTAATAAGCTAGTAATCATGAAATGTTTAGATTGAGAACTTTAGAATATGATTGAGTAAATATTTTATAAAAGTAACTTAATTGTTCCTCCTCCAGTGAACGGTCCAGTTGTTATGACGGACGAAATAAGACGAACGTTTTTGAATCTGCACAATAAATTAAGGTACGTTTCGTTTAATTTTTTTTATACAAACCCACCTTCATAGCACTTGGCTTAATCAGTGTGCTGACCTTTAATGCGGCTCGGTTTCAAAGTTCACTTCAGTTTTGACTCTTCGATTTCATCGAGTGCATTCGAGGCTCGTCTAAACCGGTTCGGAAAGAGCATTGTTTTGACTACTAAATAGAAGCAGATTCAGCAGCTATACTGACTGCTTTGCGCTCAAAAATGAGAAGAAAATATAGAATGCTTGAGTATTTTTCTTGTTTTTTAAAATACCCTTCCCTTCTCCAAAGTTTCAAAATTGCTGGAGTTACGTGACTTTCCACGTACCTTTCCGCGCATCTTTATTCTACTCCAGGCAGGCGAAAAACGTAGTACGAAATGCTCCGGAAAAGTCCCCACTCGCTAAACACTGATGCAGTGCACCTCAAATGTCCACGTCTCCTTAGTCCTTGCCGATAACACTTCCATTCACCAAGGCTGATTTGTAATAGCATGCCTCATCTAGAAACTTTTAGGAGTAATCCCGGATAAGTGAATCAAAGTGCAAGAACATCAAAAATTGAACCGCGATTACATGCTATTTGAACAAATAAGCTTCTTCTCCAGATCCAAAGTAGCTATTGGAGGATGGCCAAACGGACAAATGAATCCGAACTTTCCACAGGCAGCCAACATGAGAGAAATGGTCAGCGCTTAGAAGAACCATTTCTTTCGTATCACGATTGAAAATTCCGAGCACTGGATAGATTGAGTTCTGATTTCAGCAATACGACCACTCGTTGGAAGCTGCTGCTATGACCCGCGCGGTCGCTTGCAATCTCAACATCGCCATGGTGTATCCCAATGAGAATCTTCACGTTGCTGCCATTCAGGCTGATCCGATTAAGATTGCTTCAGAGGTAAATTCAGTTCTTTTCATGAGTTGTCTACTAGAAATTGGAGTTGGGTCATGGCTTGTGGATTGAGGTCTCACCGAAGTGGTTCTCGGTGGTGCCAAAGTAAATGTCTCATTCTCGTCCGAGTGTGCTAAAAAATTATTGTCACAGGTGTATCAGAGCGTTCATTTTCTGGGTTCATCTACGATCCAAAAAATTAACTTCTTGTGAATGGGGCACAGTGGTCGCAATCGCTTCCAAGACTGTCTCCTCCGTATAGATCTGGAAAATTGCCTGCACTCCATAGATTGCAAAACCAATTATGTAAATGCATGAAGGAACCTCTCGTACGTTTCTGATAAACCTTGTTCTAGCTGTTGGGTCTCGCTTCCAGTACTTCCAACGCCCGCAGAACGTTACGTGGGTCAAGAGTGTGATGTATTTCGAACTAAAAAACAACTCCAATATCTCGAAAAAGGTTCAATTTTTCCGCCGCTATGGAGAGGATGAATGTGCGGTATTGTCTGGAAAGCGTTTGTATTGCTGCGATCTTCGACGAATCGTCACAGACTGGATTGCTTATCGTTTCTCGTTTTATTTCATTTATTCCTGTCGATGCTACTGTTAAGACACGGTATAGTACACATTGATGGAGAAAATAGAGGAATTGGCTGGGAAGCGAAAAATACCAAAAGAAACTGAGCGGACCTCTCAAATACCTCTTTAAACCGGTAGGCTCCCGAGGCTATCATTTTTGTACTCCATAAAGAGTATTCTATCCAGTTTGACAGTGCTATTGTTGTAGTAGTGGATGGTCTTTACCTTACTTCAGGGCAACCTCCAGGAGATTTCACGCAGGCGTCCGCCAAAGGCATGGTTTCGGCGAGCGTTGCCCTAACAACAACAAAACAATTGGATTAACTGTTTCAAAGAAGTGGTGGCAGTGGTTAGTTAACCTTGGGTTGAGTGGTAGTTCACCACGGTGTCACTGTGTTATCTGGTTTGCTTAGAAGGGTGCAGAGCAGACTATAAAATTGTGTGTTACTTGTACATGCCTTCTGCCGCCTCTGGCATATTGGCTTATAATTGCTCAGATACGACAAAGGGATTCGAGATTTTCAACGACTGAGCATGTATTTCGAATTCGATCGCTGGTATCCAAGTACGCATCAAAGCCTTTCAAGAATGTGTAAGTGGCTCACCTAGACGAGTGACTCACCTAAAAGTGACTCCGAGCATCGTCCTCTCGACGCTGATCGCGTGTTCTTCCTGCTTTCGTATAGCCCAGGTCTCTGAGGCGTATGTTAGGGCAGGAAGAACAGCGGAGTCGAATAGGCGGGCACAGAGTCGGACGTTCTTCGTCTTCTCCACGACTTCTCCAAGCCGCTCGCTTCCTTCTGCCCAGCTCTGGCTCTAGGTCATTGGCCATGTTGACTTCGCGACCCAAACGACCGCGACGTAGCTGGAGCATTCGGAGACGTTCATTCCGTTGAGCGAGAATGGGGCACCGAAAACTTGTCCGTTCCTCATGAACATCGTCTTCGTAAGATTCAGCTGCAGTCCAACGTTCCCACATACACGATCGAAGCCGGACAGCATTCGCTCCGCCTGGCTGATGCTCGGTGTTATGAGCACGATGTCGTCAGCGAAGCGCAGATGGTGCAGCTGCCGGCCGTCAACCTTCACACCCACGTCTTCCCATTCTACTTCGCGCATAACGTTTTCGAGAGTGGCGCTGAAGCACAGGGGCAGCTTGTACTCTCGTGACACTTCAATGAGATTAATAATGGTGTGCATGTGGTCGGTCGTGCTGAACCCAAATCCTGCTTGCTCGCATAGCTGTCCTTCGTCCAGCGTTCTGCTAATCCTATTCAGGATCACACGAGTGAACAGCTTGTAGGCTACGCAGGAAGATCGAGCGACAGTTGCCAATGTTGTGCACGTCTCCCTTCTTGTACAGCAAAACGGTCCTGCTGGTCTTCCACTTGCACTCCGACAGATAGCGTGTGAAGAGCCGCACCAGAGTGTTGATGAGCATTGGCGGGAGGTTCTTCAGGTGTTCGGGTCTGATCCTGTGGGGACCGGGTGCTGTACGTTTCTTCACCGACGAGATAACGTGTCGGATCTCGGGAGGAAGAACAGAGGGAAAGACGTATCCATCCTGCGGAAGATGGCATGGCGGTAGGTAGACGTGGCTATCAAAGAGATCGAAGTAAAAGTCGTGGATGACCTTCTCCATGGTCTTTCTGGAAGAGGCGGCGGTTCCGTCAGAACGTCGGAGAGCGTTTATCATGGCCTTAAGGTTGGCAAAGTTCCGGTGGGCACTGCGGATGCTCCAACCCGCCTCTGCATTTTCAGCCAACACTTCCGCCCTTCTCTCCTTAAGATCTTTCTTTATCGCCTCTCTGCATAACTTCGCAAGCTCGGACGTCAGTTGGTAGTTGCCAGACGCTCGTGCTGCTCCACGCTGGCGGTACCTTCCCAAAGGCCGGCAAGAGAGGTGTAGAGGTCCCACATGGTGGTCGTTCTGGGACTCCTCTACTTGAACTTCGCGGCCATCTCTCCTTGACACGAAAAGCGAAACCTTGCGCGAAGGAGGCGGTGGTCCGATTTCGTGTAGAACTTGGGACAACGGAAACATAGGTCAGGCAATACTTGCGATTGAAGATGATGTAGTCGACTGTGGAACTGGCCACCGGAGGATTCCTAGGTCCATCCTAGGAAGGAGGGCTTCCGGAACTGTGAGATTCCAGGATGGTCTTAATCGACATGATAAACTCAGGCAGCCTTTCACCTTGCTCGTTCCACTCCAAACCGTGGGTTCCGATGTGAAGTTCTTCCGGCGATCTTCGAGGTCCGATGTTGGCACTGAGGTCGCCGACGATCACCTTGTAGAAGGTGTGATATTCCTTATAGGACTTGTCCAGTTCCAAGTAGAAGGCTTTGACCTCTTCGTAGTCGGATGTTTTGGAATACGCGACGAACACAGTCAAAGCCAGCACGGAGCTACATCGCTTCAGTCGCAGACGTCCGATTTGGCTTGTCAGAGACTGGTACGAATCGATGTTCATCGCCAAGTGCGTGTTGACGAAGACAACGTTGCCTACTCCCCTGCTGTCGCATGTTCCGAGGAACAGTTCTTCTCCGGAGCCGTAGGCGGCGTGCAGGAGGTGGTATCTTTGAATTCGTATTTGGTCCTTCTGGCTTGCATCATCAGATCCTCGACGGCAGCTTCCGATGCTAGCGTGCGGGCATTGTAAGTACAGACTCTCATCCTAGTCCTTTTCAATTTGCGCAGCCTGGTCAGGCCTTGAGATTTTAGCAGCCTCTCCGTACTCGTCCCTCCCATCGTTGCAGGAATGGTTTAATGCTGCTGTGTTGTGTCTCCTAGGCATAAGGAACGCGTCGACCCGACAGGACTCCATCCCCTGCATCCCACCTGCGTCTCTGGGCAGTACACGGTCGCATTTGGTTCGCGTTTCATTCCCCTATGCACCACCCGGGGACTCGCCACGTGGCCTTGCGACAAGCGGCCTGAGATCCCTCTTAGCAAGAGAGCACGAAGGTTCTCTAACGAGGGAGATCCGTTGCTAACTACACAGTTGATTATTCGTATGATCTAATCAGCGAATGGAGACAAACCTTCAAATTTATTGAGGGAATGCTATTTCTTTTATTCAAGAAAGGATCTTTTATTCAGGCGGTTGCAGAATGGTCCGACGAAATGAAGGCAGATGGCATCGGAAACAAACTCCATTACCATTGGTGGGAGTACGTTAGACCTAATGCTCCAAAGGGTTTTGAGAAGGTATGTCGATAACCACTCGTTTGCAGGATCTACTCATTATTGGAAAGATAGTTTAACGCACAAGTATAGCAAATAGGGAGATAAACTGTTATGTTATGAAAAACTGTATTAGGTATATCAGAAAAAAATTGCCTGCATACTTTAAGAGCGAACTACTTTATCAACTTTTTAAAGTCTTGTAATCCTCGAAAAACATGCCTGTTATTTTGCAAGGTGAACCTGGATTTGGGTGCACGGTCTAAGATCCTCAAGAGTCGATGCTTGAATAGAAGAGCAGGTCAAAAATATTATCCGCGGCGTAGTGTGTAGTGAGCTTTAGTGAGGACGGCGTCTTGTACTACTTGTCCGTGAAAGCAGTGGTGAAGGTGATGAGCCACATAGGTAAAGCATGTGATTTGTCTACTGACGGTCCAGCAATATGCGTCGTTGCGACCACATCAAAACATCTGCCCCTTATTGTCGCTTTTTCACTCACCAGAAGCATAAAAATCGCCTTTGTGGATCGCAACGAGAACTACCTTTCAAGAATGGAGCATGACTCCATCCGCAGCCTTACCTTTAGAATCGGCAGATTGGTGATGTTAAAGGGAATTTGCCGCGTCTCTCTACCTTTTCAAACACAGCGGCAATCTCTCATTCTACTCCAGCGGCTTTGAGCCACTTCCAAGTACTTCTCACTTTTGGACAGTTAACCATAGTGAAATGGTACATGTCGCGGAGGTGAGCAGCGGAGAGTCCGGTAGCGGCAGCGGAGGTGCGGCGAACTCGTCGTTGCTTCTACCGTAACCGCGGCAGCCACAGTATCGATCGAATGCGCCTCCTCTGCGAGGCACTGCCCTCAAGTTTGGTAGTGACCAGGTAGGCCATTTTAACAAATGTAGCTTAGGTGGTCCCCGTGGCGTGGCCGGCTGAAATTTCTAGGTGAAAGCAGACGTGCCCTTCGGACACGGCTTTGGCAAAGGAAGGAGCTCCGGGTTGTAGGCCATTTCAACACGTGCAGCTTGGGTGGTCCTCGTGGCGGAGTTTGTTGAACTTCCCAAATGTTGGCAAGGGAAGAAACTCCGGGTTGTAGGCCATTTCAACACGTGCAGCTTGGGTGGCCTGGCGAATTTGTTGAACTTCCCAAATGGACGCAGACGTGCCCTTCGAGCACGGATTCGGCAAGGGAAGGAACTCCGGGTTGTAGGTCATTTCAACACGTGCAGCTTGGGTGGTCCTCGTGGCGGAGTTTGTTGAACTTCCCAAATGTTGGCAAGGGAAGAAACTCCGGGTTGTAGGGCATTTCAGCACGTGCAGCTTAAGTGGACCGCGTGGACCGAGTTCCTCCGCATGCCTCGATTCAACCCCCTCTCCAACCTAACAGCTGAGCGTTGATCGATACCTCACGGGCTCTGCCTGTGCGGCTGAGCCTGGCAGTGAAATAGAAGGGGGCGTGTTCTTTTCGGGTTTGATTGGCTGGAGTGATTACGGTACAGTGCGTGAGTACGGTCGGTGCTCTGTCGTTACCGCACCCCCGCTCCGCTGCTCACCTAGGCGACTTGTACCGGTGAAACTCAGTATCTTGATAAGTACCACTATATATTTACCAATTGTTGCTATAGCAACGGAACGATCTGGCAATCACTACTCTTCGAACTGCAACTCGTCTTGAATATGGCTAGACTATTGAACTTAGAGAGCCAATACTATAAAATTTCACTTTCTGAACAGCAACGGTGGTAAGTACAGATAACCGTCGTTGAAACCCTGCTCAAAGCTGAGCGCTGGTTGCGATAACGAAAAAACGATGGTAAGGCCTTGACTATTGGGCGCTCAGACGATATCATTGAGAATCCGCATGCAATACAAAGTGCATCAATCGAGGTGGCCGCTTTTTTCGTTCTGTAGACGATGGGAGATCAACAAGAAGATTGTAAATAAAAAGTAATCTTAATAGATGTGATTTATCGATTAGAAAGCAAATGTTAAGAAATGATTGGGGAGCTCTATTCTGTATTGCAGTAAGCTACTTGTGGTGTTACTAAGTTATAACTTTCAGGGTTGTTACCGTTTCCCTTCGTTCCTTTACGATAATCATCCCCAACTTGCTGAACAAGAGCAGATTTAGATAGTGTGGGCAAATTCATACAAGGTTGGATGTGCTATTTCGAATTGTGGATCCCAGTTCAAGAATTACATTGTATGTCACTACTCACCTAGGTAAGCGTTCTGTATTTCTAGGCAGCTAATGTTACATTACAGATTGTGGACATTTCAGAGGAATGATAGTAAACCAGTACATCTACGAAATAGGAGCGCCTTGCAGCAAATGTCATACCCATGTGTGCGATCTATCTGTAGGATTATGTCGTGTGTGAACAGATGTGAACAGTGCATTGTCGTGCAATAGTAAACGAATTAGTGTTTGTGCTGGGTGAGACAATCAGAGGATTGTAAAACAAATTTATCAAAAAAGAGGGCAAAACACGAACAGAATATTTTAATAACAATAACAATAGCAGAATGTCGCGGATGTTACGTGCGGTCAGACAGCGCCGGTGATGTAAGGCGATCATCGCTGCCCGGAAAGCACAAGATGCACGTTCGAGTCCTGCCTTGCGCTAGAGTTTTGATCGCAACAAAACATCTTGTAACAACAAACAGAATAGCAGGAAAACGTAGAGAAACCGTTATGAAAATCATAATGTTAGATTGACGAGCCTATCTGGAGTTTGACATCGAGGCATTGAGTGGCCAGCCATACATACGTGTAGTGCGGAACTAGATAGCGAACAGTTCATCCCGACCCTACTTTAGTGAAAAGCACGGAGCAGCGGCCACATAGGCCTCTTAGCCCTCCAACTCATACAACACCCCCACGAGCTGGAAAGGGTCGTGGCGATTAGACAAGGAAGATTGCGGCCACAGAGGCTGATCAACGATAGCAACTAGACTCTTCACAGCCACACAGGCTGTGGGCCGATTTGGGGGAGTAGATGAGAGGAAATAGCAGCCACGTAGGCGGCTGCAGAACGCTCCTTCGAGTCGGCGGTCCTTCCCCGAGGCGGCCCCCTCTTTTTTCGTAAATGTGATCTTTGATCAACAACCAGCTGGCGTCCAGATTTATGTGAACCGGGTTACAATGAATTGTTCACTATAATGGTCTTCTCCAATAACTCATTACCACTTTCCTTTATAATTGCTTCTTGATACTCTAGTGGCAGAAGACGCTGTCCTGTGAACAGGTTTTCAAAACCGACTCAACAGTTTTTTTAAAGCCACTTTTTAAAGCCACTGATGTTTCTATTGGTTTACGTCACACTTCCTAGGGCGGAGCAAATTGCCGTACAAAGCAGGGTAAAACCGAGCACGCAGCATTTCAAGAAAAGGTCGAACTGGTTCTTTCCATTTTCGGTGGTGTGATGAGTTTATCGTATTCACCGTATCTGATCCGCTTACGATGATGCAGACTCTCAGTGAGCAAATGTTCGCTACAGAAGGTGAAGGGTAGCCAGTGCAGAGAATTACTGAATAATCATGCAATATTTTATTTATTTATTAATTTGCACAATATAGTGCGCACAAAAAACAACAACAACATGGACACGGTAAATCGCAGAAAACGCAATGTGAAAAACAAAAAATTAAAAGCCATCTGCGACAAAAATTGAAATTAGTTAACTGACTAAATTATAATACAACAAAGAAGGGTGGAACTACAAATTAGAAGAAAGAAATCCGGTAAATTCTGTGCAAAGTCTTCTAAAAAATTGAGCAGGATTGAACAGGGGGTGGGAGGGGCCGAGAAAGGATGAGAATTTGACGGAGAAGAGCAGTGGGCCGCCAACACTGCAAGTCGTGGGATCGGCTCCGGATACCAACTTAGTAGGTCCGTCAACTCCAACAGATTTCATACCTTATGGCAGCTAGGGAAGTAACAGAAGGGTTTTATGCATATTCAGTCTGACATCTCATACAAAACCGGTCTCTCAAACAGTAAGCTATTGAATGAACACCAATTAGGAAACTAACCAAAAAAAGTGAACTATAAAGAATAGAAACAAGGAAACAACCGAAAAACTGATAGAAGAGCAAAATAAGAAGCTAAGGATATTTGTAGAGGTATGTCTATGCATAATGAAGAACTAGTACTAAAGGATGAAAAAGAACACATGAAGAGAAAATGCGGAAAAGGTTATAGAAAACCAAAAAACCGAAAAATCAAAAAAATCAAAAATAAAATAAGAAAAAAAGGTCCCTACTCTATCTAATGTCAGGGATGTGGAGTGTGAAAAGCAAGTCAATTTTTTTCAGTCTACTTCGAAAAACTTTGTGATTGGGCGCTTCAAGTATGGTAGGAGGCAACATTTGCAACCAGCGGGCTCCAAGGTACAAAAGTGAATGGAAAACCTTCTCCTTATTTTTCTTCTTTATCTTGGGATAGTGGAAGCAGTACTTATTATGACGACCTTGAGATGGCGCGAAAACCCAGTACTTGCTAGCCTTCAGCCTTGACTCACCCTTGAGGATTTTGAAACAGAAAATTAGATCGTTGAAGACACGCCTATAAAGAAGACTTTTGAGGTTACAGATTGAGCCTTTCCGTATATCCGGGAATCATTCTAGTATTTGTGGTATTTGAGAAACACCTGTAGAACAAGATTTTTGTGAATGTCTTTTGAACCTTTTCAATTTTTTCCTGACTCTTTTTTGTGAAGGGGCTCCAAACTTAGGAACAATACTCCAAAATTGGAATGACGATGCCTTATATAAGGTGACCAGAATTGAGCTGTCGTTACATTTCAGATTCCTAAAAATGAAAATGAGGGTAGAAAATGCTTTGCGCACCATAATATCAATACGATTCAAGAATTTCAACTCTCGGTCCAAGAAAACACCGAGGTCACGGGGTCCCGTTATAGATGGTAGCAATCTATTATTAAATTTGAATTCTTGTAGCTTGTAAGCTTCCAAGGTGAAAGACCATGATCTTGGAAAGGTTCACTGGTATTTCCCAAGTTCCAGACCACTCCATCATCATATTTATTGATTGAGATAAAGCTTGGCAAACTTGCATTTTATTGACACTGTTGTAGATACCATAAATCTTTATATCATTAGCATACAGCTGTACCTTCACTTGAGGGTGAGTGACTAAAATTGTTGGAAGGTCGCAGGGGTACGCAAGAAAAAGGACTGGCGACAATACTCCACCCTGAGGGACACCACTATTGCCATCATAGCATCTTGAAAAAGAACTTCCTACCTTACACGCATACGCCTTCCGTACAAGTAAGAGCGCAGCCATTCTAAAAGCGGCCCTATAACGCCTAGTTGGTGAAGTTTACCAAAAAGTATTTCATGGTTATCTTTATCAAAAGCTTTTGACAAATCAAAATACATCCACAGAATCTCCATTATTCAAAGCCAAATTCAAGTCAAAGATGCAGTCAGCCAGCTGAGTGGGAGTGGAGGCGCCTGTCGTGAAGCCGTGTTGCTGACAAGTAACTACGTTTTTCCGAGAAAACCACGTAACAATCTTATCTCGCACAATCTTTTCTATTACTTTCATTGGTGTGGGCGTTATGCTTATAGGACGGAAGGAAGAGAGCTGTACTGATTTTGATCTTTTGGAATGGCTGTAACAATGGATTCCTTCCAAATCGAGGGTACCTCACAGCTGGTTAAAGGAATATTTAGAATCATCGACAGGGGTCTATAAATGGAAGTGGCACATTTCTTAAATAATTTGTGGAATTCCGTCAGACGTTACAGAAGAATAGCACTTAAGTCGTTTCATAATTTTTAAAACGTCATCGGGGCTTATCATAAAATTTTCAATGCTTTCGGTTTCGTCCATGTTCGCATGTTCAAACAAATCGTTCGATACACAGGGGATATTCTGTGAGCTCGAACTAAAGACAGAGGCAAAAACGCGTGCCAGCGCTTCCGCTTTTTGCAGGTCAATTATATGCATTGGGCCAGTATCATCCACAAGAACAGGAAGCTTTGTCTGTGGCTTCATCTTTCTCCGAATATGAGAAAACAATGCCTTTTTATCCTGAGTCATGGAAGAAACCTTTTCCTTATACGCTAGGAACCTTTTCAAATGGTGGTCCAATTCTTGACATACTTTCTTATATAATGGATGACAAAGAGGATTTGTCAGTGACTTGAAAAGGCGTTACTTTTGACCTATTAAATTAGAGATGTGCTTTGGATAGAAATGAATTGAAGTCTTTGTATAGTCAATGGAAACATGAAGAGATAAGCCGCAGTAAACTACACGGCAAAATCTGTTGTTCAAGTCATCTGTGTTTTCATAACCTTGGAAAATTTCCCACCAATCGATAGAGTTGAAATATTGGATCAACTCAGGATAATTGGCCTTACAAAAATTGGGAAAAGGCAGCTCACGTTGCCTATTTAAAGGAACATTTATCTCAAAGGTAATTACATTGTGATCGGATGACGCGAATGGGAAAACGACAGTAATGTTGTTAAAGATTGGTTCTGAAGTCAAAATTATATCAAGAATTGCACCACCTCGAGTAGGTTCCACTACTTGCTGAGACAAACCACAGCAATCAAAAAACTCCAAAAAGTTCTCTGAACACAGATTCTTAGGCTACACTGAGCCCAATCAATATCAAGGTTAAAGTCCCCGAGCACAATGAGATTTTTGCTGGAAAGACACAATTCTATCATTACGTCAATAAGGGAGTCATCGTCGGACACATTTGAGTTCGGTGGGCGATACACTAAGACAACTCTAAATGCGCATGAACAATTTGCATTTACTGCATCAATGCAGAGAATATCAGATTTGAGGCAGGGGGGGGGGAACTTTAACAGCGGTCAGAGTAATTGAATTCTTAGCCAGGCAGCAAATGCCACCACTTTTTCGATTTATACGATCCTCTCTAAAAAAAATTCTATACGGAAAGTTGGATAGTATTTCTGAACTTTTCTCTGAAAGCCATGATTCGGTAATGAATAGTAGATCTGGATCATATGTTGCCAATAAGAAATGCAGGTGGTGTATCTTGTTAGCAAGACTTCGAGAGTTAAACAAAAAGCACTTCATGGTCGTGGATGGCATACCGTGTCCAGCTAGACGTTTACCGGACCCCTAGACCCGGTACGGTCTTCAACCGTCCTCGATCTCGGCAGGTCTTCGACGTGTCGCAGCTCACCACGGTACACCACCAAGACCCTACTACCTAACTGCCTGTTTCGTTCCTTACTGTCCCGCCTAAATTCATATATCCTCCTCCGCTCCTCAGAGGTACGGCGGAAATGAGCCTTACTAAAAGTTGTAGAGCTTCGAAGTCTCCAAGCATTTGAGAAAGCTGATAACCAATGAGACTTTGAAGGCAATACAACTTTCACTTTACGAACGCGCCCGCGTTCATGTCTCCCCATTCTGTACACCTCTAAGGGGCGGCACTCAAGATTAAGGACATCAAAAATTTCACTAACCTTGTCTTCAAGATCACGTTGTTTCGCCGAAGGCGGGAGGTCGGTGGGCGGCTTCGGTAACCACTCGATTACTAGACTTCTCTCCTTCTTTTCCGTATCAATTCGCTCCGATACTTCCTGAGGAATTTTAGAAATCACTGCATAGATCATTTGCTCAATGACAGGGTCATTATTTCTTTCTAGAACCGCGTTAAGCAGCTCATTAACGGACATCTTGGAGAAGTCCGTAGAAGAGAACCGTCGGCTACGTTTTGACCCTTCCCACTGAGTTTTGCTGGCACTTCAGATACCTTTTGTTGGTCTTAGTACGCTGCGACAATGGTTTCAATGCGGTCAGCAAAATCGTCAAGGTACCCTTCACACAAACGAAAGAGGGGTCTGCGAGATGATGCACTGGAAATCGGAGGAAAATGACATTGACTAGAAGTTAATAGACGAGGAGTTAGCTAAACAAATAGATTGAGAACGAAACAGAACAAAAGCAATAAGAGCAAAAGAAAGAGAATTTAGCCGTAATCCGCGAAACAAAAATGCCGCCGCTCAACAGACGAGATGGCAGATTGATATGATAATATTTTAGTTTTCGAAATCGGACAAATGCAGGCAAACTTGAGTAGGAAGCCGATGCTCTGGATAGGTTCAAATTCCCGCGATGGCTTATGTTGTAGATCGATAGTTCAGAACTTGAGAGCACTTTTAAAGCTAAGAAAGGTCTTCTTCGAAACCTCTCTACGTTTAACACAGCTTCTGAATTCGAATATCGCGCTGCGGTTATCACTTGATACCCTCTCATTAAGCAATGGATAAGCAATGGAGTACTTTTAAATTAAACTAGACACCTTCTAAATCAAAACTGTCCAATCTATGGAATAAAACTGAAGATGGCTCAAGAGGGGTGCCTCAAGGAATACGTTAATCTTCCCATTTTAAAGCGACCACAAACGTTGTTCAAGAAATATGACATGGGTCTATTTATCGTTTTCACTTGCTGCGTTAAAAATGGACTTCTGTAAACTCAAGCTGAACCTGTTTTAACTTAACCGCGTTCCTCCTACTCACAGCTCAAGGGGATTACTTTCAAATTAAGCTAGACACCTTATAAATCAAAACTGTCCAATCTATGGAATAAAACTGAAGATGGCTCAAGAGGGCTGCCTCAAGGAATACGTTAATCTTCCCATTTAAAGCGACCACAAACGTTGTTCAAGAAATATGACCACACTGTTTCAGCCAGAACTCTCTTATCCGTCTGCTATGGGAATGGTTCAGGACTTGTTTCAAATGTAGAAAAGCGGAGATCTTTCGTCACGAAGGTGCGTCACGAAGAGATTGCCTCGTGTTCACTCAGTACGCATGGCGCAATCCTGTCGTATGACTCAGTATGTTTGTTGGAATACTAAATGCGCAGTTGCTATTTTCACAGCACTGGTTAGCGGTGAAATGATTTTTAAATTTTTAGATTCACAGCGACTTCTTCGCTGTTGTTTCTGTCAAAAAATAGATTCTTACGCAAGCTAAAAAACCGGTTGTAAGTTAGACATTTAACGAATTTTCAAAAGATGCAAGTCTTTTGTTGGAATACATGCAGATGCTAAAGTAAAGCTTTTGAATCTACAGTTTTTCTTACTTTCTTAAAACGTGTAAAGTTTAATCTGAAAGATGTCTTACTAGCAAGAAGGCGTGAAAAAGGGAAATAGTTTGGTAGGAAAACTGTTGAACGTGAGCTGAAAATTACACGACAACTAAATATTGAATCACATCTTGTTAACATTAGCAGAACAAAACCCTCTGGAAAATTAATTGCATTGCACTATATATCAGGTGACTTACACGATTTGCGGTTCACGATAAGCACACCCCTGGTGGTCATCGTAATCACACTGGGCATCCCCGTCGCTTTTGTTGTTGTATGAATTTGTAATTGCATTAGTTCACTAATTGCCTTCAAAAAAACTATCCGTCTCTTAAACAACTATCATGCAGAGTTCGCAAGCAATAAGAGAGTAGGATATCTCAACGCATCAAATCAAAGTCCCCTCAGAATTGGACCTCTTTTGAGCCAAAACTGATATAAAATTAGTTCAACAGAAAAGGTTACAACAAAAGCTGTCTTTTTGAAGATTAGCAAAGCCGATTGCTTCCATAGCTTGCATAAATAGGAAAATACTTTTTTCAAAGCGACTACGTAGTTTATTAACGTAGTTTTTAGGTTCAACCAAAATATTGTGAACTCTGTTTAAAAGCTATCCTGACTTTACAAATATGTTTTCCGTTTGAGTTAGGTTTCTAATCTGTATTTGACTGTTTTTGGTGAAAAATTAAAAATTAATTAATTAAATTCACTACTTTTAATAAAACGAGCTAAAACTAATTTTCTACACATTTTTGAGTGCCGTTTTAGGACTGAATTTTATGATTGTGCACCCTGGTAATAACACTGAATGACAAAAAGCGAAAGTTCATCTTCACCAATTTCCAAGTAATCATCAACAATTCTAAGAACCTGGTTTAATATATAATTCACCTTACTGATAACCAAGTGTAATTCCAAGCCAATCTTTTATGCTTCAAATGAACTGTTTCTAAATAGCCCTCGCTCTGAAAACCTTTTTTGCACACTTCTTATCTGAGTGCTACTGCTTCGTTTTGATGATGACCAAATAGGTGTACGGTACTTTAAAGTGTCTTACATAAATTCAAAATTTTTGAGTAATATTGCCATATTGAGGGTTTGAAGGGCTCCTAATACACACTTTGACTAAGCATGAGCTGCAGCAACAGATTTTTTCCTTCTAAATATACGCCTGTTCTAACCCAGTACGTTTTAGCCAAAACCTGCGGAAAATTGAAAAATTTATAGCTGAAAAGCTACTAATGTGGAAGCTGCTTTTTCGAAACACGCGCCAAAGGCTTAAATAAATTTCGAACAGATCAACTACTCATAAAGAAATAAGCGAGACACTGTGCTGAAAAAGATCGAGTTAGATATAGATCGAGTTACTCATACTCAAAGACGCGCAAGAGGGCCAGAAAGCAATAGAACAAACGATAGGAGCTGCTGATTACTCAGCCCCGGTTGGAAAGCGACTCCTTTAGTAGTAACTCATTTAACTTCTTCGGTCGCTTCAAATGCGTTCTAATGGGAGGATGCCGTGCACGCTACATATTTAGCTATACCGTAGCTAAAATGGTAAGAATTTTAAGACTACTTCTTGACACTTCCTTTAATTAGCCCACTACTGCATCTCCATGGCGAAAATTGTGGTAAAATTGCGTAGTGGAACTAATTAAATTATTAGGTTGGCAAATAAATTCGTGGGCTGTCAAGCACCTTCAACAAGTGTGTATTAAGAAATAACAAATAACAATTTTCAGTCAAATTAGGATCCCTTGGAACTCGGGCTGCTTCCCACTTATCAGCTAGCTGGTCCACCCCACAGCTGTAGAATTCTTCTAATTTTATGGTCAAGAATCCTTGAAGGTGTATCCATGAAGCGTTTCAACTGGTGTTTTAAAGCGTGTTGTGATGTGATTGTTTTTTTTGCCCGACTTATGTCCGCCTATTAAATGGGACCGTATTATATCTAACACCATGTGCATTTCGTACGAACGAATTCGAATAAATTTTGGAATTCAGTTATCGACTGTTTCAAAAGTCCAACGTTATATTTATTCGTTCTATTCAAATTCGTTTAAAAAAAGACTATATGGATTAGTCGTGCAATCGCGTATTCAGTCTTTCCAAACTGCTCATTTCTATTTTGAAACTAGGAAAATTTTTCGCTTCATTTAACTGGCTCTGAATTTCTATCAGACTGATGGCCTCATAGGCTTATCTTTATGCGAACAACTTCGTCGCTTCACTTCTGAAGTTCATGATGCATCTGCAACATTGAGTCTTGTGTACAAGCACACCTTTGGCAGAAGTGTGCTATTCTTTCTTATCTTTTCGGTCATGGATATATCCAAACACCCGTCGCGGGCGAAGCGTCGACAACCTAATGGTCTGCTTGCGATCCACCTGAAGAACTGTGCTGCTCCGAAACGTCCGGCGTTTCTCCACGGCGGACGATCGACGGCTAGCGGACTGCGGAGACGACAGAACCAGGTATGGGCGAAAATTTGGAAAAATTTTCCCAGAAAACAAAAACAGAAAATTGCTTTTGTCAGAAAACAGAAAAGCCAAAAATGCCAGAAAACAGAAAACAAAATTTCGAAATTGTCACATGACCTAATTATGACCTAATTAGAGAAGGCTTCAACGAACCTCGTTGACAACATTTCCGACGAATTTCATAAAGAAATTCACAAAATCTGGTGTATGGCAGAGGGAACGAAAGCGATGACGGAGGCGGAAGCTCCTTGAGGCCCACCTTCAAAATTTGTAAGATGTGTTTGGGAAATTTTCAACCGAGCAGTGACTGGCAAACCAAAAAACGAGACCGCTCACCAGGACCAGTACTGGAAGGAGCTATTGTGAAGTGCTCTTCAAGTGGTTCTAGTGCGCCGAAGACAGATGACACCTCAGCCGATTCAGCCCTCGTTCTAGCGTAGAGCTTTTCCCTCAGGGACGACATAGTGCTTTCTGCGGACTTCAACTGGTTTTTTAGGTGTTCTACTTGAACAAGGAACACTTTAGTTCCACGTCTACTACACCATTCTTACCAGAATTGCGGTGACTACACCATTCAATAGACGCGGTAGTTCGAACTCTACGCCCTCTCTAGTTCCTAAATGCAAATCCTTGGTAATAGCACGTAAAGCAGCCCAAATGCTCTCCATGATCATGTTCTTGCCCATCTGTTTGGCTTTATGCATCTTCGTAACTTTCTCAGTGAGTTGGTCATCAGGATACTTTGAAGGCTGGGCAGGATTGGAACGCTGCTTCTGGCTGGGAAAGAGGAAGTTCTTCCGTTCCACCACGCATGAAGGTTTACGAGGCTTAAAGTTCGGGGGAAGTTTATGTAATACCCACGAGAAGACGTTGCATCCGCACTGCCTTATGACATTGATTGACATCCTGTACTGGACTTGGCTCCTCATATATGGTGTGTCGTCTTCCATCGAACTTCACAAGCGAAGAAACTTTTTACATAAGTGCTTCATTATTTGACTGAATCGAAACTGTGACAGCGCACTTATCACAAGTGGTAAGGTTTCCATCTCGTTTTCTTCTCCTTTCATCTCCATTTCTACAGCTACCACCAGCCTATACAGATGCCTTGAACGAATAACTCATCTGACTATGTAACCCGAACGGTTTGTAGAATACCCTCCATACTTGCAAAATGAAAGCAGTTCCTCAAGCACATCGCGTATTGCCAAGCCTAACCCCTCGCTTCATCAGCATGCACTCAGATTCAAAGATCCACGTGGAGAACTCGGACGGTAGGCGAAGGTAAGCTCGAAACAACAATACGATCGCTCTAAAGTCGTCTCCTCCCGCTTCACCCCTCCCCTCCTCCCTCTCCTTCTCTTGATTTCTCTCCTTCTGAGATTTCATCTGTGATCCTTTCCTCTTATCTTTTCTTCCATCCCCCTCCCAAATCCTCTCCTTCTTCACAGCTGATGCAATTCTTCGGTCTTCGGTGCAAGAAATCAAGCACAACACATTTTCAGCAAACGAAGCGAGACGCGAATCGAATCCAAACGAAGAGGAATAAAGGGGAACATTGTAGAACACCAGCACACGCAGCCGACCGACCGCGCGGTTGCAAGTCTCCGCTGGGACTGCGTGCCGCGCCGGCCCAATTCGAAGTCCGCAGCGCACAGCCCTGCGACCGCTGCGCGCGACACTAGGTGGAGCACGGCATCTACCGAGGGTCGTAGCACGCGGCGGTCGCGAACCCGCGCGCGACGGCTCCAGCCCTCATTCCACCAATGAGTATGATGGATTGCGGGGTTTTCAGACAGAAACAAATCTACATACCTTCTCATTTCGAAGGAGTTGCCTCCCTGCGTTCTTTCCGTCCTTCGGTGCCCGCCTACGTCACGCCGTTCACCTGAAAATACTTATGCACCTTTCAAATAATACCACAACGAAATTCTAGAACGAAAAACGAAAACATCGCTCCAATCGACGTCGCTACGCGAAGAATACCGTTCTACTCACAAACACACACCTTACTTATAGCCATGGTCACCAAGCCTACCAATTTCGCCGGAAATTTCCATGGTCACCAAGCCTACCCTTTCGCCGGAAGTTTTCGATAGTCACAAATTCTGCGTAATCAGCAGGCCTAATAACCCTGCCCAAAGACGAAGTTTGCCAAAATAAGATATAGCGAGCAGAACAAAACACGCAAACATTCGAAACCGAACACGAATCGAATAACAACAATCGAAAATATGATCACTCAATCGACTTCTCGTCGATTAAGTAACAATTCTCTTCGGCTACAGGCCGTGCGCACGGGATCACGCGCAAGCTAGTTGCAGTGCTTGCTAACCACTCTCTCGGGCGACTCAAGAGACTAAATGCTACTTCATCCAAGAGGCGTGGGATTCGACGCTTTTTGCCGCTACGGTCGGTGCGCGCGATTCACGCGCAAGCCACTTGCCGTGCATACCAGCCGCTCTCTCGGGCGAGTACCGTCGTTCAAAATTCAGTCCGCAGCTCAATTCTGTTACGCGAATTTTCTCCCGCCTAAAGTTTTTGTGGGCCGCGCCGGCCAAATCTTGCCCCCCCCCCCCCAATATTCCCAAAACCCTCGATAGGCCATGCCCCCCGTTTTGACGGGTTCGGTAGACGCCTTCTCGAAATGAATAAAATCTTGGGCGTGCCAGGCCCTTTCCTGCTGGGCGATTTGCGACGTGCCGGTCAGAGATAGGCCTTAAGCCGCGTGCACACTCCGCAGCGGCAGTGCAGCAGCCACACTGAAGTATAGCGTAGAGCGGCGGAGTCGCACTGCGGCAGCGGCGGCCGTAATGAACGGGTGTTCCGCTGCCGCAGTAACAGCGAGGAATACTCGGGTACTCCTGAGCGGAGACCAGTAGTCGTATTCATGAAGCGGCGGGATCGGGAAGGCAGGCGATGCCTTCCCGCTCCCGCCGCATCCCGCTCCCGGCTTCCCACAACCCGGTCGGTATTCATGAACCGCCGGGAAGCGGGAACGACCGCGACGCGCGAGTTAGATTCGCAGCGGAGGCGGGAATTGCAACATTTCAAAAACCAATTTCTCAAATTACCGTTGTCTCAGCCAGGAATGAGCGGATAACGAAATTTTGAGACTCGGATAACGGATAATTTTGCCTAAAAATGGCCGGGTAACGAAAAAACGGATAACGAACAAGCAACAAAAATTAAAGCTGGCTTTAAATTGCTCGAATCTCAACAGAATATCAGATATTCACGGACTGTTAAGTTATGTGCCATCTCTCACCATTAAAAGTATTTTGAAGAAAAAAGATGAACTGTTACCGAGCTTATCGACGAGAAAAGTGGCACGATCCCCAATAGAGAAACCCTTTTGCCACTCCACTCGGCTGATGTTTCGGCACAACCACCTTCTTCAGTGGCTGGAGAGAACAAGGACAGCTTAAGAAACTACTCGTTTATAGATCATTTCACAACACAAATTGCATTTTAAAACTTTTCCTTTTTTGAAGTTAAAGAGGCCGATCGCGAGGATGGATGCGTAAAGCAACCTAAATGATCTTTTGGAAACAATCGAAATGCTGATAAGCCACCCTTGCAGTTAGACAATAGCGAGATTCATTCAATTCTTATTTACCTACATTTGCCTCGACCCGACGGTAAATTATTCGCCTGTCGCCTGCTTTCACATTGTCGGATGGGGAGTTTTACTCATCAGTCAACTAATTTTTCCTTCTTCAAAGCTTAATTAAAAAATGATTTTAGGTGAGTAATTTCTTTGACTCTTTTTTCTTTTCCACGCTATGAACAATCTCCTCGACTGTGTGTCTCGTGAGCGGCCGCATTTCCTGGCGATCTCAGCTAAGTTTCTCGTTTACCTGTTTTATTTGTCTTTCGTTTTGAGTTCTGTATAGGATTTTTTTTCCTGTTACGCATTTTTGTTTGTTTTGAACTAATTTGCTTTTAATAACATCCTTTTCCTGTACATCTCCGTTTACGTAGTGGGTTTTGGCGCCGTTTCATTGATTTTTCTCATTTCGTCAATAGGTCACCATGTCTCAACGTGCAAAGAACAACAAGAGAGCTTCTGTGCCATCTGCTAAGATGTGTAGCAAGAGCCAGGAACTCACTGACAACATTGGGCAGTCCTCTACTCAGGAGGATTTTGCTAGGTTGTCAGTGAGTGAGCTCATTAATGAGGTTCTCGTGAGGAATAGGGACCCCGTTATTGAAAAAATCATGTATGCGCTAATATCGAAACTACCTCAGGAGATGTCCGAACAAATCGAGGTGGAAAAAAAGGAGAGAAGTATTGTTATTGAGTGGCTCCCTGAGGCTGCCGGAGATCTCTCCCCCTCGGCTAAGCAGCGCGACCTCGAGGAAAAGGTGAGTGAGGTTTTCGATATTCTAGATCTCGAATGCCGCCCCTTGGAGGTATATCGCATGGGAAAACAGGAACGCGGACGTATTCGTAAGGTAAAGGTAGTATTACCCTCGAAGTCGCACTGGGCAGCTGCCCTTTCAAATTCTTGGAGGCTTCGGGGGTCTGCTACTTTCAGCAGGGTTCGCGTTCGCCGCAGCATGTCATCCGAGGAGCGGCAGCGAGAGTATGAATTGAGGCAGGAATGCAGGGAAAGGAACAAGCAGTTAAACGACCGCGTCTGGGTGGTATACCGTGGAGAGTTGAGGCGGATCGAAGACCTTCCTAAGCGGAGGGATTCGGGAAACGCATGACTGGACACGGTGTACCACCCACTGCCTTGAAATGCTTTCTGTTCAATGCCCGTAGCCTAGCGAACAAACTACACCACCTTCACTTATTTTTGTCAAGCTACGAACCAGATTTGTTGTTTGTTACAGAAACTTGGTTTTCTAGCAAAATATCGGACTCTGAAGTTTCTGCTGATTCTCCCTATAAACTGTTCCGAAAGGATCGCAAGGGTCGCAAAGGCGGCGGTATCTGCTGTTTAGCCAAGAATACGCTTAGTTCAATTGCTGTTAATGTCCCTGCCTGCCTCAATTCTGACATCCTTAGTCTTGATGTATTTGATTCTACTCTTATGGTAGCTTTCAGAGTAGTTTTGGTATATCGACCACCAAATTCAAGCGCTTATGATGATGATGCCCTTATAGATTCTCTGCTAGAATTGTGCCTCTCCAGCAATCACTTGATTGTTCTGGGTGATTTTAACCTTGACATTGATTGGGCTCACTGCAACAGACCTCTCAGCCAGAACATGGTAAAGTTCGTGGAATTTTTTGAATGTTGTGGTTTAGCCCAACAAGTGAGGAAACCTACCCGAGGTGATGCAATTCTTGACATAGTCTTGGCTTCAACACCAATCCTTAAAGACACTGTCGTTCTTCCCCCTTTTGCATCATCTGATCATAATACAGTCGGTTTTGAAGTTCATGCGCCGTTGATGAACCGAAGAAATTTACCTCTTCCAAACTTTTCTAAAGCTGACTGTTTCGGTTTAGAGCGCTATTTCAATTCCATAGATTGGTGGATAGTTTTTCAATCCTATGTAAACACTGATGATCTATATAAAAGATTTTGCAACGTCGTTTACTCTGGTTTAGCAAAATTCGTACCGTTTGATACAAAAGATATTCCTGTAAGCCGCTATCCGAAACAGATTTTCAATCTTATAGCACAAAAATCACGTCTGTTTAGCTATTTGAAAAATCCTCTTCTTCACCCACAATATAAGAAGGTATGCCAAGAATTGGATCACCACTTGAGGAGGTTTTTGGCCTATAAGGAAAAGCTTGCCTCTAGGACATACAACAAAAAGGCGTTGTTTTCTCTTATACGATGCAAGCTAAAGACCCACGCTGACCTTCCTATTCTAAAAGATGAAACGGGGACTCTTTATGCAGCTGATGATCAAAAGGCAGAAGCACTCGCGAACTATTTTGCTTCTGTTTTCACCTCAACTTCTGAAGAGGAACCAAATTCTTCTAGTTCGATGGAGCAAATAGACACGACTGATTATTTGGTCGCAGATAATATGAACGAGATCACCATACGAGCAAGAGATGTACTAAAGGTAATGGAGGGGCTAAGATGCTCTACATCGGTACCATTCGACGGTATTCCGCAAATAGTCTTCAAGAAATGTGCTCGTTCGCTTTATAAACCTTTATCAATGATTTTCAACGTTTCTCTGATTTATGGTGAGGTTCCCGAAATTTGGAAAGAGTCTATTATAACCGCAATTCCAAAGAGTCCTAAATCCGTGCTACTTTCTTCGTTTCGACCGATAAGCATAACTCCTACCCCAATAAAGGTCATGGAAAAAATATTGCGAGAGAAGCTGATCTCACTTCTATTCAAGAACAGATCTATTCCTGTCCAGCAACACGGGTTCACTGCCGGTGCTTCCACGGCCACTCAACTGTCGGACTCCATTTTTGACTGGAACCTTGCAATAAATAATGGAGATTCTGTTGATATCATTTACTTCGATTTGTCCAAAGCTTTCGACAAGGTGTGTCATAAGAAACTTCTAGCCAAACTTTATCAAGAGGGCATTAGGGGATCTCTTCTAGCATGGATTCGCTCTTATTTGAGTGGGAGACATATGCGTGTTAAGGTGGGAAACTCCTTTTCTAGTTGCTATGATTGTACAAGTGGAGTGCCTCAGGGAGGTGTATTATCTCCGATTTTGTTCCTTGTATATACTTGCGATCTTCCTTCCTGTTTAATTACAGATCCTTGTGTGAAGGTGGAAGTGTATGCTGATGATATAAAGATTTACGGCGCTTACAATGGTGGCAATAAGGCTCAGGTCTATCAAGCTTTATCTCAGTCCATCAACAATATGATGGTGTGGGCCAACGCTTGGGAGCTACCTGTGAATCTTTCGAAAACATCAGTTTTTCATGTTGGAAATTCGGACAGTAACGAGTACTGTTTCAACAACTGTGTTCTAACCTCCATATCAGAAGTACGGGATCTTGGAGTGTTTCTAGATCGTGGGTTAACATTTGAAAAACACATTGATACAGTTGTGCAAAAAGCTTTTGCCACACTTTTCCTGATTTGCAGAAATATTAAGTGTGATGACCACTCTATACTGATCACTCTATATAAATCGTTTGTCATTCCTATTCTAGAGTACTGTTCTAATGTTTGGAGTCCTTTTACCAAAAAGTCTCAAACCAAAATTGAAAAAGTGCAAAAGGCCTTCACAAAAATTCTATTTTATAGATGCGTACGTACTCCAAACGATACACGAATGATTCCCAACTATGAGGAAAGGCTTAGACTTTTTAACCTCAAAAGCCTGTTTTATAGGCGTGTTTTCAGCGACCTAGTTTTCTGCTTTAAAGTACTAAAAGGCGAATCAAGACTTAAAGCTAGCAAATATTGGACGTTCTTGCCAACGCTGGGTCACCGTAATTACTACCGTTTTCACTATCCTAGGGTGAAAAAGAGATGTCGTGATAAAGTGTTCAATTCGCTTTTTTACCGTGGCGCTCGCTGGCTACAAATGTTGCCTGCAAGCTTATTAGAATCGCCAAATGCCAATGTTTTTCGTAGTAGGTTGAGGAAAATAAACCTACTCTCGACGCTGCATTTAAAGGACATTTCATGAATACATGCATCATTGCTTTCCTTTTTTGGCAGGTTTTACTTCCGTTTTACTTTTATTTACTTTAAAAAAACTTACTTTGGTTTTTTTGTGTTGCTAAGTGTTTTTTGTTCACTTGTTGTTTGATTCATACTTTACTTTAAGTTACTAATCTGGTTTCTGTATTGATGAATAATTAGTTCCCCCAATGTTATCTGATTTCTGGCATTATTGTTTACTCAATTTCCTTAACACTTTTCTTTGCTGTCCTTGGTTTTTTGTCAATCGTAATGCCTTTGTAAACTCATTTGCCACTTTTCCACTGCGTCCCCTAGCAGCCGTCATGTGGGCTCCAATGGGAGCGGCGGACCTACTAAGATGGTATCCGGAGCCGTTCTCCCTTGCGACTTGCAGTGTTGGCGGGCCACTGCTCGTGTCCCATTGAACTGCCCACTCCATAAACCTTTGTTTCTGCGTTTTCCTCTTCCTTTATTTCTAAGTCGACCCCTGTTAGTCAATTTTTTCTTGTGAGCTATCATCACTAAACGCTAGGTTGAGTTAATGAGGAGTTTAGTTGTTTGCTTTTGTTCTCATTTTCTAAAGATCGTTGCCTTGTTTTCACCGTGTCCATGTTTATTAACTGTTGATCATGGCGCACTATATAGTGCAAATAAATAAATAAATAAATAAATAAACAATCAAGTTGCCCAGAACCATCAACCGAATAAGGTCTGCATAATCAGCCTGGTTCCACAGCATGAGAACCACTACTGTTGTTCGACAGTATCGCTATATCTGAGGTAGTCGAACGCGGAACTGTCTGGGATGCATAAAGTAATTTATAACAATTTAATTTATAATTTATAACAAACAATTTATAATAATTGGACGCAATTTATAACTGCACCATTTAAATTTTTAATTTTGCCGCATGTAATTATATCGAACGTATAGATCGCCGTGTGGGAATGCCCCGTTGTTGGTGCAGTCACCTTCGTGGCGTTCTATCCGTTCACTCGTTTCTTCGATTTCTACGATACTTCTGCGTGCCACGCAGGACGTAGCGCACAGCGTTGGACGTGCGACCATTAGGTTAAATTAATCCTCCATACTCTCTAAAGATGAGACGAAGGCAAACTACAAGAAGAAATGGCTGAAGGGTTGTGCGTCGAAGACTTTTGGAACTACATTACTATTGAAGAAATAATTTCTAATTTACACATACCTTCAGTTTTATTTTTATATTATTGTTTATTAGAAGTCCAATCCTACTTCGCTGACGATGTCTCCTTTTCCACGCAGGACCTGCTCGTAAAATGTCCACCGACTGGCAATGGGAATGGATAAGAAGTGATATTGCGATATCCCGTAGAAATACAGTGCGTGGCGCATCCGACGAAAGAACAACTCATCGTCAATGTTTCAGATTAATTATGTGATTTCTTTCCAATCAAGTAAGTGATAGTAGCCGGACCTCCCCCCTCCTCAGAAGATGGCCCAGGAAGATGTTACGAGACATATGGCGAAGATAGCCCCCCCCCTCCGTGAAGACGACTTTCGATGGCAAAATCGCCATCGAAATTCTATTTCTTGCAATTGCACACGCCACCTCATTGACGGCTTCCCGGCGTTCCCGACCGGTTGAGTGCGGGTAGGCCGGGAGCCTCCCCTTACTTCCCGGCATGTTCGTGAATACGAACTTTTGCCTCCCGCCACGCTCGCTTCCCGCGGGAAGCCTTGAACGTTCCCGGGAACGTTCATGAATACGGCCGCAGGTCCGCCCACATTCCACGTCCCGCTGCCTGCTGGAAAGTGTGCACGCTGCTTTAGGCGCCTTTTATACTTGCGCCGCCCCGCGGCGCGGCGTGATGATCGGCATGGCTATCGATTTTTCGCGCCGCGAGGCGGCGCCGCTTCGCTTCTATACTCCGCCGCCGCAAAACACCACACTTGACGGAATTTTGGGTTACGGTATTCGGCGAATCGCGCCGCTGAGGGGAAGGGCGCGGCGCGGCGCGATCAGCAGCGGCTGACTCGGTGTAGGGTGAGAGATTTCACCTTTTCCACCAAACTTCTCCTATTGGGAAGGAGGAGGGGGTATTTAGGGTGCTGATCACGAATCTGACACCGTTTTTTGATGTTACAAGCGATTACTAGGTTTGGATGATTAGGGAGTTTTAGCGAAATCGGTGACCATGACCTTAGCCCGTACCTTCTGTGACCTAGGAAGAGAGTGGAGATCTGTACACATTCACAAAGCTTCATATACCATGCTAAAGATATGCTTAGTGCACAGTGACCTCAGAATGGCCATATAAGGAGTGGTTTAGTGTCGTTTGCATTGCAGGGTATTCAAATTAATCCCACTCTCACCAGTTTCAACCGTAGGTTGAGCGGACGACTTCGACTCCAGGCTTAGCAGAGGATTTGTCGCTCCCCATAGGAATCCCACGACAAACGTTGACAAGATGCCAGAGGAATCCTTTCTCTTTTGCTCCCTCAATGATACATGGACCGTTTCCGGAGCACGGGCGTAATGCGCAGAAGGCTGACGCTCCCCTTCCTAACTGCAATCGCGCAGCGACGCGTCAATTCGGAGCGCGGCGCGACTGGCCGCGTCGCTCCCCAAATTGACGCGCCGCGTCGCGGCGTGAGTATAAAAGGCGCCTTAGCGCAAAGGTCATCGGCGGCAGCCAGTTGCCTCGGACTTGGAGCGTGTGTCGTCATCTGGCGCATCGTCGGCGTGCTAAAACACAGACAAGTGGTTTGTAATCGGCGAGAGTCGTATTATTAATCTCTAATGTTAGAGAGGATTACACAGAAAGTTGTGCTAATTAGAGGACCGATTAGGGTTAATGAAGGTGTGGGAGTTTGCCGCATACATATGCATGGGGTTGCGAAGTGGTTTTTAGCGGTTTAAGCGTTTCTGATGTGTCTTTTATTTATACTGCGTATCAGGTGACTATGGTGGTAGATATTTAGTGTAACAGTCTTAATCCATGCAAGAAGAAGTAGATATACGTTTTGGATAAGTGCTTCTTACATAAAGCATCAAAGTACTTGTGTTCTTTACAACTGATTCTGTTACAACGTTTTTAGGTGTGAAACTATACGCAAACGAAAACATTGCTGTCAGTCGAATAAAAATCGCGACGTCTTGAACGAGGGCATGGCGCCCTTCTTTTAGCACGCAATGGTTGCCCCTTTGCCCTTTAAAACAAGCACTAAAAAATATTTTTCTTTGAAAAGAGAATTTTATAGAACTTCAAACAATGTCTCACTTATTGAGCAGTTGAATTAAAACTTCAAAAAAAGTAATATTCACCTTTCCTTAAACAGAAAAATATTCTAAGCTTTTTCGAGAGTTTCTAGCTTAACGTGGAAGGAACACGTTTTGATTTGAAAGGTATTCAGTTTGATTTCAAAATTGTTACGTTTGTATGAAAGAATGTCCAATTTGTCGCGAATATTCATGAAAAGCAGTGCGATAGACTTTTTACAGGTTTCACAATGGTACGCAAATATAACCAAGGGCAGTGTCGGAGTTTACAATAGTTTTATAACACCAGATCATTTAAACTCTTCATAATGCTAAAGAATAGACTACATATTTCAAAGTGAGGAGTACCAGTATACCAATAACTTGAGTCTCTACTAAGGAAGAGCTTGACGCAATGAATTCATACGTGTTAGACTACTATAACTGAAAAATTCTACTACAGTAAAGGATAAAGTACAGCGGATGAAGGCCGAACAAATCTCCTACATACTTCTACGGGATATCGTCGACGAAACTTGAGCGACTGCTTGGTCAGTACAACACAGAGCGTCTCAAATGAAATGCACTATTTGAAAGGTGATACCTTTGTTCAAAGTAAAGGCTGTGAAGAAGTTAAGAACTCATATCAAATCCTGAGAAAACAGAAATTTTCTGACATATGAGCGGCATGGGATGCGCCATGCGCTCGTTTGTAAGTTTGCATTTTACACACCACTGATTGTGTTTCGCTTGAATATATGTTATAAATTCTTCACAAAGTGGCCGTTTCGATTGATTTGCCTTCCTTTTGGGGTTTAAAATTTAAAAACACACTCTATGGTTTGCGGAAAACGCAGGGTATCCCAAAAAATGCAGGTACTGTTTGAAACGTACAAACATTGCTGCTAGTGAAGTATTTGAAGATGTTTGAGACTCAAATAAAGGCGCTGGGTAACGACATTACTGGCTGCAAATAGTCAATATTGGGCTATGCTCCTGCCCGAAACCTTGCACTTCAGACTCTTCAGACAAAAGGTGCATGGGCTGAATGCCTGTTACAATTTTTTACTACCTGGCTAGATTAACCTGTGCTGTGCTACTTTTACCGTTTAAAACTTGACAATCTCAGACATTCGCGCACCACTAAAGCATAACCAATAGCACCACTAACGGCCCGAAGGAGGCCTTGCTGCACAATAGCACCACGTGCTGCATTGTGCAGCAAAGCGCCAAGCAGTGGTGGGATAGTGATGCATTCTGTAGCACCACTGCTGCGGAGCGTGCAGCAGTGATGCTATTGTGCTGCAAAGCGCATCGATCGCGTTGCAGCACGGTGCGCTATTGTGCTGCAAATTCTCTCTCGGGTCGTTAGTGGTGCCTTTGTGCGCCGGTTGTGGTGCCCCGTTAGTGTTGGAGTAGTGGTGCAGTTTTGCAGTGGCAACTGCGATCCAATGCGCGTGCGTGCGCAGTCGCGCGCCGGCGCGTGCGCGGCAGGATTTCGAACCGCCATTTGTAGTTCCCCGCCGGTCAGCGCGGTATCGTGGTTACTTTTCGTTTTTCCGTTCGGTGTGCCTCCTCTCTCTACAGGATTCGGGGACAGATTCGGTCGAGTCCCAGAGTGACGTGGAAGTATTACAGTAGCATTTGGCTGCAAATCGGGCCGGGGGGGGGGGGTGAACATGGCCTGCCGTGGCCTGCGGCGGCGAGTGCACTTACATTCGTTGCATGTATACGTGCAGCGAATGTAAATGCAGTCTTATATCATTGTCTCGAATACATATTCGTGTGTGATATGCTTCCGGTTGGGGAAGGGAAGAAACTCCAGGGTGCAGGCAATTTTAACACGGACGCGTCAGTGGAGGCACACCCTGGAGTCCCTTCCCTGCCGAAATCTGTCCTCTCCTCCGCGTCAGCGGTCTCGTGGTTTCTTTTCGTTTTTCCGTTCGGTGTGCCTACTCTCTCTAGAGGATTCGGGGACAGATTCGGTCGAGTCCCAGAGTGACGTGGAAGTATTACAGTAGCATTTGGCTGCAAATCGGGCCGGGGGGGGGGGTGAACATGGCCTGCAGTGGCCTGCGGCGGCGAGTGCACTTACATTCGTTGCATGTATACATGCAGCGAATGCAACGAGTGCATTTGCATTGCAACTTTTTCGTCTGGAAGGGGTAACGGTGGAATCCCTGTCGGGGGTGGGGCACTCCATTATGAACTGTTAACGGTAGCTACGCATCAATACATACAACACACAATATAACATATGAATGCCTTGACTTACCTGTACCCTCCCTTTGAAATGCCCGAGCATTACGCTGAAATATTAAAAAGTTTTACTACGGAACTATGGGTAGGCTACGGTAGTGATCCAAAACTCTATTTACTTTGGAAATAGATCGCAAAACGCTACCCACTAATTGGTTAAGGTAATAACGTTGCATTAATGAATTTTTGCAGCTTTATAGTATTGTAATTGTTCCAGGTTTCTGGTCAATTTACTGTGTTTCATTACTCCCTCCCCCCCCCCCCAACTAGAATAGCAATTTAAAAAACCGATTCTTGTATTAGAAGGACAGCAATTTGTAAGGTAAGCATATATATTATTTATATATTGTGGTGCATTGTATGTGTTGATGCGTAGCTACCATTAACAATTCATAATGGACTAGCCCCCCCCCCGAAAGGGATTGCACCATTTGTCCTAGGTTTTCCCAGGGAACGCTGCAGCTTCGAAACTCCCAGCAAATAAAATTAGCCCTTCAAGAACACTATTAGCAATTTCGATGGAAGGCGTTCAGCTGTGTCCTTTGCAGTCTCTTGAAATGGTTCCGCGAATTACACTGTCTTACTGCATTGTGTAGAATGTCTTATCGATTGTCTGGGCACCTCATGCCATTGTTTAGACCAAATAGCCCTTCAAACTGCCTTCATGGCAGATTGCCTCACGCAGAAGAATAATGCGAAGCGCATACCACGTATGCGCCATGCATTATTCTTCTACCAGATCTGTACATATGCCAGAAGAAATTCTGAATTAACCGGTTTCGAGTCGACGTCGCTCTTGCACGGCTCGCTTGTGAATGGCACACAGACCAACATAACATTGTTGTTGTTGTTGGTCTATGTGCGATGCGATTCCGTGTTTTGAGCGCGTCGCTTATTCAAGGCCTTATTTATAAAGCGGGCTGTCTGTGCGCGTAAATTAGGGTGTGTAATGTGCCACTGCACACAGCTGCCTCATGACACCGTATTTTTTCTTCGTTTTTCGTTTTGTTTTTCCACCCCTACACTGGGATTCTGCTGGAAGGATAGAAAACCCAAATACGAGAAATGGTCAACAAGCCAACTCCACGCCCCCCCCCCCCCAGCCCGCCAACCCTTTGTGTGTTTGCACATAACATACCATACTGACGCGCGCAGTCGGCTATATTTATATATAAGACTTTCAGTAAGCGTTCAGTAAGCGCCGGGCACCAGGAGAGACACAGGGATGGCTGGTATACTGCCCATGCTGCCTCCACCGCCACCTGCGAGGAAGCGGTCTATGAATGCTCTCACAGGTAGTCTTTGTTGTCGGTGCTGGTGCTGCTGCTGGTACTCTCGACTTTCAGCAAGTTTGCCTCCGCTTCCAAAAGCGCCTCGTCTGGACGTGCCGACAACTTCAAGACGGAGCAGTGAGCGATCGGCTGATCACTCAGACGCTGACGATCGGCACTGCGAGGAATCAAGAGGAGGGAACGGCTCTCCTTCGACACATTCGCCTGAGAGGACTGATTTGGAGAATCGACAAGCTCCCGGTACGTTATCAGAACGGCTATCACTGTTTCGTCCTGTTCTTTTAGCCGAAAAATGGGCCGTTAAGGTGATTCATTTGTCGGTTAGAAGAGTTACTTCTGTCTTCCTGTTCCTTTAGCCGAAAAATGGGTCGTTAAGGTGGTTCATTTGTCGGCTAGAAGAGCTACTAGTGCCATCCAGCTTTTTGTTCTAGGACCGAACCAAAAGGCTGTGTACTGTGCTGCGTTTAAGCTACATTTCGGAGTTCCGTCAGATGGGGAGCCTTATTTTGCTGATTTTTGTGCGATCCAAACTGGCATATCTACAGGACGAACAGTTAGCCGTTTCTTAATTTAGTTTTTTAATTTTATCGGGTTGTAAACCTTTGAGGGACATTTCGGCGCCAATGGGGGGGGGGGGGTTACGAATGGAGAACCACTCAGTAGTTCTCCATTCGTAAGCCCCCCCCCCCCCCCAATTTGTGCCACCATTCAATGCAGGGTGACCCCCTTCCCCCCCCCCCGACCCAATTAGCGCCGGCATGCCTATCGTGTTTTTCGAATTTCGAATTTTCTCCTTTCCAATGTTCTTATAGGAACGTTGGAAAGGAGAAAATTTTTAAGCCATCTTCACTCTTCCGGCCTCAATGAAGTCTAAGATAGCTCCAAAGTTTTTTGAAATGTGACTTTGGGACATGAAGCTGCTGTGGAAAAATACTCAAAGGTTTACAACCTAATAAATTCTCGTTTTTATTTCGATTTGGTTTCTTTATTTACTCGAATTCGTGTGGTTAACAAAACTTGAAAACAAACACTTAACAAAAATTTAACACAATTGTACTTAACAGAAATTGAACACAAGAAAATAATTTAATTAGCAATAGTTGAGCTGTGGGCCGAGTCTAAGAAACTGTGCGACGATATCTGGCGAGCGTACGATTACCAGAAATCCTACTTCTGTTGTCTGTGTGATAGACTTCTGGCAAATCACAGAGCGTTCTGCTCCCACGAGGAGTGTCGGCTTAGAGGGTATTCATTGTTTTGGTGAATTCACAATGCGTTAGTTTCTGCACCATCGCTTTCAGAGTAACTCCCAAGAGAGCGCAGGACCTCAAGCGAATTAGCGTGCACAGTATAAGTATAGCTCCACAATTTGATATCATACTGAAGCGGGTTATAGACAGTCTCATCTCAGTTCATCGCAGAATTCACAATGTACGTAAGTTAGATATTCACGTTAGTAAAGGGATTTCATAAACAATGACATCCCTTCTAGCGTTCTACCGGCTCTGTACGTCACAATGTCTCCGATTTTCCGGCTTATGAAAGGGACATCGAATCTGACGAAGAGTTTGCGTCCAAGAAAATACGAGTTGTTCTCACTATGAATTTCGACGGTGTTCTGTTCAATAAGCTGACGAGGTTTGGCATTGCCACTACAGCGGAGAACTCAAACTTCTTGATTTGGCTTCGGTTGCAGATCTTAAGCATGGCCAATATATATCCGTTTGGAGGGGCTCCTGTTTAACATGAAGAACGACCCCGAGAACATGATATTGCCTGCGATAACCTTCTTGAGAAAAACCCCGACGGAGGAGCTTCTGCGCAGTTTATTCTTTCGGTATTGTCCATCCTGTTGCATTCGTAAGTATTAAGGAGGCTTACATGGAACGATTTTTAGACTGAAGGAGGAACTCCGCACCCTGAAGGAGGGTGGTGTCAGAGTCCAAGATTCGACACGAACTCTGTGGACGTGCTACCCTCAGATTTTAAATGGAGTTATCGATTTCGCTGTAGGTCGCCATTTGTAGCATATAGCATATAGCATAGCATATTTATCTATAGCAAAGTAGGGTAGGTATAACTTCTCCACCCTAGGGTATGCGGACTATTTACAAATGTCCTCGCTGGCTGTCGGACCAGGGCTGTCACCTTTGCATAGCCAAAGGAGAGCGCATGGGACGTTCTGTCTCCTGGTGTATAACGGCGCCGTCGATATGGAACAAGCAAACGCATGCCAGCATCCTCCGAGACGCTGAGGCGAATCAAAACGGCTTAGGAAGTGATCACTGGACTATATTTTGTATGACTTCTACACGAAACGATTCTCTGTAGGTCTCACGCAGATGATGGATTTCTTCACAATGGAGCGTTGCAGAGTCGATGCTCTTCACGCTTTGTCGGAAGGTGTCTCATGCGACCTCTTCAGGGGTGAGCAGACCTACATTTATGCTTGTGGAAGTCCTTGCAAGGTCCCACAGCTTGCAGAAATGTTGTCTCCTAAACGGCGTGTTCCCGAGCTGAAGATATCCACTGCGTCCAAAAAGCTTCTATCTGAAGCTTTGGAATCGGCTAGAAACTACACCTACGCGGCCAAGTTTGTGCTCGGGTTGAAGGATTTGTCTAAGTGCACGGCGTCGTAGAAGGATGCGGTGAGAGATGCGCTATAATACGCTTCTCCAGTATGACGGTCAAACATGCCCGTTGCATTTAGATCATGTTCCTGATGTTCCCTTTGGTGGCCACAAAACGAATGTGCGCTGAGGACTGCGGAAGTGCCTGCGTCTTGATATATTGGGCACTTGTTCGCTCCCTCCAAAAGAATAGTGAACTAACGTCGGAAACCATGAGTCGAATAAGAGAGTTAGCTAATGCGCTCACTCTGGCGCTCAGTGTCGAAGCAGCTGTTTACATTGAAACTTCATGTAAGCGGGCATTTCTCTTTCATCTGGACATATGTTTCGGTAACATTTGTTTGAATTATTGTGTTTTCAGTGCGTGATTGATCATTCATGTTTGGAGGATTTACAAGATGTTAGCACCGCTTACCAGTGGTCGGCCAAGGGGTTTGAAAAAATGCACCGTACACTGCAACTTCGTCACAGCCAAAGTGCCACTAACTGTGAAGAGCTGTTAAGGAAAAAGTGAGAATGGAAAGACAGTCGACACCGAAGCAAGTAAACTAATAAACTGTACTTTAGCTTTGTTCTCCGCCGAGAGCTCAATGAGCTGTTAAGGATAGAAATTTGCCGATCAGCTGAGCCATGCTGCTCTCGTCTCTATCAAAAAATCCGAGGCGACGCAGTGAAGAGGTGGGACTTAGATTAGGCCATTGAAAACTGTGTTACAATGTAGTTTCCCCATGTAGGTTCCCCGCGTTGGTTCGTTTGACGTCCGGTTGGTATATACCTACCAACTCCGAAATAAGGGATGTGCGACCAGAGCATGCAGGCGAGATCCAGCGACTTCTTTGCCAACAATACAACTTGAGGTTGAACTAATCTTTTCCTGCCTCATGCTTATACATGGAGGTTACTCATGATATGATGGAGACATTGTTTAGTTCGCGCTTGTGCTATGCGTCCAAGGTCTACACATCGCATTATTATTGGACACGGAAGAAGGATACAAGATCGGATGTTCTCTATCTCAACGTGAATGGCAATGCGATCTTTGGATCAGTTGTACTTTTCGCCTACGAGGCGCATGGAGAATGTGTAGTTCTTCTTGAAGAACTCGTCACAGACGACCCGTTCGCGGGGCTCTTCTCTGAGTTGAGAACATCTCAACACCAAGCCTGCCTTCAGGCGGTTGTTGCGACAGATACTGTTCGCAGATATAACAATTTCTTCTATAAGGTGATTGGAAAACGTATGCGGTTATTTAATGCGTATTCCATTGTTTCCGCAGCACTACTGATTTATTTTGAGGACGAAGTTTATGTTTCACGACTATGAGTTGAATAAACGGCTGAACTTGAGCGGCGGTTGTTAATTTGGGTTGGAGCCCTGCACTATCGCATTGATGATGAACTTCTTTGTACTCCGTGGAAGTGGAATTTGTTCCAGAAGCATTCCGTTTCATAGAATGGACGATTACGATGATTCCTATTGTCCGAATGGCGATATCGTAAGCTTGGTCGGCTGCTCGGTTGATCCTGAGACGTATCCTGGTCCTTCGGCGCGCTCATCACAGTGCACCGGTGACTATTCATGAAGGAGATGTGTAGTCTAATTTGCGCATGAGCGATGTGAGTTTAGCGAGTTCTTCCTCGAGCTGGTCGTCATCGCAGGAGCGGTTGGTCGTCGACGATGGTTCCGATGTTTCCCCGACTTTCGAAGGAGGTTCAAATGTCGAAACAAGTTCTGCCAGCGGTACACTTCGGCTCCTGATTTGAACATTCCATTAAGAAACCAATCTTGCACATTCTCTAGATTACGCGAACGCCATTCTTCGCACGAAGCCCCTCTCTCTGGCTGATGTGGGAGAGCTCGTGTTGAGAAGCAGCGATTTCGAATGCGAGGCATGTGGCGTGAAAGCCTTACCCCTCCTTTCAATACCGATAATCTTCGAAGAGTTTATAAACTTTAGCAGATCGTGGCAAATCGGTAGAAGGACTCTCGCGTCAGCCTCAGCGAGCTGAAACACATCCAGATGGCCCTACAACACCTGCCCCGTCATCCGATACTGTCGTGCAGTCGATGCAAGAATTGCTTCTGAAGACGTGTTCGATCGCGACAGGACTGGCCATGGTTGTAGGACTTCGGTCGCAATTACATACCCCCTACCCTCAGCTAGCTCCAGTAATTCAAATTTGCCTTGCAGCTCGATCATGTGCTCGTGAACACTGCCTCTTTGAGAACCGATATTGCCCAGACGTCAGCCCACATGCACGTGCTCGCGCGTTTAAAGCTTCCCGACGACACGGTGCTCTTTTAAATTTGACGAAAAGATGGACCATTGCCGCGAGCCCTCCATTCAAGATGGTTCTTCTTGTGCGTTCCCTTCCGTCTCGTGAGAGCAACGTTCACAGATTACACAAATTGTAGGAAAACGACTTGAAATCCTTGATGACTCACTGGAAAATACCCGCGAGAGCCGACAAACGTGATCACGTGACACACTGCACAGATTTCGCACGCATGTATTTCGCCACAGTAAGTGATTTTCACAAAGCATCTTTACCTGCTTTCGCACTGCGAATCCTGGTTTGACACTTTTATAGGCTTGCGACCCTGTTGAAGAGGTCAAGAAATACGCGGTCCGCGTGTCGGGAAAGCACGCTAAAGATCCGAGGAAGATGGATTTGCCCGCCAATATAAGAGACACACTAATTAGTAAGCCTACTGTGTTCGTAGAAAACAGAACAGCCGATTTCAACTGATATTATTAAGAGTGTTTCTTGGACGGCCTTAAAATGGGGCAGCCTGAGCTCGACCGAATGCCTGATGAGTTGGCGGCCCAACCTACTCAGTAAGTATAATTCGACTAGTCAAAAATTAGTTAATTAATTAGTAATTCACTGTGTCTTCGCCGCAGAAAACCGAATTACAGATTCTGGTTGGATCTCGGCCCAACAAATGAAAGTAGAGCAGCTAAGCTCCTCGAAAGGCAGGCCACACGGGATGCGTGGACCAGTGCACTGAAATCTGCGCTGGGAAGGGCTCTGTAGGTCTCAACTTGTCTTATCAAAAGTTCACACTCAAACCTCGTAAACTACTTAAATTACTGCACTTTCAGGAACAACGTGAGCCAGTACGTTAAGAAAGGCAATGCGCTTGTTCCCGTAAGTGATCTTTTCACTTACTACACTATAAGCTAAATATATCTGCATACTATATACACACACGCATCTTATTATTTAATTTTTCAGAAGAAGAAGAGCAGGAACGCTAATGATTGATTTTTGTATGAAAATAGTGTTTTATTCCTGTGTAGTTTTATGAATCTCTGAAGTCTCCCATGAGAACTTTCGTTTTCTGAATTTGTGAGAAAGATTTCAGACTGTAGAGATTGTCTCCCGTGTGAACTTTGAAATTTCCTTCATTTGTGAGAAAGATTTCAGACTTCAGAGATTCTCTCCCATGTGCACTTCAAAGTTTCCTGAATTTGTGAGAAAGATTTCGCTTCAGAAGTATTTTTTGTGAAGTTTTGTCGATTGGTAAACTTCCGCTTGTGAAGTTACAACTTTTGGTGTGAAGTTAATGTAGTGAATTATTTTTGTGAAGTCTGCTCAATTTCTGAACTCCCGGTTATCAAGTTAGAACTTTTGTTGAGAAGTTCCTGTACTGTTATTGCTGCTCTTCGATTTTCTTCAAGAAACTGCTCTTTCTAAATGTTCACATGATGTTCGTTGTAAATGTTGAAAACTGAAGTAAATATATTGATATATTGATTCAATAAATATTTTGATTGTAAATATATTGATTTTAATGTTTATTGATTTTTCGGAAGGGGGAAATAAGTCCCTTGCAGAGAGGGCTGTGGCGGGCGGCGGGCAATGCCTTAGGGATAGGAGGGTCCCGCGCAGAAGGGGAAGCGGCCTTATCACGACAGGGCCGCGTCCCCTTATGCACGGGACCCTCCTATCCCTAGGGCATTGCCCGCCGCCCGCCTCAGCCCTCTCTGCAAGAGCTCCCCTTGCAGCACAATAGCACCACTGCTGCAAGTCCCTACCTCCTTATCCCCAATTGGGGATAGGAGGAGACCTCCCCTTGCAACACAATCGCACCACTGCTGCAAGCCTGCGCCGTTCAATTTGCAGCACAATAGCGCTCTAGAAGCTATTGTGATGCGTTCTGACTCCACGCTGCCGCACGAAAGCCACACATGAGGGTTTGTATTCGAGCTGTCACTCGGTCACTGGCGACTTCGTGCGCCGGTTATTTATTTATTTATTTATTTCTGTACGATGCATAAGGCATACGTGATATAGGATGTAGTACAATACAAAACACCAATACAGGAAGAACAACTGTTAAATCTAGAAATGTAAAAGCTTGTTTCTAGCCATGTGCTTGAACAGCCTGTAATGTGCCGACGATCGAGGGACACAGGAGTTTGGCGAGATAAAGCTGGAACCAGCTCTACACGTGAAACTACATGACCTGGTATTCGTTTTGGGTACACCGTAAGATATTTTTTCTGAGCTGCCCCTAGTTCTAGATATTATTATACGATAGAATTTTGAAGCATCTACATCAATTAGGCCAGTCAAGAGTTTGAAAACCACACAGACATCAGTAAGTTTACGACGAGAGACTAAGGAATGCAACTTATATTCGCTATTTCTAGCTACAGGACGAGGAGCTCTTATAGATCTACTACAAGCTATCCTAAAAAATAATTTGCGATTGAAATTGTCTTGCACCTTTTCAAGAAGAGCGATGTCTTTTGATTTCGAAGGAGAAAAGACTGGTGAACCATACTCCACAATAGGGCGAATGTATGACTTGTAAGCCCTAAGAAGCATTTCTTGATCCACTATAGAGAGGGCTTTGAATATAAGGAATGTTCGAGAAGACGCTTTATTGTAAATCATTTTGTAGTGCTCGGAGAAGTCAAGCTTATTGTCGTAGTGAAATCCTAAATCTTTGACGCGAGAAACGGGTGTTAATGAGTGATTTTTGATGCTATAATTGGCGTCATAATCAGATTTACCCATCCTCATAAACACCGTTTTCTCAGGTGCCAGGGGGAGTCCCCATGTTTCAGACCACATCTGTATAGCATCAAGGGCAGACTGAATAGACTCTATGTCACTTGGGCCTCTGATACTTCTATATATCTTTACATCATCTGCGAACTGCTTACAACTAACACCACATCCTTCTAAAATTACAGGTAGATCAGACGTATAAATAGCAAAAAGAATTGGGACAGCACCTCACCCTGGGGCACCCCACTTGAAACAGGTTTAGTAGAGGAAAAGCTGTGAGCGACTTTAACCTGGAAACTCCTCTCTATCAGATAGTCCTTTATCCAGCTGACTACTATAGAATGGAACTCCAAACTTTCAATCTTGTGTAGTAGCTTACTGTGGTCGACCCTATCGAAAACCTTCGAAAAATCGAAGTAAATTACATCGCAACATCCTTTCTTATCCAAGTATTCAGTCCAGTCATTTATACATTCCAATAAATTAGATACTGCAGATTTGTGCGGCACAAACCCATGCTGGTTACCAGGAATGATTTTGTTAATCTCTAAATGGGACATTATATGTTTTTTGAGAATTTTTTCAAAAATTCTGCAGAAGAAAGAGGTGATACTAATAGGCCTATAGTTATCAACAGAATTAGCCGGTTCTTTTTTGAGTAGCGGTGTTGCAAAAGAATGTTTCCACCTTAATGGAACTTCCGACCGAATCAAAGATTGGTTGTACAGATATGCTAATGGTTCGGCAATGACGTGAGCTATCTTTTGTGCAAAAGCGGCGGGAATATGATCTGGTGTAATAGAATACGAGTATGGCAAATCATTGAGAAGTTTATATACTGTTACACCATCACACCACGGAAAGAGAGACATAGGTATATTTACTGCAGCATTGAAGGTGGAATTGTTGTCATCACTTTGAATGAACACCTCAGCAAACTTATCTGCAAGTACGTTGGCTTTGTCCATATCAGAAAATGCCCTAGACTCTCCTTTTTGAAGACTAGGAATACTACATTTAGTTTTCATTCTTTTGTTTAGGAATTTGAAGAAACCTCTCTTATGATTAGAATAGATTATCCTTTTTTCTAAATTTCTGTTGTACTTCTTCAGACGTGACTCAAATCTAAGAGAAAAACTACGAAACTTTTCCCAATCTCCTGCCAATTGAGTAATACAAGCCAACTTAAACAAACAGCTTCTATGTTCAACCATATTCTGGAGGTATTTCGGTAGGAAGGACCTAGAAGTTGGAACTTTTTTCCATGGCACAAACATATCAATAGAATGATGTAAGATAGCAAGAAACATTTCATATTTATCATTTACCGAAGCGGCCGTTTCAAAAGAAGATCTCCAATCAATACCATACAAATATTCATTCAACCTACTGTAATCACATCCAGAAAAATGCCTGAAGTACGTAAACCTCGCTTCCTGGAAAATGCAAGACAATTCGAATGCCACACTATTATGATCACTGGATCCCAAAGGAGGCTCAAGTCTAACATTGCCAATTAACGTATCATCGTTTGACAATATAAGGTCTAGCGTATTATTACCTCTTGTAGCAAATCTAACATATTGTTTTATGCAATGTGTAGTTAGCAAATCGGTGAACACAGAAGAGGAAGAAGAGGTTGGTATATCTAGATCATTCCAATCGATATCCGCGTAGTTAAAATCACCTGTAATGATGGAAGGGTGCTCACATGAAACGATGTCACTTAGAGTATTCACGAGCGAATCATTTGAAGCAGCTGAACAAGATGGAGCTCTATAAACTGCAATAAGCCGTACTTTGTAACAATCGAAAAGAATATCTACCGCTAACATTTCATAAGAATCAGGAACAGACTCAGAGTAAACCTCAGTGTAGCCAAAACTGTTCCTTATAAATATAATTACTCCACCTCCCTGTTTCCTGACTCGATCGCAGCGCAACACATGGTAGCCACTGCATAGGCAGCACAATAAACTAGACAGCACATGAGAAGAAGTAAGCCAAGTTTCACAGAAAATATACAAATCATAGCAATAACCCAGCACATAATCAATATGGCTCGCATTTTTGACCACGGACCTAGCGTTACTATAAAAACATTTCAGACAACGAGACCAAATGCGAGCTACATTCAATTTAAAGTATCACGCTGACTATACAAGTGAGCAGGAACAGTGGGATTTGTGGAGGAGGGCTGATTGGTGACAGAAATACCCGCATTCCCGCTCCTGTCTCGCGACACAGGAGCTGGAGGATAAATCGTACCACCATCCCTAACTCCACCATGAACTTGACACTCTTTCCTTCGTTTTCTCTCCTCATATGTTAAAAACTCTCTTAGAAAGAGACCCTTCCCAGGATAAAAACGAAGACGGGGCGCCCTCTGGAGTGCTAACGATTGAACAGACGAGGATGGAAGTACTATTTTCAGAAGACGGTTGTAGCCAGGCTTGGGCCTACCAAGGCGGTATACAGCAGTCGGAGAGCACTCTATGTTCAAGAAAAGGAGAACATTAACAGCAGTCATGAAATCATAAAAGAGACGCCTACTGAGTGTCATAGACATTTGTTCTGGAACACCCTTAAGAATAAGTGACCTACGGCGCTCAACCTCACAAGAATCATTGGGATCGACAGAGGTGTTGGAAATCATTTCAGCCACTTGTGGTTGCGGTTGGTTTGGCTGTAGCTTTTTCACAGCAGCTTCGGAACTAGAGCATTGTTTCTTCAGTTTCATGTTTTCTTGACGAAGAGTCAGCAGTTCTTCTTCAAGCTGCCGATTTCTTGCGACGAGATAGTCCATTTGCTCTTTAGATCGATATAAGTATAACAATAAATCTTTGACGTGACTGGCAATATTCGGGTCGTTCTTCAAACGGTCAATTGCATCAGAAATCTCCTTTTCCATGACGAGCTTCGGAACCGGAAACAAGTGAACGAAGAAAAGAATCAATAAGTCGATTGGAGTGAGTACTTTCGTAAGAAATACACCTCGTTAGGCGGCAATCGAACAGATATAATAACCCTTGCAAGGGAACAGCCAGAACTTCGATAATTCCAACAACAGCTGGAACAACAAATTGTAGCTGAAGCGGTTAGAACAACCCACTTGTAGATAATGATAGTCGGCACTGGGAAGTCGATATAAATACCACACTCAGACCGCTAGAGCCAACCAACAACTCGCGAGTAACGCAGGCAGTGGAATAACCGCCGCGGTTAGTGGTGCGCGAATGTCTGAGATCATGTGAAAGACACGTGACATGTGAGTTTATAGGCCGCACGATTTAATTTTGAGCAGGAGCCCCATTTTACATGACGCCCTCTGTGGACTGATGAAGAAACATTCACGCTGAAGGAGAGGTTAATCGGCATGACGACAGCTACTGGATGACGCATAACGTTAAAAGAAGCGAAGCACAAGCTAAAGTGACCAAGTAGTAAGAAGATAATAGCAGGCATTCAGCCCATGCACAACCAATCGAGTCTGAAATGCAAGGTTTCAGGTGAGCGCATGGAACAATCTTGGCTACTTGCACGTCTCAGAAATCTCGTTACTCTGCGCTTTCATATGAACCTTAAAGATCACCAAATGCTTCACTAGCAGCAATGTTAGTACGTTTCAAACAGTACCTGCATTTTTTGGGATACCCTGCACAAACAATAGTGGATGTTTGAGTTTTAAACCCTAAAAGGAAGGCAGATCAATCGAAACGGTCACTTTGTGAAGAAATTATAACATCTATTCAAGCAAAACACAATCAATCGCGTGTAAAATGCAAACTTTCAAACGAGTGCATGGAGCATTCCATGCCGTCCATATGTCAGAAAATTTCTATTTTCTCAGGCTTTTATACGCCCTTAACTTCTTCCGCTCCTTTGAGCAAAGTTATCAACTTTCAGACAGTGTTTACATTTTTTAAGACACCCTGTAATTTACGGTTGCCAGACGATGGATAAGCTGCGTTTTATCCTCTTCAGATGATTGATGCCATTTAGTTGACCACCGGAGAGGAATGGCTTGTTCGGCCTCAGCGCAAAAAAATTTGAATTTAAGAAACTGTGCAAAAAAGTGCTAATGAACGTTTTCTAAGGTGTTTTCAAAGTGGTTTTTAAGGTCATGCATTTGATGCATTTACCTGAGCAGAACAAATGTATTAGACTGTTGCATATGATATGGCCGATTTTGCTGCCTCAATCTCTGGTCGATTTTTCGTGGCTACGAATGTTCTCGCTCCTGGTATTGCATACAATATAGTTTCTTAAAACGCAGCATCTCCGCTTTCTTACCATTTATAGCTTTTGTGACATAAATGCCTCTTGCAAAGTTTTTGACATCATTTAAACAGTGTGAATCAACTTGATATGGAGATGCTCTACCTATATGAACGGAAAAGTGGACATAATATCGTGGCCGCAGCTCGTAACATCAACGCTTTATATGGGGAATATTTCGCAAGGAACGTACAATTCGCCTCTTGCTCGAAAGGTTTCGATCTGCAGATGAAAGTCTTGAAGATGAGGCCCGAGGTAGGCCGCCGTCACTTCTTAACAACGACCAACTCAAAGCCATGGTGGAAGCGGGCCCGCGTCAAACTGTGAGAGACCCATCATAGCATTTCGGCATTGACGTATCAGTCGCCACTTAAACGCGATCGGGAAAGAAAAAAAATTGGATAAATGACGCACAAACTGACCGCCGCGCAGATACTGAAGCGCCACGACACCTGTGTTTAGTTAAGGCTGTGCAATCTAAGCGAGCCTTTTTTCAGACAGATCGTGAAATGCGAGGAAAATGGATGTTTTATGACAATCGTGATCTCTCTGCACAATGGCTGGACAAGAATGAAAGTCTCTAGGAGATGCCGAAACCAAGTCTCCATGCTAAGACCATGGCGGTCGTCGACCATCCATCACAAGTTCTTGAAGGCTGGGGAGACTGTCACGGTGGGGAAGTACTGTGCCGTAGTTGGAGTGATACACCAAAGAAAGAAGTTAAGTGAAAAACAGCCGGCTTTGGTTAGTCGAAGGGGCCTAAACCTACATCATGCCAACACGCGTCCGATCGTTTCAAAAATTGCTGTCCAGAAAGTGAATGAATTGGGACACGAAACTCTGTCACATCCAGCATATTCATCAGATCTGTCGCCTACCGATTATTATTTTTTCAAGCATTTAGATCGTCATGTTAAGGATAAAAAATTCAGCAATCAAGATGACGTCGAAAATAATTTCTTTTTTCTAATAGTTCCAATTTTTCAGGGATGGAAAGCATAAGCTATTGTTGCCTTGAGAAAATGCATTAATTGTAATGATGCTTATTTTGATTAATAAAATTGCCTCCAAGCAGAGTTATGATCCGTCAAAGCTCTCAGTCAAAATTGGCTATTCCATATGCAACGACCTAATATAAAGGACCGTCATTTCCTTGTAGTTAAGTCTGTGTTACATCGAGAAAGGTTTCAGTAGATGGTGTTGCAGTGTTGACAGTGGTGAAAATTCGCTTACGTGGTAATCAAATTGATTCATACATTTATTTATTTATTTATTTATTTATTTATATTACGTCGTGAAAGGCAGACGCGAGACTTGCACAAAAAAAAAAGAAAAATGCACAACCAAACAAGAATTGGTTGTGGTCGATCTCCATGACTAGAGTCCGTCAAACTTAAGCAACATTTTTGATGCATACCGCTTGAACTGGGGTATAGACTAAGCATTTGACAGGTTTTTCGTGATTCTTATGTAAGCACTACCTGCTCTAGCAGCACTCCGTCAACTGCACAGCATAAATATGAAGTGGACGGTCTCCACGTCACATCTGTAGATTTCATTAGAGATCTTGGTTTCATATACAGTAGCAAACTAGACTTTTCTGAACATGTCAAAAACCGTAATGTAACCGTAATTGAAATAAAATAAAGAACGGTTGACATAAAACGTGCTCGTTCACTGATTATGGGTCTCTCGAAAATTCGTCGGCTTTTAGTTTTTCCGCTCAGTTCATTTATCGTCATGTAGGATACGACTGCCAGTACCTTCGAGGCAGGTTGCTAGAGGAGAATACTGTCCGTTTTGTGAAATGAAATGAAGTGCATAGAACAACATCATGCAAACAAAAAACAAATGGTTTATAACTTCGAATGTAGTAGCAAAAATATGGTGTTTTTCAAAATGGAACTTCAATTTCGAGTACACATAAAACTAAACTTAGAGTACACAGTATTCGACAATCATTGTTGCTCTGGTTTGACATCCAATTATTCTTTAAACTGCTATTCTATCCTTTTTCGTGCTGGTCAGTGGCAACGGCTGCAAAAGTATACCTCGATTAAAAAGCTTTTCGGAGGCTATACAAACTAACTAATTACATGTTCGGACGCCTGCTTGGTCCAAAACTCCTTGTCTTCTTCGGCTGCCTTCTTTTCACTTTCTGCTTTCGCTTGTTTTTCATCTTTCGCCTTAAAATATATCATGCACTTTACAATAAACAGTTTATCCGAGTAGTGGGATCATATGCTGCAACTTTCAATGAGGATCCAAGGAACAGCGCTAGAATTTCCTAGTTCGTACCGTGACAGGTGATGATGCTGTGAAGCCAATATGACAAATGGGGACTTCTGGAGGCAGTCCCTGTTGCACACCACAGCGGGTTACTGCGCAGCTACATACGACGCATGCTAATGTACTACTAATTCCTCATTTCGACCACTCATCCGCCCATGTCAAGTAGAACATATGAAGTGGTCAATCTTAACACGGGTGCAATAGACATGTAGGAGACGTCCCAAAATTTCTCCTCTTTAAATGATAAAAAATAAAGGACGGCGCAACTCAACCCCTTTTGTGATGCGCCATACATTCTACTTCTATGGGATGTCGTGGAGGAGAATTGGTTGCGTGTTTGGCTATAAAATGATTTGCGGTGGCCAGCCGATCCACAATTCAGCGCGCTATCCTTCCCAGGTGAGCATGGTATCAACCCAACATAAGAGGGTAATTATTGGGTTGAAGATCGATACTTGTTTTATATGCTGAAAATTTCCATTTTCAAAATGCCGTAATCGTCGGATTGGTTTCTCGATCGATGATTGATTGGATTTGATTTTGATTTTTTGACGCTATGCTCCTGTTTTGTTTTCCTGTTTTTCCACAGCGTCGATAATTTAGAAGCCCCATACTTAAGCTTTATTGAAGTTCTAAAAGGAATTCCACAAATTTCAACGAACATCGCAAATAGTGACATACATATCTCTTTCACAATCTGCTTTGAAAAATTAAATTTCAGGTGCTTGTTTTTCTTTACATATGCCCACGAAGGGCGCGTGTAGCGCAGTCGGAGGAGGCGCGACTGTCGCGTGCACCCGATACCAGGTTCCTGGTTCGGATTTCCCGCCCAGGCCAACCAAGCCTTCCATCCCTTCGGGGTCGGTGAATTGGTACCAGACGTGTCTGGGAAGGATAGAGCGCTGACTTGTTCATCGGCTGGCCACCGCAAGTCATTGTATGGCCAAATACGCATTCATGTCGCCTCCACGACATCCCGTAGAAGTAGAATGCGCTGGCGCATCCCAGAAGGGATTGAGTAACGCCGTCCTTTATCCTTATCCTTATGCCCACGAAGCTTATGCTGCTTAGCCATAAGCAAAAAATGAGAGCCAGTGATGCGACGACGCCTTGTACCAGACATTGCTACAAGGCGATGTCGGTTTCTTGCCGCGTTCAACGTCGCACATCGCTATGAGGAAACGTGGAAGGCTTTCTCTTCCCTTCCCTCGCCCACGTCAATGTGCCGTAAAGTGACCATATGAGCGAGTTGGTACGAAACGTACATTTTAACTACTGTTTTCTTAGTGAACCCACCGCCAACGTTTTACGTTTGCATCGGACATAAGCAAAAGATGATGAGGCGAACCTTGACAGATTTCATTTCGCTCTTTTTGTCACTCGTGGACTTCCTACGGAATGGATCCTTTGCCGCAACCGACTCCCGTGGTGAAAAACGAGGAGACGATGCGAATCCATCTTGCAAAACGCGTTTCTTTACTGTCGCATCCAGTTTCGTGAGGTAGTCAGGATGAATTAGTCTACTGAAAGTAGTCTTCATCTCTTTTTCTTACAGCTGCTGATATGCCGCAAAAAACATACATGTTCGGACATTTTCTCATAAACTTGGCCATGATGGCATAAGAATGGCACCATTCGACGTGTTTCTGAAATCATCAACAAGAGTAATATTCCAAAGCTCGACTAGTGTCTATGACCTTCATATGCTTGGAGAGATAGGAATATGTCATTTCACTGTGCTCGATTACCCGCACATCTACATATGGACCGTTTGCTGACCGCAATGAAGGTCCTACCTCTTTCAGCTCTGGTGTTACGCTACGTGACTGGTATGCCCACTCCATAATGACGGCCATCACGTAAACCAATTCGTTTCGATCCAAAATGGTACCATTGCATTTCTCTAAAATAATTACACACGAAAACGTGTTTGTCTGCCTCACGAGAACAGCGGCAATATCTTCAGCAGTAGTTCAAAGGCACTATCCCAGTGCTTGATTCTAAAAACTGTATAAAGCGACAAGCATTTCCTATTTCTCTGGCTGCTCAGCAAAGGATTCCATTCACCGTCAGGATTAAAAGGCGACAGGGATGAGGACTTTTCAACTGTATGGCAATACTCCTCTCTTAATGTTAGTCCGTTTCTATGAGCTTGGTTTTTTTCGTTAAACGTGTTGAACAAACTGCTCTTTGCATTCGGATTAAGTGCGACCCTCAGAAAATTAACCATCACTGAAGAATTTCGGTGAAGACCATGTCTGGTGCCGAACTCAGTTGGTGGGAGCTGAAATTTAATACGAGCCTACTGCTCAGCGCAAGATATCTTCGAACATCTCCGAATGCTCCAGATGCGTGTACATACCTGGACAGGTCGCAAAGTCAACTTTACCAACAAATTAGTGACCGAGCTGGGCAGAAAACGAGCGACTTGGAAGATATTTGCTGCATTGTTCGCATTGCAAGCAAACTCTTACTTGACAACGGCAACGGCAATTGTGAGGATAAGACCAAAGGTTTTTGAAATCGGTCACAAATCTAGGGGCGAAGATAAATTGAAACGTAGATAGCTTTGATTGTTTTTCATCGAGATGAAAATAGAAGTGTTGCCAGCAAAGCGAGTACGACGCTAGCATCTGGCTCACCGGTGTGAAGTTGGAGAGCGTCTTTGAAGTCGATATGCTCCTTCAGTAGGTGGCAGTAGGTCACTAGCATATGTATCAAGGAAAACACCTCCTTCCGCCTCTCGCTAACGCATAGCTGAAAGGAACGTTGTGTTCGCCTTCAACTAACGGCTTCTGATATTAGCTAACGCACTGTTTTGCCTGGCTTATACAGCATCGCCAGCTGGAGTATTTCATCGAATTCGACGGGCAGCTTTTTAGTTTCCCTGAAAATCGAGGTCTAAGTTGGCCGTATCGCACAAGACAATTCAGAGGTTTTACCAAACTTTAGCAATTCACTGAGGTTGCTCTAGAACGCTGTCAGTTTTTATGTTTCCAAAATTGTTATTTCTACGAAGTCAAAACTTCTATTTCGATCTCCAAACGTTTTGGATGCTTTTTCACTAGCACCAGAGAGATAGTGAAAGAAAGTGATTGATGCTTTCAAACGAAAGAGTACACAGCGCTTGGAACTTCTAAAACGGCATTGGCATTTCCATAGGATACATAGGATTCTCACACTGTTTTTGGTGCAGGACGGCAAGTCACCGCCTTTTCCAGATCTACCCATTAGCACTCACTGCCAAAAACAGAGGGTTCTACCTAATCTTCTTTACTCCAATAAAACATTACGGCGACGTCACAGTAACTTTGGGGAAATTAGTGTGATCTTTATCGGTTCATCTAAAATTGAAGAGTGCTAGAAGAGTCTAAAATCATGGCTGAAAAAAATACTTCTGTCGTTTTCCAGGAATATTTCTACATCGGCTTGTTTCCTTTAGCAAGGCCATTTAGTAAAAAACTAAAAAACTTGAAAAGTTCGCTAATTTTCAGGCACTCCGTAAAGACCGCCACTGGAAGCGTCAGCTTTGAAGAAAGTCGTGCAGAAGTATCGAAAATGAGTAACTACCGATAGCGATCTATTGTACTCAACACAGTGTAGCTCTTGAATATCATTGGCGACATTGGAGTGCAGAAGAGGAGGCTTACCACCGATGGTAGTAGATATTTCGGATGCCCTTCTGCGGCGGCTTGCCCTTCGTTGTCTTCACGACGTCGTACGTGAATCTAATCGTGCACGGCGCCATTTTTTTAAAACGACTTAGTGTGAAGGAGTACGTCGAACCAAGGTCTAAAAATGGAAGAATCTCTCGACTGGAGTATAAGGGTAAGACTGTAGAAATGAAAATCTTCGCGGCACTTCCTCAGCTCTATTTACTTTCGTTCGATTTTTTTCCTAATGGTGGGCATCAGCTTGCCCTACGACTTTCCATCGTTATCTTTATTATTAGTTTCTAAATGCACCACATTATTATGAGATAAGACACGTTTTTAGGGGAGTACTATAGTGTAGGCTATGTACAGGTTCAAGGCTTCTTACGGTTTCCTTATCCAGCAGCACTGATTTCTTCAGAGCAGCGGTGCAGAACCCGCTGCGACATTAACTGAGCGATCCCCTTTTCCGTGCTATGCTCGCTTATACGAGAACAGCCACAGGATGCGGACTAGGACTCTGATTTTATCCCTTGCATACATGGCTGGTAGCAAGCCCTGACCAGGAAGAGTGGAAGCCCTTGTTTTCGTTGACAGGGCAAGAGCTATGAATCGATTCTAAATTCACACTACAGCTGGAGCCTCCTCCAACTGCGCTACATGCCCAGTGAACTATTCTGAACCCTGACAAAAGGGTATATGATAATTGCAGTTAAAAACTATAGATGGTCTAGCTGGATAGTGAATTAATCGGGATTCTAGGCTACCGTAGAAGCCCTGCACAGAAACTAGCCTTCTACTCGGATTATGAAATACTGTTACGGAACAGCTTTCCATGTTTTAAATGAGTGCATAACCGCGAATAAGTCGAAGGGCAGATATACCGTTTTCACGTCAACTTGAACACTTTTCAGATCAAATTAGGCACTCTCCTAAGCGAGCTTTACGCTTTTGAAATCTTTGAAATCAGGGGCTAGATCCACCGGCTGGTGACGGAGAAAAATAACACCAAACCCCCTGATGTGACAATCATAAGCATAAGGTTTGGCGGTACTTTTCACCATTACCGGCAGGTGAGCGGTTGATGAACCCGCCTCCAGATGAACATCTTCCAAATAAAAGCAATCACAGCTTCATAGAGCATAGAGACTTTCTAAGAAAGTTGCAATAAATTCTTGTTTAAGGATATTTTGGTATAACTTTCTTTGGAAGCTTTTTAATTCAACTGTCCCAATTAGTGAATGCAGTGATTGAAATTTTATGAATCTGTGAGTATTAAGGAAAAGTGTGAGTTAGAATTTATTTAAGAGTACAAAATATCAACAATTTTTTAGTTTGTTAAAAGAAGAGATTGCGCCATGCACTCGACCAGCTCGTTGCGATTTTAATTTGATTCATATTGCCAGTAGTAACTTATATGACACTTCAAAGTGAAGACTATGTGGAGACTAGTGTGTTTCCATAATTGTTTTGTTGTACCGTTTACGAGTGTGTAATTCCGCTAAACAGAGTTTTTGCTACTAATCGAGTGAAAACCACGACATCCTAGACAAGTGCATGACGCAATTTTTTTTAGCACTACCAAATTACTGCCTTTCTACACTTCAAAAGAAGTTTTAGATTGTAATTTTTTTCGAAAAACAAAATATTTATAAAATTTCAAACGCTGTGCTCACCTATTGGGCAGGTGAGTTAAAAAAATTTTCAAGGAGGTAACCATACATTTTCATCGGACAAAGCATTATTTTAAGCTTCTTAAAAGTCTCTATATCAATCTGGTAGGAGATCATTTTGACATCGAAGAATATCATTTGGAAGGTGTTCAATTTGACGTGAAAGTGATATGCATATTCCGCACAGCTAGTCACCGACTTTATATAATCGCACATGCTCACATCGTTTGCTTACTGGAACAGTACATCGGCTCTCAATAAATAAGCGCAAATCCGAAGGTCGTGGTCAAATGCTTCGCAGGTGATAAAGAATGGAAACTAACACTTGTAGACATGCTGCTTTTTCAGTTCGTGAGGGAGGTGAGGCAACACGCACGACGGCTCCTTCTCGGAGCCGATCATGATAACAATTTCCTTGCTGAGGATGGACTTGACGCGTTCGCAAAGCAGGAAGTGGTCGTCGGCTTGGATTGCTGCATTCTGAAAGAAGATAAATGCAAGGTTTTGTCAAACAAAACCGCGCTAACACTATTAAAAACTGAAAAGAATGGGTAGCCTGTTAGCGGTTGCCAAAAGGAAACATATCCGCCCACCCCTCGACTTTTGATCTTTCTGTGGGCAACAAAATAGACATCTAGTGTTTGAGGACTGTCAGCCTTCCTACTGACAAGCTATAGTAGCTATGCCTGTAGCTCTCGTCTCGTTTCACCTTCGACTCGTATTGTTTACGCACATTCTGTAGGAAAGTACGGTGTACAACGCACTTCTGCGAGTGGCAGCATGTGATCCTTTAGAAACGAGGCGTTGTTTGTTACCAGAACTTCGATATCCTTGTCTGAAAATTAATACAACTAACACCAGGTGAAGGATACCAGATGCAATTTGAGATGTGATGCATGTAGCGGGTTGCGGGTTCGAACGCTGATTCCAGATATGAGTTATGTATCTGCTACGCACATCGGGAACGAAAATGTGGACCAACCTACCCGTCAATCACAGAGGCTAAGCTCAAGTAGGTTGAAAACAGCACCGGCCAATGAGCAGTTGTGACGCAGCGGATGGAGGAGCTGAGTGCTGAGACGGAGTGGTTTGTGGTTCGATTCTCTTGTGGCGTGACGTTTTTGCACGCCCTTAAGAAGGGCCACCGTATTCAATTAAGCACTCTATGTAAAATCGCAGCGGTAAAGATAGCCATAAAGGAAACCTGACTCAACTCCAGACGTGAGAAATTTTATTCGCCTACACATAGCATTGAAAGGTCAGTTAAGGTGCTGATCAGTTATTTAATATCTGTTTTTTTAAATTTCGATAGATCACGTTGGATTATGGTAGGTATGGGTGGGAAGGGGTGATTGACTTTCAATTACGATAACTACCATAATCACTGTAATCGAAATTAGGAAAACGAACCTCATAAAAATGACCAACGCCTCAGACAACCTTACTGGGTGATGTTTGGGGGAAATCGATAACCATAACCCCACCACCATATGGGTTCGTCTTAAACAGTTTACACTCTTTACCAGGGTTCCTGGTAAAATAGGATCTCTGTTTCGATGCTCACTGCCAGCTTGTAGCAGCTAAAGCAGTACTCAATCTGCTGCCAAGCATACGTACAACAAACACTTCTATACTTGTAGAAGTGTACGAAACTTTTGTCAGACCTTTTCTGGAATATGGCAGTTACTTTTAATTCAATTAAGGTAAAATCACTGAGTCAGACGAAAAAAGTGCAGGAAGTTTGACTCGAAAGGTGTTATATAGGTCTAAGGGGTTTTCGTACTACAATATTGTACCGCTATGCGAAACACAGTTCTTGACTACTTCCCTTCCACATCGGGAGACAATGTTTGACCCATGTACAGGGTGCGGCAAAATTACCCGTGTACTGAAAAATCAATGGCATTTTGAAATCAAAATTCGCAGATCAATTCTAACCATCAAAGTTGTGTACAACTAACACGACAATTCAAAGCATGCTAACAGTTTTCGAAATAGTCGCCTTCAGCCTCCACACAGTCCTTCAGACATTCGACAGACGCTTTGCATGTGGCACGCAGGTGCGTTTCATCAATTTCGTCCCAGGATTTCAAAAGCGCTTCTATAAAAGAGTCCAAATTTGGATGCCTGGTATAGCAGGCTTATTTCTCTAAAATGGTCCACACAGAATAATCCATCGGGTTAAGGTCCGGAGAACTCGAGTGCCATTCGTCGTGTGTGATGAAGTCAGGCAGCTGCTCGGCGCACCATTCCTGGACCACCTTCGTTTTATGTGCCGCAGCAGAATTTTGTTGAAAGCACCAGTATGCTTCTCCAAAGTGGGAATCGGCCCAGACTTGAGAACATTTCCAGGATATCCTTGTAAATCGCTGCGTTGATTCTCACGCCAGCTTAGATGAAAACAAGTGGAGTTTTTCCTGAAGATGTGACTCCTCCCAAACCATAAAGGATTGAGGCTTTTTCGAATTTTCCTGAAGTCGTCCTTTGGCGGTAGCATCAGCAAGCAAGTCTCCAATAATGCTCTCATTTTGGGAGTTGAAGGCTGGATTCAACGTGAAAATATTTTCACGCTAAAGACGATGTTTCGGGCGCGTGCCACCGTGAAGCGTTGCAGCAACCTTTTGCATCTTTCCAATCTCCTCTTCTTCATAGTGTCCGTCAGGAGTTGGCATTTCTGCAGACGATAAGGAAACTTCTTAAGCTTTCCCCTGACTATCCTCCTTATTGACCTTTTGCTTATTCCTACGTCTTTAGCCATCTGGCGCTTCAATCTCCTCGCGTTTCTCCGGATTTCTTCTCTCACGACTTTTACATTTTCCGGTTGATAGCTGTCGCGAGACGCCCTCTTCCTTTTCTATCCTCTTCGATCTTCAATCCCTTGTAGCGTCTTACTGTATCCTGAATCGTTCTTCGGGGCACGGAAAGGATGTTCACAATATCTCTCGTTTGCTTGCCGGCCTTATGAAGTCCGATAATAGCACCTCGTAGTTTGGAACGCCTAACCATTTTGTACTCAAGTACGTATGAGTACCACTATGTTCAGTCAACATATAAGGCAAATGAAGCGGGAAAATTTCTAGGAAGTTTTTAAAAAACTTAAGACGTTTAAGTGCACGGGTAACTTTGCCGCACTCTAAAAGGGGTATCCTCTCAAAGGTTCTACACGGCTACTATGGACTGACCAATAAACTATCACAACGGTAGGTTGGAACGACCCAAGTGTTGTATGGACAAAAACGCTTCTCTCTGGGAAACAACAATGCAAATATCTCGACCCCAATACAACTCTGAGCAGAGTTAGGGAGGGAGGAGGTTGGGCCGCTGGCGGCGTTAGCCCTATGCCTGCACGAGAGAGCTGTATTGGGGTTGAAATATTTGCACTTCTTTGTTTTCCAGACAGAGGCGATTAGAGAGAGGCGACATATGTACAACACTTGAGCCGTTCAGACCTACCGTTGAGATAGTCTCCTGGTTAGCTCCAACATTTCCTTTAAACTAAGGGCCTCTAATACCAGAGGAGGTCGGTGAAATTAGCCATTCCAAGAGCTAAAAGAGGTAGCATTTCTTCAATAATAGAGTTGCCACCGAGTTCAACAAACTGCTAAGAGTAGGCAATGTTTTAGACAAGCTCAGCGACTTCAAAAGGAAACTTGATAGGCTAAATTTGTCCTAATGAAGTTCATATCCCTGGCACGCTTTTCTTACAACCTCTAAAATTGTCGTTCTTATACTCGAGTAGACATCGCTCTGTTTACTGCTGTGGTTTGTAGTTATGTGATATCCCGTGTAATGAAAATAATAGTAAGACAAATAGCCACCTTTCGTGGAACAATTTTTCGACCACAACTTAGCCTGGGTGTAGCCGAGTCTGGATGTAGCCGAGAATAACGATTCACTGCAGCAGGCGACCACACACCTCGCAAACAAAGTTGGGAAGGTTGGACTACGATTAACCCAAAAAATCGACCGTCATGAGGAGCGGGAGGAATATGGACGCACATATCAATGTCGATGCATCATAGCTCGAAATTGTTCAGAAGTTCACATCTTGAAAGTACCCATCATGCGACTGGAATGTGAAATCAGAAATACTGACGAGGATTGTTAAGGCAGCATCTGTGTTTCGAAAGCTTGGACATGAGCTGAGCTGTCCTGAGCTTATTCTCCATCCAAATAAATAGATGGAATAATGCTAAATATAAAGCAACGGCTTTATCACTCAATTGTCGTCCATATTGTTGTCTACACGAGCGGAACATGGGCGATGTCTGTGAAGCGCACCAAAAGGCTAAACTCCTTTTACCAGAGGTGTCTTCGACGGATATTGAGAGTGCGATATACAGACCACATGACTAACAGCGAAATCTTAAAGCGAAGGGGATCAAAGCCTCTCTACACTAATCGCAAAAAGACGTCTACGCCTCGCAGGACACGTATTGAGAATGCCTGAGCACCGATGTCCTCGAGTACGTTGGATTCCTGAAGGTGGTAGCATGAGCTCGTCCTGCGTGATTGGCAGGTAAAACGATCCACCACAGTTCTATTTCCACATGTCTGCGGTAGATATGGGACACATATCTGGGATTAGCGATCAAACTCAATTCCCACCATATACACCTCATTTCAAAGTGCCTCTGCGGACTGAAATCATTATCTTGTAACAAATGAGAATGTATCAAAACTCCAAGCTCAAAACAATCAATCGCTAGTAAAATAGAAAGTTTAAGGCGTAAGTCCCTTTTCTAAAATAAAGAGAAAATCTCTTTCTAGATTACTTTATAGTTTTTCTCTAAAACAGCCCAACATATGAACATGCTACTAATCCAAACATGCTACAAAAGGCATGAGATTCGGAAATATTGACTGACTGTGCGTTGCTCGATTTTATTAAAGAATTTTCATAAGAGTTGGCTTTCCAGTCTTACATATTGGGTTAATCGAAACGTCTTGCAAAACTTTACGCTACTGCCTGCTAAATTTGTTAAAGCCCTTACAGTATTGATGTTGTGTGGTGACGTCACAATACATCCTCGAAGCTTCCTCAAGCATACTATATAAGGCCTCGTCGAGTACGAATACAGCAACAATGTCAACGATAAGCGCACTATCCTACGACCTATCGTCTACTACGAATTTCTGCAAGGCCATTCCGCAAGGACTGCGGCCTCCAACATCTGCGCTGCACTCAAGAAGGAAGTCATTCACCAGTCCACAGTGGCCCGCTGATATCAGCGCTTCAAGGCTGGAGATATCTCTCTCGAAGATCGACCTCGTTTAGGATGCCCATTAACTGGACTCGGAAGGCATGCTTTACTGGGAGTTGCTGAATAGTGAGGCAACAGTCACAGCATCTGTATGCGCCACCCAGCTCCAGAGCTTCCGACGCCGTGCGCCGAAAACGTCCGGAACGGGAAAATGTCCACCTGCTGACAACGCGCGTCCTCAGGTCGCAAAAGTGAGTCGCGAGAAAATCCAGGAGTGAGGTTGGGAAGTTCTGCCACATCTACCGTACTCTCCAGACCTCGCTCCTTCTGACTACCACCTGTTCAGGGCTCTGATGCAGCAGCTTCGAGGTAGCGAGTTCGATGATCGACGTTAACTGGAAACGGAGGTTTCTGAATTCTTTTCCTCACAGCTCTCGGAATTCTGGCGGAAAGGAAATGAAAGGCTGCCTGAATGATTGAGAAGGATCTTAGTCTTGGCTGAGAATATATCGTAGACTGAGTTTTTGTTTTAGCAAATAGGGACAAATTTGAATGTTGTTGTGCTAGCGTTGAAAGACTTTTCGATCAACCTAATAGATCATGATTAGTTAGTATCTCTTTGGGTGCAATGCTTAAGTCGTACTTTTAGAACCACTCTAAAGCGCCACAAATTGTGCTTACGCGTTCCATCCCTCTTCTGATATGGCCAAATATACTCGCGATCACTGCAGCGCCAAATCAGCGGATTCTTGCTGGTTATTTCCTGAACGCTCTGCAAATCAGGACCCTCCTTTTCAATGAGCAATTTTGTCGGAACCTTGCCTTGACCCATCCAGTAAGTATTGCTTTGGAATCCTTTTCCAGTCGGTACGGTGGAGTGGGAAAGCCGTCCTTGGTGAACTCTCGTTTGTGTTTAACATAACTTGCAGTCAGGAATGACATTATCATCGCAAGCAGCAAAACGATGAGCACAGCTAGGATGCCCATCACGATCAACATTTTGTTGTCCATGACTCCTGTAAAAAGAAGTCACTTAAAAATATAAGACGCTAGTAGGTTTAAATACCCAGATAAACATTTTAAGGACACTGTTGGTCTTAAAGATTATCTAAATCACACAATAGAATGGTTGGGGCTAAGTCTAACCCTTATAGATAGCTTCCTGTTTTAGATGTCCTTATCGAATGCGTGACCAAAGTACCGCAGACACCAACAAAATATTCATATCATGCTGTGATGTTTAAGGTTCTATAGCACAGCTACTCTAACACAACTCCATACAGAGCAACGGTTGTTGATAAATAAAGTTTCTTCTCAACTACACTGTATTATGTGTGCAAGAACCTTCTATGACCCGTATTTCAATCGTATCGCATCATGGCTGAGCTCACGCGTCGAACTTGCTTTACTCCAATGATAAGCACAGTATATGCAGTGGAATGCTACATATGTCTCTGGGCACGCAAGGGTTTCAAGCGTATATCCGAGCGACGGAAACGGATGCCGCTTATACAGCAAAAAAACTGCCCTTCCAATCCTCTCCTCGTCCAACTTACTTACCAGATGCTCACGTTACAGACACTTCGGATGTTTGCAGCCCACAATAGTTTCCTTCAGGCATTTTTTTCGTGCTCCCTACCTATTAAGCAGAGCCAACACCACTTTCAACACTTTTTGCCCAACTCGCCAAGGAAGGTCTCAGGTGTAGGTTGGAAGGGCAGGAAAGAATACCACTGCGAGAGTCTTCACCCTTCAAATAGAAGAGATGTATGCTGCATTTTTCCGAAGTCTTTCCGCCCCCGAGTCATGAACCATGAAGCCTCACTGTAAAACTGCACAGGTGCACTAGGCGAACATTCCAAATATCGAATCTGCCCAAAAATTGCAGGAAGAGCAATAAGGTGAAGAAATTCTATAGCTCACCAGAGCAAACGAATCAGAATTTTTATGATTTTTTTGGAACATATTCGATGTTTGGAAGGTGTTGATTTATGCCTTCGTGCGATTACAGCTATGATCAAATTTGTTCCAGGTTTTGTTCCACTCTGTCATACTTTCTCTCCTTTCTCTCCCAACTAGGACTGGTGTTTTAGGCGTCTATTCTTCTAATCGAGACTCGAGGACAAAAAGTTCGTGTGGTTACGCTTTAAGTTGGCCTTTTGTTCCCACCAGGATTTTTATGCGAGTATCAGGTGAACCCCCCCCCCTCTCCCACCGCGCTTCTGAAACACGATGGGGTTTTGCTGTTTTGTAGAGTCTAGGAAAGGTCTTGCGAAATTTTCATGAGCAAGCGAGTTTAACAAAGCATGTCACCTAAAGACGAAACTTTCCACGGAAGCTAAAAATAATGTTCCTTATAAAAAATCTTTCACCGAGCAAAAGTTGAAGCTCTTGCGCAAAACAAACGTTGTTCGATTGGCTAGAAAGCACTGTAATCTCCTCTGCTAAATCCTTCCTATTTTAACGCGTACCAAAGCGAAGCGCTCCCCCCTCCCCCTCCCCCCCCCCCCCTCTGAATGATCATGCCGAGCATCCGATTGTCAGAAAAAATAACATATAAGCCAGCTTTTATCAACCTCTTATTGAGAGCTAAAGAAAATCGTTAAGGTCACTTATTGAGAGTCTCGACCCCCCCCCAACCCTTTTTCGCCATCCTCTCAGTGATACTTCCATTCTGTGTCGACGTCATGAAAGCTTGGTCCTGCCACTTTTAGCTCCGCTCCAATTCGACACGCAGGACTTATGCTTTAAAAGGGCTGCGGAGTCAAGTGAGGATAGAGTGGAGCTGTTGGCACGCCACGCCAAGTGAGGGTAGCCCAAACTTGGAACTTATTGCTTGTTTCACAAAGGAGGAGTACGAAATTATCCTTTTCAACTGAGCTTTATTCCAGTAGTGCATGGTTGTCCTATAATTGCAATCTAATAGAGTTGATATGCTCCCAAAGGGTGCGTGTAGACTGTCGGAAGAGATGCCGGCTCTCGCGCGCAGCCGATACCAGGTTCTTGGTTCGGATTTCCCGCAAAGGCCAACCAAGCCTTACGTCCCTTTGGGGTCGGTGAATTGGTACCAGACCTGTCCGGGAAGGATAACGCGCCGACTTGTTCATCGGCCGGCCACCGCAAGCCATTGTATGGCCAAGAACGCATCAAATCACCTCCACGACATCCCACAGAAGTAGTGTACGTAGCGCATCGCAAAGGGGGTTGAGCACCGCCCTCCTCTATCCTTTATCCTTTATATGTGCAGAAAAACAGAGGTTGGGTAGGTATCCGTGACATATTTTACGAGGCTGGATTTTCGATAATGGGATTTGGCATCGGGACTGGACGTGTTTAGTTTTTCGTAGTTCGGTCTCCTCGGGCGAGCAGCAAGACATGAAGGGCGGTAGACCTCGGTGGCTTCAAAAACATCCCTCAAATAGTCCCCGTCAATACGGACCGTAGGACTGGGTAGAGAGAGATTCCTTTCCATGTCCTCGGGGTCCTATGGGAAGAGTAGTGCTACGTCCAGTGCTCGTATCTGCGCCTGAGATCGACAACTGCTACATGTACTAATGCGCTAATTCTTGTCCAAATTCTTTCTAAAACGTAGGGCTGATAATTGGAAGAGTAACCTACTATCATACATCGACGATGTATCGCTGAACTCAATGATAGCGTGCTGCGGCCCCGCTGCAAGTATGTACATTTTCTCGACGTCTCTACGTCTCATTCCAAGTTTTGGGTTGTTGACGATGATGATCTTGATGTCGTCTGGGGACTCAATCTTTCGCAGATTAGGGAAACGTAACGACTTCAGTCCGGAGTTTCCAGAAATTTGGATGGCCTGTCCTGAAATAACCGAGATCAATTGGCTGGCATTTGCTTTTCCAAACCAACATTTGGGAGGAAAAGTCCGGACACCTGTTTAGACTCACTACTCGTCAGCATTCAAGTAACACCGATACTGTCTTTAAATCGTGCTACAACTATGGAGACTTCATCTCCTCATGCCTTCAATCGCTTCTGCAGTGAAAATCTTCTTTTCAACACTCTGCTTTAATCTAATCTATGCCAGAATCAGCGCATAGTTACAGAATCTAGCCTTTAAGATATAGATATTACTATAGAGGTCGATCTATAAGTTACGTTGATCAGAAAATATTGAGCCGATTTTGTGAAGGCCCCAGTGCTTCCTATTCTTGATCGGTTGCCATGATATACAGTGGGTTGTAGATCAATTTCGAAACTTCTCCATGACATATGTATTATAAATAGATATAAAGAGATACGGTGTAGGTGTACCACAGTTGGAGGTGCCGGCTCTCGCGTGCACCCTATACCAGATTCCTTGTTCGGATTTCTCGACCATGCCAACCAAGCCCTCCATCCATACGGGGTCGATGAATTGGCAACACTCGTCTGACCAGGAGTATATCTCAACGTTAGGTCGGATCGGCCCAAGTGTTGTACAGGGTGGCCGATAAGTATTGTCGTCGCGAAAAAAACGTAATATTTTCAATAATACACGAGATTTTGTTATTGTTTATTATTTCTCAACATAACCAACAGCATGTAGATTGAATTTCAAGAACGCTTTGAAATGGCCTTCCTTGGCTTTTACGCAGGCTTAAAGTCTTGGTTTCACTGACTCCACGGTGCGCTGCATGCAGCTAGCATCGATTTCTGTCCAGACTTGATTAAGTTCGCAGCGAAGCTGGTCCAAATTGGTGATAGTCCTCTTCTTAGCTTCTGCTCTAGGTATCCCTATATGGCATAGTCAAGGGGATTTAGACCCGGGCTGTTAGACGGCCACTGATCCTTCGTCAGGTATGCAGGGAAGTTGGCGTCCAGGTACGCAATCGTCGTCCTCGCTCCATGGGCAGGAGCCCAGCCCTGTTGAAAGGTCATCTCGAGATTTTTTCCATAAAAGGAAAGGACTATTTTCCTCAGAATCTTCTTTTGTTATGTTCCAGCGTTGATTTTCACGTTTCTTTTCACGAAAACCACGGCGTCTTCTGGTTTGCTGTGATTCCAGCCCACACCATCAGTGCTTTGGGAAACAGCAACTCTGTGACGATTTTCCTTTTTTGAGTGTGTTCTTGATCGGGACTGAGGAGCAGGTGATTATTCTTAGCATTGAGAGCAACTTCGATTTTGAAAATTTTCTTATCTATCCACAGTACATCTTCTACGCGGCGCACTAAGAAAAGCTGTAGCAGCCCCTTTCATTTTTTCTCTCGTTTTCCTTGGCTGCGTCTGTCAAATGCTTTCCGTTGAATAGACTATAGCTGCGAAGTCCTAGTTTATTATTAGCAAATGGCTCGACAGTAGAACGAGCAACTTCGAGGCTCTTTGCGATTTTTTAAGAGATATGCTGTCGTTTCTGACGATTCTCTTCTTAATGATCGCACGGTTCTTCCTTGTATTCACAGAACGAGGACGACCTGACTTTATCTTTATTCTGACGTTTCCTTTCTTATTCTACTGCATGTTGATCCGGTGAACTGTTCTCCATGGAATACTAGACTCCCTTGCAATGGCGGTGGTGGACTCTCCGCTTTCAGCGAGGCGGGCTTTGCTGCTCGATGAGGGTGCGGTCGCATAGAGGCAAAAAACAAAAAATTTCATATATCGCAAGAAACTGTATTTAATGACGTAAACGATGGACGCAAAGACACACGATTTCAAAAAAATATAAGAGAAACAGGTGCACGCAAATATCGCGACAATACTTATCAGCCACCCTGTATTTGGGCAGAATCGCCTCTCTCTCTGGGAAACAACAAAATGCCAATATCTCGACCCCAATACAGAGTTAGGGACGACGGAAAATGAGCCGTTCGTGGCGTTAGCCCTCTGCCTGCAAGTGGAAGGCAGGCTCAAGCTGGAAAGAGCGATCATGGGGATTAAGCCGTCCTTCTACCCTCTGCGCCACCGCCGCTCGCTCGTCATCGCTGTTTCCAGCCAACTTCAGCACGCCCTACGCGTGCAGGCAGAGGCTGGCAGCGTCCCTAACTTTGCGCAAAGTTGTGTTGGGGGGGGCATTCGTTCCCTACATGATCCCGCCCACCGCCCACTTCCCGCTCTACCCGCGCCGCCCTATTTGGACAAGTTTACGGCGTGTGAAATCGTTGTTAATTGACGTGACATCGTCCAAAAACCTAACAGCTAATGGGGAAGTCCGAAGTGATTTCGAAGCCAGTTCGGTCGTGGAGACAGTTGAGAGAAGGAGGTGGGTTTCTTTCAATTTTCGCCAGAACTAGAGACTATGGGTGATTCCAGCTAGGAGTTGGTGGTCTCTACATTGAAGAGTTATCTGAAAGTGTACATAAAACCGGTTCACCGTCCTTTCATTTTAAAGGATCAAAGAATTCTCCTTATGTTGAGTACTTTTTAGTGGATGATCGCGTTGTTGTCATGACATATCTCGTTAAGATGTTGCTCTGCTTGTCGGAAAATGCGGACGACGCCTTGGAACTGAGGAATGTGGCGGGACCTGAAGAACGCCTTGACGGTGCAGTTGAAAAGTCCTTTTCTCCAAATGTGGTATGTAAGATTCCGACTCTTGCCTCAAGAATGAAATCTGTTCAGGATAGAGCTGCCAGGTCAAGGGACGTGATTAGAAATACGATGTCTCCAAGTTATGGCGGGGACCCGGACATCCCGCCCTTGGCTCCGCAACTTTCTGAGGGCAGTGTAGGGAACACCTTTCCGCCAGTTGTATTGGGGTCAGCGGTGTGCGTAAATGGAATTTGAAATTTCGTTAATCGTAAATCGTAATTACGAAAAAACCGTCGTAAATCGCAAATCGTAAACGGTAGATCGGAAGAGTCACCTTACCTGTAGTGTTGTAGAACTAAAATTCCAGTGGGCTTTTCATGCTGATGTTAACCAGATTTGATTCAGTATTTATCTGACATGTCATTTTCAGCTCAAGCTGAACAGTTTTCTTACCAAACTCTTTCACGTCTTCTTACTGGTAAGAAATCTTAATTCAACGTTCCAAGAAAGCCGACAAAACTGTAGATTCAAAAAATTTGCTTAGCCTACACTTGGTTTTTCCCCTTCATGTGCCACCTCATCGCGGTGAAGGGGTGAACATCACTTTGTGATGGCTAACGGCACAAACGGTCACGCAGTACGCGACGCTTTGACGTGTATGGGCGGCTCTCCTGTATCTCTGGCCAGGAACATGTGAGTAACCAGACCACCGCTATGGCCCAAACAACTAAACCCGCGCCCCAGTCCTCCGCGCGCCGGAGGTGGACTTCTACGACGTCGGTTGCATCCACCTCCGGCGAGGAGCCATCTAATCTCGGAGTTAAACTATCAGGACGTCATTGGAATCGGACTACCGGAAACTCCCTCCCACCACGACACGGAAACTGCCTATTCGTCTGCACTTATAACTGTCGTTCGATCGCATCTGAGCAGGATCTTCGGACACTGCTTTAAGAAGCCGCAACATCAAATACGACGTTATCGCCCTGCAGGAAACGAAAGGCAGAACGGAACCATAAGGACCGACCACAACGAGCTTCTCATTATCGGAGCAAAGGTAGACAGAAAGAATATTGGCGGAGTTGGATTTCTCGTCAATTCGACAGTGCACTATCTAGTAGACTCTTACAAAATCATCAGTCCGCGAGTAGCTGTTCTTCGTCTGAAAACCAAAGATCAAGCAACCATATCCATCATAAATGGATATGCTCCAACATCTGCGGCCACAGACCAAGAAAAGGAGGAATTCTACAAGCTATTCGAAAGGACTGTCAACGACGAGAAGAGCTACTACAAAGTTGACGTTGGGGACTTTAACGCTATCGTCGATACGAATGATCACGACGAATGGAGGCTAGGACCATATGGAACTTCCTCAAGGAACGAAAACGGAGAGCGCCTGATAGACTTCCTATCCGCGTGCCGTCTCTACCATGGAAATTCTGTGTTTAAGAAGCCTTAAAACCGACGATGGACCTGGGAACGCCCAAATGGAGAAGCACGTTCGGAGATCGACCATGTTCTTACAAACAGACGCTGGAGTCTGTTCGACGGTGCTGCCTTCATTTGACATCGGCTCGGATCACCGTCTTGTTCGTGCGAAGCCGACTGTCAAAAAGGGGATGTTCAAGCGTGACACTCATAAACCGGCACCGGTGAGGATCCCTACATTTAAGTCTGAGGAGTTGGAATAAAGTCGTACGATTGGAATCTTCTTGAAGATCCATCGGAAGACTACGACCTTCTCTCCAAAGGACTGTTGAAATGTGCTAGCACCTCTTGCAAAGCCATATCACCGTCTGCTTCAAGACTCAACCCACATGCGATTAAACTCTTGGAGCAAAGAAGAGCTGTCAAACTGGATTCCAATGCTTCCCATCTGGAAAAAGTCACCATCTCGAAGGCCTGGCGAATTGCAGTGAAGGAGTCCATTCAAGCCTACAGAAGATTGAAGCTGTTAGAAGCCGCTGGGAAAGGTTCAAGCATAAAGCGCTGCAAACGAGATCTCTGCGATGAGAAGGCGATAATGTAAGCCCTTGTGGCTGCGATGTGTTACGCAACGGAAACCTGGCCCGACAACAAGACAATCGCCAGAGCGATGCAAACTACGCATCGTGCACTGGAGAGATGTCTTCTAAGGACAAGGCTTCGTCAGCAATGGCAAGAAGGTCTACGAAGCTCAGAGCTACGGGAGAAGTCGCCATTAGCAGACCCACTGCAGTACATAAAGAAGTCCAAATATCGCTGGGCCGGACACCGGCTTCGACGAAAGGACGATAGATGGAGTCTCCGTGTCACAGAATGGCTCCCGAGAGACCATAAGAGACCACTGGGACGACCGCCAACGCGATGGGCAGACTCATTCTCAAGATCTTTCAGGGAGCGAGTCTGCCTCACAAGATGCAAGCAGCCGGAGATCGAGCGGTCTGGAAGAGTTGTGGTCCCCGCTGAGAAGACCTCCAGCCAACAAAAGGACCATCAGAGTATCAAAGTAAAGCAAGTATACTTGGTATTTCAACAAAACCCTGCACTGTTTGAATAATCATTAAATTTCTAACTTACTACCAATTTTTTAGCTTCCGTATAAACCTAGTGTCTTGTCCTTGCGAGGGATCCTGGCCGAAGTCTCGTCACAGGCGTGAAGGTCGTGCCGTATGAGACGGTCGCAGCACAGCATCGACCGCTGATCTGCACCCTAAAGATCGCCCCTCCGAGGCTGAAGCAGATCGAACGATGCAGTGCAACAAGAATCAAGTGGTGGCGAATGAAAAAGAACGAAGCAGCTGTGATCTCTCGCGTGCGGTTACCGACAGTCACGACTGTCAGCAAAACCTGAAAGGCGACCGGTGCGATACGTCGAGCTGCACAGTCGGAACTCAGCATTACGAAACCTGGGCAACAACAGGTCGAAAGCAGGCATGCCTGTGGAAAGACGACGTGAAAGCAGAAGTTCGAGAGAAGAAGTCACTCCATCACGTGTTACGCGGCGAAAAAACGGCCTATATCTGGCGGATGTACCAAAAAGCGAAGAAAGCTGCAAAGGACGCATGGCTATTGCAAAAGCCACTCATTATGAAGATGTCAACGAGAAGCTCGAGTCACGCGATGGTTAGCAGTATTTGTAGCGACTTGTCAAGAATCGTCATCGGCAGACCGAGGCTATTGAGAAGTTTTTCGGCATCAATGATGAGGACGGCCATCATGGACCGCAAGAAGGCATTGAGGCGATGGCGCGATTACTTTGAGGAAACCTCTACAATAGAATTTCGTCATCCAGCCATCAGTTCAAGGGCTCCGACACACGGTCCTGCCCAAAAGATCACCGTGGAGAGAACTGAAGCGGCTTAAATGCAGATAAAGCCAGGCAAAGCGACTGGGGCCGACGACGTGACAGCTGATTTATGCAAGTCCAAGTACTGTTATAGTATAGTACACTCTATCGCTGCTCCATGGTACTTATAGTTGGAGATTTCGATCGCTGTGCTTGGATGCACTTATTAACAGTACTACATAACGACTGGTTGACGACTGGTCCTAGGTAAGGACCTAGGATTGCATGAATTCATTCGGTACATAAAATCGCAGCGAATGATTGTCCTGCGAATCAAGTCCGGGTAGGACGTCTCAGTCCAGTTATTACTAAATTAGGAGTTTCACCACTATCTCCTTTAATATTAGGTTGGCACGAAAGTTTGGCGGTTTGCTGTGCAACCGCTTCTCGGTCTTTTTATAACTGAATCAATATTCAACTTACTTCGCATTTTTATATAATGTCTAATACGGAAACCTTTGCTCTCCTATCCGTCGAAATAAATTGAGCTTCGCTTATTCTTGATCAGAAGAAAACCCAAAGGCAAATAAAATCCTACATCCGTTTCGTTCCTACCCTTATACGGATGTAAGAACATAAAAGTAAAAAAACATAAGAGCTTCCCCGGAATAATTGCGTTTCGTCGAAGAATTATAGAGCTGTATCTAAAGAGCAACCGAAAACGATGTTTTATTTCAAATCTGAACTGGCTCGACAGCAATCTGCCGTTGAAACAACCCGGCAAACGAACTATGTGTGGGCCGAACAGTGTTGGAAGACGTGTGGTTCGATAAAGTTGATTATGGAGATTCCAACTTGAATATATTACAGGTGCTTCTGTCTACGTCTGATTGTTGTCTTGTGACTTTTTTTTGGTAGAACTTGTTGCTTTTTCTTATTTGTTTTGCGCGTGAGTGTCGTGCTTACGCTCTGAATAAATAAATGAATATGCAAACCGAAAAGGCAGACCTACAGCAATCCAGACGACGATTTGAAGGCTTTCGTCAAAGCTAATCCATCGCAAACAGTTAGTGAGATTGTGGAAGGTCTAAGAGTCAGTAAAACTGTTGTTACAAACAATTTGGAACACCTCTGAACGGTGAAAAAGCTCGGAAATAGGGTGCCCACGATTCCAAGCAGAAATTATTGCGTTTCGAAATCTTTTTTCTTTGCTTCTCCGAAATCAAAGCAACCCATTTTTGGATCACGGTCGTAATGAAAAAAGGGTTCTGCACGATAACCGAGGACAATGAGGATAGTAGATTGATGTCGACCAACCCCCTCCCTCCCCCCCCCCCTCCCAGACAATTCCCAAATCCGAAATATCACAAGAAGAAGACGATGATAACAGTGTGGTGATTCACTGCAACTTTCTGAAACCACGTGAGACATCACAGCAGAGCTCTACTGTGAGGAGGTCGACGAGGTGTACCGAAAATTGCGTGAGCTGCTGCAGGCACTAGTCAACAGAAAAGGTTCCATTCATCTGCACACCAACGCCAGCCCACACGTGTCCGATATCACCATGCGAAAATTAAACCAGCTATGAGGTGAAGTTCTCCATCACCCGCCACACTCAACAAACCATTCGTCAACCGTACTCGGTTGTAAGCACTTTGTATACACTTTCAGAGCAACCTACTGGTACAACCTTCACAAAACAGGATCACGCAAAAACAGCCTTTCCAGAATTTGTCGCATCTCGACTACCCAGTTTTGTCGCTGATGAATTACTCAACCATTATCGTGTTTAGAAAAATGTGCTGATTCGAAAGGTGCTTATTTCGGCTGAATCCGGTGAGTACAAAGAAAGTTATGATCGTTTTAAAGTGTTCAAAACCGTTAAAACTTTTTGGCCAACCTAATAGAAAGGCAAATCTGCCGCTCATATTCGAGTTTTTCCCTCTTTAACAAATTTATTAGTCTCTCTTATAGTAGATGCATCACAGAATGCCTAGAATACCGTTTCGGTTACTTCGGTTATATGGTAGCTCTCTCACATAATTCCAGGGTTTAGCTCCGAAATAGTAAATGTAGAAAACCATCATTTCGCTTTATAAACGTTACACCACGCACCTCTTTGCTCCACTGTTATTTCCTGTAACTTTTCCATTGAGAAATCGCCAAACGCCTTCGTCGAGCTGATTTGCAGCGAACCGTTGATTCTTTCCACGGCATCCAAATTATCAAGTCGCGATGGGCGCTCTGTAAAAAACCACTGCCAGTGTCGACGAGCAGTTCGCGTGCCGTAATTCTCGTTTGCTACACAGATCTCCGACCTATTAGGGGATGTTCAAAGCGGCATCAGAGCGTAACGCGACGTAATGATGAACTCCTATATAGTTCAAGCGACGGCGCCTCGCGCCCTCGAGTGGTATTCATACGGACTGTGCAGCGAACACCACACCTCACGCAATTATCATCATCGCCACGCGATGAAGATGTCGCTGTTCATTACTGAGCGATTTGCTCATCATTCGATGATCCGCTGCTACGCTACCGTTTTTAGTGGTGCTCATATCTCCAATTCCTCACAGAAGAGCGCTATGCGAGCATCGCTTCCCATCGATATTGGGCTTCGTTTCGTTATGTGAGCGCTCTGAACGAAGCTTACTCTGGGTGCGTAGGTCACATATCATTTCGCTGTTTTATCTTACGCTCTAAAACCTACGAAATAGTAAATGATACTAACATAGGGCCTCAGTGAACCTCAAGAAAACCTGAAGGTCTTGTTGGGCATCCAACAGGGAGCACAGCTGTAAAGTTTGTTTCTACTGTAAGCCCCTGTGTGGTCCAAAAATGGCAAAACGTCAACTAGTAAACCGCTTTGACTTGTAGCGGGTTAGAGAATGGAATCTATCAGGTAAACCTGTGTGCCAAAGAAATTCTTTTTTGTATCATATTTCCACTCGCAGGGTCCATAATGTAAGGCGATCAGTAGTTTATTTATTTATTTATTTTAAGACGTGGAATGTGATCACACATGTAATGTAAACGAATAATATTAAACATAAACAGATAACTACACAGTAACGTCTGGAAGAACAACTGCAAAGTGATGTGTGCTTTGTTGTTGGATAAAAACACACTCAAAGGTGGGGTGTGTAATGATTGTAACAGTTGAATCACAATTTGACAGGTTCAACCTGGCTAGCCAGCATTCACATATACTCCTCGAGCGTCGACTCAGTTCTCACCATTAACTATTTTGAGAATAGCTGCACAGGCCAAATACATATTTACATTGCCCACACCATAGCAGAAATAGGTTGTGTTTTGCACTCCCGTTAATTTTTTCGTCTTTTAGCAGTCACTCAGGATCTATTCTAGTTCGGGAGGGGCAATCTTAATGTGTGTGTTGCCCAACTAGGACAGATCCTAACTGACTACTAAAAGAGGAAAGAATTAACAGGAATGAAGAATCTTCCCATGTCATTCATACAGCCATATCCCCTGAACTCTAATAAAACCTTCGCAACATGGAACCTCGCAGAAGGAATGGATTGGAGACGCGAATCACTGTGTGACACCATGTAAATCATACTATGGGACCTCGTTCGATTAAGATAGATCAACCAAAATGATTCTACAACGCCACATTGTAAAAAAGAGTTAATGCCGAAGAGATTCCACACCCGAGGAGCGCCTGCCATGACTTTCGTAACACGGAATCATGATACTCCACTCGATAAACTCTTAGGCCCGCCGGCCGCAACCAATAGGCGACCCCCTTATCCTTATCGACCTCCGTGATCAGACAGCTCGCCCGACGTCAACTACATATAAGCAGCCGCTTCCGAGCAGCATGCAGCTCGGCTCAACCTCCTGTCCTTAGGCGCTCCGGTGCCTCAACCGCCGTCGCTCCGGAGCCGCTGTCAAGGCCTAGACGCCGCCGCTGCATCAGGAGGACCAGCCCGCTCCGGCCTTGGCCGCGGCTCAAGAAAGATTACAAGACTATAAGTGGGATGAGAGGGATAAATACTTCATATCTGGATCCTCCAATGTTCTGACGCATACACTACATATGAAATAAAGATCACACAGAGGATCTATACACTCCAAAGGAAGGGATTTTGATAGAAGCACAAAAAGCCTATTGGACCTCGATGCGTCCATACAGTGCCACACAAGCCCCTCTTGGGACACAAATCGTGTAGAGCAAGGGGAAGGACAGCATTAGACTATCCGTTTGGGGAAGCGCCACACATTCTTGCTCTACGGGATATTGGATAAAAGGCGGCGTTACCTAACCAGTTTTGGGAAATGCCGCACACTTTACTTCCAACGGAGGTAAAGGAAGTTTAAACGCTTATTTGGTTTCAAAATGACATGGGAAGACCAACCAGTGGTTACCACACCAGCAGATCTTTCATACAATCTTGATTCGGCTCAGGAAGGATTTGGAAGTCTTTCCGACATTCTTCATATTTAACGTTCCGTTAAAGACTCCATTGTTTTCTCAATTAAAAACTCACTGTATATATTCTCAAAAATCAAATCTCCTTCAATAACTTTACATCCTGCCAAAACTTCAAGGTAAACGTCGTCAACAACACCGCCCTCGCAGACCGTCTCTGAATTTTCCAAACATAAACTGGTTTTTATTTTTGCAGTTAGGTGGGTAAGCTACTAAGAGCTGCTGCAGACTCAGCTACTGCTTCGTCATTAACTCACCACACTTTGGCGAACTTGACTGGTCAATTTCTATACTTGGAAATTTCCTTTTCAGACGAAGCGGTTCACGAATGCAGAGGTGTGGATTGTTCCTTATAGCTGTAACGATGAAGAAGCTATGTCTTTGTCAACAATTTTCTATATTTCACAGTCTTTAAGTGCAAAATGAGGGCACGGCAAGGTAAAAGGACAAGCAAATTTCTAGTGGTTTTGAACACGAGTATTTAGAGCACGCTTTTAGTATTTCATCTTGCCACATCGTTTGCGAGTGCTTTTGATTTTTTTTCCTTCGTTATTTTTTTAGTAAGTTGTTTGTGTTTTGTTTATCTTTTGCTGTTTTTTTTTGTTAGTACTGGATCTGGTTTTAGAATAAGTTAACGATTTGATTGAGGTTATGTGCACCTTTGAGTGCAGTAAATAAATAAATAAATAAATAAGTAAACAATGCAACCCTATTCTAGCGAGATTTCTTGCTGGAAATTTACATTTTCAAGCTTTTACTAATGATATCAACTTTTATCAAACCTACAGTAATTAGCACTTATACTAACTTATGGAACTACAATTTTTATCTCCCTGTTGCTACATTTATTGGTCACCTTGTATACCTGTTTCTGACCGAACCATTCCTCCTCTTCTTCCTCATCCCCCGTAAGAGCAGAGGAGATTGGTCGGTACAAAAACGACCTGGCAGCAAGGCGATCACTAACACGAGCTGCTTAAAGCATTCTAGATTTGGCTAAAATTAGCACAATTAGCAAAAGTTGGAAGCAGCGCCTTCTCTGTAAAACTCATGATCAGAGAAACTATCGGTGTATCGTGTTGAAGGACCAAAGCAATACTTGCCGATCACGTTTTTAAATGAGATTACGATGAGAGACATTTCCAGAACAAGTAGACTACATTACAAAGAGGCCATTCAGCATATCATGCTTGGTGAGCTTCTCTCGCGAGACAAGCGTGGTTTAGTGGGCGAATAAGGCCTATGGTATACTCCCGTCCGCTGCAGCGACGCGGGAGTGCACAGCGACGCGACGGCTTGCGGCGCGAGCCGTTGCCATCGCTGACATAGTTCACGCAGTTCTGCAGACGGAGACTTTTGCAGAATTTTAGCGAATCAGCTAATTCAGTGCATTTTTTCCTGGATTCCTTGTTTATCGACCGTTTCGTTGATGATTTCACGTTTTGTTCCCGTTTAATCCCCTTCGGATCCGAGTACCATTGTAGGATTGTTGTTTTCAAGGGTATTTCGTCGATATCATGTTTTGCTAGGGGGTTTCTGTCATGCCTGTGCCAACTCATGCATTTCTGTCGTTTCTCTTTCCAACCACAGGCAAGGAAACCGACGTTTCTGTACTTGACACGACACGAGAGGATTTTCGTGACGTGCCCAGCATGGAATCGTCCCAGTTGAGACTCAATTTTTGCAGAGTGATGTTTCGCTAGGGGTTTCCGCTAGAAAAACATGACTTCGAAAAAATCGGCCTTCAACTGGCACATTTCTGTGCCGGACCTGTCAATAGAAACTCCTTGTGACTTGTCCGGCACAGAAATGTAGATTTCGCTGCCGGCGAGGAAGTTCGGAGGCGAAAAAATGCGATGATCGGCACAAAAGTGGGAAAACGGTTTAGAAAAATATCTCCTTACAAAACTAGCCGTTCAAGCCGTCGAAAAAAAAAAAACCAAAATGAATCTAGCCACGATGGAAACCCTACGAGGAGAACAACAGAGACATCCAACATCACTAGACGTGTGTTGAAATTGCTGTGGTATGGCCGCGAACCAAGGAAGTGTCGAAATGTGAGCGGAAGTGCATAGAATAGGCACAGCAAGCGCTCCCCCCCCCCCCCCTCGCGACCATCGCAGCCCGTCGCTCGTCGCAGAGCACTGCACTGCAACGAGCGACGGGCTGCGACGGCCGCCGCACGGGAATATGTTTCACTTTCGCGACGCGGAGGTATAACACCCCTCTGCGACGCATGGTGAGAGCGTCAACTGACAACCCCGCCCCACTGCGCCGTCCGCCACTGTAGCGAAGGCACGCCGTTGACAGTTGCTCCGCGCCCCCGCTGAAGCGACGCGGGAGTATACCATAGGCCTAACGTACTTGGACGCGACGACAAAAACAGAGTTCTCCACGTTCGTTGAGGAGATAAAGACGAGATACTCTGTCGAAATCAAATTGCCTCCTAGTTGGTGAAAGTAGATGTTTTGCAGTTTAATTTTTTCGCTGTTCCTGAGCACGTCAAAGCGGTGCCAGGTGTCAGTTTGGAAACATTAGCCCTCACCGCAACGGTACGATTTTTGAATCTATCCTAGAGGGGAGGTATCACCGCGTGGAATATCAGCCGGGCGGTGGCGTATTGTCTACTCTTGGAAATTGTCTACTCAAAGCGATTTAGCGTGTTGTCTTTGTATAAGTGTCTACATTGCATTTTAACGCCGTTGTCAGACCAGTAAAGTGTCTCTCCGACTAGGATAGATCTCCATTTTTGCGCTTTTTTATGTGCCTGCTCACGCAGCAATTTCGAAAGAACTACGGTGCTTCTCAGGGAACTATCTCAATGGCACGCAGGAACGGCCAGAACAAACACTGTAGGAGGAGTCACCATTTTTCAAATAGAAAGAAAATTGTTTTGTTTTTGTCAACCCTTGAAGCGACGAGTGAGATGCACTAAACTGAAGATTTGTATGGTAAGTAACGAGCAGGCGAGGCAACCCGCACGTGACCTGAATGGCGCAGTGGTAGCGACTGCGAGAACGTAACGTCAAGCGTTCGGTTCGAGCGCTGGGTCGTTCTTCCGCGTTTTGGCGCTACTTCCAAGTTTCCTTAGAGAAACGGCATCTGCACGTATTTTTGTAGTTTGTTTCGGTATGATGTTTTTATTATTTTCTCACTACACCTTGTGATTCATTACCTATATCAGCTGTGTAAAATATCGGATTAAGCGATAAGTGCGTAGCATTTTTTATGTTTTACTTAATCAGAAACAATTATTCTAACAGTACGTCAAGCAGTCACGTATTCGCCGTTGTTATTTACGACCTCTTCCCACTTTTCGACCAATTTGTTTATGCAGTTGCGCCAAAAATCGCCCGGTTCGGTGTCGAAGACGCTTTTGAGCCAGTTTTTGAAATCATCTTCCTTGCTGAAGGTAACACACTTCACATGGCTCGACAGTTAACGGAAAGTTAGCAATTGTCAGATGGTGCGAGGTCTGGAGAGTACGGTGGATGCTGAAGCACCTCAGCATTAGAGTGAGGCGGTGCAGTTGCGCAATGTATAGCTTTTGTCGACCGTGTCGTTCCTTTCAGGCATTTCTCGGATCCTGCACAAATCTCGGCTTCGCCATATCAACCGTTCATAAATTTCGCAAACAATTTGCGTGCCGTAGACTTGCCGGTGACACCTGCGTGCACCTCGCTGATATCACGGATTGCAGGCCGCTTTTTGACCACGACGAAATGCGAAGAAGAGTCGAGAACGAAAATGCGGATTTTTGCTTCCAGTGTATTCCATTTCTAAGCCTTAAAATATAACAACAAAAAGTTAACTTATCCAAAAACAAATAGTACGTTTTTGTATGGCAGAAAGACTACTTTCTAATAAATACAAACATTTTGTCAAACAAAAAGCAAACTGTTTAATTAAAACTCTTTGAAGAAAATGCTAAGATCTTATTGCTGAACTTAATAAATACTACTACCTTACACTGGTCTTAGGTGCACTGTTGTCTGTGCAAAAATTTTGTAAACCATCGGACTTTACACAGTTAGGACAATTGTAAATAACCACGAGATGTCTCCAAGGAGAAAAGGTAATAGAAGCATCATATCCAAGCAAACTCCAACAAAAAAAACATGCGTACGAATGCCGTTTCTCTATGAAAACTCGTAGAGTAGAGGTGAAATGCAAAAGACTGCGCAGTGCTGGAACCGAACCCTTAACGTCACTTCACGGAGCACCACCTTCGCCATTGCGCCTACCACGCCACGCTGAGCTCACCTAGCGCCTACGTGGTAAGTTCATTGTCAACTATAGAAAGTTTTCAGTGTCTCTTACCTATTTCTTTCACGGAGTCGACAAACCCAAATTAAGTGTTACTGTTTGGAGGATGGAGATTCTTCCTATAGTATTCGTTGTGGCTTATCCAGATACTGCTGAGACAGCACCCTTGTCAGACAGCTCGCTTCAATCCTCAATAGGTAACTATGAAAAGCTTCAAAGCCCCTTTACTCTCTTCTCTAGGTATTAAATACCATTCACGTTGATTTCGATGCTAATCCTACTATATATACAATACCGGCCTTATCTTTTGGTCTTTGGGCGGAAAAGGCGAAAAAACGCCTTTTCCGCCCAAAGACCAAAAGATAAGGCCGGTATTGTAGAAGAGTAGTAAGAGTTTTGTGTGTATGTGTATGTGTGTATGTGTGTGTGTGTGTGCGTGTGCGCGCGTGCGTGCGTGTGTGTGTGTGTGTGTGTGTGTGTGTGTGTGTGTGTGTGTGTGTGTGTGTGTGTGTGTGTGTGTGTGTGTGTGTGTGTGTGTGTGTGTGTGTGTGTGTGTGTGTGTGTGTGTGTGTGTGTGTGTGTGTGTGTGTGTGTGTGTGTGTGTGTGTGTGTGTGTGTGTGTGTGTGTGTGTGTGTGTGTGTGTGTGTGTGTGTGTGTGTGTGTGTGTGTGTGTGTGTGTGTGTGTGTGTGTGTGTGTGTGTGTGTGTGGGTGGGTGGGTGTGTGTTTACGTGCTTCCGTCCCTCCGTCACAACTGCAGTGGCGACGCGGTGTATTAGCGATACTCATCAGTTAATGGCGATCGACACCGGTCCGAAACTTCAGCCCTGGAAGTAATCGAGGTAGCTGAACACGAATCTGATGATCGTTGTTGAAGAAAAGATCGCCATCAATCGATATTTATTGAATTATCGATTTTTGTGGATGTCATTCATGCGGTCCTAAACTTCAGCCCTACCCTGGGGGTTGTTGAGGTCGCTGAAAGATAGTCGATGAATGTTTTGTATTATAGTCTCTACAGACATTTTATCTTCGATCGGTTAGATTGAAATGATGATTCTCTGAATATTTCATAGCATTAACAATGTTGGATTTTCTCAGCGTGGCGTCACTATATTAGCGGAACAATTACGCGCAGATTTATAGTCAGTGGGGTTTTTGGGAGTATTAACCATCATCTCCAGAACAGCAGCGTTTCTTCGTGACCCTTCTTAGTTTGCCCCACACGACGTAGTTAAGGTCTTCATCCTGCCGCAACCCTAACATAGATGGCACCTACAATTGATGATGAGGACTTAATACTACGGCGAAGTAGTTGAGAAGTTGTCAGTGCGGCCGCCAGGCCGCTTTGATGGCTGGTATCTAACATGTAAAAGGTGTTAAATGCACATAGATTTGAGCGAAAGACACCGCAGACTGAAATTTAGTCCTCAGCGTCTGACATATGTTTTTGAATTGGCCATCAGCTTTTGAAAATTCGCCAGCAAAAACTCTTGTTGTCAAGTATCACATGCCCAATCTACGGTTGGCTATGGAAGAAAATTTCGGTAAACTTAAAACTGGGTTGATATTTGATTGGAAAAGGAAATGAAGGACTGAGGTTTTGCAAAGGCCCTTAAAGAACGTACAACACAAAACTACTCACAGTATGGACAAGTTTTGGCCAATAGAGTAATATTCGCAATGTCGTCAAGAAAATCAACGTCTTCAATGACAGAGTCTTGTATATCTATGCATCCTGTGAGATGGATTCCTGTAGCATTTGGTGACCGAACGACATTCTTTCGGTTTGCGGCCACGGATACAGTTCCGTAGACCATTTTACAACCTGCCAGCTCGGCAGTGGAGCGCAGTGTTGCAGGTAGACCGCATTCTGGAAAGCAGCTCAATTTGCAAGGTTCGGGCAGCTTTTAACTGAACTGGTCACCAAATTTTCACTAGTTTTTTTTTCAAAATAGATAGTGCCTAACCTCCATACTCTTGCAAATCACAGACCATCTCTGGGAACGACCGGTGCAACTTCTGGATCATTTCAGGGGTAAGCATCCTATTACCGCGAATTAGAACACTTCCTATGTCGGCGCGTCCCATGAATTTAGGATTGAGAGATATCGATTTTAACCTCTCGTTATGGTAAATCCGTAGCGATGGTCCTGTAAAGTTTCGTGTGCTTGAGAGGGCTAAAGATATGTGACATATGAAGGTCTCTATGCGACGCCGGTTTTCGAAGAAAAGTTTCTAGAACGTGTTCTGGGAACAACTTGCTCCTGCGGATGTTCCAGCGACTGCATTCAAGTGGTACAAATATACTTCTCGTCCCACGGTCAAAAAGCTCGTTGCGACGGATTAATCCATCGCAAACCGTCGCATGATCATAACTTCTCTAAACCAAGCCTTTTTGAGAAAAGGTTCGATTCGTTTCGTCAACAAGGGAGCAGGCTCTTTTCGAATGGAGCAGCTTGTTTCGCCGAGCACGCATGCTTTCGTAATCTCTCAAGCATCGCGTGTACTGCAAGTGCCTTATGGCGTCAAGAAAAAACTAGAGACTTCAAGATTAATTCAAAGGCTTTCAGAGACGTTCAGCGCTTTATGTGAGGTCTGCACAAGATTTTTCGCGGTGATAACGTATCTCCAGATTGCGAAGTGCACAATGAGTATAGAATCAACAAAATCAATTAAGTGAGCAACTCGGGTGTGATGACTTCATCTGCGTTTCAGGAGGCCATACAGTTGGAACACCTGATGTCTGTGCAGTGTAATTCTTAAAATTTATAAGTCACACCTAGGAACTCAGGCTTTCTACATAAGTAGTGTTCTGCGTCCAATATGGACAACTTTCAATCGGGAAGACTTTAAACCCTCGGAACAATAGTGCTTCGGAAGCGCTTGTGTAGCAGATTGTTGTGTTCTCGTGAAGCACACGAGGAGGTGGTCAACTTTTTGTAGTCACTGACAAGCTGCAGAGGCTTGTTGCACAGATAGACAGGTTTGTTGCCACTTAAGTCACAGTGGTTCTGCGTATGAAACGCTGATGAATCATCGAGTTCGATTCGCCCACTTGATCCACGCGCCGATTCTTCATGAACTGCGCACGGCATACTCTAGGCTAGGCACATGCCTGACACTAAAGGGCACTATTAAAATACGCTATGTCTGAGAGGCTGCGAAAGCATCATCATCATCATTTTCAGTAGCGTTTGTCCCGCTTGGTGGCGGGGTCCGCTCTTCTGGTGTGGTGACGCCATTTCTCCCGATCAAATGCTTGATCAAGATGCACACTACTTATCTTTAAGTCCAAGCGCAACGTATCTAGCCAACGTTGCTTCGGGCGTCCTTCAGGCCGTTTTCCAGGGACTTCAAGGTTCAGGCCAATCTTACAGACGGTGTCGTCGTTAGCGCGAAGCACGTGGATATACCATCGTAGACGAGCTTCACGCAACTTGTCGGCTATCGTGGCGACACCAAACCTTTGTCGTATGGTGTCGTTGCGAACGCGGTCCAAACGAGTTACTCCGGCCGTCCACCTTAGCATCTTCGTCTCCATTACACTGAAGCGGCTTTCAATCTCCTTCGTCACGGGCCAGCACTCAGCACCGTAAGTCGCTATTGGGCGGACGACTGTTCTATACACCTTTGATTTGAGGTACTCGGGTATTGCCTTATCGCAGAGCACCCCAGTTAGCGAGCGCCATTTGGACCAGGCTGCACTCACACGCGCATTCACCTCCAACTTTAGGCTGCCATCGGACGTGATTGTTGATCCGAGATACTTGAAAGATGTCACTCGTGAGAGCTCAGTACCATTGATTTTGATAGATCCGAGCTCATTCACATCCGTCGTCAAGCACTCCGTCTTTTTGACGTTCAGCTTGAGTCCAAACATTGCCAAGCGATCGCGCCATTACTGTGCCTGTCGCTCGAGTTCGTTTTTGTCTTCACACGCAAGCATGACGTTATCGGCATACCAGTAACGATCAAGGAGCTGTGTCTTGGAGATCTCGTGTAATTGCATCCATGACGACCACCAAGAGCAGTGGGGAGAGCGCAGACCCCTGGTGCACTCCGACAGAAATAGGAAACTCCATCGAGGTACCCGCTGGTGCTCGCACTCGGCTTATTGGGCACGAGTAGAGGATGCGCACCCACTCAATAAGCTCTTCAGGGACGCCATATCGTTGCAACGCGTACCATATAACTTCTCGCGGAACGCGGTCGAAGGCCTTCTCCAAGTCCAGGAAGGCAAAATGCACCGGTTTCTGTTTCTCGCAGTGCTTCTCTAGCAGAAGACGAACGGCGTGTATGGCATCAACCGTCCCACAGCCGGCAACGAAACCACACTGATTATTGGAAAGCTGGACGACATATCCTATACGTCTATCGACGATTCGCTCAAAGATTTTCATGGTGTGCGAAAGTAGGCGAATCGGACGGTAGCTAGCACTGTCCGCAGGACTGCCCTTCTTCTTCCAAATCGTAATAGTCATGCTTTGCAGCCAACTTTCAGGCACTTTCTTTTCAGCAACAACCTGATTGAAAAACTCTGTCAGCCAGTCAGCAGGGCACCAGCCTTTCGACTTCCACAGGTCTGCCGGCAGGTTATCAGGGCCAGTGGCTTTGCCTGACTTCACATTCCTCAGGGCTGCTTCAGTTTCGCTCACTGTGATCTTCTGAACGGGGCCGTGTACAGGTGAAGCAAAAGGAACAGCAGGATGTTCAAATTCAACATTCGAAAATTCCTCGAAGTAGTCGTGCCATCGCTTCACAGCCTTCTTACGATCCTTCAGAAAATGACCGTTCTCGTCGTTAATGCCAAAGAACTTCTCGATGTCTTCTGCTTGGCGACAGCGAGCTTTGGCGAGGCGGTAAAGATAACCCTCGCCATCGCGCGTCTCCAGTTTTTCACTCACATCAGCGTAGTGTGCGGCCTTACCAGCGGCCACCGCCTTCTTTGCCGCTTTCTTCGCTTCTCGATAATTCCGCCAATTATCGACTGTTTTATCACCGATAAATACGTGATATAGCCGTTCCTTTCCCTGACCTTCTCTCTGACATCGTCAGTCCACAGCCAAGCCCGCTTGTCGACCCAACACCGTCCAGGCTTCGTTGTGCCGAGTTCGAGGCATTCAGCCCCAGTTATCGCTTCGGTAACCTCCTTCCAGGTTTCATCGACAGTTGTTACCGTCGGCAACCGAATGCGAGAAATACCTGCCGCTTCCTTCTCTTTCAGTCGCCACCATTTGATTCTAGCCGTCCCGCAGTGCTCGACACGCTTACACCTCGGAGGTGTGATCTTCAGCGAGCATATAGTGGACGATGTTGCGTGGCAACCGTCTCATACGGCACGGTCTTCGCGTCTGTGACATGCCATTGGTCGCGACACCTACCAACGACATAGTCAATCTGTTTTGGCGTTCCCGCTATAAAACGAGATGAGGTGGGAGTCACGCTTTCGAAATTTGGTAATCACGATGGTGAGGTCGTGTGAGTCCGCATACTCAAGTATACCGTCGACGTTGCGTGACCATAGCCAAAACCACCATGACAGCTGTAGCCGTCTTTTCTGCTCCGACGTGACCATTAAGGTCACTTGCCACAACAACCATATCTTGTAACGGCACTTCCGCTGTCTTCTCATCAAGCAGGGAGCAACCTGTCTGCGAAGCATACGCGGAAAAGAAATGACATCGTCGCTCTTCTACGGCGACAACAATCTTCATCAAGCGGTCATCGAAACGTTCTACGCTTGCAATCGCGTCACGGAAACGCTCGGAGACGATCATACCGACGCCACTGGTGGTCCTAGGACTGCCGCACAGAACGGCCTTAAAGCCGCGGCCAATGTCCCTCGACTTGCAGCAGGACCACCTCGTCTCCTGCACCGCATAGAAATCTATCTTTCTGCTGCGAAATCATGCCACGGAAAATAAGGATAAGGATAAACGACGGCGCTGATCAATCCCTTTTGGAATGCGCCACGCATTCTACTTCTACGGGATGTCGTGGAGGCGATTTGAACGCCTATTTGGCCATACAATGACTTGCGGTGGCCAGCCGATAAACAATTCAGCGCTTTAACCGTACCAGACAAGTCTGGTACCAATTCAACGACCCCGGAGGGATGGAAAGCTTGGTTGGCTTGGGCGGGAAATTCGAACCAGGAACCTGCTGGTATCGGGTGCGCGCGACAGTCGGCGCCTCCTCCGACCGCGCTACACGCGCCCAATCTCCCAATCACCGCCACGGGAAAAGAAGTGCCCCAATCGCAAAATCCTGTCTCAGTCATTTTTAAATAACCCACGACCAAATGGTAACGACCTGGTGAAGTGGCATACGTGTCTGTAAAGAATTTAAACAGACGAATTGCATCGAACATTTCCTTTAAAAGTCTTGATTTGGAGGATTTGTGGGCATGAAACGGTTTTCTAAGGATTAGTCATTGCAGAGCGATCTTTTAACCGTAAAATAGAATAAAAATTGCGCCATGGAGCAGATTTTGCGCACCTGCTCGGGAGCGGCAGTTTCACCAACTTTTCCAGTCTCTACTTTTATTGTATAAGATCGTTGTATATGAAATGGCCGATTTTGCTACCTCAGTTTCCAGTCGATTCTTCGTGGCTACAAATGTTCCCATTTCAAGCACTGTATATAGTTTCTGAAAGCGCAAATTTTCGCTTTTTTACCATTTATAGCTTATGTGATATTGCCAAGCTTCTGAAGTCGGTATACTGTACGAATCAACGTGATATTCGTGTGCTAACTTTGCTTCGAAGCAATAGCAAGTTATAATCGAAATGAGCACAATTAAAAAATAACAAGTGCTTCGACACGCCTAGCGGTGTGTTTCGCACTTGCGCGCTTCGCGCGACTTTCTGTGTCACTGATCTATGGAAAGTAGTTTTTATAAAACATAAAATTCGCTAACATCTAGGTTCTGTTGCGCACTTTATCGGCATCAAGCCGTTCACCACTTCGGTGCCTTCACCGTAGACATTCTCTCCGGACTAGCCATTAACGTCATTGGTTTGTGCTGCGCAGTGCTTCTGTCCCTCAGGCTGCCCTTCCGCAACCGTTCTCACGCTCAACAGCTAGCGTTTCCAGATATCGTTGACATGTCTTCCGAAGCCAGATTTTCCCTCAGTTGCTTCTTCTTACTGGATCTAATTGCTCCCACCTTCTGGTCCCAACTCCTGGCCCATTTCCTCGATTCCTCTATTGATCCCCTTACTGGTCTCTTCTTGTTGGTTTCCTCGTCCTAGTCTCTCCTTCATGTTGTTCCTTTCCTTCCCGGTCGCCCTCCTGGTCCACCGTAGAGGTCCTCCTTACAGCCCTTCTTCACCACCCCATTGTGGTCCTCCCATGCTCACGGCAGACGTCGGTGACACGTATTCAGAATCAGGACGCCTGTTGCGCGACGTAGGGGGTCCGTCTTCTGGATCCGGAAGCTCAGAAGACCAGTCTTCCGAATCCAGCGCGCGCAGTCGCCGCTGTGTCTAGTATGAAGAGGCTAGCCATTTGGAACATTCCTTATTCCTACTCTACCCCTATTAAGTAGTCCTCCCACGCCCACGGCACGACGACGGCGAGCGAACGCCCATTGCGCGACATCGGTGTCACATCTTCTAAATCCGGTCTCCCTTACCGGTAATGGATCCCCTTGCTGATCCTCCTTACTGCCTGCCCCCCCCCTGATTAGTAACTCCCTGCTGGTCCCTCAGTATTGCTTAAACCCTTCTCGGTGCCACCTCCTGGCCTGCTTCGTTGTTCCCTCTATCGACCCCCCCCCCCTACATCCCGATGCCTCGTCTATGTCGCTCCCTCCTGATCGTTGTCGGTTCTCCACCCTCGAAGTCCCCATTCTACTCCTACCTGTTTAGTGGTCTTCTCATGCTAATGGCACACGAAGTCGGCTTCTGAATCTGGACGCTCAGAGTAAAGGGCTGCGCTTCCCCTGCTGCAGCAACTTCCCACGTTCGATAGCAAATTTTGCTGTAGATGATGAGGCGTATCTCACTCAGGTTAGATCACTCGACCGACCCGGTGTGGGTGATGCGGCTATCTCACTTAAGCAGCTTTCACACTCCCGTTGCTGCTGTTGCGCAACCGATGCCGTAACGATGAAGCATAGAGCAGAGATGCAGAGGAGCAACAACAACAACGAGGGGGCTTTCACACTGCTGTTGCCGCAACCCCACTTTAGCAACACCGGCATCGGCTGCGCAACGGTTGCGCGGCCTCAGCAACAAGGAATGATTGCCATCATCCCTTGTTGCTGTTGCTCGTCAACGGAGGCAGATCACAGGTCTTATCTCATTATCATATCCCACCGCGTTGCGGCTGCAGCAAGCATCGGACTCCGCCCCTTTTTCGTTGCTCGTTGCTGCAACAGCAGCAACGGCAGTGTGAAAGCCGCTTTAGGTTGAGCGGCTTTCATACTGCCGTTGCTGCTATACCGATGCCGGTGTTGCTGATGCGGGGTTGCAGCAACAGCAGTGTTAAGGCCGTTGCTCGTTGCTGATATTGTGGTTCCTCTGCGTCTCCGCGGTACGCTTCATCATTACGGCCTCGGTTGCGCAACAGCAGCAACGGCAGTGTGAAAGCCGCTTTAGATCACTCAAACGTCATCGACCGCTAACTCAATTATGTAGTGGTAGATAGATAGATACACTTTCCCACCGCGACAACAGCTTAGGCCTCTCATCTTTGTGAAATTAATAGAACGAGAATTAATAAAACGTAAGAAGTTATTTTCGACATCAGCTCGATTGCTGAATTTTTTTATCCTCCACAAGGGGCTTAAAAAACTGGTAATCTATAGGGAGAGATCTGATGAATATGCTGGATGTGGCTAAGCTTCGTAAACCAATTCATCAATTTCATCCTCATTCTTGTCTAGCAATTATGCAGAGCGACGACTATTGTCATAAAGGTGCCACGTCGCATGCCACGATCCGATCCAAAAAAGGTCCCCTTAGATTGCGCAGCCTTAACGAGACACAAGTATCGTGGCGCTTCATCTTCTGCCCGGCGGTCAGTCCCTGCGGGATCCGTTTATCCAATTTCTTTACTTTCCCGATCGCATTCAAGTAGCGACTGATAGTGGTGCCATTAACGGCGGAATGCTATGCTAGCTCTCTCACTGTTTGGCGCGGATCCGCTCTCACCATGGCTTTGAGTTGTTCGTCGCTAAGGAGTGACGGCGGCCTACCTCGGTCTTCATCTTCGAGACTTCCGTCTTCAGATCAAAACCTTTCGAACCGGAAAGAATTATGCGCCCCTTAACGAATTCCTCCCCAAATGCAGCGTTGATGTAAACTCGGCAAGAGGCAATTATGTATGTCACAAAAGCTATAGATGGGAAGAGAGCGGTGATTCTGTGCTTTCAGAGACTATATACATACAAACTATATATACTGCCTGAAATGGGAACATTCTTAGCCACGAAAAATCAACCAGAAATGGAGGTAGTGAAATCGGTCATCTCATACGCAACGACCTAATAACATTTTCATTTCTGAACATTATAACGTTTGATGACCACTCTGATGTCTACCAGATCGTTCATTCCTTCCGCTGCTTGAAATTATTTTGCGCAAGTTGTTGTATAATAATTGTAAAATTGACGACCTTATAGCTACTGCGTTCCTTCGGTATGCCGATTTCTTGATCGACATTATTTCTTGTTAAGCGTACCTTCACAAGTGCTGCGAATTCTCAAGACGTTCGACAAGTCCAGAGATATAAATGAAGAGTGCTCTACACGAACACACATATGTAGTTCGGGGGCGTTCACGAAACTGTAGAACTCTTTAGCGGTCATTCCCTGTGCTGGAAGAAATCCTCTATTATTGGCATCTCGCACAAGCGTCAGCACCTTGGGATTCGGGCAGTTCTTTGCAAAATCAGAAATGTCCTTGGCGTCCCTTATCGAAATTTTCACGTCGTCGCATACTGAAACAAAATGAAAACAAAATGTGCAAAATTAAAAACTGACGCAGAGAGGACAGTACGTCCGATCTCTGATAAGCCATTAGTAACTCTTAATGATTTCAAGTTCCTCAATTTGTGCCAAACCGTGGGCATTACTTTTTGACGGCCCTGAGTTTAATTTAAGTAGATAATTACACTGAGTGTCCGTAGACAATGTAATTTTGTATAAATCTCCCAATGTTAGCAGTTTCGCAACAATGCGGTGGGATGCCGACATATGTTCTTCTTCCAATAACAAGGTATCCAGATAGACGAAGGCGCATATTAGAAGTGCTTACGCTTGGAAGAGCTCGGTTAGGTATGTTAGTGCGTTGTGGCAATCACAACTGTTCTGGGTTTATCGAGCTGTGAATATTAAGCTTTTCCTTATGAATCCTTTTTACCAATGATCCGTATTTTCTTGCTGAGGAAATTTGGACTTCTATAGCCCGCGAACTCGGTCAGACCACTTAGAGACCGTAAAAGGCTCTTCCGATTCTTAAGCAACGATGTTCTCCAATAGCGATCACGTGAAGAAACCACCATACGAACTAGTGTAATGCGGTGAATCTGGAAATGGGATGCACCGGTAAATTTAGGTTAAGAAAAAAGAATTTTTACTGAAGCAGCCTTAGCATTTATTTTGCACAGGATAAAGAATTACGATGCGGCAGGTTAATTTTCGTGCGTTCTTTGACAGTCGTATTCTCCGCCCATGCTCGTACCTTTGATTCCGGGGTGCAACTTAGGCATCTGGCATACCTCCGGTCGCTCCGGCGACTCGGAGGTATGCCAGATGCCTTAGGCCTATGGTATAGTCCCGCGGAAGTACCCGCGGGACGTACGCGGACGAAAGGTGCACCGCGGAAGGCGGTCGTCCCGCAGACGGGAAGTATACCAGCCCGTCCACCGACCGCTGCCGACCATCCGCGGAAAATGGGTGTTGCGGACTACGGCTATTGGGCGCGAGTTGGGTCCCGACTAGATTATTCCCGTTCCGCGGACACTTCCGCGGGACTATACCATAGGCCTTACGGTTGGTTACCGAACTTTCTAGGGAAGGATTCATCAATGATACCACTGGCATCATCTGACGGCGGATTCGCCATATCAGCCTACGTGGTAAGTGATACAGAGAGATACAGAAGTACAGATACGCTCACTGCCGTTACCGGTCGGTAAGCGGTTGATGAATCTGGCCTATGGAGGCGTATACTATTATCTACGCTTCCTTTTGCGAAGATTGTTTGAAGACTGATAGCGAACAAAACATTGTCCTGCTTCAATACGCCAGAATCGCTTTTCACATACCGCAGCAGATAGTTCTAAAAAGAAGGGACTACATGCTGTGACCTGTTCAGTCAATGGATATGAACCCATCTGAAACCTTTGGGAACTTCTTGCAAGAAGCACGATCGCTCAACACACAGCATGAATTAAGACCGAAATGTTCGAGCAGAAATGGGAATAGGTCAAACCCGGATTGATCAACAAACCGTCTCATTCGACTTGCAAAAAGGCTAGCTTTCCACTGTTTGGCATTAGTGAAAAACAACCTACTGATATCGAAGGGATTCCTTGTCGAAGCATCAGCATTACGTCGGAAGCGGAATGCTTGCTTAAATCCTGAAAAAAATAATTACTAATACATTGATTTGTAGTGCGTGGTAGAGTTTCGTTTGAAATCTATAATCGTCGATTGGCAATCGTAGCCAGTTTTGAAGCTTTTTAGGGTGCACACAATAATGAGAACACCAATAGTATGAGTTACGTTGTATTTAATCCCTAACTTCATCACGTCCCATTTAGGTTTCTGCTGGAACTAACAACGGAAGCCATGAGCTTTCCCCAAGGATTCTTAGCGAGACCATGACGGTGTTGTAATGCATCGGACGAGGATCACATAAATGTGTTTCGATTTTGCTACGGCGGTTTGGCAGTCGAAAACGGAAAAAAATTATATCGCTCAACAGCGAGCTGATAAGACATAAGTGACCCATGTAATGGCCCTATCGTGCTCAGAACTTAACATACAAAAGATTTTCAGCTCAAACTGAAGTTCGATTACAGTAGTGTGATAATTTATGACGTTTCCTAGACGAAGCTGCAGGGTACATTTAAGTGATTCATCCGCAGCGATGGTGGCAGCGAGTGGACGGCCGAGTGGATTGCGATGTAGACCTAGGGAGTGGGGTCGAGGGATCAATATCGGAGGGAGTGCTAGGTAGTCTGTTCTCATTTTTTTAAGAGGGGTATATTTTGGCTTCTTAGGATACCGTATCATTGGGTAGCTGTGAATAAGGGTGACGAGGTCACGATCACCAATTTCGCCCTGACTTGGCGTATGAGAATTATTTAAGCCGATGACATCTTTTTCGAAATTTTCATAATTCTTGCCCCGCTTTGCATCTTAAAGTCAAAGATTGGAAAATAACATTGGAAAAGACCACATTGCAGAAGAAAGCGATTCTATTAACGTAGACAGCTTTAGTCACCCATATCTAGCGTAACCTACCGTAATCGACAGAAATTTCACAAATTGAGAACTCTTTCGCGATGAACACCCCAAATAACCCTCCTGGGCGCCGTTTTGCAAAATCGTTTCTTTCGATCTCTCCTCGATCTTTGGAGTCGTGAAAGGCAGCAGTGCCGGTTACTACTTTACTTACACATACCCATCGTAACCTTCTGTAATCTATCGTTTCACTGAAAACTGTTTCCATATTGGTAATAAAGGATAAAGGATAAAGGACGGCGTTACTCAATCCCTTCTGGGATGCGCCAGCGCATTCTACTTCTACGGGATGTCGTGGAGGCGACATGAATGCGTATTTGGCCATACAATGACTTGCGGTGGCCAGCCGATGAACAAGTCAGCGCTTTATCCTTCCCAGACAAGTCTGGTACCAATTCACCGACCCCGGAGGGAAGGAAGGCTTGGTTGGCCTGGGCGGGAAATCCGAACCAGGAACCTGGTATCGGGTGCACGCGACAGTCGCGCCTCCTCCGACTGCGCTACACGCGCCCAATTTTTTGTCCCAGATTCATTTCTAGGGTTGTTTGGGAGTCATATTACCAATATGGAAATATATATATATTTCCATATTGGTAATATGACTCCCAAACAACCCTAGAAATGAATCTGGGACAAAAAATACCTTTTCGACCACTAGGGTAGCCATTTTTCAGTCAAGACATTCTCTGGGAAGTAGGTCTTCGACTTAGAGCCTGGGAGGCGTTTACGCTTTATACGGAGATGGTCGCAGCCTTAAAAATTAGGTTTGGGATCCTCCGTTTTAAGCTGCTTCTCAACCGACTTTGCGTTTTATAAGATTTTTACAATTTTAGCTTAACGCTAAACACTTTTCAAACCAAAAAAGACACAGTTCATGCCAAACTGCTAAGAAAAATGTCCACTTTGGTTTGAAAAGTGTCTATTTTGACGTGAAAATGGTATAAATAATCCTGTTTTCTTTTGCTGTAAACTCTTTTATCGTATTTATGTTCACCTAGGCGTTCTCACTGATTCGATGTTTTTATTCGTGTTTCCATGCTCATTTTCGTTGTTCCTTTGTTTTTGTTCGTGATAGCTTGCTGGTTTTTATTGTTGCTTCGGGTTTGTTGGTGTTTGCTTGATCGTTTTCATTGTTGTTTAGGTTGTGTTCGTGTTTCTGTCATCGTTTTAATTGCACAGTCAGTTTTCTTTGTGTTTCGGCTTTTTCGTTCCTGCCGGAAAAGTGGTGAGGAAGAAGCACACAGCAAGGCGACCAATCACACGAGTTCGATAAAATATGCTGTTCTGGTAACAGTAAGCTGAAATAGTGAAAGTAGCGAGATGCATAAGAAGCAGTTTATAAGGAAATCCGAAGAATAGTGATCACGTTTTGATGATGGGTGTAATCAATACTAGTCGATGTGTTGGCAAATGAGTTGACAACAAGAATCACTTCCAAAAGTAATTGAGAACACTCCAAAGGGGTCAAACAGGAGCGGCATCTAGCGAGAGCTTCCTCAGCGAGACAAGCGTGGTTTAATGGACGCGCGACATCGCACCACACCTGTGTAGGTAAAGGAGTATACGCAGAATAACCGGCACTGCTGCCTTTCACGACTCCAAAGATCGAAGAGAGGTCGAAAGAAACGTTTCGCTAAACAGCGTCCAGGATGCTTATTTGGGGTGTTCATCACGGATGTGATATCTATTTTTGAAATTTTGGTCGATTACGGTAGGCTACGCTAGATATGGGTGACTAAAGCTGTCTACTTTAATAGAATCGCTTTCTTCTGCAATGTGGTCTTCTCTAACGTTATTTTCCAATCTTCGACTTTAAGATGCAAAGTGGGGTAAGAAAAGTGAAAATTTCGAAAAAGATGTCATCAGCTTAAATAGTTCTCATATGCGAGGTCAAGGCAAAATCGGTCGTCTCGTCATCCTTATTCACCACTACCCAATGATACGGTATCCTACGGAAGTCAAAATGTACTAATCTTTTGAAAAGATGGGAAAAGACTACCTAGCAAATCCCTGACTCCCTCCGGTATTGATCCCTCAACCCCCTACCTAAGTCTCCATCGCAGTCCACTCGATTAGACAGTGGCCTTTAGCAAAAATAAAACACAGCTCTGTGATCCTCGTGAGATGTCCTACAGGACAATATTGGTCTCGTTGAAGATCTTTAGGGGATGTTCAGGGGCTTCCTTTGTAAGGGATGTCGACTGTGTCTGTGTGTCGATCCCTTGATCTATTCGATTTTGCAAGAATTTCCGTTACGAAAACGAGATACACATGCAGTTGCAAATTCAATAACACAAGGAAGATTTAAAAAAGCTTGCAGCTAGAAGTGAAAACAAACATTTCCATAATTGGATTTTGAGCTCTCGTTCACGTCACTGAAGGAGAGCATAGAACGTATTTTGTCAAAGAATTGTCTGCTTGTAATATTTATTTTTGGTCCAAATTCGTATGTTTTGCAATGGCGAGCTTTGTGTTGGCTGACTCCCTGTGTACACCTTCTTCGAGTTTTTCCATTCGCCAGACTGCCGTATTCCTGCTAGCACTGCCTTCTGATTAGCCGTACGCTGTGTTCTAGGTGCTATTCGATTTGGAGTTTTCTCGAATATCCGTTATCTTGGACTGCCTTAGATTGTGTGTGACCCGCAATCTAGTAAGACTTCGTAGATCGCAAGAAAAAGTTCATTATATTGATATTTTTGCCGAATAGATTTCGATCACTAATATGTGAACTCGTTATTCTTCATCTATTAAAGACTCCATGTGGAACGGCTCCTCTGAGTCAACGCTACCGATTGCCGCTAAATCGCAAGAGCTTATGTTGCTCATGGCGAAAAACACCCGGTTGAAGGCTGTTCCACTCTAGGTGTAGAAGGCCCTTGGTCTGGTGAGTCTTCTTCTCGAGGAAGGAGACAACACAATTATGGGTCTTTGGAGACAGAACGAAAACGTTCGTCTAACAATCACGCAGTTAAAGGCTGAGATTAGTTATTTTCGTTTATCCTTAATTTGCGTTTTTAAATCTAATCAGATAAATAGTTTTCAGCCAATAGAAAATAATTTTCCGATGATTAAGAACCTATGAGATGTGTTATTATTGGACGTTTGCCAGCAGTGAAATGATGGTATTCATAATCGTATCTGTTAGGTGGACGCATGCAGCGCAGTCGGAGGAGGTGCCAGCCGTCGCATGCGCCCGATTGCAGGTTCCTGGTTCGGATTTAACGCCCAAGCCAACCAAGCGTTCCATCCTTTCGGGGTCGGAGAATTGGTACCAGACTTGTCTGGGAAGGATAAAACGCTGACTTGTTCATCGGCTGGCCACCGCAAGTCATTGTATGGCCAAATACGCATTCATGTCGCCTCCACGACATCCCGTAGAAGTAGAATGCGCTAGGGCATCCCAGAAGGGATTGAGTAATGCCGTCCTTTATCCTTATCCTTATCCTTATCTGTTAGGTGATCTACCCTGTCCGAAGTCTCAAACGCTTACGGTTTATCAAGCGAATCGATTGCGTTTTCTCCTTTTGAAGGGCATTTATGTTAAATTATCTCTCAGTTTGAAGTCTCAAGTTTGAGCGGAAGCGTTAAGGCCTATGTCATACCACCGCTCGCCCCGAGCGAAGCCTAATGATAGGCTCCCATATCGATCGCGCGAAGCGATGAGTCGATATGGGACCCTATCACTAGGTTTCGCTCGGAGTGAGCGATGGTATGACATAGGCCTAACGCAACTCATGAGTTTCTGACTCTGAGCCATCTCGATCTTAAGACGTTGCGGTGGAGGCAAGCTCACAGAGTTTGCAGAGTAGTCGTGTCGAATGTTCTCGCCAACTCTAGTCAGCTGAGCAGTTAGCAATTCCTCCACAGAAATTCTGTGGGCAGATTTGATGTTTCACCTTGTTCTATTATGAAAAGCACACCTCATTTGTTGCTCCTCGCGGAGTTCGAGATTTGATATGTTTGTTTATGGAAACGCAGTTGAGGTCTCGTCATGTGTTACTGTCTTTGTTGATAAATATTGGTCAGGAGTATTTTGACGCACGTTGTGATAGAAACAATAAACACGAGGTGGTGTAGCGATCTTACTGAAGAACGGAATTATCGTCATGACTCCTTTTTATCAGTTGGAAACGCTTATGACATTCTCGCAGCTGACGTGATTCTCGTGACGCTTGAGTCGTGCAAATTAAGATTCACAGTAGTTGTCGAGCTCCAGCATAGAAATCTTAGCAGAATACACAATTGTCTACGTCTATTAGTAACCTTTTTGAGTGTGAGCATACAACAGCATTACTGGGTGATTTGATAATAATTATTCGAACACTAACTGGGTGGATCCGCTGAGGCCAACGTCTTCTTCTGTGTTATTATGAAGTCTGTCGCCAAAATGCCAAAAAGCCATAATTTCCATTTCCACCATCCACCCATCACTGACAGTGAGCGGTGGGTCCGTGCAGCACTCTCGTCTATCTGGTCGAACCCGCTCGTGTTCTTGCTAATTCTTTACTGCGTTCGTCGGTTGGACCTCGTAGCCCTAGCTATCGTCAGCTCCTGAACACTTCGACTTTGACAGTCTTATATCGGCCGTTTTCCAACCGCTTTTCGTCAAGCAGCTGTCCGAAGAAAAGACCGTGCTAGTGGTGTCTGCGAGCGACACGCAGTCAAAATCAGTAGTTGATCGTAGGTCAGCTTCACAGGTCTAATGATTCTAATTTTTGTTTCGTGTTTCGGACATCTACTCTCCGATAATAGCGAAAACTGGTGAAAGCTTTAAGAATGGGAGTCTCGACAATGGAACGTCTGCTCTTGCTTGCTCGCCTACAGAGGATGGGCTGACTGCTGATGAGCTGAGTAAGGCAATTCAAGCGGTCAAGAAAGCGACAGGCGTAGCAACTTGTGTGCAGAAGGTGTTGGGCCTCTTGGCCAGGCAATTTATTTCAATATTAGATAAAAAAATAAGGTCATTGAGCAGTTGCGTAAAGATAATGAAATGTTGCGTGAAAAGATTGCTACTTGTTCTGAGGCAGTTCACAATTCGTCTGTTAGTGCTGTGATTTCGAGTGTTGATAGGAACGTTAGGCATCTGGCATACATCCGAGTCGCTCCAGCGACTGGTCGCTGCGATAGTGTTGCGCGGGTTGATATGAACTGAAACAGCGCAACACTATCACAGCGGCCAGTCGCTGAAGCGACTCGGAGGTATGCCAGATGCCTTACTGATTAATTTCATTTGGTTAAGAAAGCGGAGCGTCGTAGGTCTGTAGTAGTTGGGGGTGTTCCTGAATCGAAATGTCAGTTCATGAGTCATCGTGTTGTTCAAGATTTCAATCAAGTACGTAAGGTGTTAGACTTTCTTGATGTGCAATGTGAGCCTACGGCGGTATACCGTCTACGCAGACCGTCCCATAATCGAGATAGGCTTTTGAAAGTTGTTCTACTCGCTATTGTTTTCCAGAAAATGATTCTTCAGCGTGCTAGGCGGCTGTGGTTGTATTCCAATATAGGTACGTTAGGAAGTGTTATCCTCAGGGTCGGGAAGGTCGTGTTCGTTATGTTGGCAGCGGGTGGTGCACCTGCAATCTCTTCCGGGGGGAATGGAGGGAATGTGCGGAGACCAGTGTGTGATGCCGATGTGTCGATGAATCTATCTTCTCTTGTCATTTTAAACTAGGAATGCGTTCGCAGGAATGGTCAGGGCCGTCGCTGCGGTCTTTGGTGGCTCGGTTTTATTCAATTGTTTGCTCTATATCCAAGAATGCGGTTCACATTGATTTAGTTTTGGCCAAGAACTTTTATGTTTACTTCTTCACAGAAAGTTGGTCGAGAAATCGCCATGTTACTTCTAATTTGTTGACTAATATGGGTAGCGACTATTAGATTCTACACTGTGATAGAGCAAGGAAGCCTGGAGGAGGAGTTGTCATTATTTTCAAGAAATCATCGGCTACATGGAGGTCTTTTCTGAATCAACCCCTGGTTCTTTTGAGTTATGATTTTCGACAGCATTACTATTAAATTTATCACTGTTTATCGTTCTCCTTCTTGTAAATCAGCTGAGAACGATCAACTAGTCCAGGCTGTTAGCGACCTTTTTGGCATGTGAATATCATTCGGTCGTTGTAAGGGACTTTAATTACCCTGAGATTGATTCGAGTGACCTGAGTCAGTCTGGTCCATTATCATCGCAATCTCCAATGTTCGTGGATATGGTATGCAGTCACAGTTTGATGCAGTTTGTGTCAGAGCCCACAAGGTGTGATAGGATTCTCGATCTTGTTTTTGCAACTGATCCGTCTCTTATAAGTGAAGTCGCTACGGAGCCCCTTGTCGGGCTCTCGGATCATTGTAGTGTTAAATTCAATATTAACTGTACGCAGGTTGAACCTATCGTTACGTAATATAGGCCGTTTAGTAGGTGCATTTTCAATCAATCTAATTTGTGATTACTTATCATCTGTAGCACGGAGACAGTCTTTTGACTGTTTAAGCTGTGTAAATGAAAAATATGAGTTGTTCTTGCTGATTCTTCAGCATGCTATCGATATGTATACACGTGCCGAGATGACACGTTAGAGTCAACCATCCCTTCTTACCACGTTATCTCCAAAATAGGCTCGACCACCGTTCTTGCCTCTTCAATGTGGCAAGGCTTTATCAGTTGAAAGAGGATTGGGCCAAGTGCCATACGTTTTCGACAAAACTTCGTAGCAGCTTGCCGAAATACAATAGCTCTGTTGAAAAGAAGATTATCGAGTCGGGTAGTAATCAGAAGTTCTATAAGTTGCTCAATACAAAGCTCAAGAGTGGTAATTACATTGGTAGTTTAAGAAATCCCATATTGCGGTTACTAAGGATGACAATGCAAATATCCTGGCTGATACATTTTGTGAAGTTTTCCTTCTAGAAAATGAGGACATGCCAGAATGACCCAGAAGTTTCCGAGCCTATGCAAACTTTTCCATGGTTCAGTGAAGAGAAACTTTATAAAATTGTAATGAAATGGCCCGATTCAAATTCGATGACACCAGATTTGATTCCGGTCTCATTTATGAAGGGGGTTGCTCATGTTGTTGTTACTCCTCTAACGTATATATTTAATCAGTCACTGATGTACTCCAAATCCCAAGGAGATGGAAACATTCCTTCATAACTCTTTTACTGAAGAAAAGCCCTGCAAGTGACGTAGGCAACTGGAGACCCGTGAGTATTACTTCCTTCCTGTCCTATGTATTTGAAAGGGTAGTGAAAAATCATTTGTTGATTTATTTAAAGTCTAATCACTTGATGCCGGCGTGCCAGCACGGGTTTATTCCAGGCAGGTCTATTGAAACAAACTTGTTAGAGAGTATTAATGATTAGTCCAACAGCTTAGACTCGAAGAGATCATCGGATGTAGTATATTTCGATTTCTCCAAAGCTTTCGACCGCGTTTGTCATAAAAGATTATTTTACAAAATTTCCAGGCTTGGTGTACACTCTGTTATTTACAAGTGGAATACCTTACTAATAGGACGTTCCAGCTAAAGGTAGGGAAGGCTTTTTCAGTGTGCAATGAGGTATTAGCGGAGTGCCCCAAGGAGGGGTGCTTTCTCCCCTTCTGTTTATGAGTTATACTTCGGACATTTCAAAATTACTAGAAGACAGCAGTGTGGTGGTCAAGCAATTTGCGGATGAGTGTACAAAGAAGTCATTTCTTGTGAAGATCACAACATTTTGCAGCTTGCAATTGATAGGCTGCAATGGTGGTATTCTCAATGGAGTCTTCCCTTGGCGCCAGAGAAAACACTTTTTATGAGGATTGGTGTCTCTTCTGCTCCTACTGAATATAAGGTAGGAGGATATAACATCGAGAGAGTTCAGATTGTAAGAGACCTTGGATTTCATTATAATCATAAACTCGATTTTTCGGAGCACTATAGAGTTATCCATAGGAAGGCTTAGGCGCGGATCTAACAAATCTTCAGAGGCCTTTCGACTCGAAGTTTAAGTTTTGCTGCAGTCGTATAGACCCAAGTCCGACCTATTGTGGAGTGTAGTTCTACAGTATTTTCGCCTTCAAAGAAGATAATATCGAATTTTTAGAAAAGATTCAGAAAAACTTCGCAAGAAAGGCAGTTATTAGATCTGGGAGTTTTCTTTACTCCAGAGCACCGCGTTCTAACATAAGAAACAAACATCTCAGTCTGAACACTCTGGAGTCCCGTCGAAAGCTTAGGGATGTGTGTGCTCTTTAAAGTGCTCCAGGAATCATTGACGTGGACATCTCTCAATTTTATACAATAAACTCTTGTAAGACCAGGGGTGGGTCGGGAAAGATATCCTATCGCAGACCGAATACAAAATTATGCTCCTCCATGTTTACTTGTGGGTCAGCTTCAACTTATTTGAAGTTTGGCACAATTTCATATTTGGTCCTGAGCTTCTGTACTCTTTCAAGCGTATGGCGCATGACAAGTTTTTGCCTTTCTAAAAACTAGATGTAACATGGCTTGTTTGTGAGTTTCTTGATTTCTGTATTTTTCTCTCACGTGTGTCCTAAACCGCGTAGCAATAATAATAATAATAATAATATTATTATTATTATTATTATTATTATTATTATTATTATTATTATTATTATTATTATTATTATTATTATTAATTTGGAACAAGTGGTGAAAGAGCGTGCGAGGGGCAGTCACATACTAGCCACATACCTTGGTGAAGATATCGTATTTGTCATTAACACCTGATCAAAGTCCTCCACGGGACCTATGCAGGCAAACGGCAGCAGACCTCATTGAAATCACACTTACAAACTGCCGACAATATGTGCAGGCGGCTCCTCGTAAGAGCAGTACTAATTGCTAGGACTTGAATTTCGCACTATTATGATCGCTCAGACCCAGATGGAGGCCAACAGAAACTTCAGTCTAAAGTAGTTTTTCTGGAGAAAACAGAAGGTTCTCTCATTTCTGGTGCATCATTTCGTGTTTTAAGGACGTCTAAAGGCTAGACATGCAGCTGTGTCACCTTTTTTGCAAAAGATGCTAGATTGTAGGGACTATTTGTTTAGAATAGCTACTGCGGCCGCAGAACTGAGGACTGGGCAAAAGCAGATGATTACAGTAGCAAATTTCGGAAAGCCCTGCTAAAGTTTAAAAGTTATAAGGGAAAGAGTACCGGAATTGGGCCGGAGGCATAAGTTCTACAAATATTTGAGTCAGAGCCTGAGAGTAAATAACTCGATGGGATGCTCATGCAAAGATGGTTGGATGGCGATTGCAGACCAGGACCAGTCGAAAGTATTGGCTGACAATTCTGTGAAGTTTGCAACTAAGTTATCGTATGCCAAGAGGAGGCCTAACCTTCGCACTTCATTCTTTGAGTGTAGGGCGTTAGCAGCCTTTCGTAAGCTTAAGAGCTGCCTCCTCAAATTTCGTTGGTGCCTTCAGATGTATTTCAGAACGTGTTCAGTTTTTGTATTAGTACTGGAACAGGTGTGGTTGATTTCTGTTGTTTGTTGGATTCTTTTACCGTTTATTTCTATATCTTCGTAATGCTATCTGAGTGTGTCATGCATGCACATATAAATAAATTTATAAATTTGGAAATGAGCTGTTGATATGTTTGCAGCTCTTTCATGCTGTCAACATTCCCACAGCTCCAACAGCTCGTGAGCAGCTCTTTTTTCGTTAGCACCTAAATAACACTGGTATTAAACTTGAAAAGTTTTGCCAAATGTGATTTTATACTCTAGCACTTAAAGCGAGTTAGTGGTGAACAGTCCCAACAAAGATGTGACTGACAGCATACTGTTGGTGGTAGTGGGCTAGTAAAACGTCCGAAAAGCACTAAGTGTGTGTTCAAGCCCCGCGTGTCACCAGAGTTTTGACTGCAGTTGAAAGTTTATCTAACAGCATAACCCATGCCAATTAGAGTGATAGGACTATACGTAAATGATAGATATAATGACAGTCATTGCTGCTCAAATAAACATCTACAGCATTGTTTCTTACCATATGACTCCCAACTGTCGTTGAGACGTAAGCTTGAGCACTCCCTTATTAGACACAGCAAGGTGCTCAATTTTAACGTTCAAGCCGAACAACATTATTGAGGACCTAGTGAGTACAATCCAAGCTTGGAAGAATCAACTCCATTTCCTTCCCTTATGCCACCTACATCCTCCCTCAAAGTCGTCCGAAAAAAAGAACAGCATTAGGCAACTGCTGCGTTCTCGAGTAAATTCAGGTGAGGGAGTGGCGATACAGAGCACCTTCTGTTTCCACACCCAAAACTGTGCTGCACCAATTGCTGAGTTTTAAATTTGTAGAAGTTTATCTCCGTGAGCAGTTTGAGCGTGAATCAAATCTAGCAGATTACAAACAGTGCTTTAACAAACTGAACAACAGAGGCTGTGACTAACTAGGATGGCCTTCGATATCATAATCGTTGAAGATCGTTTCTGCACTTTTAAGAAGCAAGAGAAGAGTCCAAGCAAAGGTCATCGTCTTACGTGTTCCATCTGCCTGAAAGTGGTAACTACTAGTACGCTGTGAGCAAGCAAATGGATTTAGTAATGCAACGATATACGGTTTTTTATTGATGTCTGATCTTCAATATTCGGAGGAAGTCAAGAAAGGGAGGGTACACCTGCATATCCGACAGCATTATCCTAGCCGTAGCAAAGCCTGGTGTCTGTTTAGGGCTAAAGAGGATACATAGGCGTGTTTAGCATCGACATTCTATAAGTTTTCAATAATTCTCTGGATGTTATGAGCCAGCATGAGGGTAAAATAAACCATCCTACTATATATAATTGGCTAATGTCACGTGTGCGTCACGGGGAGTTGGGACCAAAGCCAAAAGATGCCTACTTCAGTGTGGCGTATGCCAGCCGGGCTTTCTTTGAGCTTAACCATGGGCGATTGCTGGCGAACTATATCCTTGGCGGCTAATCGTCCAAGTTTACGAAATATTCAGAGGGCAACGCGTCAGGGTATGAATAGGGATCGAGTGCAGAGCGTAGGGATTCAGAAGTCGTGCTCTAGATGTCGATCAGCGTGCGTCTTCATTCAGAAGACGTGCTGGAGACGTTCACTTGCGTAGGGATTCAGAAGACGCGCCGATGACGTCGACAAACTTGCGTAGGGATTCCGAGTAAGGGCGATCAATAGGAGAGGACCAACAAAGGGGACCATTAGAGGGGGAGCGTGAATAAAAGGGGGAACCAGGATTTTCCCTCAACATCGTTCAGTTTGTGTCGGATTTCTGAAGACGGCTTACAGAATGCTGGCACGTGCGTGAGAGTGTAGAAGAAGTGTCATAGACGTCGTGACAACGTAGTGCCACGTGAATCGTTTCTCAGTGTCACATGTGCGTGCTTGACTCTCACTCCGTTTCTTTGCCAGCACATAGGAAATGTATTTCGGGAGAGGGGGAGGAGGGGTACAGAGAGTGACCACGGGATTCGGAGTATTATTGCCGTCGGACAGTAAGCAGTGTCAACCAATACCGATTAATTTTAATTCTGATTTTGCTGATTAAGCACCGGATTGGGACTCTCACTACCTGTTTCTCGACACGTAGAGAACGAGCGCTTCGGAGAATGAATCGCGTGCATGTGATGAAGGGTGGATGGGCTTCATATGCGCATTGAAAATTCTGCCCTCCCATATCCCACTGCACTATTCTATATAGTAAAACCAGTTTTTTTTTTTCACTTTAAGAAGGCCTGAAGAAGAAAGGAGGAAGATTGGGGTTGTTCTATTCTCGGGGTATGGCGGCGAAGCCCACAACCAGATGGGATGGGGTTGTTCTATTCTCGGGGTTTGGGAGCGAAGCCCTTAAGCAGACGTTTGGCGAACGTCTGATCGAGAGATAATTTGATGTGTTTCCTTTGTGTTAGGATGTAGGCCGTTTTTCACTTCTAATTCCAAAGTATCATATCTTCGCTCCTTGATAACCGTTTTACTTAGGATAAAAGCTGCTACATCTGCAGTATTGCTGTCAATAAATCTTTGGTCGAGGAGTAATTTCTTAAACACTGCCTTTTCCATGCTCTGAAGAAGGCCGAAATGTAAGCTCTCATATCAATCTTGGCTCGATAGCTTCACAATATCCTGCACCACTGCCTATAAATTTTAACTAGGGAACAATTAGACAATTTGAGCTCATGAAGTGTCGCAAGGCATTTTGCACCACTCTTTTACGGGTAAAAATTCTTCTCTGAAAGCAATCCAAGAAAAACGGGAAAATTTAATCCCGGAATTTCATCATTGCTGGAAATACAACATACATGTGGAGATCGCATAAGGTCGAAAACAGTCTTCAACTCCGAGTCCCAATACTCTTGTGCGAATGAATACAGCAAAGCTGTATTTGGAGTTGCCGATCGGAAGGCTGGCAGCTTTTTATATTTCAGAGCAAGGTATTATACATTTTCAGTGGATTTTTAGACGCAATTCGCGGAGGAGGGGGAAGGGGGGCAGCTCATCAGTACTCAAACACTGGTACGAGGTCACGTGGATTTCCCGCGTGTAGGACGAGTTTTTACCCGTTAGTTCGCGCGAGACGGTGCGTCTGACGTAAAGGCCCCAATACACTTCTGCGGCAGCACCGCTCGCCGCTATGGTTAACGATAGGGCAGGGACGCCGCCCACCGAGCTCTGCGTCCCTGCCCTATGGTTAAAGAAAGGGCCGCGACATTGCCTCTGAAGTGTGCGGGGGCCTTAAGCTCTCTCGTTGCAACTTGCACTGCACGTACGTGCGCGTCAGGTTGTGCACAATGTCGGAAATTCTACGTCACCATATCAGACTACTATGTTCTGCTAAGTGGAAGCACATGTGCTGCCCCATCCCTCTTCCGCGCATTGCGCTGATTTTGTGGTCCTTTCTCAGATTTTCCTAGCTTTCCAACCGTTATCTACCCTAGCTCTAGGATTTACGAAGCTGCCGCTACATTAACAAAAAGAGATAGGAGAAGAAGTCATCACAATAGTACTGTCCATGTCCGACTTTCCATAAATCTTGGCATTGTTCGAACAGATATTCCTAAATTGCTCTCAGCTATAGAACAAGATTGGTATCAACCTTTTATTAGGATTATGCTTCGGCGATGCCGTCTTCGTCAGAGCCTGGAAAAGTTGAGTTCATTTGAAAAACTACTCGCCCAAACGCCATTTCATCATACAAGGGTGAATTCCGAAGGAAAAGAGTCAGGAAGCAACGTCGTTGAGCGTAGTAACGCTAACCTTAGGGGGTCGAAGTGATCCACCAGTCACCGGTAGCTGGAGATGGGCTAACTCGGATGGGTTCGCGAGCTCATATCGACTGACCACCTGCCCCAGGGACCCCCTTGAGCACGACCACGTAAGTCAAACCCGCAGAGGTCGACGTAGGGCGCCCGCCCCGCTCTTGCGTCACCGCGATGCACTCATCCTTGCAGTTGATCTTTGGATTTCCAGCCGCGATCCAAAACGCCTTATGAGTTCTGGTGCCGTGACGTCGCGCGCGCGTGCCAAGATCGTGGCCGCCACCTCAACCATTGCGCCATCTTGCATCTTGGCTCCGAACCCTATGCTTCCCCAACGGAGTAGACACATTAGACCTTCTTAGCCCATCCAAGTGCTCCTTAACCCTGGTGCAAAGCGGTCTCCCCGTCTCCCCTATATACTCATCCCCGCATTGAGTGCATGTAATGAGGTACACCACCCCTGATGTCATACACTTCCAAACGGGCAGACAACACAGGATGGTGTAGTGCACGTCCTGTCGTATAGGCGGTTCCGAAGCAACTGACCCTTCAATTTTGTAGGAGGGATCTCAGTCACTCTCACCAAGTCCTCTAAACCTGCTTTACGAGGACATGTGCGAATAGACGCACCGGTTTCGTCTGATAGAAAAGGGATACAGAAGGGTATCTTTCCTTCTTCTTGAGCTTGAGCTGCTGACACTACAGCGCGCCGCCTTCGTCCTCAATGGAAGGCTTCCGTGGGATACCCATTGGTTCTTGCAATGTGATCTGCCAAATCCCTTGAGATGGCTTTCTGTTCGGCATCAGACGAAACCTTAACCGCCGTTCGGTACATATTGCGCACTATTCCCCTTTTAGTGCTACTTGGATGGGATGACAGGAAGTGGAGAAGGGTCTTTTTATTGCTCGGCTTGCGGTACCACTTCTTCCTGAAAACTCCTCCCGAGAGGCAAAACCTACACGTTCAGAAATGGAAGCCAATTTTCTGTACGCTCTTTTCTCGTGAGCTTTATGTGCTCAGACTGCTCATTTAAGAGGGCGAAACATGTGTCCATCTCGGATTGAGTGGAACACACTATGAGGCAGTCATCTATGTACCTACAGTATACGATAGGTTTGCGTTCTAGCGATAAGAGAGGAGCTTCCACTTTTGCCATGAACGCTACTCAAGCACGGGAGTCAACATTTGTCCCATTGCCAGTCCCCTCACCTGGCTTAGTACTCGCCACACCTGAATATGTTGCACCTCAGACACTCATTAAGAAGTGTCATAATCAGTACAACAGTGAGGCCGTACAAGTTCAAGCTTGCTTGGTGTTCGGCAATAATTTTGGAGACGGTCTCTACAGCGCTTTCTCTGGAAACGTTTGTAAATAATGAGGTTACATCAAACGATTCCTTGACATACCCATCTTCCGCCCTGGTTGCGTTGAGCACTTGGACGTTAGTATTAGGTAAGTGGGAGGGCCACGGATCTCCCTCGATAGAGAGCTTTCGGGCTCTCTTGTTAAGAGGGATCTCGGGCCGCTTGTCGCAGGGCCAGGTGGCGCGTCTCCGGGTAGTGGATAGGGGAATTAAACGCGAACCAAATGCGACCGTGTACTGCCCAGAGACGCAGGTGGGATGCAGGGGATGGACTCCTTGCTCCTGCTGTGTCGGGTCGACGCGTTCCTTGTGCGCGGGAGCGGCATGTTCGTGCACAGTGTGCGTGAATGTGTCCGTGACTGTGTGGATTTAACTGTGTTGGCCCGGTCAAAAGCTTGCACTCGGTAAACTGGGAGTACATCGTAAGGCGATTCGAGGCCGCCTCAAAAGTTTCGCCCCGTCCCTTCGGGCACTCTGGCTGGCTGCCCGGAGTTCTTCGCCCGCACGACAGAGCCCGACTAGCTACCCTTGTGTACTCAAGTCAAAAACAGCAGCACTAAAGGGCCTCATTCCCCTGACCCCGAAAGAGCCCCATTTCTGGGAAGGACGAATACGGAGAGGCTGCTAAAATCTCAGGGCCTAACCAGGCTGCGCAAATTGAGAAGGACTAGGATGACGATCTGTACTTACAACGCCCGCACGCTCGCATCGGAAGCATCCATCGAGAACCTGATGATCAAGTACGACGTCATAGGAATGACCGAGACGAGAAGACACCAATCCCCTACACGCTGCCTGCGACTCCGGAGAAGAACTGTTCCTCGGAACATGCGACAGCATGGGAGTAGGCGGCGTTGGTGTCCTCGTCAACACGCACTTGGCCATGAACATCGATTTGTACGAGTCTCTGACAAGCCGAATCGGACGTATGCGACTGAAGCAATGTGGTTCCGTGCCAGCTTTGACTGTGTTCGTCGCGTATGCCCCAACATCCGACTACGACGACGAAGAGGTCGAAGCTTTCTACGTGGGGCTGGAGAAGTTCTATAAGGAAGATCACACCTTCTACAAGGTGATCGTCGGCGACTTCAACGCCAAGATCGGACCGCGAAGGTTGCCGGAAGAACTTCACATCGGAACCCACGGTTTGGGGTGTAACGAGCAAGGTGAAAGGCTGTCTGAGTTTATCATGTCGGCCAAGACCATCCATGGAAACTTGCAATTCCAGAAGCCTCCCTCCCTACGATGAACCTGGGAATCTCCCGGTGGCCAGTTCCACAACGAGATCGACCACATCATCTTCAACCGCAAGTATTGCCTGACCGACGTCTCCGTTGTCCCCAAGTTCTACACGGGATCGGACCACCGCCTCCTTCGCGCAAGGTTTCGCTTTTCGCGTCAAGGAGAGAAGGCCGCGAAGTTCAAGAAGAGGAGTCCCAGAACATCCATCATTTGGGACTTTACACCTCTCTTGCCGGCCTTTGGGAAGATGCCGTCATGGACAATGTCGACGAGGAATACGACCGTTTCGTGCACCATCTCCATGATAGTGCTAAGCGAGCTGAGAGCTTGAAGACCACCAAGAGACGTCTGTCTCCGGAAACTCTCGAGCTGATACGCCAGCGTGGAGCAGCACGAGCGTCAGGCAACTACCAACTGACGTCCGAGCTTGCGAAGCTATGCAAAGAGGCGATAAAGGAGGATCTTAAGGAGAGAAGGGCGGAAGTGTTGGCTGAAGCTGCAGAGGCAGGGTTGAGCATACGCAATGCCCACCGAGACTTCGCCAACTTCAAGACCAAGATGACCGCTCTCCGACGTCCCGACGGAACCGTCACCTTTTCCAGAAGGACCATGGAGAAGGTCATCCACGACTTCTACTCCGATCTCTTCGATAGCCACGTCCACCTGCCCCATGCCATCTTCCGCAGGATGGATACGTCGTCCCCTCTATTCTCCCTTCCGAGATCCGACACGCCATCTCGTCGGTGAAGAAACGTACAGCACCCGGTTCCGACAGGATCAGACCCGAACACCTGAAGAACCTCCCGCCAGCGCTCATCAACACCCTGGCACGGCTCTTTACACGTAACCTGTCGGAGTGCAAGGTTCCATCTAAGTGGAAGACCAGCAGGACCGTCTTGCTGTACAAGAAGGGAGACGTGCACGACATTGGCAACTATCGCCCGATCTGCCTGCTGTCCGTAGTCTACAAGCTGTTCACTCGAGTTATCCTGAATAGGATCGGCCGAACGCTGGACGAAGGATAGCCATGCGAACAAGCAGGATTTCGGAGAGGATTCAGCACGATCGACCATATTCACACCATTACAAAGCTCATCGAAGTGTCGCGAGAGTACAAGCTGCCGCTGTGCCTTACGTTCATCGACCTGAAGAAGGCATTCGACTCTGTCAAAACTGAAGCGGTCATCGAAGCTCTGCTCACTCAGGGCGTTCCTACTCAGTACATCAGAGTCCTTCGAGAGCTGTACAGTGGATTCACGACCAAGATCTCACCATTCTACAACGAAGTCTTCATCGACGTGAAGAGAGGGGTTCGGCAAGAAGATACCATACCCCCGAAGTTCTTCAGCGCCACTCTCGAAAACGTCATGAGCGAACTAGAACGGAAAGACATGGGAGTGAAGGTCGACGGCAGGCAACTACATCATCTTCGCTTCTCTGACGACATCGTGCTCATAACACCGTGCATCAGCCAGGCGGAGCGAATGCTGGCCGACTTCGATCGTGTATGTGGGAATGTTGGACTGCAGCTGAATCTTACGAAGACGGTGTTCATGAGGAACGGATGAGTTTCTGATGTCCCATTCTCGCTCAACGGAACGAACATCTCCGAGTGCTTCAGTTTGTGTATCTGGGTCGCGAAGTCAACATGGCTAACGACCTAGCACCAGAGCTGAGCAGGAGGAAAAGAGCGGCTTGGGGAGCTTTCAAGAGCGTCGAAGAAGTCGCGAAGAAGACGAAGAACGTCCGGCTCCGTGTCCACCTATTCGACTCCACTGTTCTTCCTGCCCTAACATAAGCCTCAGAGACCTGGGCTATACGAAAGCAGGATGAACACGCGATCAGCGTCGCGCAGCGTGGAATCGAGAGGACGATGCTCCGAGTGACACGACTCACGCAAGTGAGAGAAGGCCTCCGGAGTTCGGAGCTTCGCCGACGTTCGAAGATCAGAGACGCTGTCGCGTGGGCCAAGTTGTCGAAAATTAGGTGGACCGGCCACGTAATGCGCTTCGCAGACACCCGCTGGACGAAAGCCATCACCGACTGGATTCCGCGGGATGTCAAAAGAACACCAGGACGCCCACCAACGCGTTGGTCGGACTTCTTCGTTAAAGCCCTGAACGACCCATATGACGCTCTTCGTGTCCCTCGAGCGAGGAGGATCTATTGGACCATTCTGGCACGCGACAGGGACGAATGGAGACGCTGCTGGCAGCCGCTCGAGCAATTCGATGATCAATGGGACGACAGGTGATACAGGTGAAGTGGGAGGGAATAAATTTGAACAGTTGTACCAGGACAAGGTTTAGAAGCCAGGATATACGATCTGTAGGGTCAGGGATATACGATCTGTAGGGTCTGTAGGGCCATCTCAAGGGATTTGGCAGATCACATTGCAAGAACCAACGGGTATGCCACGGAAGCGTTCCATAGAGAACGAAGGCGGCGAGCTGTTGGTCAGCAGCTTAAGCTCAAGAAGAAGGAAAGATACCTTTCTGCATCCTTTTCTATCAGACGAAACCAGGGCGTCTATTCGCATATGCCTTCGTAAAGCAGGTCCAGAGAACCTGAGGACCTGGTGAGAGTGATTGAGATCCCTCCCACAAACTTGAAGGGACAATTGGTTTGGAACCGCCTATACGACAGGACGTGCACTACACCATCCTGTGTTGTCTGCCCGTTTGGAAGTGCAGGTGACTGTATCACATCAGGGGTGGTGTACCTCATTACATGCACTCAATGTGGGAATGAGTATATAGGGGAGACGGGGAGACCGCTTTGCACCAGGGTTAAGGAGCACTTGGATGGGCTAAGAAGGTCTAATGTGTCAACTCCGTGGGGGAGCATATCGTCCGGAGCCACGATGACGCAATGGTTGAGGTGGCGGTCACGATCTAGTCACATGAGCGCTACGTCCCGGCACGCAGAACTCTCCAGGCGAGAGCAACAGCTGGCGCCGTACGTCGATTTCTGCGGAATTGACCTACGTGGTCGTGTTCAAGGGGTCCCTGGGGCAGGTGGTCAGTCGATACAAGCTTGCAAACCCATCTGATTAGCCCAGCTACGGGTGACTGGTAGATCACTTCGACCCCACTACTAAGGTTTTTTTTGTTACTATGCTCAACGGCATTGTTTCCTGACTCTTTTTCTCCTTCGGAATTCACTCTTGTAGGATAAAGTGGCGTTTGGGCGAGTAGTTTCTCAAATGAGCCCGACTTTTCCAAGCTCTGACGAAGGCGACATCGCCGAAACGTAAGCCTAATAAAAAACTAGTTCTTCTGTCGCGACGAACGCGAGGGACGAGGATCGGGCAAGACAGGGGCTCGAGGAACTCACGTGTGATCTAGATATTGTTTATGTTCTTGTAATTACTTCTTTAACTTAGAGAAGTAGCTCTTCATGCATATTGTTTTGCCGTTGGCTCACCGTTTCTAGTCCGCTACGTTTCCGTCTCGCCGCCATGCCGCGAGAGCGATTTTACAGCCGCCCGCGCGACATACGACACAGCTCATCAAAACCCTCGTCACTATTGCGGGCGTCTCGTTCTTGTTCTATGTTCTCTGTTCCTCGTGAGGTGCTGTACGTATTCACTGGCTGTCGTCCAATAAACTCTTGATGTCTCGACTTCGCCGACACAGGGGACCGTCCCCAAACGGACGTGAAGTTTACAGTGCATCAATTACGACGACCCGTGCTGTAATCGAATCTCCGTCGATCGACTTCTGACGATCAGCTGTAATCCCCTATCTCGACCTTGATATTCATATATCATCTATTGGTATCGCATATCAGGACAGGTGTTTTCCTTTCTATTACATCGTCGCTTTCGCCGTCCCTGCACGATCAACCTCCTGAGTTGCTCTGTGTTTGGACTGTCCTGTTTCGCTATGGCACCGAGGATTTTCAAATCCAAGGTTATGAGGACTCAGAACTCCCTCTCTACGATTGTCAGTGATAGCTCAGTTCTGACATCGCCTCGCCATGGAGAGGGCATTTAAAGAGAGGAGCTGACGAAAAGGTTGCTCAAGCTAAAGCAATACATTCAGCTGACAACAGAAGCCGTTGGCTCAGTGAAGCAAGCTATCGGACGGCTGAACCTTGGCGAGCAAAGCAAGAGGACTCGGTGACAACCTACTTGATGTCGGCAGGCGAAACCCTGGACATCGCGGAATCATCGAAGTGCGACGACTACGGCACTGCCACTCACCATTTTGAATTTCTCTGGCAACGTTGCGAGCGAAAGAACTTCTGGCAATTGTTTAAATGCAACCTTCACGATCAGCCAATTTCACCAGTACTCAAGTTCAGCTATCTTATGAAGTCACTCGTGGGAGATGCAAGGGAAGCTATAATGCGCTCTCAAGTCACGAAAGCCTGTTATGAGGAAGCAGTGGAATAGCTCCAAAAGCGTTATGGCGGCAGTGAAGTCATTATCGACAGGCCAGATGAACTCCAAGCTGATGGACACGACGCTTGTCATCATCGAAGATTACTGGACCAAATCGCGACGAATATGGCACAGTTAGCGAACAGAAAGAAGACGTGAACCAAAGACAGCTGCTCACGCAAATCTTCAGGAAATTCAGCTAGCCAATCCAACTGAAGATACTGGAATGAAGTCAGAACTCGAAAATCCCAAGCTGTGAGATTGGAAGAGATTCCAGGCTATTGTCGACGACATCATCTCGAAGAAAGAGTCCATCGAGACGCGCAAACACATTCGATCTGAAGCATGAACTGTGAAACCTATGACCTACTCATCAAAGCAAATTAGGCTTCGACTAGCGATTACCATCGATTTGTAAAGAAACGACGTGATAAAAGATCTATCTCGGGAACCACGACAAGCACCGTCTGCACGTCAAATCAACCACTGGAAATATCTCGCCGACGAGTATCATAGTCTTCTAACTCGATTCGGTGAAGGGGAGTTCAATCATATGCACTAGAGGCGGCGATCCTCCAAGTCATTGAGCGAACCTCTGCAAGATCGACAAACAACTAGAAAATCGTCGTGTCCAGGACGATAAGGATCAAGAAGTCGTATACCATTGAGAAGCCGCCATGAGCGAGCTTCAGGAAACCGTCAGGCGCAGTTTAGAAGCTGCCGCGAACGAATTCCGAGAACAGGTCCGAACTGTGAGATCATCCAGCCGCTCTTCGAAAACAGTGAGATCATTCAGCCACTCTTCGTCAGCCGAATCGAACAAACGACCTCGAAAGGCATCACACTATGAGGACGAACTAACCCGCCTACGGGAAAAGCTCGACGAATTGGGCAATTGCAGCGAGCGCCGTCTATAGAATGCCAACCACGTTGTTCTTGTCCACGGAGCCATTGTTCGATGTGTATTCTGCGGTGAGAAAGGACATCGCAACCCAGATAACTGCGCCTACGTCCCAACGATGGAGGCTGCCGCACGCTGCTGACTCTTAAAAGGATTTGCCTGCGCTGCCTCGGATCCGCAACGCAAGCTACCTCCAAACGGAATGCTCATACTGCTGTAGTTCTCCTCACGATACAGCGGTCTGCCTACTCCCGGAAGAAAGACAGAAAATTGCCGAGCAGTCTTCCTCAGACGTGGAGTATCGCGTCGAACGCGAGGGACGAGAACCAGGCAAGTCCGGGGTTCGAGGAAGTCATGTGTGGTCTAAATATTGCTTATGTTATTGTAATTACTTTTCTTAGAGAAGTAGCTCTTCAAGCATAGTGTTTTGCCGTCGGTTCACCTTTGTTCCCTTGTCACATCGTTCCTAGGCCGCTACGTTTTGTTTCTCCGCCATGCAGCGATTTTACAGCCGCCCGCGCGACATGCGGCACAGCTCATCAAGGCCCTCGTCACTATTCGTTCTTGTTCTATCTTCTCTGTTCATCGTGCGGTGCTGCATAACATCTTCCACAAAATCCGCAAACCATTTTCTATTTTTGTTCAGGATCCGATCTTCAAAATAAAAGCTACTATTTCGGAAAAATTCTCGTTCCACTAAAAAGAATACAGAGGTTGCCGTTGGCACATCCATTTATTGAGGCGACAGATTGTAGAGTTCAGACTAACCATAGTTAACTTCTTTATTTTTCATGCGCAAGGAGCCCTGGAGGCCTATCAGCAGAATACTTTCTGTTACCACAAACCATTGGGTAGATTAAGATAACGCCGCTTCTACCTATTCCTCTGTACCATCGCGAAACATGAGCAAGGCTCTGTGTTATGTTTAGGTTTTCTATCTGTATTTTAAAGCGTCCCATGTGAGTACTTGACTGTTCAGAAAATTGATAGGTAACGTAACATATAATTTGTTTTGATTTAATTCCTACTTTGCGTTTCCAAGATTCATGGTTTAAGCTCCAGGACATGGGAAACGAGCTATTCTTCCGACATGGGAAGGCCAGTGTTCTTCAGACTTTAGCGGTGATCTTATATATTTCACACATGTTTGAAGCTACATGTTTTGCTTTACATAAGATTATCAAAATATTCTATGACGTTATGGATTAAAAATTAAAACCACAGCACGAATATCAAGAACACTAAGACGGCAAGAGCTTTAGGATCTTCCACAGTAGGAGGGGGAGAAAGGCTAAAAAACGAAGCAAATGCAAAAAGCGCCATCTCTCCCGTCTAGGAAATTTGAACGACAACTCCTTTGATAGCTCAGTTTATGGTGATGTTTTTTTGAACTAGTTTGCTTTCAATTTTGCCGTTGTTGTGAAACAGCCCGTGTGGCATGCCCCCAACTACCGAACTCTACAACACATACACTGCTTTACTAACCATAAGAATTTTCCGCTGTCGAGCGAAGAATGAAGTGCCTTCACTCACACTAGGATAGAGCGTTGTGATTTCAGAAGCATTGTGTCAGACCTCATTTTTTGTCAGCTCACCGATTTATGAGGTGCAGAAAAGAGGACCAAGTGTTGTCGGCTAATAGGCTATGCAGAATGAACCACACCTGCATACTCACTTGTTGTTATTCTCTTCAGGATAACAAAAGACGTCAACACGATAGGTTCGCTTTCCATGCCATCAGGGCGCTATCACTCCCACATACTCACCAGGGAACCACCTAAAATGTAGGTCTGAACCACCGATGCGATGCATATGAGCAGAATCGCCTCCCTCTCAGAAGTAAAAAATGCAAGTATTTCAACCCGAGTATAACTTGAACAAAGTTACGGGCTGTGAAAGCTGCACCATTGAGATGGAGTGGTGGAGCAAGCAAGAAAGCTGATATCTTATCCCTCTCGGGTTCCTTCCTTCCTCGTAGACGTGTGTCGGCCGGACGGCGGAATGGATAGGGAAGCAGACTCTCGAGCGACGGATCAAGGGTTTGGATCCTGGGTGGGGCTTGTTTGTTTTGCAATTTCGCCAACATCATGTACATGCGATGAGTGCATGCGGACGTGCGACGCAATTGATTACACGTCTTTGCACGTGTTCAACCCACGCGTCGCGCACATATTAAACGATCCATAAGGGCTATGTTAAGTCATCTCTCATCCTGAGCGAAGCCTAATGATAAGCTCGCATCCGCGCGACGTGGTGAATCGGTATTTATTTATTTATTTATAACTGCACCTTAGGTGCGCTAATAAAACGGTGAAATTACAACCCAGCAATCCACAATCTTAGTGAACTAACGAGGCAACAACAATGTAAAACGAGCGTAGTGTCACTATGCTCTGCGGTTTCGTTATTTTTGAATGTTCCGCAGCACTCAGAAGCCCAGACACAAGGAGCCTGACCCAGTGAACGGCAGTAAAATGAGAGTAATAGAACTAAGTAATTTAATTTAATCATAGTCTAAGCAAATAATTTGACCATCGTATAACGGTGCAGAGGTCGGTTAGGCAATCAGTATAGCTTGGCGTGATTCCGATTGAATGAAAGAATCACATTTGAGCAGCATATAAGATGGAAGCACCTAGGAGTCCGTTCTTAAGTCCGGTCATATCTAAGCCTTTATTACGCTTCCAGGTATGAGGGCTTAGCAATAGGCTTCGCTCGGGGTGGGGATGGAATAACATTTTTTGAGTCTGGGCGCAACTTTGGCATTGGAGCACGGTTGTGTCATAGTGAACGCACTATTTAAGCGTTACAAATCATTCAACCTGAAATTCTTAACAGCAAACCTCACTTGTTCATTCAACGTGCAGGGGGGGGGCTCTCCTCTGTGAACCGTGTCTTCTTACCCCTCCCTCACTATTTTTCTTATCGAACTCTGATCTCGAATAGGGAGCTTTTTACAAGAAATCGGTTCACGCCATACTCATACTACGTCATACTCCTTTATCGCATGGCGAAGATATCCGAACCAAACAAGGGGCTTGTTGCAGTTAGCAACCCTTATTACGCCCAATAATCTTTTGGACGACTATAAGGTCTGCTTTGCATTTGTTATCCACAAATTGCAAGGGAACAGGTGTGTATAAATCGCAATACAATATTTCAGTTTTTCCCGTGATACATATGGGCATGTTTTATTAAAGCCTTTCATAACATTTCTCGACACACGAAACAAACTTATACTACAAGCACGAATTCGTTTCATAGTACACGTGAAAACACCGTAGAACGTAGACCAAGAGAACCGAGATGACAGCTCATTTAAATTTCAGATAGTGAAATTGACGTACATCTATCCATTAACAGAAGTCAGCCATTGCTAGTAACATAGCGATCGTATTAGTTCCTAGCGAACCAATTAATTCATCAGCAACAACGAAACATCTAAAAACAAACAGCGATTCTATCTCAGTAGTGCGGAGAGCATTTGTCACAAAAACGTATGGAGCACGCACAGATTACCACCTTCAACATTAAATTTCAAAACCCGCGAAGGGTAGGGTAGTTCGTTCCTCTTTGCAGGAGACTTTCAACTTTGTCTTGCTTCTTACGTAGACGACGTGATCTCTCCCACTCCAGGATAGATCCCAAACACCTTAAAACTTCTTCACAAATTAACCATCATCTAAAACCAGATACAATGCTACCCTAGCACTCATCAGTTGGTTCGAACTGCCAGTTCTTTGCCGACAAATACTGCACTCATATCCAGTGCTTGAAATACACTGCTGGTGAGTTCAGGCACTTGCGCGCTTCGCGCGACTTTGCAGCATCATTAAGCTATGGAAAGTAGTTTTTGTGAAACAGAAAATTCGCTAACACCTAGGACCTGGTGCGTATTTTATCGTCAATAAGTTGGCCAGTAACGTCATTGGTTTGTGCTGCGCAGTACTTCTGTCCCTCAGGTTGCTCCTCTACAATAGTTCTCATGCTCAACAGTTAGCGTTCCAGATATCGATGACATGTCTTCCGAAGCCAAGTTCTCCCTCACTCGTTGCTTCTTACTGGATCTAATTGCTAGTCAGCCTTTACTGGCCTTCCCTCTCTCTCTCTCTTTAGTCCCCACCTTCGTGGCCCCAACTGCTGGCCCACTTCCTTGTTTCCACTATTGACCCCTATTGGCCTTTTCTTGCTGGTTTCCCTGTCCTGGTCCTTCCTCCAGGTTGTTCCTTTCCTTCCTGGCCGCTCTTCTGGTTCACCCTAGAGGCCCCCCTTACGGTCCTTCCCAACCACACCCTTAGTGGTCTTAACATTCTTACGGCAGACGTCGTTGACACGACTCAGAATCAGGGCGCTTGTTGCGCGACGTAGGGGGCCGTCTTCTGGATCGAGAAACTCACAAGACCAGTCTTCCGAATCCAGAAGCTTAGAAGCGAACGCTGTCCCCGCTGTGTCGAGCATGAAGAGGCTATGCATATGGCAGATTCCTTGTCCCCCGTATGAATTCCCTTACGGCTCCCATCTTCTTGGTGCCCCGTCCTGGTCCGGCCTCCAGGTCCCCTCTGCAGGTAGATCCCTTCCCCTCGGGATCCTCCTTACTACTCTACCCCAATTAAGTAGTCATCGCACGCTCATGGCACGACGACGGCGAGCGAACACCATTTGCGCACATCGGTGTCACATCTTCTAAATCTGGTCTCTCTTACTGGTAATGGACCCCTTGCTGATCCTCCTTACGGCCCCCCTGATTGGTAACTGCCTACAGGTCCCTCCTTATTGCCTAAACCCTTCTTGGTGCCACCTCCTGGCCTGCTTCATTGTTCCCCCTATCGATCTCCATCCCAATGCCTCCTCCAGGTCGCTCCCCCTGGTCGCTGTCGGTTCTCCCCCCTCGAAGTCCCCTTCTACTCTTACCCCTTTAGTGGTCTTCTCATACTAATGATACGAAGTCGGCGGCACGGCTTCTGAATCTGGACGCTCAGTAACGCGTAGGTGCTGTTGTGTTAAGCAATAAAGGACTACGCTTCCCTTGCTGCAGCAACATCACACGTTCAATATCAAATTTTGCCCGCACTGTAGATGATGAGAAGTATCTCACTTAGGTTAGATCACTCGACCGCCCACGCTGTGGATGATGCGGCGTACCTCACTTAGGTTAGATCACTCGACGGAAAAACTCTTATATATTTATTTATTTATTTATTTATTTATTTATTTATTTATTTATTTATTTATTTATAGAAGCACCATAAGTGCGCTACAACAGGGACATGAACACGCAAATTCCGTATGAACTCAAACAAACACAATGCAATAAACTTAACACTGAACACTGACGAGACAAATAAAGACAATAAATCAATATGCACTGCAATTGATAAAGTTTAGTGTTTCGCATCGATTCAGAAGCTTAAATACAAGAAGACTGCAGTAAGGAACCAAAACATCTAAAGGGACTAAAAATAAAATGTCCATTTTAATGAATATTAATTAGAACGCCGATAATTTACTACACTAAATTGTTGTAAACGTCTGCTTGGCGCTCAGTATAGCTATGGTGTGATTCCGATGGATAGAGAATCACTTTCGAGCAGCTTAGTCAAACGGAAGCACCTAGGAGTGCGGTTTTATTCCGGTCATACCTAGGCCTTCATTACGCTTCCATTCGATACTGCTTCCAAAGGAACTGAGGTGGTTTAACCGAACTTGCAGACGTTGTCTCAACTAAAGCATGACTCTGCGCACTATATATGTGAATATATTATATAAAGAAAACATAACCATGAGAAAAAAATCTATGGTGGTTCCTTCGCATTTAAGCACTGAATAGCCTCTAACTTCAGTCATGAATCGAAGCAGGCATATTGATTCAATAAGTGTGACAAACGCAGCACACACTACTGTGTGTCAACACGTATCCCTTAACATTGGTATCACTCTACGTATGCAACTGGTATCGACGATCCGGGATCAACACAGTGAGCGGCGGCATGCGGATGTGTTGGTCAGCGAACTCCATAAAGTTACATACTTCACACAGACGACTTTGCTGGCAATACTCTTAGAAATCTGCAATACGAAACGTCGACATTAGATCTATTTTTCTCAATCTAGCCCTGAATGATGAGGTGTTCTCTGCATCACGACATTTGGTGGAAGCCTCTGAAGCCATCGAGAAGTTCTGAAGAATAAGGAGTTTATGGTGTTATCGTAGTTACGAACGACATGAACATTCATCAGCGAAATCACTTTTGTCCTTACATTTGTGGGTCTCAGTATCCAGTACTTGCTAGGTTTGAGCTTTGATTCCCCTTTCAAAATTTTGAAGCAGAAGGTCAATTCGCTGAATATCCGCCGGTACAGTAGGCTTCTCAATCCGAAGAGTTGCAAACGTTCGTGATAGTCAGGGATTTCGCTGTTGTCATTTGCAATGCACCTACGAAATAAAATTTTTGTGAAAACTCGCTGAACCTTTTTTAATTTAGCTTGTAGTTTTCTATTTTATTTATTTATTATATACGTCCTAGGACGCGCTCAAAACAGAGTACCAAACATAGTGGACATACACTGGCAAAGGGTAAAAACCTAGAAGAAAAAAAACCAATACACAAAAATTTCAAAAATGATCGATAAAAATGCCATCAAAGGATAAGATCACACAGAATCATCCATCAGTTATAGAAGGAAGATAAAACACAAGCCGCTAGGAGGAAACTGGAAGTAGAGGAGTCCAGAGTGGTCTCACTATGGTATTGGCATTTGTGAAAGCCATGAGACTTGGGTCAAAACTAACAACTTAGTCGTCTAAAATTTGGTATTCCTGGTGCACCAAACAGAGTCTGCTTTACAAAAAAATATCTATTGCACCCAAAAGTTGAAGAAAATCAAAAAAATTTAAACGGGGCTGGCACCTTGCTTTTCCGAAAGACTAGCCCAGCACTTGGATGTTCAGCAAAGAAAAAAATAATTCCCATGCTCAAAAAAAGCACGAAAGGCAAAAATCCTACCGTAAAGACATATGGCTCGTGAGCGTAAGAATGCGCTACGTCTACGACCTTTATGCGCACGATCCCAGGGCGGGCCCTGTATCTCAAAGGCCTCTTTAAACTGGTACGCACCCTAGGCGATGGCATAGAAGGGAGGACACGCATGTTTGAATACATATGTCAGTACGGAGAAAACTTCAGCCTTAAAAGGTATATGTAAAAAAGAAAAATGGCTCTCCAAATAAGTGATTATTTCCAGCCTTGCGGTATACTACTATACCAATCACCCTCGTGAGATGCAAGCTAGTCGGCAAGACAAAGAAAAGTGCAGATATCACATATTGGAAATTTTTAGGTAGAAAAACGTGTATCGGTGAAAGTAGAAAGGGCTGAGATAGAGGACCTGTGGATGACTGAATAAGACTAGCAGCAGGATAAAAAAAGAATGTGTTGGCTTTGCGTATTGTGATTTGTATTTGAATTTAGTAAGACCATAGAGGACTACTCGTTAAACAGATGAGTAAACAACAATCAGAATAGAGAACTGGCAACATAAATTGTATAAAGGCAAAAAATGTCCAAGAGTAGACTCTGGACTAACCGACGAGAAACAAGCCACCTATTATTTTTTGTCATCTCACATCAGGCACACCAAGAACGCTTAACAGATCAATCTTCTTTATGACCCGCTTGAATTGCTTTGAATTTTCGCACTTTAAGACCGTTTCCGGCAACCGATCCAGCCATTGTGTTGTTCTAGAAAAGAAACTGTTGTCGCATATGCTGTATTTGGCACGGCCCGTTTTAGGGGCAATTGAAAACAGACCACCGACGCGTCCCTTCGACGGACGAAAAATCCAGTAACTGAAGGGCTTCAGCCGCAGCTCATCCTTCAAAATTTTGAATGCCAGGATGACGTCAGTCTGAATTCTTCTGTAAAAAAGCGATTTTAAATTGAATTCGGACAATCTAGTATGGTAAGGCGGCAATGTATGTGGATAAGCAGGATCTGGCAATGCTCGGTAGTATAGAATTCTAGTGAACGTTTTCTGCACGCTTTCTAATCTACGGATGTCTTTTTTCAAACAAGGACTCCAGACGGAACTGCAATATTCAAGTAGAGGAAGAACATACATTTTAAAAATCTTCAACCAAATTTCTATATCAGAACAATGCATTGTCCTAAAAAGGCTAAAAACAACTTGGAGACCCTTTTTAGTGAGTTCGTCGATGTGAGAAGACCAACTCATATTTTTTTGAATGCAGACGCCTAGATCCTTTACAGTATTTATTGAGGCTAACTGACGGATATCATAAGAAGGTGTGTCGACTGACTCAATGCGAGGGGAGAAAATGTGACTTTTCGAAAAATTTACATTTAAACCCCATTGAGTCGTCTACTCTAGCATTCTGTCAACAGCCGCTTGTAGCGCTGAGAGCGCTATGGAAGCGTCACGGTCGCTGTATAGAGCGTATAGTTTAATGTCGTCCGCATATGCTGCAACTTTAATGCACGAATGAGTTTTAAGGTGAGGTAGTAGATCGCTGGTGAAAAGTAAAAATAGTATTGGGGAGAGAATGGCTCTTTGCGGAACACCGGAGAAACTGTGCTTCACATCAGAGAGGGAATCCCCAACGCGAACAACCATCTCTCTGGAGTGAAGGTAGGAGCTAAACCAACGCAGCAGGTTATCCCTTATTCCGATACTTTTCAGTTTCATTAGCAATCTTGTATGGCATACCGTATCAAAAGCCTTACTTAGGTCGAAATAAATTATGTCTACTTTATAACCCTTTTCTAGACCATGGATCCAGTCGTGAGTGCAGTCGATAAGCTGTGTACAAGTAGATGACCCAGATAGAAATCCGTGCTGTTCCGGGGGCAAACATTTTAGGGTGGAGATCCATTCCAGCAGGTGGTGCTTTAAAATTTTCTCAAGCACCTTTAGCGAAACAGGAAGTATGCTAATTAGTCGAAATTCTGATACGAGGTTGGCTCTCTTCTTTTTCGGTATGGCAGTCACCACAGCCATTTTCCAAATCTTGGGAATTTCACCTAATGATAGAGATATGTTGTAAATGTGCGTAAGGGTTCGGCAAGAAGATTTGAAAAGGTCTTGAAAAATAACTGGGGGATTCCTTCCGAGTGAAAGATAAAGAGGGCTTAAGCGCCCGAAGTTACTTATAAACTTGAGACGGTTTGATGACCGAGACAATAAGGGATGTCCTTGATACAGATGGTAAGGAGAAATTTGGCACATCATGAATTTTGAACACATTTGCAAAGTAGTTTGCGAAAGCATTGGCTTTAGACAAATCGTCGGTATACAAAGAGCCATCCTCTCCCTTAACTATTTTGCGCATCTGAGTACGTTTGGTTATCTTGCTCACAAACGCGGCAAAGTTCCGAGCATTACTTCCGTTGCTGTGCCTCTTTATTTTATTTCGAAGGAATCGCTTCAAGTGTACATCTAGTTTCTTACACAGATCTGTATATCTCTTAGACTTTAAAGGATCTGTTAGTTCAGAGAATAGGCGCGTTTTGTGCTCGAAAAGATTACGTATGTGTTCTGGGTATGCACCGAAAGCACCAGCGCTTTTGCACCTGGTAGGGACATGGAGTTCAATTAAATCGTGAATGATTCTGTAGAAACGAGAGTTTAGTATGTGGACTCCAGACTTGAGATGCATACTCAAGTATTGGTACTACGTATGCTTTATAAAGCTTTAGCAGAATGGATGCATCCGTACAAGTAATATTCCTGAGAATGACAAACAAAACTGAAAAGGATTTCCGAACAATTAGGTCAATGTGTGCTTCAAACGTCAAGTCGGATTTCACGAGGCACATTATGATAATCTTGTGAGAGCTCTATACCGCTAAATATCCGACGGCAATAATAATCCTCCGATTCCCGAAGTCATTCTCCCTACCCCCCACTCCCCCCCCCCCCCCCCCGACAATACACAACACCCCTTACCCATGTGCAGCTAGACACATGAAGAAAAATATAGTCAGCATCAGTCAGTAGTGAGAGTGAGAGGCATGTACACGTACACGTTCGCTGCCTTTCAAAGACCATTTGAAAATCCAACGCATGATTCGCAATGATCTGTGGCACATCTATTGATCTAGATAACGTTGTACGACGTTCCTGTCACATACACGTTGGGCGATAGTGAGAAGAAGCACTGGTCCGTCCTTACAGGTTCCTCCCACTGATCCCCTTCCTATTACTGGTCCACCTTCACTAGTTCTCCCTTTACCGGCCCCTCCCCCTTTTACAAGACTCCCACTTCACTGGTTCCCATTTGTCCCCCCCTCTTTTTGCCCCCTCTTAGTGCCTCCCCTCACCTAAGTGGTACCCTTTATTGGTCTCCTTCACTGGTCCTCATTAATGGTCCCTCCTTTACTGCCCCACCCCTTCATAGCTCCCCCATTACTGGTCTCACCTTCACTGATCTCTTTTACTGGTCCCCTCCCCTTCACTGGCCGCCACTACTGGTCCTACCTTCACTAGTCACCTCTTCGCTGGTCTTCCTTTAATGGTTCCCCTTTACCGGTACCTTCTTTCCCACAGAACTTTCCCACTTCACTGGTTCCCGTTCGCTACCCCACCCCCTTACTACCGCCCCCAACCCTCATCTTAGTGGTACTCTTTATTGGTCTCCCTTCACTAGTTCCCATTAAAGGTTCCACTCTTACTGGTACCCCACCCCCCACCTCCTCCCTTCGCTGGTCCTCCCACCCGTCACTGGAAACCTGCATACTGGTCTCCTCTTTAGTGGTCTCCCATTACACGTGTTCGGAATCCGGACACCATTACGCGACATAGGTGACACCTCTTCTGAACCCAGACACCACTTCCATGACATCGGTGACACCTCTTCTAAACCAAGACACCCCTTGCATAAAATCCGTAGTAGTTCTTCTGAGCCCAGACACCCCTTTCATGAAATCGATGACACATTACGCGACATCGTTGAACCTCTTCTGAACCCAAACACCCAATGCGTGTCATCGCTGAGATGCCTTTTGTATCCGAGCGCCGTTGCATGACGTCGGTTCCTAACGCCTGTTGAGCAACGTCGGAGGCATGTATTCACCTGTATCACCTGTCATCCCGTTGATCATCGACTTGCTCGAGCGGGCGCCAGCAGCGTCTCCATTCGTCCCTGTCGCGTGCCAGAGTGGTCCAATGGATCCTCCTCGCTCGAGGGACACGAAGAGCGTCATATCGGTCGTTCAGGGCTTTCACGAAGAAGTCCGACCAACGCGTTGGTGGGCGTCCTGGTGTTCTTTTGACATCCCGCGGAATCCAATCTGTGACGGCTCTCGTCCAGCGGGTGTCTGCGAATCGCATTACGTGGCCGGCCCACCTAATTTTCGACGACTTGGCCCATGCGACAGCGTCTCTGATCTTCGAACGTCGGCGAAGCTCGGAACTCCGGAGACCTTCTCTCACTTGCGTGAGTCGTGTCACTCCGAGCATCGTCCTCTCGATTCCACGCTGCGCGACGCTGATCGCGTGCTCATCCTGCTTTCGTATAGCCCAGGTCTCTGAGGCGTATGTTAGGGCAGGGAGAACAGTGGAGTCGAATAGGTGGGCACGGAGTCGGACGTTCTTCGTTTTCTTCACGACTTCTTCGACGCTCTTGAAAGCTCCCCAAGCCGCTCGTTTCCTTCTGCTCAGCTCTGGTGCTAGGTCGTTGGTCATGTTGACTTCGCGACCCAGATACACATAGCTGGAGCATTCGGAGATGTTCGTTCCGTTGAGCGAGAATGGGGCATCAGAAACCCATCCGTTCTTCATGAACATCGTCTTCGTAAGATTCAACTGCAGTCCAACGCTTCCACATACACGATCGAAGTCGGCCAGCATTCGTTCCGCCTGACTGATGCTCGGGGTTATGAGCACGATGTCGTCAGCGAAGCGAAGATGGTGCAGTTGCCGGCCGTCGACCTTCACTCCCATGTCTTCCCATTCTAGTTCGCGCATGACGTTTTCGAGGGTGGCGCTGAAGAGCTTCGGGGATATGGTATCCCCTTGTCGAACCCCTCTCTTCACGTCAATGACGACGTCGTTGTAGAATGGTGAGATCTTGGTCGTGAATCCACTGTACAGCTCTCGAAGGACTCTGATGTACTGAGTAGGAACACCCTGGGTGAGCAGGGCTTCCATGACCGCTTCAGTCTCGACGGAGTCGAATGCCTTCTTCAGGTCAATGAACGTAAGGCACAGCGGCAGCTTGTACTCTCGCGACACTTCGATGAGCTTCGTAATGGTGTGTATGTGGTCGATCGTGCTGAATCCTCTCCGAAATCCTGCTTGTTCGCATGGCTGTCCTTCGTCCAGCGTTCTACTAATCCTATTCAGGATGACTCGAGTGAACAGCTTGTAGACTACGGACAACAGGCAGATCGGGCGATAGTTGCCAATGTCGTGCACGTCTCCCTTCTTGTACAGCAAAACGGTCTTGCTGGTCTTCCACTGAGATGGAACCTTGCATTCGGACAGGTAGCGTGTGAAGAGCCGCGCCAAGGTGTTGATGAGCGCTGGCGGGAGGTTCTTCAGGTGTTCAGTTCTGATCCTGTCAGAACCGGGTGCTGTACGTTTCTTCACCGACGAGATGGCGTGTCGGATCTCGGAAGGGAGAACAGAGGGAACGACGTATCCATCCTGCGGAAGATGGCATGGGGGCAGGTGGACGTGGCTATCGAAGAGATCGGAGTAGAAGTCGTGGATGACTTTCTCCATGGTCCTTCTGGAAGAGGTGGTGGTTCCGTCAGGACGTCGGAGAGCGGTCATCTTGGTCTTGAAGTTGGCGAAGTTCCGGCGGGCATTGCGAATGCTCAGCCCTGCCTCTGCTGCTTCAGCCAACACTTCCGCCCTTCTCTCCTTGAGATCTTCCTTTATCGCCGCTCTGCATAGCTTTGCAAGCTCGGACGTCAGTTGGTAGTTGCCTGACGCTCGTGCTGCTCCACGCTGGCGTATCAGCTCGAGAGTTTCCGGAGACAGGCGTCTCTTGGTGGTCTTCAAGCTCTCGGCTCCCTTAGCACTATCGTGGAGATGGTGCACGAAGCGATCGTATTCCTCGTCGACGTTGTCCATGACGGCATCTTCCCAAAGGCCGACAAGAGAGGTGTAGAGATCCCAGTTGATGGTCGTTCTGGGATTCCTCTTCTTGAACTTCGCGGCCTTCTCTCCTTGACGCGAAAAGCGGAACCTCGCGCGAAGGAGGCGGTGGTCCGATCCCGTGTAAAACTTGGGGACAACGGAGACATCGGTCAGGCAATACTTGCGATTGAAGATGATGTGGTCGATCTCGTTGTGGAACTGGCCACCGGGGGATTCCCAGGTCCATCGTAGGGAGGGAGGCTTCTGGAACTGCGAGTTTCCATGGATGGTCTTGGTTGACATGATAAACTCAGACAGCCTTTCACCTTGCTCGTTCCACTCCAAACCGTGGGTTCCGATGTGAAGTTCTTCCGGCGACCTTCGTGGCCCGATCTTGGCGTTGAAGTCGCCGACGATCACCTTGTAGAAGGTGTGATCTTCCTTATAGAACTTCTCCAGCTCCACGTAGAAGGCCTCGACGTCTTCGTCGTCGTAGTCGGATGTTGGGGCATACGCGACGAACACAGTCAAGGCTGGCACGGAGCCACATCGCTTCAGTCGCAGACGTCCGATTCGGCTAGTCAGAGACTCGTACGAATCGATGTTCATGGCCAAGTGCGTGTTGACGAGGACACCAACGCCGCCTACTCCCCTGCTGTCGCATGTTCCGAGGAACAGTTCTTCTCCGGAGTCGTAGGCGGCGTGTAGGGGGTGGTGTCTTCTCGTCTCGGTCAGTCCGATGACGTCGTACTTGATCTTCCTGGCTTGCATCATCAGGTCCTCGACGGATGCTTCGGACGCAAGCGTGCGGGCGTTGTAAGTACAGATCGTCATCCTAGTCCTTCTCAGTTTGCGCAGCCTGGTTAGGCCCTGAGATTTTAGCAGCCTCTCCGTACTCGTCCTTCCCATCGCTGCAGAAATGGGGGCTCTTTCGGGGTCAGGGGAATGAGGCCCTTTAGTGCTGCTGTGTTTGACTGGAATACAACACGGGTAGCTAGTCAGGCTCTGTCGTGCGGGCGGGGTACTCCGGGCAGCCAGCCAGACTGCCCGAAGGGACGGGGCGAGACTTAAGGCGGCCTCGAAGCGCCTTACATGTACTCCCAGTCTACCGAGTGCAAGCTTTTGGCCGAGCCGACACAGTTACAATCCGCACAGTCACGGACACATCCACGCACACTGTGCACGAACATGCCGCTCCCACGCACAAGGAACGCATCGACCCGACACAGCAGGAGCAAGGAGTCCATCCCCTGCATCCCACCTGCGTCTCTGGGCAGTACACGGTCGCATTTGGTTCGCGTTTAATTCCCCTATCCACCACCCGGGGACGCGCCACGTGGCCCTGCGACAAGCGGCCCGAGATCCCTCTTAACAAGAGAGCCCGAAGGCTCTCTATCGAGGGAGATCCGTGGAGGCATGTATTAGGTTGGAAAAAAAGTCTCTTCACACTTCGAAATTTTTTTACCCTTCCCCTTGTAAACGCACTAGCCAATGTTGATTGCTGATTTCGTAATCCTATCACACTTGTCTACCGTTCGCACGCAGACACAGGTTAAGACTCTTCTTGTAATTCGTTATCCATCCAATCTTCCGAACTCAATGCCAGATCTACCTCATGGCCGTTTTCAGCACGGCATTCTTCAAGAATTCATTAAAGAATCCACAGCACGTCAGGCAGCAGACCAAATTAACCACATATATGGCTTGGGATCTACTACTCATCGCGCCTGTTATGAGTGGTTCGGAAAGTCTTTAAAGGGAAATTATTCACTGAGGGCAAAGCATGGTCAGGAAGGCCAACTGGATTGGACGACAGTGAACTACACCATCTTCTTCGTACCGATAGTTGGCAGACGACACGTCAGCTGGCAGAGAAGTTCGAAGTGTCTCATAGGATAGTGGGGATCCATCTGAAGAATCTTGGCTTTCATGGAAATTTGGAGCTTGGATTCCACATGCCCTGTCAGACACTCAGAAAGGTCGACGGCACTCCATCGCTGCTTCTCTTCTATCCAGATAAGGAAGAAAATCGTTTCTTCCGCGGATTGTGACAGGCGAAGAGTCCTGGGTTCTGTGTGCCAACTTCCGAGGAAAAGGCAATGGGTACAAAAGGGAGAAAGCCCTAAGTCTGATCTCAAGCCCAATGTTCACGAACGGAAGATTCTCTTGAGTGTTTGGTGGATATCAGAGGAGTGATTTATCGGCAAACTCTCAGAAGTGGAGAGACACTTACTGCTGCCACATACAGTGGCCAACTCCACAAAGTCGCCGCAGCTTTCCAAGAAAAGAGGCCTGAGAAGTCGAAGGTGATGATCCTGCATGACAACGCAAAGCGACATGCTGCAAGACTCACAAGAAAAACAATAAAGAAGCTGGGCTGGGAGGTAATGCCAGATCCACCGTATAGCCCTGACCTCGGCCCTCCCGAATGCTATTTCTTCCACGCTCTCAAGCAAGAAATTGGAGAGAAATATTTTGAAACGGACGAGGACCTCAAAAATTGGATTCAGCGGTGATTCGACTTCAGAACTGCAGTCTTTTACGCGAGAGGAATTAGAAAAATTACCACGTCTTTGGAGAAGTGTAAGGATAAGGATAAAGGACGGCGTTACTCAATCCCTTCTGGGATGCGCCAGCGCATTCTACTTCTACGGGATGTCGTGGAGGCGACATGAATGCGTATTTGGCCATACAATGACTTGCGGTGGCCAGCCGATGAACAAGTCAGCGCTTTATCCTTCCCAGACACGTCTGGTACCAATTCACCGACCCCGGAGGGATGGAAGGCTTGGTTGGCCTGGGCGGGAAATCCGAACCAGGAACCTGGTATCGGGTGCACGCGACAGTCGCGCCTCCTCCGACTGCGCTACACGCGCCCTTGGAGAAGTGTAGTAGAACAAAATAGAGTTTATCTCAATTGATTTGACTTTGTAGTTGTGAAGTAATAAATCTTTGAAAAAAATGAAAAGACTTTTTTTCCAACCTAATATTTTGAACTCGTACGCCCTTTGCGCGACATCGGTGACACTTCTTCCGATGGTCTCGACACGGCGTTGGTGGCAGCTCGTCTGAATACGGACGCCTGCTATTCGACTTCTAGGAAAGGTCAGACGGATGAGCAGAGGACGGACGGACAACCGCTAACTCTTTTATATATAGTAGGATAGGTGGTGATAGAGCAACGTAGGTACATTCTACTTATAGTTAGGTACAATCAGAGAGGGCGCCAGCTGTTGCGTATCCTCCTCCCCCCCCCCCTTTAATTCCAAACGTTTGGTTCGGGTCCCACCCAGGCCGAATAAACTTTAAAAAATCGATCCCTAGCCCTGGCCAACGAAGCCCTCCATCCTTCCGGAGTCGGTGATTTGGTGCCAGACTTGTCTGGGGAGGACAAAACATTCACCTTCTGTCCACCGTAGATCGTTGAGAAAAGCCAAGTACGGATTCAAATTACCTCGACAGCATTTCATGGAAGTAGAATGTGTGACGCAGCTTAAACAAGGATTGATGAGGAGAGCCAGCACTTATCTGTTGCAGCGATATTTTGTTGCCAACAAAGCTCATTTTAGAGCATTCTCCTCATGTCAGCAGGAGGTGCGAGTTCGAGTCCTGCCTAGCGCTAGAGTTTTGATGCAACAAAACATCGTTGTAGCAGCTAACAACTTCGACACCAGCCACCTGAGGCTCAAAGTAACTGACGTGAACCAACAATTAACGTATAGCGTTATCAACTTTTATCTTCCTGCCATAGCTTTTTCTGACTTGTATTACAAATGGAGTAATACGATCGCTCTCGCCGGTAGATTTCATAGAGGGATCCATGAATCAAATCCTGCTGACATGAAAAAGACCTTAGTAGATGGGAAATTCCCACTGCTAGATAGCAAACGCTGTGCCAGGAAGAGTTTGGCGCGTTTTCTGCCCCTCCCTTGGATGACATTGATGATGCGCAATGATGCGCCCCGACAGCCAGCGATAGGCTGTCGCTGTACTGTGCACGGCGACGACCGGTAGCCGAAGCTGTTATCAGTGACGTCGGCAATTCGCCGGTGGCTTAGTCGAGAGCTCCGCAGGGTGTTATACTTCCGTCGTCGAAGTATAGCCTTACAAGGAGAGCCTCCAAACTGGAGGCGAGCTTTTGCCATGCAATGTTTACAGGATGTAGGTCCCGTGTGAGGAGTCCCAAAATCATATTTAGTTTTTTTTTCGGAATACTCTTCTGTGGTCGAAAAAAGGCGTGTGAAGGCATGAGCGCGAAGCTCATCATGCCTTGCCGCCACCCCCCACCAGATGTGCTTGGTTGGCGCAGTAGATAGTGTTGGCGCTTCACAGGACCGTGGTCGTGGGTTCGATCACCCCATATGCTGGTATTTCCCATTTCGCAAATTATCGTCAGCGAAATCTATTTTCCCCATTTCCAACCCATTTTTGAACAAAAACATAGCAACAAGTGTCGTCTACGTTTATCGAGCTCTTTAAAAGTGAAAAGGTGGGAATTTTCGACTTCCAGGTTAAGCAAGTCAGAACCTGATGGCAGATTCGTGATCATCACACCAAACAAACCCCATGCACAACGTTTGGGCGAAATTGATGCATCCGATCTCACCATCCTCGCTTACCACACTTTCTCTAACCTGTCATAAGAAAAGTGGAAATCCAGAAACCGATGTCAGATTTATGATCAGCACTCCAAACAAGTAACATCAGTAGCCGAAGTATGGATAATTTTTTGAGCTATCTAGTACAGTTCATGGGCCTCTTTTGATTTTCGAACAGTCAGCTGCTTCAAGATGAGGTGTTGAAGATAACAAATTCTATTATATTCTTTACATGGAGTGAGTCAAAAACGTGTTGCCAACTGACAAGAATAGCTAATGATGTAACAATCCTCTTCAACAATGATGGAAGATTGCAAAAAACCATTTAAGCGAAATACACTTCTCAAACTGAACATCTACGCTTCTCTCTTCCACCCTTCAAAAAAGGTAATAGCACCTTTATATTTTGCTCTCTGTGTATCCCTCCTCGCTTAACGTATTGAGTTGGTTTCCATCTGGAATGGCTTCGCACCTCAATGACCACCCTTGTTTAATAATGATGACCGACGTGTAAAGCACGCTCTAGGACCAGGCTAGAGTGAGGTTGGTGAGGTCGGATGCACCAATTTCACCCAAACCTTGTGCATGTGGGTTTTTTGGGGTGCTGATCACTAATCTAGGATCAGCTTTTTACTTGCTTAACCTGAAGGTCGAAAATTCCCACCTTTCCACTTTCAGAGAGCTCGATGAACGCAAACGATATTTGTTGCTATGTATTTGTTCAAAATTGGGTTGGAAATGGGGACAAAGTGTCCCACTGACAATAAATCGCAAAATGCAAAAGTACCAGCATATGGAGTGATCGAACCCACGACCACGGTCCTGTAAAGTGATAACACTATCCACTGCGCCAACCGACCACATGTGGTGGGGTTGGGGTTTGGGTGGCAAGGCATAATGAGCTTCGAGCTCACGTCTCCAAACGCCTTTTTCGACCACATAAGGGTATTCCGAAAAAAACTAGCTCTGGTTTTGGGACTCCTCACATGGGACCTACGTTCTGTAAAAATTGCATCGCAAAAGCTCGTCGCCAGTTTGGAGGCTTTCCTTGTAAGACCTCGGCGACGGAACTATAACACCCCCTGCGGAGCTCTCGACGACGCCGCCGGCGACAGTGTTGAGTGGGTGCTATGCAGTATGTAGCAGCGCGCGTAACACAGCTCGCCGACGACGTCGCCGACGTTGGGCCTCTGTTATACTCCCGCGGGAGCATCCGCGGAACGTCCGCTGACCAATGGTGCACGGCGGAGGCGGCGTGGCGAGGCGCGGCGATTGGCCAGGTGAGGAGTCTCGGCGCGATTCCCGCCCTTCCGCGGATGCTCCCGCGGGAGTATAACTCAGGCCTTGGTTACGGGCTGTCGGTGACGAGTCGAAGCGTCGGCGACGCGTCGCAGAAGTCTAGCACAGGCTTTAAGCATAGGGGCACCGATTTAGTGGGAATAGATGCCCCTATGAGCAAGCATTGGCAGCCACGCTGCCGTTTCCGCTGCTGCCGAGTGTGTCCGGGCCTTAAGAGAGCGTTTAGTGAACACGCGACGCGCGACGCGATGTATCGATACAGGACCTCATCATTACGTCGCGTCGTGCAGCTCGTGCGCACTGAACGCTCCCTAACGACCTCCGTTATCTTTCATCGACCGCCCCAGGGGTCGGAATCATCAACGACTTACATAACTTTAACAGAGAACTCATAGCGAAAAACTCAGATAGCGCGACTTATCGCTCACCATATCGCTTGATAAGCCGCGTTATCTGGGTTTTCCGCTAAGAATTCTCTGTTAAAGTTATGTAAGTCGTTGACGAACCCGACTCCAGTTTGTCAATTTTGAGCAAATTCAATGTCATCGATAAGCACTGTGCGATTGAATTGCGTCAGCATGTTGTTATGTGCATCCTTCGACTACCATTCGCACTTTTCCACCGTTTTAAAGAGTCACTCTTGGACGAAAATAAGGTCTAAAAAAGCAGAACGGCTGCAGCTAGGTGCTCTATTTCGGAGTTTGGGTGCGAAGTCCCCAACAGACATTTGACAGCCGATAGGGTGCTGATAACGGTATGGAAGCGGATCTATCTTGATGGGAGAGGGGCACCTCACGATAGCCCCTTGACAACGGCGAAAATATGGAATTAACTGAAATAAATTTAAAAAGGGCAGCACATTGAGCGTCCCTACGAGAGCACCTTTCTTCGCAGTTTCGTAGCCATAAGAGGCCAGCCCGTTTGTTTGTTTTTCGCTTCTCTAGCTACGTTCCTGCCCTCTACTGGGATAGATCTCTATTGCCTTCATAATTCAACGGATTCCTAGGGCTGGGTGGACCTCATGTTGCAAAGCGGCTCGGAGGGGGTCACCTTGTATAAAGTGGTTATCGCTTCGTTAAGAATTCACAATGTTGTCCATTTACATCAGAAGTTGCCTAGCTCAGCTCACTATTGTGGTAGAGCAAACCAGTGCTATGCGAGATTTTTCATATCGTGCAACACAGAACGACGTATAGGGCTACACCACTTAACACAATGTGACCCCCTCTGAGCCGCATTGTGCCGACCTCATCATGGATAATGGAAGCGACAACATACTGTGCTATCATGGGCTGTACAATGACAGAGTTCACGCTTAAAGGGCTCCGCACACTTCTGCGGCGTTGCCGCAGCCCTATCATTCAACATGGGGCAAGGACGCAAAGGCCGCCGGCAACGGCAGCCGGCACCGTCCCGCACCAGCACACTTTTCCGGCATTGCCGCATCGACGGCAACAATGACTGAAATCATTGTTGCCGTCGGTGCGGCAATGCCGCAGGCAGAGTTGTCTGCGCTCTAGCCGATCGCGACGGGGAACACGAAGTGGAAACACGTGCGTCCTTTAGCTGATCGATAGGGCCAATCAGCTGATTATTTTCTGCTATTGGGACGACGTACTTAGGTGTTTTTTCTTCTCCAGTTGTTGATATCTGCTGTTTTTCTCGCTTACACCCCTTTTATTAGGATTTGGTGTTGGAGTTCAATATTTCGTTTGCTATTGTTCCGCGAGAGACCGAGACTGTTCCGGGAGTTAACAATGCAGAGTTGGCGCAGAATCAACGGGTTTCAGCACTTCTGTTGATGTTTATGTTTACAATGTTTACACGAATGTGTTGCTTTCTTCTGGCAGACGGATGCTCACAAAAGCATGACGTGAACTAAGCTCGGAAGCCATGTGGGAATGTCGGTCTCGTACTTCATTTTCACCAGTCTCTCCTCACCTTTCTCTACACCACTTTTCTTTGGAGCCCTGTTCTTTCCCTGGACAAAGGTCACGGTTATCATGGAGAATCCATAGGTCCTTGTGAGCACCGAAGATCGAGCAACACTGAGCACGAAGGAAGGGACTGCCAGCTGATTTCTCGGTTCGGGCGCGCGTCCCTCACTGGAGCGCGCTTTCCATCGGAGCGAGTAGGTCCCAGTTGGACTGCGCTGCGACGGCGCCGTGCTGCGGCAACGCCGGAGGACGGCGCCGTCGCCGTGGGGAGGAGCGCCACAACTTGAAGGCTCCGCCCCACTTTTGCCGGCTGCCGGCTGCGGCAACGCCGCAAAAGTGTGCGGAGCCCTTAAGGCCACACATACTTCTGCGGCAACGCCGCTCGCCGATATGGTTAAAGATAGGGTAGGGACGCTGCCGGCGGTGAGCTCTGCGTCTATGCTCTATACATTGGATCCGAATGAATCATTTTCGGATATCCGATTCGGATAACTCGATCCAAATCATCCAAAAATCTGGTGCCCGCAGAATTGTCGTTATCCGAATCATCCAAAAATCCGGGGTCTGCAAAATCACCGTTATCCGAATCATCCAATTATCCGAAAATTTTCGATCGGATCCAATGTATACTATGCTCTATGGTTGAGGATAGGGCCGCGGCGTTGCCGCCGAAGTGTTTGGGGGACTTTAGAGGGAGTGCGCCCTCCCGCAAAAGTGTCCACCTCTTGCCGCTTACAAATTCGCGGCAACGATGATCCAGAGAATAGACAGTAAAACAGTATGGGGCCAGAGGCATCTGGCATACCTCCGAGTCACTCTAGCGACTGGTCTCGGCAATAGTGTTGCGCGGGTAGCTACGAACTGCGTAGCTACACTCTCAACACTATCGCCGCGACCAGCCGCTGGAGCGATTCGGAGGTATGCCAGATGTCAGACCGTGTGGCTGCTGTTTGTTAAATATTCCTGCTGGCTTAATCTACCAGTGGACTAGAATGCGCCCAAACCCGCTGCCGAAGCAGATGAACTACCTATCAGTTGTGAAGGTGGCTTCATTCGATCTTCACCGCTATCAGCGCACAAATGCTCAAACATGAACTTGTGGTAAGCCTACAATTATCATTCTGATAACTAAAAACTTCAAGTCGTATAAAAGAGTTTTTGCGGTGTGGTCAAGCTATTTCATCGCTATCATGTCTCTTACCGCAGAACCTGCACAAGCGACGGTGCCGGCGGCCGGAGGCAAATCAACTCATCAACTTAACAATCCAGGAGATCAGAAGATGATTTTCAAAGTGAAGAGCTCCAACAATAACGAGTATCGCGTAAATCCTGTCTTTGGATTCGTTGACCCTGCCGGGAACGCAAATCTCGAGGTCACACGTCTTGTGAGTTTGTTTCTGTACTTCTCCTAGAATGTCTCAATCGAGTGACGGAGAATCTTACGGTGAAGTAACAGCACAGGTAGATTTTGCTAAGGGGTAAACACTTAGAATTGTGGATCCAGAACTTTCCTACCGAGTGTAGAAGGCAGCACTGGAGGGGATTGCTAGGAGAGCTAGAGTGGACACAGGCAGGATGCATGCGTGAAAAACTGAGCCCGTAGCACACTTCTCTACTGTCAACACGCCGCATACGTGGCCTACGTCACCGTCTACTTGGAAATTCTATCGACCGACGCCGACTCTATTGGTAGCGCTGGTCTGTCGCATAGGAGAGCATTTAAACGAAATGGGCTTTCGCGAACCCTACTACGCCAAAGCCCATCTCGCCTAAATTCCGACCACCAATCCGCGCGCGAGTGACGCGACGCGCGCAATTCAAACTCGGGTTTCGATTAGGGCGCTCCAACCTGAAGACGCTCCACTCAGGCGCTATGATGTCTTGTACGCCCGCGACGGCAACCTCTGTAAGCGGGTCATGGGCAGTGGATAGTGGCGTTGCTTCATGCGAAGGAAGTCGGGGTTCGGTTCTCCCCGCGTTGAGTAATTTTTGCATTTGAGCTGAGTGGCAGAGATTCGAGGGGTTTTGACGTATACATAATTGCATGGAGTTTTCTGGCCTGGTTCTGCGCAAGAAGAGAGCATGCCGAGAACCCTGCCGCGGACTCCCACTGAGCGACGCGCCGCGGTGGTGCGCGGATTGATGGTCGGAATTTAGGTGAGATCCGCCAAAGCCAAGTTCACAGGGACGAGTATATCGGCAGCCACAAGGTGATCTGCGTAGCCATCTAGGGCCGGACGTTTTTGCCACGAGTACCTGTTGAACCACATTTCGGAGGATCTCATCTAAATTAAGGACCACCAATCCGCGCGCGAGTGACGCGACGCGTCGCTTAGGGGGAGTCCGCTGCAGGGTTATACGCTCTTCGGGCGCAGAACTAGGCTAGGGTGCTTTTGTCGCTCAAGAAGAGTCTGCAGCGGGGTGCTGCTCTCTTCAAGAGAAGAACCAGACCAGAAAACGCCGGCCAGTTATGTAGAGGTCAGAACCCTTCAAATCTCAGCCACTCAGTTGAAATGCGAAAATCATTCAACGCGGGAGAACCCAACTTCGACCTCCCTCGCATGAAGCGGCGCCACTATGCACTGCCCCACGACGCGCTTATCGGTAGCGCCATCGAGGGCATACAAGGCGTTATACTGCTTGGGTGAGTGGAGCGCCTAGGGATTAGAGCGCTTTAATCGAACGCCGTGTTTGAATTCAGCGCGTCGCGATCACGCGCGCGCGGATCTGTGGTCGAAATTTAGACAAGCTGCATCCCGGAGTTCCTTCACTTGGCTAACCCAGCGCTCACAGAATCCAACAACACTTTCCGGCTGAACAGTTTTAGTCCACTCAGAAGCATGAAATATAGATATTCGAAGGTCTAGTCGCTCACCAAGTGAGCGAAACCATGTTCTAATCTGAATTACGCTCCAAAAAATTTATCCTCTTTTCACTTTAGTTTACGTAGACCAACTCCTGTGGAGGTGCTCAATAGTAAGCATAATATTAATATGTAAATGGTCGGGTTAGCTTGGAGCATTAGGGAGACCCTGGGAGCATTCTCAGAAAGCAAACCCTATGAAAACGCAAATATTCACAAATCTTCACAAATTTCCACAGGAGGAAACCGTAGCTGTTATACCTGAGTTTATAAGTTGAATTAGAACAACTGTTTTGAAGTTGTGGCCTTTTCTAGTGCAACTAAAGCGTATTATTCGTAGGCTATCCTCATACACAGTCACTCAAAAGGAACTGGACTTGTAGTCGTGATTACCAACAGGAATAAAACATCGAACGTGCAAGTCTAGAGGGGAGAGAGCGTCCATTCTCTCTCTTGCAGGACAAAAACGCTAAACACTGCTGTGAATGCATTATAACAGTAGAAAGACACCTGACATTCCTACGGCAAAGATAAAGCTATCAGTTATGGAAGAGAGCTTTTCGCAGACCTAGACTTGCATCGACCGAACTTCTCAATACACAATTGCACTGCACTAGGATATTGCTTTAAATTACAGCGAAATGGCGATAATATTTCATCTATGGGCTTTCGTGGACATGATCGATTTGGGCTTTCTATTCTAATGGTAGAAGGGGATACATTTTTGGAGGTTGGAACTCAGGTTGGACTGCCTGACGGCGATTACACCAGTTGTTTGAATTTGCCCAAGGGTATACTGTTTTTTTCACCTTCCGACCCTCGACTAGGAATGTAGTTTTAAGCATACATTTGGCCGTTTAAAGAGTACTAGAGGCCATAAGGTGGGCGTGGTTGTACTTATGTCACGTGTTTTTTATTCCTGCCGCGATTCCTGCAAGACTGGGGGAAACAAGAGAAACAGTGGGTTCAGGTCAAATGGCAGGTGGATCTGCCATTTGACTTGAACCCACTGTTTCTCTCGTGTGAACGCTTAGCACTGAGGCTGTCTCCATCTGATGATGCTGGGCGCACTAAAACTGCTCACATCACTCTGTTGAGAGTTGTGCTGGTGGGTTTTGCGCTCTTTGAGCGCAGGATCATGCAGGAGAGGGTGCTCCGGGATGTCTTCAGGATGTAATCTATCTATTAAGTTGTGCCATAAGTCCCCGCCGTTCTTTTTTCAACGATTCATTGCGGATTTCGCCGGGCGGTCTCATGCATAGCGCTGTAAAGCTTTCGAAAGTGAGTGATTTGCTCTATCAGAGCATGTATTGCCTTTCTTTTTTGTCCGGAATTTTGTAAATTTTTAGGTCGTCAAATTGAAAAGTGAAAAAGTGAATAGCGGCCGTCGCCGATAGTTGCTTCTCTTCGCTTAGGTTTGGAATTTTTGCGCAGTTTTTCATAGCATTTGGGACACAATTTTCTATACTACAAGGATGCGTGTTGCCGCTATTTGCTCATTTGTCCTTTATTGATTTTTAGGTCATCAAATTGGGAAAAACAGACTTCCATCCGAATTTTTCCCGAGAGCTCTGTGGTTGGAATTTTTTGCTTGTTGCTATATTTCGTTCGGAAGAGGATGTCTTGCTCAATAAGAATTTGTGTCTCGTTTATTGGCTCATGCTGATCTCTGTCGAATATCAACAAAGAGAGAAAAATCATCTTCACCAACAACTCCTTGTTCAGTTGTTGATATTCGACAGAAATCAGCATGATCCGTTAAATGCGACACAGATTCTTATTGAACAAAACATTCTCTTCCGAACGACGTATAATACCAAGCAAAAAGTCCACCCCGGAGCAGGAGCTGTCGGTAAAAACTCGGACGGGAACGTCGGGCGTCCCAATTTGATGACCTAGAAATCAATAAGGGACAAATGAGCCAATAGGACCACCACGAATTTTTGTAGTACAGAACATTGTCTTCCAAATGCTGTGAAAAACCGCACAAAAATTCCAAACCTAAGCGGAGAGAAGCGACTGCGCGATGGCCACTTCTTCACTTCTTCACTTTTCATTTTAATGACCTAAAAATTGAAAAAATCCATGATGAAGAAAGAAATGCAATGCACATTCTGATAGCGCAGACCATTCTCTTTCGAGGGCTGTATAGCGCAATGCAAGAGACCGCCGGCGAAATCTGCAATGAATCGTTTAAAAAAACGGCGGGGCTTATGGAACAACCTAATAGCTGCTCGTCCCTGCGAGCACAAGAAGAAAATTTGCTGCGCTAAGTGACCTAGGGGGCCACTTGCGATTGCCGATATACTCATCCCTGCAAGGTGGCGCTATGCGGATTGGGAGGGGGCATTTCCTCGTAAGCGTGGACTTCTTCAATGTACAACTCACGGTAGAACAACATATTGTGCCTTTTCTTGACGCAAACCATCCAGCTCTAGGAGACTGGACTTATCATCAAGATTCTGCGCCCGCTCATAAGGCTAAAGTGATACAGAAGACCCGGACCACAATCCGATGGATAACACAATCTGGTCCATATTGAAGAGTAAGGCCTATGCAACATCCCACACGAACACTGCTTCACTTCAAAGAGCCCTGGAGAAAGCCTGGGGAGAGATTGATGAAGACCCCTGCGTGCCGCCGTGGATGCGTTCCCCGAGCGATTAAAGGCGTGTATTTGTGCTAAAGGAGGCCATTTTGAAATTTAGCCGCTTCTTTATATGTGCTTAGTCAATAATAAAGTTAATAAAGTTTATGAATATCATCTGATTTGCTTTAAAACAGCCGTTTGGACGGTCCATTACATGTGTCCAAGAACTTTTGACGCACCCTGTATTTTGCCTTTACAATTTGCTGGTCAATGCATAGTTCTCTACTCCAAACATTGTACTTGGTTAAGCTAAAACCTCTTCATTGACGCTACTTACTTTTCTAGTGACGTTGAAATTATGCAAGGCTCGGTTAACTTTGGCAAGACCTGAACATCTCCGACTCCTAGAAGACTAGAAGATGACCAAAGAACTGAGGAACAGTTCGAAGATGAAACAAGGATGCCCCATAACTAGGCCGAAGAATTTGCCGGCACGAAGTAATATACAGGGATCTATCCAAATTGAAAAAGGAGTAGGCGATTTGCCTATCTATCGTCCTCCCTTGGGTGCGTGTAGCGCAGTTGCAGGAGGCGCCGGCCATCGCATGTTCCCCGAATCAATCTGCGGTTCGGTGGCTTCCGCGCCTCCAACAAAGCCTGACACCCCTCAGAGTTCGATGAATTCGTACCAGACCTGTCTAGGAAAGATACCAGTAGATGTAGTAGTAGCTTAGTAGTTGCGCCACAGCATTAAGGTCTCGAGCCGTCAGAGGCGCGACATAGTATGGACGCCAGGATCGCTCTCAATAAGCTTCAGCATTGTGAAACGTTGCTCCATCTCGAGCCTGGTAAACGGTTTTAGCGGTCACTTTTTGGCGGTATTGCCTTCTTCGAAGTCTGGAGGGGCCAAATCAAGGAAGCGGCTGGTAGTACGAACATACAGGTTTTCGCCGCGCGCGCGGCGGCCCCTGTCGCACGCGCGGCGAAAACCGCCGAATCGCCTCTGACGCATCGCTCCTAGGTGGGCTGTTATATTGGGAATGGGGCTCTAACAAATTCCCGAGTTATGCTGTATTGTACATAGATATGTGGCCTTTAGAATTGAAGCTTCTTGTCATAAAGAGAGACAAAATCTTCTCACAATGGAAGCAGTTCCTTATTTCTTCGATTAGGTCATCCAATTCCCTATCGAAATATCTATTTTCGCTGATTAAGTGCACCGGAGGGCCTTCACATAGCTGAGCAGATGTAGCAGAAGAAGCTTATGCAGTTACAAAAGGATTGGGCTTCGTGACTATAGCAGCACACACTGTGTAGTTGTCGCGCTTGCCGCAGCAGAACCGCGGCCGCCGCGCGCTTTTATATGTTCAGGGGCCGGATTCATCAACGACTAACCCGCGGGTATAAGGGGTAGAGATACCCACAATGAAGCCTGCGTGTCTGAGTCTTGCGTTATCTCTGCCTAACTCTTATCTTATCTCTACCCCTTATCACCCGCATACCCACGGGTTAACTGTTGATGAATCCGGCCTCAGCTTGCTCCCCCAAGGAAGCAGGCATTGTAACTTCAAGGTTATCCCACCTGAAAATAGGATAGATAGGATGTGCATTCTTCAGAATCAAAATAAAGCAAGATTTCAGGCAGGACCTCCGAAGGAGGACAAGTTAGTCGTGCAGTTCGCTCCAGCACCAGCAGATGCGACCGATGCCCAAGCGGCGTTTGCACAGGTTCAACCGACCGGCAATGTGACCATCAACCTCAGTGCCACATGAAATGGCTCAACAATAAATTCTGTTTCTGGCCCGTGTTCATCGTCATGATGTGAAAGATTTTAAGTGTCTGACTTCAATGAAACTGCATTTAATTGACCTTCTTCTTCAGCGTTCGTCCCTCTTTGCTGCGTGGTCCGCTTTCCTGGAATACTGGATCAAATACCTAAATATTTCCCGATCAAATACCTGATCACGGTGCAACCTAGCCATCTTCAAGTCCTGATGCAGCGTACCAAGCCAGCGCTGCTTTGGTCTTTCTCGTAGCCGCTTTCCGGGCACCTCAAAGTTAAGACCAGCCTTTCGCGCAGTGTCACCGTTTGCGCGAAGAACATGACCGTACCATCTCATACGAGCTTCACGCAATTTCTCAACTATCGGGGTGACACCAAATCTTTGCCGAATTGAGTCGTTGCGCACACAGTCCAAACGCGTAATTCCGGTCGTCCACCGTAGCATCTTCGTTTCCATTACGCTGAGGCGCCTTTCAATTTCTTTAGTGACGGGCCAGCACACAACACCATAAATAGCCAAAGGTCGGGCGACTGCACAATGGATTTTCGATTTAAGCCGCTCTGGTATCTGTCGCAGAGCACTCTCGTCAGAGAGCGCCATTTGAACCACGCTGCACTCACGCGTGAGTTGACTTCAACGAGTACACCGCCATCGGACGCGATTGCTGATCCTATGTACTTGAATACCGAAGTACGTGGCAGCTCAATGCTATTAAGCTTAATGAAGCTGGACTCATCTTCGTCACTGGTTACACTTGGTTTTTTGACATTAAGTTTGAGTCCAAATCTATCCAAGCGATCGCTCCAAGCTTGTACCTGCTGCTGGTGTTCAATCTCATCTTCGCAAGCAAGCATTACATGGTCAGCTTAAAGCAACGTCCAAGGAACCGGCCGCTGAAGATCACGTGATATGGCATCCATGACGATGATGAAGAGCAGTGGGAGAGCGCAGAACCTTGATGCACTCCGACAAATACGACAAGGAAACTCCATAGACGTATCTGCTGGCGCTTGGACTCTACTCCTCGGTCAAGAGTAGAGTAGCCGCACCCACTCAATAAGCTCTTCGGGAACTCCATGATATCGTAGGGCGTACGATATAACCTCACGAGGTGCCTTTCCATAAGTAGACGAACGGCGTGTATGGCATCGACAGTAGCACATTCAGGTACGAAGCTACACTGGCTGGTAGAAAGCTGGACGACGTCACGAATGCTTCCGTCAACAATTCGCTCAAAGATCTTCTTGCTATGCAAGCAAACGAATTGGACGGTAGCATGTGCAGTCTGCTAGATTACCTCTCTTCTTCCAAATCGGAATCGCCGTGCTAATCTACCAACTATCAGGTACTTTCTTATCCGCAATCACCTAGTTGAAGAACATCGTCAGCTACTAGCTGGGTACCAGGATTTCAACTTCCACAAATTGGTCGCCAGACCGTCAGGCCCCGTTGCCCTGCCTGGCTTCATCTTCTTTGAAGCCACTTCTGTCTCCTCAATAGTGATTTTCTGAACGGCACCGTACACCGGAGGAGCAGATGGAATGGCTGGCCGGGCAAACTCTACCGTCGAGATTTCTTCGAAGTAGTTTCGCCATCGATTCAAGGCTATTTTGCGGTCCATTAGGAGATGGCCATTCTCATTGTTGATGCCGCAGAATTTTTCAACATCCTTGGTCTGGCGATGACGGAACTCGGCGAGTCGATAAAGAAATCGCTCACAATTACGCTACTCATGTCTCTCGTTGACATCATCGTAATGAATGGCTCTTGAAACGGCCACTGCTCACTTGGCCGATTTCTTCGCTTCCTGATACACGCGCCATTTCTCGGCTGTCTTGTCGCTGAGGAATGCATGGTATAACTTCTTCTTCTCACGGGCTTTTTCTTTAGCCTCGTTAGTCCACAGCCATGACTGCCGACCTTACGCCGTCCCGGTTTCGTAGTTCCAAGTTCGAGGCCTGCAGCGCTAGCATGGCTTCGATGGCACCACGCCAGGTTTCTTCACGGTCGTGACCGTCGGCAACTAAATGCGAATCGTCCCAACTGCTTCATTCTCCTTCAATCGCCACCACTTAATTCTCTGGACCGCAACGCTCGGTCTGCATAGTGCTCAGAGGAGCGACCTTCATAGTGCACATCAGCGGCCGATGTTGCGTGGCGACCGCCTCGTAAGACACGATCTTCGTGTCAGTAACCAGTGACCCTTGGTCTCGATTCCTGACAAGGACAACGTCGATTTGCGTTCTAGTGTTCCCGCTATAAAATGAGATGAGGTAGTAGTTGCGTCTTCGAAACTTCGTGTTCACGATGGTGAGATAGTGTGACTCTGCATACTCAGGTATGCGCTCACCATCGACCTTACATGACGGGTATCCGAAACCACCATGGCAGCAGTAAACGTCTTTTGTTCCGACGTGACCAATAAGATCACATGCAACAATAATTACGTCAGCTGACGGAACTTCCGCTGCCTTCTCATCAAACAGGCTCCTCATCTTGTCGCTTTCAGAGCAGCCAGTCTGCAGAGCATACGCAGAGAAGAGGTGATACATTCGCCGTTCAGTAGCAACAACAGTCATCACCATGCGGTCGCTAAAACGCTCCATGCGTCCAATCGCGTCTATTAAGCGTTCGGCGACGATTATACCAACACCGCATGTGGTCCTGGGACTGCCACACAGAACGGACTTAAAGCCTTGGACTATGTCCCTTGATTTGCTACAGTACCACCTCTCTTGCGCACAAAAGTCAACCTTTCTTCGCTACAGTGCCTCTGCCAACTCAAAGGATCGGCCCGACAACCACCCACATTCAGCGTTGCCACACGGATATTTCCTCCGTTGCGGGACTTTTGGACTAGCACAGTTTCCCCAATGTCGTCCTCGCATCAGGAACCCTCGAATACTTTCCACACTCGTCGAGCTTTGCGAATGTGCGTCGAACGCCGTAGCATTATCTCGCGATACATGAAGCACCATCAACCATGCGATGTGACATGGGATCTTCGTAGGCCGCCCTACCACAAGGGCCTGTCGCCTCCACTCAAGTGTCCGTGTTCGGCTCGGCTCGCAAAAGCGGAGGCACCATGTCGAGGAACGGACATCGCCACCTAATTGACCACCAAATGCAAAATTTATAAGAAACGGACTCGAATTGCTATCAGGATAACAGGGCATTGTGATATTATAAGATGAGATGTATTAGGGTGGTAGAAAGCCTTGATATGATTTTTCGAAAAATCCTTGACTTCCTATTAATGATCGAACTGTACGAAATTGTCTGTCTAAACTGTCTGTCGAAATTGTTTAAATTTGTCTTAAGGACTTAACGGAAATTTTCAGAGATTAAACGGATTTTTTTCACAGTGAGTTGACCATTCCATTTTTAGTCTCCACTAATATTGCATACCCCGACTATGGCCCTGAAAAAACTTGAAATCAGCAAGAAGCAGTTCTAGCACAGCCAAATTGGCGATAAGAGACCGATGCCAATCCGTTTACGTTTAATCAGGGCTCCCTTCCAGGCAAAGCGCACGAAATCGTCCTCTCTCGCTCCCAGCTAGGGTAGCTGAATATTTTTTATTCAGAAGGAAGAAAAGTTTTTCGTTGAGTCGCAAACCTTCCTCTAATATACTGGTCTGCCCCGCTCGTAAGGTATGCCTAACCAAATTTGGCACTGTTTAAATGTTCGACAGCTGAAACAGTCAAACAATGGGACGGAGAGAATAGTTTTGGTTGCTAGACGTATTTTAAATGCTTTGCGAAAAGCGAACACAACAGAAAATTTTGAGCGCAGATACCTTGTCTGAACGTTAGCGTTCTACTGGTGGGCTTTTCGTGTCATAATTATTAGTTCTTTCGGTACTTAACGGGCTGATGCCTGCATCGAGGTTGTGCCCATGGAGCAGTCACGTAAAACGGTTTTGCACAGAACTAGAAGAGAACTCCTAGGTCTGCCTGATCCAACTTACACTCCAAGATGCCTTGCCGGCCCGCTGCGTGCACCTAACTTTTCGTTTTCACGTGGGGTGTTGACATAGCCGTGTGCCAAAACTACCTACCCACCGCAGCATACTGAGCACCATGGTCAATTGGTGTACCTCCTTCCAAGCTGCTGTTGCTTGCACAATATTCAAAGGCTACTGAATGAATCCCCAAATTCAAAGATTATACATGCTAAATGTGCTTTTTTCTCGTACCGCCTGCGGCGTCTCCCAGAGGCCGGATTCATGGACGGCTTATCTGAGAGTACGTGCAAGATTTACCTCCACTCCCCACTTATGCGCGATTCATAAACGCGCGGCGGGAAAAACCCGAGGTAAGTGTCGAGGTAAATGCTACCTCGTCAGCGCGTAGGGGAACATTTACCTTCAAGGCGAGGGTTTTCCTCCACTGCCAATTTCTGACCCAATGCATCCCTCCACTGGCCCGTTTCCACCTCTGAGCTGGCTACCGCTCAAAGCTGGCAACGGGGCAGCGGATAGATGCATTGGGTCAGAAATAGGCAGTGGAGCAAAACCCTGTCATGCTCCTGCCTGGGAGTAAGGGTTTACAAACCTTTATTATTAGTCTATAATATATACATCAACCATCTAGCAAGAATGCAGTTAGGGAGACTGCCAACCTTCCAATCCATGTAGGGGCGTGGCTTACAGAGGCGGTCGCCACTATACCGTGACATGCCCTTCCTTTCGAATTTGTCGGCCTCGACAAAAATATACAACACAACAATTTTTAAATAACAACAAAAACAAATATTCACTCCAATGATGAATTAAAATGATGGGTCTATGGACATAGAGACGGTTATGGGAGGACTTCTTCAAGTGCGCACAGGGCGAAAATTTGTACATAAGCCTAGGGCCAGATCATAGGGGCTCCTGATCATGTGCCTTCGAGGCATTGCTCGAATCGCTGCCCGCATACTGCCACCGGCCTTGCTTGGGGCCACCGCATCTCTAGAGCCGTCGACCATAGCATCTCTGGAGCACGTTTTATCGGCGTGACCCACATTGGCGACCAGGTTTAAGTCCTTGTTTGCCATCATTGCCATCGCATCATCTTGCGACTGACAAGTCAAGAATGCTTTTCTGAGTTCTGGTACCTCTTCTTCCAAGGAACCAGTTCGAGCACTGGTATCTCCGCATAGCTCCTTCAAATATTGATTAGATACCGTTATGAATTTGGTTTATATTAAATCGTTATTCTACTAATCGTTACTTTTCCGACCTTCTGGTGAAAATGTTTAAAGTTAACTCGAAATGAGTTTTTGCGAAAGTGTATTCACTGTCGTAATCATAGTCCGAATTTCTCTATGTCCTTATCAGTTTTACGGACATCGTTATATTCTGTAAAATGTCAAAAATATTTCGAAATCGTTATGACTTTACCTCTTGGTAAATGACGCGGCTTAGAACAAAACATGCTATTTCTGCTCAAGTAACCTCCGGCAAAGGGGTTTTCGTGATTCTGCTACAAAATCTCTTTTTGGTGACATTCGTCTACTTTACCTAACCGAATATTTTTCCCTTCGTTATAATATAGGGCGTTATTTTGAATGCAATAGATTTTTATGCCGTCACAGTGACTTCTCAGCAGTTGTGCGGAAATTCATTAGAATAATCCCGATATCGACCGTTATCATGTTGGTCATCATAATTTCTCACGTAATTGTGAGAAGCGTTATTTCTAGGGATTTGAGAATCGCGTCCGTGATATCCACGTGGGCTTCGAATTCCTCCGTTATTGAAGTAACCGTTATCGTTACAGGATTGTGGACTACGTTCGTGATATGCCCTATTACTGTTGGATGACCTCAGTATGGGTTACCGCTCTCTTTTCCCTACCAGTGGAATTATCATAGCCTCGTCGACGCCGCTATTTTTAAGTGGGTACTTACGTGAGCTCTGGTCGACACCGTCGAGTGTATGCTCGAAGCCACGTTTCGGCTCCTTTGTTATGCCGACATTACCTAGTATACGGTAGTGTAGCCAATGGGCGAAGTTCTATTAACATCGAATAAAAATAAATCTAAAAAAATATTTTTTTCTCTTTCGGATTTTTTGGACGTCCTATGTACAGATTATATACAAGCTAGCGGTGGCATGAATGGCAGAGTAAAATGTAGCAAGTGAATTGAAGATAACTTAAGAATTGAAGGTTAGAAAAATGAGCTATAAATTAGACGTTTTAATAAGCTAATAGTGAAAGATTTGATTAAGCTAATAACGTGATAACGAAAACATGAATGCAAAGAAATCCTCTAGGACGTGCGCAAAAGGGAAAATCGGAAAAGTACGAGGTTCACAAGGGAGGTAGTTTGCACTCGGCAGTGACTCATGTGAAGAACGTACTTTCCGCACACTTAGTGTTTTTGAAGACGCCAGGTCGGAAAATACGATGTTCGCTTCAAATCGCTAATGCGACTAGCGAAAATCGTACTTTTCGCAATCGATAATTAGAGTTTAAAAAGGCAGCATAAAATAAGATAACTCAACTTTTCTACTGCAATATCGTAATTAAGTGTGTACGGTATAGAAGAAGAATAATGTGGAACAAAAGTTAAACAATAATGTAACCATGATAATACTTCTTTAAAAATAGCTGTAAAGTTACATGCTCTGCCTCATTCATGCGCCACGACGAAGACAAACGAAAAAGTGGAAGTGATAAAAATCATGCTCAGTACAAAAAAAATCATGCCAGCATGCTTTGTGAGAAATGTGCAATGTGCATGCGGTGTGATGTGTATATCTCGAGATATAAATACGTTTTGATGGCCGTCAAAACGGAGTCTCCCGTACTGCTAACTTCTTTTAGAAATTTTTGAGCAAAAGTAATCTCCCCGGGACCTCCATGTCATGCTCCTGCCTGGGAGTAGGGTTCACAAACCTTTATTATTAGTCTATAATATATACAACAACCATCTAGCAAGAATGCAGTTAGGGAGACTGCCAACCTTCCAATCCATGTAGGAACGTGGCTTACAGAGGCGGTCGCCACTATACCTGACAACCCTTGCTTTGGCCGTCATGAATCAGAGACAGAGATAACATCAGGAAAAGTGGCGGGTAAGTGGCCGTCGAGGTAGATGGGGGTAGGATTTACCTCCGGCCACGTTCATGAGTCCGGCCCCAGATTTCATCATCTTTCAGTGTCGCAACGCTGCGTAAACAATCTGCAGGCGACAAAAGAATGCGAGACCTAAGACCATCTGGAAGAGAATTTCAACTTGCCAGTGAGTTTTAGCCAGTGTACGGAGGAAATGGGCGAGAACCTTCATGAGTTCTGCCTCAAGTCCACCTTATACTGGACAACTGCACACATGAACGGACCATGACAGAATGAATAGATTTACCAAAGCACTAGAAAACGATGTATGAAAGGTTTACTAGACATACTTGGCCAAAATTGTGTTTGCAAGATTATCCAGAGGTGTTCCTGTTTCTAGAGAATAAGCCCAAGGCAAAAACCTTGAAGTAAAAGCTCGGCGAATTCATGGAGAAGTTGAAGAGGAAAGATGAGTATTCGAGATATAGGATCTTCCAAAGGAATCATCAACTTACCAGGGAATGCCGTCAGTTTCCCATGGAACTTCGGATTGACACCTATATCATGTGAAAGAGCTCGAGACGCTGATCACTGATATGTAGACCAAATTTGCTAAGTGGATCTCCTAAGCGAGTTATGGCCGGCGGAAGCCGCGATGTCTTTCATGCGTTAGGCGCGTTCAATCGGGCGCAGTATTGCGTGCTAATCAGCGGTTCGACTATCAGCGCCTTCAGAAGCGGCGGCGGCGCAGTGGTAGAGTGCTCGTTCCAAAGGATTGGGTTCATTGGTTCGATTCCCGCCGTGCACTTTGTGACGTATTTTCGACGAGAAATTTTTTTTCGCTGAAACTTCGTCTATGGGGGTTGTCTAGGGTGCTCATCAAGAATCTGACATCCGTTTTTTACGATTTGGTCGGAGACCACCCATACGGTTGCTACAACCGTTCGGGCGAAGTCGTGTCAGTGGAGTCGGAACTTTTAACTAGTGCCCAGCGAAATCGGTGACTCTGCCTGGACCATCCTTGTTAAAGGTATGGGTGTCTCCGACCGAATCGTGAAAAACGGATGTCAGGATCGTGATCAGCACAACCAAGTAACCCCCTAGACGAAGTTTCAGCGAAAAAAATTTTTCGACCGAAGTCGTGTCGGTAGAGTCGGAACTTTTAGCTAGTGCCTTTACTTTTTATTTATGTTTATTGAGTTTTGTTGATTTTTGATTTTATTTTTACTATTTATTTTGTTTTGATGTGAACTTCTGACTTGCTTCACGTCATGAATAAAACATTTTACCTGAAACATGTTTCCGTCTTCAAATAGACCTAGATGTAAGTCGCAATTAGCCGTTCGCTCAAAAATGTGCTAAAAATGAGATTATAGGTCCCCGTCGAAGATAGGTCATAAAGTGCAAAAAAGCCGTCAGCGGCGGGAACCGAACCAAAGCACTCTACCACTGCTCTGCTGACGGCGCTGATAGCCGAACCGCTGATTACCGCGCAGTACTGCGCCAAACGCTGATTGAACGCGCCTAACACATGGAAGACATCGCGGCTTCCGCAGGCCATAACTCGCTTAGGGGATCCGTTTAGTAAATTTGGTCTACATATCTGTCATCAGCGTCTCGAGCTCTTTCACGTGATATAGATCTCAATCCGAAGTTCCTTGGGAAGCTGACGGCATTCCCTGGTTAGACGGAAGGATCAGCATAAGAAATGCGGTCAAGAAAAACATTGGTGGGGAGTGCCCACTCCGCAAATAATGAGTTCTTTGAAGGATCTATTCATTTACATCAGTCAGCCTGGGAGGCTCTCTAGCCGACACAGTTAGTTTCGACTACAATACTTAAGGGGTGCTCTCTACCCTTCACTTCTCCTCCGTCGAGGTCCTCCGTGGCCCACAACAGACGATCAGCTCTCGAGCACGGTAGTTTCCCAAAATTTCAAATCTACAGAACTCGCTTCCAGAGCAGTAAAGAAGGTGCCCCAACACCGAGTGCAACAGCTTCATATCCATCCTCTTTCGGTTGCAGGACGTAGGAAACTGAGATTGGTTCTCCCTTTGTCCCATCTTAATAATTCCATAGAGGTGTCCAAGTTTAAAATAGACGACCCAACAAAATTAATGCATGTTCTTCCCCATGACGGGTGCATCATGACATTCGACCAAAAATCCGGGTATCATCCCTTCAGGATCTGCGAAGAACACGAAGACTATCTCGACTTTGTGTGGGAAAGCACTTTCTACTAGTGCTTACCGTTCGATTTATGTTCAGCACCCCATTTTTCACGAAGGTTTTAAGGAAATTTACATGAAAATTGAGAGCTCAAGGCATAGATATAGCTATTTATCTCGACGATGGCATTGCATTCGATTCAACCATATTAAGATGTGATTAAATATCAACAATTCATTGAACAAGACCTCAAAAGTGCTGGATGGCACTTTGCGCAGCAGTAACCGCTGGTCTCCAACACAAGTTGCAAAATGGTTAGGTTTTTCGATGGATTTCATACCCATGCAAATCTCCCTCTCTTCCGAAAGAGCAAAAGAGAGGGTGTAAGAAATGAGAAGGTTCTCTACATGATAAACTACGTTTGTCGGGGGCTTCAGCCTCGATGCATTTAGTGATGAACTCTTCATACATTCGAAACTACGAGCAATCTGTCGAGTAATCGATTCTGCTCAATCCCTAGAATACCCTCAGCCGGAGGTGGAGGAAATTGGAGGAAGAGAACGGTGAGCTAGCTTATTGGAAATCTCGATCATTGGAGTGCCCAAGTCGGCTTCTTCCTACAGAAGAAACATGGTACCGGAATATCATTTACGTAGATGCCTCCGTACATTGAGTTGGGGCAATTCTTAAAGATGTATCCAATTCCGTTTGGTTAGATATTTCGTCAACTACCGACGGAATTAATCCAGGAGTCTGGTACAGCTAGGGAACTTTTTGCGATAAAGTTTGGTTTAGAAGTATTCCGACTGTACCTTGAGTGGGGAATTCTTTGTGCGAATAATCAAGCACGTGTATCATTCATGAAAAAGGTACCTTTTGCTCAGACCACACCAGATGGAAGAAGAGATATGGGACATAGAACGTAGATATGGAGTCGGATTCGTCAACGACTTGCATAACTTTAACAGAGAAATCACAGCAGAAAACTCAGATAACGCGGCTTATCGCTTACCATATCGCTTGATAAACCGCGCTATTAGAGATTTCGGTTGTAATTTTCTTTGTGAAATTGCTGTAAATCGTCGACGAATCCGGCCCCTGGTCTGCAAACGGATCCTAGAGAACTAAATGAGGAAGCAGATGAAGTAGATAGACCAGTAGAGTTTGACCATTGGCGAATAAACGAAAGAATGTTCTCAGCAATCACAGCCAAATGGGGTGCTCCATATTAAGATCTATTTGCCAACGACAAAAACGCAAAAGGTCACACTTTTTTCCAGCGCACTTCGCCCAGGAACGTCCGGTGTCAATGCCTTCACTGAACCCGACGCTTGGCTACGTTGGTTAGTTCTTCCTGTCTGTCTCATACTAACAGTGTTGAAATGGTCTCGCCATTACAATCGGCAGGGATTCTTGGTTGCCCGTTACGGCCTGCGCAGCCCTATTTCCCCATTCTTAAAAAAGATGGTTATCACTGGGTCGACTTTGTCAAGGATGGAGTTATGTTCCCAGTAGGTAGAAGAATATTTTAGGAAGAAGCTTTTCCAGGAGCATTTGGCTCTCAGTATTCAAAATCCCCTTTCATTTTCCTGCCCGTAGATTTTAGGAGCGAATTCGTGCGTTAGGAAGTACATACCATTGTAGTCCCCCTGCTTTGCAATTCCACTGCCTCGCATTTCCAATCCATAAATCAAAATGGTATTTATAACAGAGATTATCGGAGTGAAAGTATTATTATGAATTATAGAGCGATCGATCTCGCTAGGTCGCGACCTAGGGACCAGGGGAGAAGTTACGGGACTCTTCGCGTTACGAAACCTGGCGCGGTTATCCAGGTTTTCGGGGTCCGTGGAGGGGTCGACCCTTCCACCCACCCTGTAATAGCTTGCGGGAGTCCACAAAATAAAGGTGCCTAAAAAGCCACAATTATAGACGAGATAAAAGGTGCTAGAGTGAAGTGAATGAAACCCAGCTATGTTCCAATAGGGAGGGATGATGAAAGAAGCCGAAACCTAGGGCTGGGATAAGCAGGAGCTGTGATCGTCAGAACCCTGGCTTCAGATAGAACTAATTAGCAGCATCCTGTTATCAAATTGAACTGAGGAAGTTTTAGGACTTCAGAAGAAGAGTCAATGTCTCTAGCCTTCCATTCCTCACATGAGGAACTACTTCGTAGCGCAATGCGCGGTTGATGGGCATCAAAAAGCATTGCCTTTAATAGTCACAGCAATTAACTATTTCCACGGACCATTGCCGGAGGTAGAACGGAGCATCGTAGGGAGCATTGTAGAATCCGAGAAGAGGGCATCCTCTCCGATAAAATACCACGCGAAGGCCGCCCCGCAGCGATGCTCAAGATAGTGCTCGAGGGTACGCGTAGCAGTGACCCCAAAACAACACAGGATGCCGTTCTAGCACTCCTACAATACAAGGCGTTACTTAGAATATTCGAGACTATGAGCATACTGGTTAAAGATCTAATGTGTAAACAGAATGGACTGTGGTCTTAATTAGGAGGGCCCAAAACGGATCAGTTCGGTGAGGGCACTTGCATACCAATCAAGCTCGATAAACGAGAATAACTTATTAAGGACCTATGTAGATTCAGCAGCGATTCATCAGTTTTTGTTCCAGTCGACGACTTCAGGGCTCCCCTCTCGAACTCGGCTTCAAGGGATAGGCTAAGGGCCCTGATCACAGCTACGCAATTAGACCACCCTAATCTTACTTCACGTTCGTCTAGAAGAAAGGCGGTTTCTCATGCTTTGGACATGGGCTACGACCAACAAGGGTCACGCAGGCGGGAAGATGGCGATCGGTTACAGCATTCAAATGTTACGTCAGTCCGAAGCCGCTTAATCTTCTTACGGCTCCTACCAACTCGACCTTATGACCTATCGCGTGTCACGTTCTCATTGTATGTACATCCACATGTTTAATCCCTCGTTGATCTCTTTCGCTTATTAGCGCGCATAGTCTTCTTTCTTCTTCTTCTTCTTCTCCTGAGCGTTTAGTCCCGCGCAATCGCAGGGTCCGTTGTTCTTGTGATCTGTCGCCACCTCATCCTATCAAGGGCGTCATCTGCCGTGGCGCCGACTTCGGCGAGATCTCTCTTGATGACGTCCTTCCATCTTTTCCTTGGGGCTCCTCTCGGACGTTTTCCGGGTGCCTCAAAATCTAGGGCCAACCTTGTGGAGTGATCCTCTGGTCTCCTGAGGACGTGTCCATACCACCTCAGCCGCTACTCTCTCATCTTCAGCTGGATCGGGGCTGTCTTCATTACTGCCCTAACATCCTCGTTTCGCGCCCTGTCCCGACGGGTCCATCCACATGCCCACCTCAGCATCCTCATTTCCGCAGCGTGCAGTTGCCGCTCCTGCGCCTTACCCAGGGCCCAGCACTCACTGCCGTAGAGAAGGGCAGGTCTCACAACTGTTCAATAGAGCTTGCCTTTGTGCATCCTGGAGCGTCTACGGTCGCAGAGGATCCCTGTGGACTCCCTCCACTTGAGCCAGGCTGCGTTTATCCGTCCCCTGACCGCCTGGTCCACATTTCCTTCCTCGGATAGGTCACTTCCGAGGTAGCGCAGTTCTTCCACCTTCTCGATCGTTTCCCCTTGGCAGTCTAGGATCGATCTAGCGCACTGCTCAGAGCTGATGAACTTGGTCTTCTTCACGTTCAGCCGTAGGCCGTTGTCTGCGATGGCTCTCTGCCACAGCTGCACCTTCTCCTCCAGCTCCTCCTAGTTGTCGGCTACTAGGGCGATGTCGTCCGCGTAGAGGATCGTTTTGAGAGGGCCTTCCTCAAGGTGGTTCACTATAGAGTCAAGCGTCAGCAGGAAGAGGAACGGGCTCAGAGCCGACCCTTGGTGTACCCCCACTGTGATGTCCACTTTCCTTGTCACCCCGTGTGGAGTTCGTATCGCCGCTTTCGAGCCCTCGTACATGTCCCTTACGACCGTGATCAGACGTTCCGGGACACCCCTCCCTCGAAGGGCATTTCAGATTACGGCCCGAGCTAGCCTGTCGTAGGCCTTCTCTAGGTCCAGGAATGCCAGGTAGCAGGGTCTTCGTTTCTCCCGATATTTCTCCATCACCTGACGAGCGATGAAGATGGCGTCTGTGGTGGACCTCTCAGGCATGAAGCCCCGCTGCACCTGGGAGATGGGTACCATCTCCCTCAGCCTTGAGTCTACCAGTCGTTCGTAGATCTTCATCGTGTGTGAGATCAGTTTGATCCCTTGGTAGTTGGAGCATTCGGAAGCGTCTCCCTTCTGCTTGAAGATGGGGACTATGGTGCTGTTCCTCCAGTCATCCGGCACCTTACCTTCTTTCGTGATTCTGTTGAGGAACTGCGTCAGCCAGTTGATTCCGATGTCCCCCAGCACCCTCCAAGCCTCTACTGCCACCGTCAGGCCCTGCTGCCTTTCCGGGTTTCATCTTCCCTATGACCTTGCGAACCTCTTCTTGCGTCCAGGGTGGGATGGGTTCCTCCGTTGGTTGTTCTTCCTCGGCCTCCCGACAAGGGAACTCCTCGTTCGCGAGTTCCTTGAAGTACTCCTCCCATCTCTCTCTGACCTCGACCGGCTTCCGTAACACCCTACCGTCAGCACTCTTCACAGTCTTCACTACTCGAATGTCGAGGCTAGCTCTATGACGCGCTTTGGCCAGGCGGATGGCGAACTTCTCTCCCTCTGGCCTGTCTAGTTTCTCGTACAGGGCATCCATTTCGTTCTTTGCCTTCGTTACAGCTGTTTTTGCCAGCCTCTTCAGCTTCCTATAGGCTTGAGATGCTCGGGTGCCCTCGTCTTCTGCCACAGCTTGTAGGCCTCCTTCTTCCTCTTCACCGCAGCCTGCACCTCTTCGTTCCAGTACCGATTTATCCCCTCTGGTTCCTCCCTTTGCTAAGTGATCATGATAGTGTATCCTTTAAGGTTGAATGCTCCATACTCCTATCGACTCCAAATTACCACCAAGAGCATTCCAAATACGATTATAGTAAAGTGTGCGTTTTCCTAGTTAAGATTGTTGGTTAGATCTTTATTTCCAACCATTTGTTATTGGGAAACAGCAAGAGCTCCTCATCAACACTCTTCATCGTGCTATTTTTCTTTTTTCGTTCCTCGGAAGAAAGCTATTTAGGTCTAGTATTTTCAGAAACCTGTAGTGGATCCGTAATCTCTATTTGCTCTTAGGATGATTCATAGCTGAGCAATGTAGCATTATCTAGCAGCTGATCAGCGCCGTTGTTGTTGTTGTAAAGCTTCATAAAGTTTCAACATAGCCATGCACCACCCCTTCTTTACAGTATAATAACGATCAGCCAGTCAGTCCATTCAGCTTGCTTGTTTTACATTGTAGATTTAGATATGCAGTAAGGGTTTAATTAACCAAGTTTGAAGTGGAGCAGTCGCACGTCTACAAAGACTCGCGTGGCGTAGTCAAAGGGCAGTTCTCAGCCAGCCGTCAAATGGTGCATCGTTCGGTCGAAACGAATCAAGGACAAGGAATCGAAATAAGTGAGGACATCTGAATCTTCGCTTTGCAGCTCTACCCTCGACAATCACCAGCTCGCTTGTCTTCTGCGCGTTGCACGAGGACTTTGCATAGCTTCAACATAGAACTTCTATAGTTTCCACAATGATTACTACGCTGTCAACCCGTCAAGAATTTCTAGCCAGGCTTGCAATCGTCTCTCCACGCTGCTTTGAGACCAGATACCGCTACAGCAGACAACGATCCACCATCCGATTGAGGACGACGGCAGAGAACTGCGTCGTCAACTCCGCGTGGTTCACTACGGAGGACGAATTTAGAAGCGTTAAAGGCCTCTCGACCGATACATCAGGACTGCAGACGATCTCGATCCAGAGACTCCTTCTTCAACGGAGATCCTCCAGAAAGTATCAGCGAACGTAGAGGAGGCTTAGCAAAATCAAGAACTCATTAGCAACGCCCAAGAAGCTCTGATAGCGTTTGCCAAGCTGACTGAAGAACTTTGTGAGCAGAAGACGTCGTCGGCTACACCACTCAATCTCACTCTCGTTCCGGTACCCAAGTTCAGTGGCAGAATATGGGACTGGGAAAATTTCTGGAACGCCTTCAAACATTCTGTGCACTCGTGATATATCGGCAATTTGTACAAAATGACGTGTCTTCTCGATGCCCTTCAGGGCGAAGCAAAAAAAGCTGTGAGGCAGTACGAGGTATCAAACGAAACTTACCCACTGGAGATCAAGCATCTGCAAGAAAAGTATGGAGTACAACAAGGCATTGATTAGTGAATTGCTGAAGAAACTGCAAAATTTTACATCGAAAAGTGAACGTCTCCTCGACCAAGAACGCCTCTGCGAAGAACTCACATCAATCGTGGCCCAAACCACCCAGTCAATTTTTACATCACTTATGATCACAAGAGAAGTAGGTGATGGTCGGAATACTTAATTGATGCACAATAGGTGGACATGCTCACAACTGCAGATTATTTCATAAATAGTCAAGTAGTATATTTCATTTAAGGAAAGAGAAGCATTACTGTTTACGCAACGTCCAAAGTTCATTAATCTATCTATCCAATTTGGAAAAGGGCATTCGGAAGTGGACATAGTATTGTGAAACAACCCTGGTTATATGTCCAAGACACGAATGGTGCACTATCAGATTCAGTAAATGTTCGAAAATTGGTCAACGAAACGTCTATGTGTCATGCTTTACAGAAATCCGAGTAAGTTTATTTCTGAAGTTGCAGTGTTGTTAATGCAACGAGCATTACAACAGGTGGGATTTTATTTTTAGGAGTGACGAAAGTAGAATTTCAATGGGGCATTGATGGTTTTGGCTATTACGTCGCAAAAAAAGTTGAATTACTGTTACAACACATTAGATTCTTTTTTTAATGTACAAATTTTACAATATGTTTGTGATAGCTATTGCCTAGTAATAAAGATCTGTGAGTCATCTATGAGTTTTTACAGCTAAAAATATACAAAAAATACACACTACCAAAATACACACCGTAACCTTAAGCGTTGGGTGAGGCGTACTTTGTGCAATCGCAGAACCAGTCTAGGGAAGGGACTCCATGGTGGACGCCATCCAAGCTGCTCGTGTGGAGAGTACTTTCGTCGCTCAGGGAGAGTCCGCGGCTGGATTCTGCGCCCTTCAAGCGGCGAAGCGCATACTGCTGGAAAATGCGCAAAAAACGCATCAAGATCGCGTACTCGACAAGACTCTCAAATCCCGAGTAGTCACCTAAAACGCAAGTATGCCACAAAACAGAAGGACCGAACCCCCGACCTCCCCTCATGAAGCGACCCTTAGCCCTATGTTATACTTCGGCGACGCGTCGCCGACGCTGCGACCCGTCATCGACAGCCCGTCACCGACGTCGCCGACGCTGACGTCACCACCGACGTCGCCACAGACGCGTGGTCGACGTCGGCGACGTCGTCAACAAATTCTGTGGCGGCGTCGGGGACGACGTTGACAGGAGAGCATCGAAGCGCATTTTTGGCAGCGGGTTTTCGGAGCGGGTTTTCAATGTCATCATTTGGTAACCAGTCTGCCCATAGAAAGGCTAAGTGATCACATCTGCCTCGAATTTGCATACATTTTGAGCTTTTCTTAATCTTCAAAAGAAGTTTTAATTCTTAATTCTTCTTAATGCTTCAAGACTTGATGATGATTTTTCTTCTGTATGTACGGTAGTCTGCTCAACCATAGTTGATCTGCCGAATTTTCTCTTACTAACCAAATTTGGCTTTCAGAAGGATGGATAAGTGTTCAAAGGTTTCACTAGCAGCAATGTTAGTTTCACTACTATGATAACGAAGATATAAACATGAAGCTCAGGGAAACAACTGTCCTAAGAAAAATGTTAGAACCATTCAAAAGTACCTGTATTTTTAGGATACCCTTTATTTTTCGCAAGGCATAGTGTGTTTTTAGGTTTTAAACTTTAAAAGAAGCACAAATCAATCGATACGGTCACTTTGTAAAGAGATTATAGGAAGTATTCAAGCGAAACGCTATCAATAGATTGTAAAATGCAAAATAACAGACGAGAAAAAAATAAACGAGAAAAAACAAAATAACATGGCGCAGTCTATCCCGATCATACGTCAAAAAAGCGTTGGTTTAGCAAAGACCTTTTTCGTTAAATCGTATTTAAATTAAATTTACGTGGAATTCTCGAAGTTCAAAGGAAAATTTAACTCTCAATTAGTAAGAATTCTATCTCGAAAAAACTCTTCGCAGAGGTCATTTGAGAAAGCGAGGAAACACTACTTGTTTTTTACACAGTTCCAATTTTTTCTAAGCCTATTTGCTCTACAAGGAAGCAAATAGGCCTAGAAAATGCGAACAGAACGGCTGAGAAGGACACAAAAAGGAAAAGTGACAAATTGAAGGGGAGCTAAGGTTCAGGGTCCCACTCCCTCCCAAACACTCAGTGTTCTAATGAATCGTGCTTTTTGTGTTGGCAAGACGGTGTCTTTTGCACTTCTCGATTTCGTAATTCGAACTACGGTGGTGATGATGGCAGTTCCGGGAATGAAGAACCAACCCACAATCATAACACTCCATCGGAGCGCATTTTCTGCCACCCTTGGATGACGCCGGTGACCGACCGTCGCCGTGCACAGCACGGCGACGCTGACGTCGTCGGCCCGTCTGTGGCGACGTCGGCGGCGGAAGTATAACACCCCCTGCGGAGCTCCCGGCGACGTCGCCGGCGACGCTGTGATGTGCGGGCTGCTACGCAGTGCGTAGCAGCCCCTACAGCATAGCGTCGCCGAAGTATAACATAGGCCTTTCCCATTGTACCACGACCTGCTTGCCTGGGGAACCATCGCGGGCACACAAGAGATCGATGGAATCTTAACGTGACCGCTGATGCGCGATCTCTGAGACAACAAAAGATTACGATGTAGAAATTTTGGCCTTATGGTAGAATCTTTTCTGTCCTAGATACCTAATCCGGTCATCTGTAGGTCTTCGATCGTTCACCTGTAAGACCAAATCAGGCCACCTACCAGTGCATTGTTAGCTTACCCATTTTTCATTTGCAGATGAACTTTCCTAATGTCTGAGCTGGCAAGGCCCGAAGTCGTATTGCGTCCACACCAATAAGTCGAGATCTGGGGCCGGATTCATCAATAATTAAACCCGTGGGTATGCGGGGTAAAAGGGATAGAGATAATTCTAGAGTCAGAGTCGCATGAGCCATCGTGAGTATCTCTACCCCAACACCCGACGGTTAGTCGTTGGTGAATCCGGCCACTGCGTACATTCAGTATCAAACAATCAGTGCGTAATCTAATAGCTAACGATGAATTGAACGTTCGCTAGGATGAAAACGTGCTCTATGTCTATGTTGCGCGCTCCAAAACTCTAATTCGCCTTTCGCTTAGGGTGCAAGAAGGCTCGGGAAAGGGGGGAGGAAGGGGGGGGTCATCATGTACTCAGTGGATATTCGGGTTGGTTGGAAAGCACGTTCATGTCCAACTACATCAAGAATGGCTTTGCTTACCTCACTATAGATGTAGAGTACTCACAAGGAGAGCCTCCGGAGTGGCGGTGAGCTTTTGCGATGCAATTTTCACAGAATGCAGGGCCCATGCGGGGAGTCCAAAACCATAGTTACTTTTTTCGGAATGCTCTTCTGTGGTGTGAAAAAAGAAGAGAGAAAGAAAAAAGCGTGTGGACGCGTGAGCGCGAAGTTTGTGGCACCAACTCTGAGCGCTGGGGGAGACAATCGCTGGACGATCCGCCCCCTTTTTCTGCGAAAAATCGTGGGGTAGAACCGAAGGGCGACTTCAGATTGTCGGCAGGAGTCTAAACTCTTGCGCAAGAGCCGCAGTTGTGCCTCACGTGTCCGCACGACAAATCGGAGGCGTTTCACGACTACCGCTGAACAATCCGTTCACTTTGTGGCGCTAAAATATATCCTACGAGAAACCGAAGTACGGCGACACCCTGCGTATAACGACTGACGTCAGGTGGGAGCGTCAAATTCTTAGGCTCCAACCTCTCCTTCTCCTGAACGTTTAGTCCCGCACAGTCGCACGTTCCGCTGTTCTTGATCCTGATCCGTCGCCACCTCCTCTTATCAAGGGCGCCGTCTCACATTGCGCTGACTTCGGCAGAATTATTTTGATGGCGTCGTTCCACCTTTTCCATTTGCGACTAAGTAGCCAAGGGTTGGGACGATTTGTCCGCCAAGGATTGGATGAGTTTTCTCATAGTGCGGCAGACCACATGAGCTGTTCTTCTCTGTCACCCATCTCAGCTGGTGAACGAGGTTGCCATAAGAATATTTCTTGCATTGCATTCGTAGTGTAAATGTCATTTTAACGTTGGAGAACAAGGATGATATAGTAATAACCTTTAAAAGAGGCGCGCACTGAACAATAATTCTATCAACAGCGAAAGGATGAGCAGCAACCGTGGGGAAATCAAGGTGCAAATAGTTGATGCTGAATGTATAGGCACCTTATTATCGCTACATATTTAATCGCCCAAGTGCCTGTTATCATTCATCTGCTGAGTTTCCAGCATCACTGAGAAATGGTTCAGGTTTTAGAACGCAGACACCACTTCAAACGTCAAGTACTGAACAGTGTAAGCAGTACTTCACCAAAGTATGGGCAGCCCGAATGCAAGGGACATGGGTTAAAATCTTAGTAGAAATCAATACGGAGTGATGGAAAGTTTACTTCTCTGTACACCTTAAGTGCCAGGAAGAGAATGCCTTTAGCAGATAGTGATTTCATCGGGTTGAAAGAAAACAGTAGACATTCTCTCGCAATTACTAACAATGATAATTACATCGTGATCATTCCGAACGCCGAACTAGGATGCTGTCCAACTAATGCACTGTCATGAATAAGTTGTAGATGCTCGAAACCGTGTAATGATTTGGACGAGGTAGGCTATCGTGTGGTCCCATAACGATCGCCTGAATACTACGGGTAAATTCGTCCAATTCCAGGCGAACAATTTCTTGCTACCTTTGGCAATGTAGTCGCGAGCACATTTTCCTTGAGGCTCCTTTCGGAAGGACTCAAACTGAACGTGAAGAAGACCGAATATCTAACGCCCAACGTTACCTACTCTGGCTCCATCAAGATCAAGGGCATTGAGCTTCCACGCACTGCGGTCTTTAAGTATCTAGGGTCAGCAGTCGCGTCTGACGGCAAACTGATGGTCGAAGTGAATCCACGCGTGAGTGACGTTTTGTCCAAGTAGCGCTCGTTGACTAGCGTGCTCTGCGACAAGATACCAGAGCGCTTTAAGTCGAAGATCTACAGAGCAGTCGTCCGCCAATAGCAATGTACGGCGCGAAGTGTTGGCCTGTAACCAAGGAATTTGAAACGAGCCTCAGCATCATGGAGATGAAGATACTGCGCTGGACGGCTGGAGTCATGCGCTTGACATCCGAAACGATGTCATTCGGCAGAAGTTCAGTGTCGCGCATATAGCTGACAAGATGAGCGAAGCTCGCTTACGTAATATAATAGTACGGCGAAGTTTTGGAAAAGAAGACAGCGGCCACAAGATAGGCCTTAACTATGAAGTAATAGGAAAGCGGCCTAGAGGGCGCCTGGAGTAGCGCTGGTCTGATATGTTACTTATGGACTTGAAGGTTACCGGTCAGGGATGAGCGGATTAACCGTTATCTGTTATACGTTATGTGGTTTCCGTTGGGTTTTGGTCTATCCATTTTGTTGTTCGTTATCCGGAGCTTTTTCGCCAGATAACGAACAACAAAATGTGGTAAGCTTGTGATTACTTAGTTGAATATAAGGACAATGACCGGACTCTTGCCGTGTGTTTGGCTGGGCTATGCCTTCGGTTGTTCTAATATTACGGCAGAGTCTGGAAGGAAATGGTAGAGGTTGTGTGGTGTAAGATTTATTATCGATTACGAACGGCATGGCGACATGCGTCCAATATAAGTGGGAATGAAGACACTTGTGGTTGGACCTGTTTCTTCCTACGTTCTGCTGCCTCTGCGGTGCTAGGCTCATTGTACACTTGTGGACTTGTTGTATTGGCGGAGTCGCTATTGATTGTAGTCTCGACAGTCCTACGAGCGGACTGGGCGAGACGTGCGACTGTCCCGGCAGCCGTAGACTGGCTGTGCCGGGGTGGCTGACCGGCCCGGCTGCCCCTGGAGCGGGCAGAGCCGGCCGGGCCCCGACGGGACGTGGCGGCTATTTATACCCTTGCCACGCCCCCTTGCCGGTGGTACCACCTCCTTGCCGGAGGCCCCGCCTCCTTGCCGGTGCTTGCGACGGTCGAGTCGCGACAGACAACTTTTTAAAAAATCGTCTTTTGTTTTTGACACTGTCAGTCGAGATACGCTTGCAGTACCAGGTCGGTGCCTTCTCAGAGTTCTCGATGCTATAATTAGACTAAACTGTCTAATTGCTCACAGCGCGTTTTAAAATCCTGAACACTGCCTTGCTCATTTCTTCATATTTGTGGGGTTTTCATCAAAATTCCTTCTAGTATAATTTACGACCTAGAAAAAACCAGTCGATCAGTGCAGAAAAGGACAAATGTCTCTAGGAATCACATCGTTTTAAGGATGTGCCAGATACTCCACATCTACACCACCTTTTAGCACTCTTTGGACTATTCCGCGTCGCGCGCACGATGCGATGCATGTGTAGTTGCCAAATTCTGGAGGAGTTGTGGTCCCCGCCGAGAAGACCTCCAGCCGATAAAGGACCATCAAAGTATCAAAGTAAAGTAAGGATTATCTATCACTACCATTCATTATTAGCTGAAGCTGAACCGCAGGAGGTGCGGTGATCCTGGTCAGCACGTCGGCTCTCTTTTACCTTCGAGCTGAAGCTGTCCTGGAGGGACAGTCGCAGGTGTGGAAGTCTCCGTCAGAACATCGGCAATTTTCATCTTCGTGCTGACGTCGTCCCACTCTAGTGGAGGGACAACCGCTGAAGGGGTGCAGGTCTTCGCCTGAACTTCGGCTCTTCTTTACTCCTTGTGCTGCCGACGTCCACAGGATGACTGCAGGACAAGCGGTGCACAAGAGGGAGTCTTCGCGAGGATGTCGCGACGACGACCTCAAGTGTTCTGTGCTCGTCCCCCCGTTTTCGGGACGTCGTCCGGTGTTGCGAGGGTTCACCTGTGCTCGTGCTGGAGTCGGTCGGCAAAACTCTCAGAGAAGTTTCTAGCACCCTGTTGCCACCCACCCAGATGTGGTCGGTCGGCGTAGCGGCAGAGAGGTCGCCTCTCGGGCTCACGAAGCGGGTTTGATGGTTCGGTCGCCGATATTGCCGGTGTTTTTGCACACATTGGATCGTTTTTATTATGGGCTTGCGTGACCACAGGAGTCAATTTGTACACGATTAATGCTTTTAGTATTTAAGCGAATATGTTTTAAATGTTTCATAGTTCTATATCATAATTGTTGATTATCACTGTCAGCAATGAACACAGTGACTTCATCTGGCAAGAAAAAAAATTTATGTTAGCGAACCAATAGAATGATATAGTGCAAGTCCGCTCCATTGAGAGGTAACTCAAGTGAAGGCACAAAAAGACTAGGTTTAAACACTAAAAGCATTAAACGTGTACAAATTGACTCCTGTGATCACGCAAGCTCATAATAATAACTACCCCATGTGTGCAAGAACGTGGGCGACACCGGGGACCGAACCTTTAAACCCGCTCCTTGCGCCCGAGAGGCGACTCTGCTACCACTACGCCAACCGACACACCGGGCTGGGTGGCAGCAGGGCGCCATAAACTTTGCGCTCACGCGTCCACACGCTTTTTTTCGACCACAGAAGAGCATTTCGAAAAAAGTAACTATGGTTTCGGACTACCCACACGGGACCCTCCATCCTGTAAAAATTGCATCGCAAAAGCTCACCGCCACTCTGGAGGCTCTCCTTGTCAGGTGCTGCATAAAATTTTTAATTTCGTACACAATTCGCTCTGTAGGTCTGCCCTACAAGGTGCCTTCCTGATCATATTTTCGCTCTGTATAGTTCTTATAGCCAATATCTCGAGCTTACTGCCGGCTTACAGTTTTAATGTAGAATCAGAGTATGCTGCTTCCTTACATCAGTCCAGAACTACGTCACGTAGTTTGCGAGCAAACATGTGCGCAGACACGAGAGGTTCTTTCTTCGCAATTTCCTAGCCGGGAGTGACCACTCTGTTCGTGTTTTTTTTCCGTTTTCCAGCAGTGTTCTCCTTCGACTAAGGCATCTGGCATACCTCCGAGTCGCTCCAGCGACTGGTCGCGGCTACTGTCTTGCGCGGGTAGTTACGAACTGCGAGGCTACCCTCGCAAAACTATGGCCGCAATCAGTCGCTGGAGCGACTCGGTCACGGCGGCCTCGGGCCGGAGCGCATGTGTGCGTGTCGACAGGTTCATCGTGGCGATGCGTACGGGGATGTCTGTGGGCTCGACGTATCGACCCACGCCTGCGAACTCCACGTATCAACCCACGGCCACTGTACGGCTATCCCTGTACGTATCGCCACGGTGACCGCCTTTTTTTGTCTTTTCGTCTGACGTTTTTTCGTCTAAATTTTTTCTTTATTTCAGAAAGAAGACTGCAATAGCCACAGTAAGGGTTCAGGTAAGCATGTTATGTGGCAAGTATTCATCTCTATGTAATGTTTGGATTTGAGTTTGGAGTGGCCCCATTGGGATTGAACCGACACACTTTCCTTATTGTGTGCTCCAAGCTGGTAGCAGTTCTCTAATGGTAAGTCTCATTGGTCTGAGCAGAGATTATAGACTGTACGGAACACCCTGCGCCACACGCGTTTATCGGCATTGAGAAATTGCAGAAATTTTTCATTCGCGTTCTCTTTATGTGGCAGACAGTGGGATCGTCACGCTTCCGGCCGGAGTCACAGACGCGAACGCGGCGGTGGCATCCGTAGCGTCGGCAGGTGCTGGAGCGAACTGAATGACCAACTTGTCTTCCTTCGGTGGTCCAGCCTACAAAGACTGCTCCATTTTCTTTTTCTAGCCTGGAACCTGCTTGAGAAAAGCGCAAGTAGTACTTACCAGTCTCGTAACTTCCAGTGGTGTTGATGCGTTCGGCTCTACAAATCCGTACACGGGCTTCACTCGGTACTCTGTATTGTTCGAGCTTTTTACTTTAAAGATCAGCTTCTCTGCTCCGGCGTTTACAAGATTGTGAGTTAACGTTCCACCGGCAGCAGGCACAGCCCCGGTCGGTGGATCAGCAGTGAGCGACATTGGAAACGAACAGCAAGAAGTGAAATGAGGAACCTAACCGAATCCATGATATTTAAACCGATGCCCTTATCACTGCTGCTATCACTCCCGTCAAGCTTCAATGTACGTGTTCATGCGGAATCACCACCTATATATAAAAGAGTTTGTCCGTGGAGTGATCTAACCGAACTATGGTACGCCGCATCAACCACAGTGAGGGTCGTCGAATGATCTAACCTATGTGAGATATCACCACCTATCACCATCACCATCACCACCTATCACCACCTATATATAAAAGAGTTTGCCCCTGGAGTGATCTAACCTAAGTGCGGTACGCCGCATCATCCACAGCGAGAGCGGCCGAGTGATCTAACCGAAGTGAGGTACGCCGCATCATCAACCGCGAGAGCGGTCAAGTGATCTAACCGAAGTGAGATACGCCGCATTATCCACAGCGAGGGCGATCGATGATCTAAGCTGAATGAGGTACGCCTTATCATCTAAAACGAGGGCAAAATTTGCCATTGAGCGTGGGATGTTGCTGCAGCAGAGGAAACACAGCCCTTTACTGCTTAACACAACAACACCTGCGCGCATTTCTGAGAGTCCAGATTCAGGAGCCGACTTCGTGCCATTAGCATGAGAAGACTACCAAAAGGGTAAGGGTAGAAGGGTTTGAGGGTGGGGAACCGACAGTGATCAGGAGGCTGCGACCAGGAGGAGCATCGGGATGGTCGATGCGCGGAACAAGGAAGTAGGCCAAGAGGTGGCATCAAGAAGAGTTCAGGCAATGTGTAAGGATCATTAGGGAGTTACCAATCAGGGGAGAGGGGACAGTAAGAAGGTTCAGCAAGGGGGTCCATTACTATTAAGAGAGACCGGATTTAAAGGATGTGACACCGATGTCACAGAATGGGCGTTCCCTCGCCGTCGTTGTGAAGGAGTATCCCGAGAGGGAGGAAGGAAGGAATTTATCTGGAACAAAGGACCTGGAGGCGGGACCAAGACGGGGAATCAACAAGAAGGGAACCGTAAGGGAATTCATACGGAGAACAAGGAATCTGCCATATGCATAGCCTCTTCATGCTCGACACAGCGGCGACTGTGCGCGCTTCTGAGCTTCTTGATCCAGAAAACGGGTCCCCTCGGGCAGCAAGCATCCTGATTCTGAATACGTGTCACCGACCGTGCCGTGAGCATGGGAGGACCACTAGGGGGGTGGTGGAGAAGGGCAACACCACTAAAGACCAGCAATTAGATCCAGTAAGAAGAATCGAGAGAAGGGAACCTGGCTTCGGAAGACATGTCAACGATAGCTTGAAACGCTTGTTGTTGAGCATAAGAACGATTGCGGAGGAACAACCTGAGAGACAGAAGTACTGCGCAGCACAAACCAATGACATTACTGGCCGGTAAGTTAAGAATGTCTATGATGAAGGTACCGAAGTAGTGAAGGGTTTGATGCCGATAACGTTCGCACCAAGTCCTAGATGTTAGCGAATTTTATGTTTTACAAAAACTACCTTCCATATGTCAGTGATGCTACAAAGTCGCGCGAAGCGCGCAAGTGCGAGACACGCCGTTAGGCGTGTCGGAGCACTTGTGTTATCAAAATCGCATTCGATGCCAGATTTAATAGGCTAAACTATCTGCGCTCAATAGCAGTCCAACGGGAATGGCAGAATATCCATTCAATGGATGTCCTTCTATCATGTGATCCTTCAAATGAAGCGATCGAAACTGACAAGGGAATGGCAAGGGCAAGTAACATTTTCTATTCTTTGGTGAGCCCTTATAAGTGCCATGTAGATGCCACCAAGCAAGAAAATTCCCGCAAACTATAGAGCATGGTATCGTCCAACAGGTTCTACCTGAACCAAGGTAAGAGATGCAACCGTGTTGGGTAATGTGCGTTGAACAATCTAATAAGATACATTAAGGGGTGAGTTATAGATTTTTGAAGTATTTCATAGAGAAAGCCAGATTCTTCAGTTACAGACATTTCATAGAAGTTGACAATCACTTAAAAACACTGTACGGGGGAAGTGTTTATGTCAACGTATACCACAGCTGAAATTGAGCGGCAGGCAAGCTTTCAAATAAATATTCAGGGATCTATCCTACTCGGAAGGGAGCACTACTATTAATAATAGAAAGTGGAATAAACACGGGTAGTGAGGTCTGCCCCGGCTAGGAATTTGTTGGAGAAGGCCCTCTCGTGGATCAGTTCGCTGCACCATCATAGTAAGATATGTACAGTTATGGCCGTATCTTTTGATCAAATCCCGAAAAAGCCGCGTTTTCCCGGCTTTTGCGTCTTTTTGATATAACTCGCCTAAAATTCATTAATTTCAAAAACAAACGATACATTTGAGCTCAGGAGCTCGAGCTCTATCGTACGGTATACATTGTTTATATGAAGCTATGGAAATGGCCGAAATTGAAAACTTGCGCTCCACTGCGAAGGGCGGTCGCGGACGAGTTGTCGGTCGCAAGCCGTCGAAAACCGTTGCGTGCTCATAACTCCTCCAGTTTGAGGTTTTATGGGAGGCGGTGGGTACCGTTCGATTCGTCTCTTCGAGATCTACACAATCATTTGTACAACTTCGCCAGACCTCCGCGTTTTCGCAGTGGTTGGTCAAAAATGACTGGGGCAGACCTTTTGCGATTGGAGAAGCTTATTTTTCAGGACTTGCATGTTCTTGGAATATATCAAGCATGGCGTAAAGTGTTTTGTCAGACCAGGAATCCTTCGAAAGTGCGCCGTGCACAAAGCATATGGGATCAAACCTATCAATCGAGGTGGGGGGGACAGCTTATAGAGTGAGCGTTTGGGGAGTTTTATCACAAATTTGCAGCCGGCCTACTCGGGAATTGCTGTACTCTGTTTCGGCGAGACCTAAGATTGCGCCGTGAACAATGTATATAGGATCGGACCTATCAATCGAGTGGGCGCAACAGCTCGCAAATTGCACGCGCGGGCATGTTCGGAACGCAATAACTCTGTCGAGATCAAATCGTTCCAGCTGCAGCTCGTGGGTTTTGTAGGCAGCAGAGAGGTTTAGTAGTATGCAAAAGTACAGCGTTGTAGCTTCTAAAACCGCGAAATTATTAGCGGTGTGAAAATGATGTGAGGCTTGTGAGGCCTAATTTTTTCCCGATTTCAATCGATCACTGAGAAGACGCGATGAGCTAACAGCCCACAAGTGCGCAGGCGAGCAGAATACTGAAGGCTCTTTACGATGGCATGCTCATAGCTCCCCTGCTGCCTAAGCTGCTTCGGCCCCATCTGACATTTTAGAGCGGTGGAGGGCAGCGGTGAAGTTTCCAGCGCTCTTTCTCGTCCAAATTTGAGTTTTCAGCACTCGCAGCGGTAAGGTTCCGTTCAGTTCGAAAAGCTCTATCGAATGGTGCCAATCTCGTCCTGTTCTGAGAAAATAGATTTTTTTGACAATTTCGCATCGAGGACGAGGCCGCTTAAAGCCGCGGCAGAGGGGCGATGACGTCATCAAAAATTGATTTTTACGAACCGGCCCAAGTTGGTACCATTCGACAGAGCTCTTCATGTTGAATTGTATGGTTCGGCTAAGAGTAGCGAGAACCGTAATCTGGGCCAGTAAGAGAGGGGAGAACATCGGCCGTTATTGTTCTAAATTTGACACGCGGGCGTGTTCTAAGCGCGATAACTCTGTAAATTGTGAACCTTTCCGGTTGCAGCTTGTGGGTTTTGTAGGCCAGCATAAAGTTCTAGTAGCTTGCTAAAACGCAGTAATGGAGCTTATGATTGTACAAAGTTACTGCGCTGCGAAAATGCAGGTTAGCTTTGTGTGACACGATTTTTTCCAATTTCAGTCGACCACTGCGGGAAGACGCGGAAAGCTAACGGCCTACAAATGCGCATGCTAGCAGAACACTAAAGGTGCTTTCAGATGACATGCTCATGACTCCCTAGCTTATTAAATTGCCTTAGTCCCAGCTGCCATTTTAGGGTGGCGGGCTTAGCGGCTGAAGCTTCCTGCTCTCTTACTCGCCCAGATCACAGTTTTTCCGAAACTCAATAACACCTTTCAATTCAGCACGAAAAGCTCTATGGAATGGCACCAAAATTGGGCCGGTTCGGAAAAATCACTTTTCGATGACGTCATCATCCCTCTGCCGAGGCTTTAAGCGACCTCGTCCTCGATGTGAAACCGTCAAAAAATCGATGTTTCCAATATCAGTCGAAATTGATACCATTCGATAGCGCTTTTCATGCTGAACAGAAAAGACCATTGCTAGTGTCGAGCACTCAAATCTAGGCCAGTAAGTGCGAAAGAAACATTAACCGCTATCTTCAGACGCTTTAAACTGGCAACTGAGGTTAAGGTAGTTTAGACACCTGAGGAGTTCTGAGCACGTCATCGTAAACTACCTTTAATGTTCTGCTCGCATACGCAGTTGTGGGCTGCTAGCTCGCCGTGTCTTCCCGCAGGTTACGTCTGAATTCGGGAAAAATCGTGTCACACAAGGACAACCTGCATGTTCGCACCACTGTAACTTTGTCCAGGCATAAGCTGCATTACAGTGTTTCAGTAGGCTACTAGACGTTTCTGATGCCTAAAAAACCCACAACTTTCATCCCGACAGGTCCACAATTTACAGAGTTATCGCGCTCAGAACACGCCCGCGAGTGCAATTTAGCACAATAACGGTCGATGTTCTCCCTGCTCTTGCTTACCCAAATTACGGCTTTCACTACTAAAAGAAGGCCAAACTTGGGCCGGTTCGGAAAAACCGATTTTCGATGACGTCATCGCCCCTCTGCAGCAGCCTAGAGTGTCGTCTTCGATGCGAAATTGTCAAAAAATCTATTTTCTCAGAATATGACGAGATTGGCACCATTCGATAGAGCTTTTCGAACTGAACGGAACCTTACCGCTGCGAGTGCTGAAAACTCAAATTTGGACGAGAAAGAGCGCTGGAAACTTCACCGCTGCCCTCCACCGCTCTAAAATGTCAGATGGGGCCGAAGCAGCTTAGGCAGCAGGGAAGTTATGAGCATGCCATCGTAAAGAGCCTTCAGTATTCTGCTCGCCTGCGCACTTGTGGGCTGTTAGCTCATCGCGTCTTCTCGCAGTGATCGATTGAAATCGGGAAAAAATTAGGCCTCACAAGCCTCACATCATTTTCACACCGCTAATAATTTCGCGGTTTTAGAAGCTACAACGCTGTACTTCTGCATACTACTAAACCTCTCTGCTGCCTACGAAACCCACGAGCCGCAACCGGAACGATTTGATCTCGACAGAGTTATTGCGTTCCGAACATGCCCGCGCGTGCAATTTGCGAGCTGTTGCGCCCACTCGATTGATAGGTCCGATCCTATATACATTGTTCACGGCGCAATCTTAGGTCTCGCCGAAACAGAGTACAGCAATTCCCGAGTAGGCCGGCTGCAAATTTGTGATAAAACTCCCCAAACGCTCACTCTATAAGCTGTCCCCCCTCTCTCGATTGATAGGTCCGATCCTATATACATCGTTCACGGCGCACTCCTAGGTCTCGCCGGAACAGAGTAGAGCAATTCCTGAGTAGGTCGGCTGCAAATTTGTGATAAAACTCCCCAAACGCTCACTCTACAAGCTCTCCCGCCCTTCTCGATTGATAGGTTCCATCCTATATGCATATTGCACAGCGCACTCCAAAGACTAGCTGGACAGTCTTAGAGCAATTCCTGGGTATAGCGGCTAGGAATTTCTGATAAACTCCCCAAACGCGCACTCTACAAGTTGTCGCGCCCACTCGATTGATAGGTTCGATCCTGTATGCATTATGCACGGCGCACTCTCGAGGGATTCGCATGTCAGAGCACTTCACGTCATGCTTGAGATATTCCGAGAACATGTAGGTCTCCGAAAATAAGCTTCTCCAATCACAAAGAGCCCATTAAAATCATTTTTGCCCACCCACTGCAAATATGTTCGGTGTTCTGATAACTTGCATACATTGCTGTGTAGATCTCGAAGAGACGAATCGAACGGTACCAACCGTTTCTCAAAAAACCTAAAACTGAAGGAGTTATGAGCATGCAACCGTATTCAACGACTTGCTACCGGCAACTCGTCCGCAGCCGCCCTTCGCAATGGAGCACCATTTTGAACGAAAAACTAACCTTTGAAAAAATTCGCTTGAACTTTGAAATTTTTGGCAACTTTTAACGCTTTCTGATAGAGCTTGAACTGCTGAACTCAAAAATGTGCTTGCTTTCACAATTGGTTAACTTTGAAGGAAGTTATTTCGAAAGGCCGAAAAAGCCGGGAAAATGCGGCTTTTTCAGCATTTTTGAAAAGACTACGGCCACAACTGTAGCTCACTTTCAATTTTGCCGAAGGATGCAACAAACAGAGTGAGGTCTCACATTAATATATGTCCATATTTATTGCATGCATTAACCTTAGAAGATTTTAATTTGGCTTTCATTATTATTTAATTATCACCTGTTCCACCTGTCGTCCTGCTGATCATCGACTTGCTCAAGCGGATGCTAGCAGCGTCTCCATTCATCCATGTTGCGTGTCAGAGTGCTCCAATGCTGACAATTTTCTCCTCCCTCGAGGGGCACAAAGAATGTCATATCGTTCGCTCAGGGCTTCCACGAAGAAGTCCGACCAACGCGTTGTTGGGTGTTCTCTTGACATCCCTCAGAATTCATTCGGTGATTAACAGCATTTCTCGTCAAAATCTGGCTTAACGACTTAACGAAATTTTTAACGGTCTTTTTTCTCGTGAGATTATCACATCTACTCTTACAAGGAGAACCTCCAAAGTGGCGGTGAGGTTTTGCGATGCAATTTTTACAGAATGTAGGGTACCGTGTGGGAACTCCAAAACCATAGTTACTTTTTTCGGAATGCTCTTCTGTGCTCGAAAAAAACCGTGTGGACGCGTCGGCGCGAACTTCATGGCGTCCTGCTGCCGCCTATCCTGATGTGGTCGGTTGGCGTAGTGAAAGCGACCATCAAGCGGGTTTGATGGTTCCGTCCCTGGTGTCGCCAATGCTCTTGCTCACATCGGATCGTTATTATTATAGCTTGCGTGATCACAGGAGTCAATTTGTACAAGATTAAAGCTTTTAGTATTTAAACCTATCCTTTTTGGGCTTTCATTTGAGTTACCTCTCAATGGATCGTATTCACACTGTACCATTCTATTGGATCGCTAACATAAAAAAAAATTCTCGCTCACATGAAGTCCCTCACGGTACCCTGCATTCTGTAAAAATAACTGTGTTTAACTGTGTTTATTGCTGACAATGATAGTCAACAATTATGATATAGATCTATGAAATATCCTACTATATATAAAAGAGTAAGCGGTTGTCCGTCCGTCTGTCCGTCCGTTCGTCTGTCCGTCCGTCTGCCTATCCGTCTGGCCTTTCCTATCCTAGACGTCGAGTAACAGGCGTCCGGGTTCAGACCATGTGTCACCCATGTCAGGTCGAGAGGGTCAGAAGGCGTGTCACCGATGTCGCGCAAAGGGCTTTCGTACTCACCATCAGAAGACATGTCACCGACGTCGTTCTACAGGCGTCCGAATTCAGAAAATGTGTCACCGACGTCGTTCAACAGACGTCCGGGTTCATAAGACGTGCCACCGACGTCGTGCAACAGGCGAACGGGTTCGGAAGAGCTGTCGCCGAAGTCGCGCAAAGGGGGAAGGGGGGGGGGGGCAGGTACAGAAGACTTGTCAGCGATGTCCTTCAAAAGACGTCCGGCTTTAGAAGACGAGTCAACGATGTCGATTAAACGATGTCCGGGTTCAGGTATGTCACCGATGTCACGCCGTGAGCGTGGGAGGACAAGTTTGGGGGGGGGGGAATATCTTGAAAAGTGAAATTCTTGAAATTCGTGAAAGTGACCTGCTGGCTGAAGCGGGCAAGAGGGGACCACTAAAGGATGACCTGTTCGAGAGAACCAGTAAGGTGGGGTGGGGAGGGGGGGGGGGGGTGGCGTCCGGATTCAAAACAGTGTTGTGGGGCAACGGGCTTCCGCGTTCAGAAGACGTGTCTCCGATGTCGGTCAAAGGCCGCTTGGGATTGCAAGACGTGTCACCGACGTACAGAGGCAGGCGCGTTCGCTTATCCGTTTAGCATCTCTTATTATTGACAGTTTTGAGGAAAACATTTTTCTAAAACATAGGAGAGAGGTTATCTCCTCAATGGATGATATCTGTGTGATTCTTTCCATCTTCTAACAGTGATGACTTTATTGGGAACTTCATTTCAAGAGAGCAGTTATATGAAACAGCTGTATCACAATCGCAGAAGGTTTCGGACATGAGCAAACCGAATCAGCATGGTATGCGTCTGTGTAAAGAAGTTTTTCAGGGTTTCAGGGTTTGGGGGCGAAGCCCCCAACCAGACGTTTGGCGGCCGCTAGGCCGTTGAACGTCTGGTTTCAAACATAATCGCTTAGCAGACCAGCAGCATCTTACAAACGCTAGGGACGAACAATCTTCCTCTCCCGACAAGGCATCACTACTTCTTCTTCGTTGAAGGCATAATCGGTAGGCGTAGAGAAGGGCCCCAGGTGATCATCAACATATCCAGCCGACAACCAAGTGTATGCCAGACATGAGCGATACCGGAGCGCAGAACTGCCAGTAGGTCTGGCTTATTATAAATCAAATTCATACTTATCCCGTGAATTGTATGTGTTTGTGTGCATTGACGGTATCACTGCTGATATGATACAGTGCAGATACGACCCATTGAGAGGTAACTCAAATGAAAGCCCAAAAAGGCTTGGTCTAAACACTAAAGGCATTCATCGTGTACAAATTGACTCCTGTGATCACGCAAGCCCATAATAATAACGATCCGATGTGTGCAAAAACATTGGCTTGGCCACGGTTACGAACACACGAAAAGTCAACAACAACAAAAAACAAAAATCACACACGAACATTGGCCACGGTTTTTTTTCGAGCACAGAAGAGCATTCCGAAAAAAGTAACTAAGGTTTTGGACCCCCCACACGAGACCCTACATCCTGTAAAAATTGCATTGCAAAAGCTCACCGCCACTCTGGAGGCTCTCCTTGTTAGTGTTCACTAATTTTGCACGTCTCATCCTCCCGATTAGGACTGCTCCCGAAAAAATGCTGAAATCAGCAGGAATATTTTAAGGTTTTCTTGGATTGGTTTTGAATTTCTGGAAATAATGCACTTTGGGGGCGCATGCAGCGCAGTCGGGGAGGTGCCGACTGTCGCATGCGCCCGATTGCAGGTCCTGGTTCGGATTTCCCGCCCAAGCCAACCAAGCGTTCCATCCCTTCGGGGACGGAAATTAGTCTCAGAGGTGTCTGGGAAGGATAAATCGCTAAGTTCTTCATCGGCTGGCCACCGCAAGTCATTGTATGGTCAAGTACGCATTCAAATCGGCTCCAAATCGTTCCGCCCGCAAAAATGCCTTTCTATCAATTCGGAGAGGGTGATTTGGCAACAAACTTCTCTGGAAAGGAAAAGCATGACTTTTCAAGATTTCCATCCATCCGGAGCCGGTAAATAGGTACCAGATTTGTCTGGGAAGGACAGAGCACTGACTTTTCTATCGGCTAGCCACCGCAAGTCATCGTACAAACCAAATACGCATTCAAATTGCCTCCACGACATCACGTAGAAGTAGAATGCGTGGCGCATGGTGATTTCGTGGAGGCGATTTGAAAGGGATTAAGTAACGCCGTCCTTTATCCTGATCCTTTAACGCATGTTGGAGCTAGAAATTTTTTCGCCGTCATCGAAGATACTTGTTTAACCTCCTCGTAAGATCTGCCCCTATTCCTACTAGGCGCTGCGCTGCTTTCGCTCGCCACCTGGAACAGTCGAGACGGACGAGGAATGTATTTCGAACGATTTTAGAAAAACGCTAATAACAAAAATTAGGAAAGCTACTTTTCCTGAACGTTAACACATTGACGACGTGTCACACCTTATCGACATTGTGAGACAGTGTGGTTCCGACGTTGCAAAAAATGGATTGGTACCCCACACCAGGCACTCAAAAACGTGCGTTGCGTTCGACCTCGTGTTAACATTTTGTTGATTGGCTTTCAACTGTGTTTTTATGACTTAACTACTAGTTAATGGTCTGGTGCACCCATCGAGATTGTATATGCTCGTAGAACAGTCAAACAAAAGAACTGGAAAGGGGGAGCTCCGGGTGCCTGCCTGACCGCACATTTTAAGATGCTTTGGCAGTGATTATCTTGAATGATAATTCCATACCTTTCTATTCCACAGATAATTTGTTGCTGAAGGCTAATTTATTTTTCTGAGTTTGTTGATGTTGAATTGTTTATTTCATACTGCAGTGTTCACTCCATTCCTTGAAGTTTAGCTGTTGACCTCAAGAAGTTGAAACGTATAAGGTTTTGCTTGATTTTTTTTTACTTGAAATAATGGTAAGTAATTGCACTTTAACGAAATTTAAAGTCTTGCCTAAAATTTAACGAAAATTTCCAATAAAAAATTTTGTTAAAGAAAAATTAAAATCAGAATTTTGTGCGCACCCTGCTGCGGATACCTGCTAAGCGCATTACTTGGCCGGCCCACCTAATTTTCGACGACTTGGCCTATGCGATAGCCTCTCTGATCTTCGAACGTCGGCGAAGCTCGGAACTCCGGAGGCCCTCTCTCCCTTGCGCAAGTCGTGTCCCTCCGAGCATTGTCCTGTCGATTCCACGCTGCGCGATGCTGATCGCGTGTTCATCCTGCTCACGCATGGCCCACGTCTCTGAGGCGTAGGTTAGCGTAGGAAGGAGGGTTCCTCCTGCCCAAACACTCAATTATAGCCATGGGGTAACCGAGGTTGCTGAACACGAATCTGAAGTTTATTTTGAAGTATAGATCGCCATCAATCGATATTGGTCAATTAATCGTTTTTTGTGAATGTCGTTCATTTTTTCGATTTTTTTCTAACTTGCCGCAATTGACGTAGTTAAGATGTTCTTCTGAGGAAACCATAACACAGGTGGCAGCTACAATTGATGCTTTCTTCCTTCCGGTGTGCGAACTTTCTAACAGTTATATTTTCTGGCTCTGCTGTGCTGTATGTGAATGCTTTCAGCCCATTTTCTTCTTTTCATTGTGACACTCCGCAGAACCATTAAGGTGATAGCGTCCTTCAGCTGAGCACTACAGCACTTCTCGGACGCCCACCTCGAATGAACTTCAAGGAGTTCACCCTCTGCCATCATACGTAATCAAAGGCGAAGATCTTTCTCATTTTGATGCTGCTGGAGTAGTGTGTTCCAGTAGTTGCCAAGAAAGACCAACACTACCTTTCCGAATGGACCCTTCTAGAAAGGGGAGGTGTGGGCCTGTCAAGAGCATATGTAGTCCTAAGCTGTGTTAGAAAATGATAACCATCTGATTCTGTGCAACCAATACAAGTAGTGGCACTGTTGAGTGTGCCCATACTCTGCACAATGACGCGTAACGACTGTGCATTCATTGACCATCAACTGCGGCGTAGCCTCTTGGCTCCTTTCGAAAGTTTTATCGCGAGCGTTTTTCCAAAAATTGAAGAGCCGACGCTTTAGTTAAGTTTCCAAAGTTCAGGCCGCTTAACAGGCTCACATCCCACTCAGGATGTTAACGAGAAGAAAATCAAAGAACCGCAAACACGGGAACAATCCTAGTTGGTGGTGGCTGTTCTTAAACGATTTCCCGACATAGCGAAACACAATAATTGGGCAATAAAATGCAGAAATAAGTAAATTACACCATAATAGTTGTCCAGACGGGCTGGTTTCCGAGTTAATGAAGCCTGAAAAGTATCATTCTCGCTGCAAATCTAGTATGGGAGGACCTCCTTATCCGAGACCGAGAACTGATTATTTTCAAACACTAAAATGGATAACGTCAATGAAATTAAATAAAACATCGTTTAGGACACAGGCAAGACAAGTGCTTCGCATCCCAACCATATGCAAACGCTCCGACCTAGCTCATAAATTTATAATCGGTCGCTTGCAACCGCCCTGTGTGGTCGGACCGACAAGTCGCTCCGTCGGTGCCATTCGGCAGCTCTGTTTTACCAGCTACTCCACGTCAAACAAACAGCAACTGACTGAACTACTCATATTCTATTCACTTCTAATCGGTACAAAGCTGAAAGGAGGCTGCATTTTCTAAAACCAGTCCAACTGCCACCAAACCACGTGGAATTTCCTTCGCGTTTTGCGACCGCCTGATCAATTTTGATTAAATCTGATTCGGCTTCGGTTACCATGGTATCTTCTCCGGTCCGCTCCACTTCTGCTTCAATGCGTAAGGGGAATCGGAGCAGAATGGAGCCCACTGATGTGATCGACTCTCCGACTCGTCGCCTCCGAGCTCTCGCCGAGGATGGAGATGTGCCGGTGTATATGAAGGTCGTAATCGATTTCATCAAAAAATCAAAAGAAGAGATCAGGCAGGCGAACCAGCGTACCAAGGGTTGCTAGAAGAATTAGTCAAACTGAGAAATGAAAATGATTCACTCAAGTCTCGTCTTATTGCTGTTTAGGCTTCTCAATCTCCGGCTGTTCAAACTTCTCAATCCTATATTACTGATTATGTGCCGTCTAGTGCTATTTATTAGGTTGTCCCATAAGTCTTCGCCGTTTTTTTCAACGATTCACTGCAGATTTCGCCGGCGGTCTCTTGCATAGCGCTGGATAGCGTTCGAAAGAGAATGATTTGCTCTATCAGAACATGTATTGCATTTCTTTTTTCATCATGGATTTCGTCAATTTTTAGGTCGTTGAAGTGAAAAGTTAAAAAGTGAAAAAGTTGCCATTTGCGCACTTGTTCTCTCCGCTTAGGTTTGTAATTTTTTGCGCAGTTTTTTATAGCATTTGGAAGACAATGTTCCGTACTACAAGAATATGTGTTAGTGCTATTTGCTCATTTGTCCTTTATTGCTTTTTAGGTCATCAAATTGGGACGTCCGAAGGAGGATGGTTATTTTTGCCAACAGCTCCTGCTCTGCGGTTGGACTTTTTGGGTTTGTGTTATATGTCTTTCAAAAGAGAATGTCTTGCTCTATAAGAATATGTGTTGCGTTTATTGATTTCTATTGAATATCAACAAAATGCCAAAAAGAGAAAAATCGTCTTCACCAACAACTCCTTCTCCTTCTTCAGTTGTTGATATTCGACAGAAATCAGCGTGAGCCAATAAACGCGACACAAATTCTTACTGAACAAGGCATCCTCTTCCAAACGACATATAACACCAAGCAAAAAAGTCCAACCACAGAACCGGAGTTTTGGTAAAAATTCGGACGCGAAAGTCGGAATTCCCAATTTGATGGCCTAAAAGTCAATAAAGGGCAAGTGAGAAAATAGCACTAACACATAATCTTGAAGTGCAGAACATTGTATCCCAAATGATATAAAAAACTGCGCAAAAAAATTACAAACCTAAGCGGAGAGAACAAGTGCGCAAATAGCCACTTTTTCACTTTCCACTTCAACGACCTAAAAATTGACAAAGTTCATGATGAAAAAAGAAATGCAATACATGCTCTGATAGAGCGAATCATTCTCTTTCGAAAGATATGCAGTGCTATGCAAGAGACCGCCGACGAAATCTGCAGTGAATCGTTGAAAAACCGGCGGGGACTTATGGCACAACCTAATACCTTTCCTCACAGAACCCGGACGCTGATCCGGATGTTCGTAGGTCTGTTGTTATTTAACATTTAGCTGAGTCTAATGCTGGTTCTGCCATCGATAAGGTCTTGTATGATCTCTCCTCTGTTACCGAAATTCTCGATTGTCTAGGTATCGAGTGCTTACCACTTTCAGTTTATCGCATGTGTAAGAGCTGGCACCGGTTGCTAAAAGTTGTGCTCTCCTCGAGTCGTTTCCAAAATCAGCTATTGCAGCGGGCCTCGCCGCTACCTTCACCCCCTTCAAGGGGGTATATATTCGCAAGTCGCTTACACGGGATGAAAGGAAACGGCTAAGGGAGGAGTGTTTGTGTAGAACTAGTAACTTGCCTCCCAACTCAAATCTGCTAACTCTCATCCAATAGCACGTCCACCTTTCTCCACTAGTCAGCCGGTTGAAGACCCGCCGATTGAAAACCCGCGAAATGTTGATAGAGCGGGAAACTAGTGAGTCCTCTCGGGAGTTCAGCAGTTAGCTATGTTTCTTATTGTTTTTCTCACTGCCTGCTGTCAAATGTAAGGTCGATTGTCAGCAATGCCGATCTCTTGTTGCCGAACTGTACAAATATGATTACGATATAGCGTTCATTACTGAGTCCTGGCTAGACTCCAAAATTGATTTGCAACCCCTACTAAGAATTACTAGTAGCCAGGTCTCAAATGTGATAGGTTGAAAAACGTAGAGTGGTATTAGTTCTTTTAAAAAATCATCTCTCAGGCCACATAATTCTAAAGAGTCTGTCAAGGATTCTTACGAATTACTGGTGTGCGACGTTCTCTTTGACAACAGTTATATCAGATTTATCATCGAATACAGTGTCCCTGCTTGCTGCGCGGCTAGTCTCGACAACATACCAAAGCTAACAATGATTTTTCCGCAGCTGATGCATCTTCTTGGAGATTTCAAGCTCCCGGATCTAACTTCAGGTACGAATCCATCCAAAACCCTTAACTCGTCTCAGGAATTTCTTGACCTAACTCGTACCTATGGTCTCCATCAACTCGTTCACACCCCTACTCGAGGTGGTGCCCTCTTGGATCTTTGTTTTCAAATGACCGTCTCCGTCACCACCCCTCTCGGGAATAGTGACCACTCCACAATTACCTTCGATCTGAACTTAAGGGCCCTAACTGAAAACTCACGGTTCGTTAGGGATTTCAAATGTGCTGCTTTCGTAGACATCGAAATTTATTTACTGAATATCGACTGCTTAGTTTCTTTCAACTCGGTCAATGGTGCGTTCTGCCAGTGTCGTGTTGTCCGTCAAGTTCGACTCTCGACGTTTCAGAGCTGTTAGTGCGCTCCGTGGAGCAAGTGCACCGCCTATGCATAATTGCTTAGGTGAGATAGCAACCTCCCAGAGAACTTCGCCGCGTACCGAACTCCACTGCACCGTTTGTTGCCCTCTCAGCGCCCGAACTCGTGATTTTCGAGCACAGAAAACGTTTTAGATATTTATTCACAAACTCGAAACCGTGAAATTTCAAATGATAACGCTGGCACCAATAATTGTGTACAATATACCTCGGTACATAACATGTCACACCAGCCCATCGCGGCCTTAAATGGGTCTGATGCGGGGTCGGGGCGATGATCTGCTGATGGACGGAACTGAACGCGGAGCATCTACGAAAGAGAGAACGAAGCATCGCCTCGACCAATACGAAGATAAGGTTTAGACTAACAGTAACTGAAAACTGCGCACGCCGGCACGACGGCGACGAGCCGGAGAACTGACGACTCGAACATGAGGGAAAGCTCTCGTCGACGACGCCCCGCACCCTCAACCTCGCACGGATTAGGCGCACTGCAGTATATACACACAACAAACCTACTGCTACACATACAAACAGACAAAGACACTCGGACGGCAACAGAAACACCTGCATGGAGAAAGACACGATCGGGTCCGTCGTGAAGGTTGGTTGTGAAGGTGGTTTGCACGGGAAGGAGGGTGCTGGGGGAGGGTATCCCCAGTCTGTGGGGTTCGCTGCGGGGAACGAGCGAATCTAACCCTGAAAACACCTATTAGTACACAGCAACGAATGACTAAGCTATTCAACACTCGAGAGCACATCGGCCAAATGGGAGCCGCTGCGCTCTCGATACTACGTACACTACTATCCACGCTTAACTGTCGGATGACCTCGGGGGAAGGAGAAGCCAAAGATGAGCGGGGACTGGGAACGGGGGTGGGAGGGGATAGGGCGGGAGGTATGCTTAAGTGAGCGTAAACCAAATTGAGAAGAATGTGAAAACATAGATAAAGACGCCGTATTTCATAAGAACCATGACGAAAGGGAATAAAACAACGAAGGAAAGAACTCTCCTGCTTTTCACATACATATATACGTGTATCCGTGCGTGAAGAAATTGAACACGAGGAAAGGTAACGCGCACAAACTCGTGCGCGGTGGTCTGACGATGATGAATGCTGGCTGAGGACGACGATGATAGAAAACAAAAACTAAAGGAGAATAGAAGAAACAATTTTTAACCTATTTTTGTTATCGTGTATGTTTTAAACTTTTTTTGGCCGGCCAACAACAGCCGCCCGACCAGCGCGCAGTCGGCTTAAGCTCGTCTACGCTTAAACCGCAGCCGCTGTGCCAGCCGCGACGAAGTGACCGAGTTTATAAGTTTTCATATAGAGAAAAACACAACTATATATAGACAGAAAATAGTCTAAACAAAGAGAGAAGAAGAAAATGAAGAAAAACGAAACAAACAACTCAACATGGAAGCGCCGAGCAAACGAGAGATGGCAGAGAGAACGAGGAGGATCCCGGAATGGTGTGACGACGGTACGCGACGATGATATCACAGATGTGGACGGAGGCGATTGATTAGTGAGATCGTGGTTACTAGAACGCGGCTGCCGGCACGGGGCCGTCTCGCCCTCGATCATTGCTCGGCGGCAGTGGCGACGCTGACCGTCGACGCCGAGCCGGGTAGGCACGACGGCAACGAGCCGTTCACGCGTGGTAACCGACGCGTGCGCGATTTCGAATGCTGTCGCAGAGCAGCACCGGCTACATCCGCCACGTCGGCCAATCTGAAAAGAGCACTGTAAGGGAACAACAGAAAGATGCTCCGTTTAAGCTGTCGGCGTAGCCCCCTAGAGAGACTGACTGCAATTGAACCAGTTGCTCTCCCATGCCTTAACACACCTTGGAAACTGGCCGAGTTCCCTCACACTCTAACGAGTCAATAAATGGCTTCTTAATGTAATGTAAGACAAACGGTAGCACCATATAACTAGGAGGCTACTGCTATCCACACGTTCACTTGCCTCCACTTTCCCTATTAAAATGAACCGCAATGGACTTGTGTAAATTTCTCAACTGTAACAATCAGCTGAATCCGTCTAACCAGGACAGCGCTAAGACTATAGTGAGGCATAACGAGAGAACGTCCAGAGCTTCGAGCAAATTGAGGAGAAAAGACGGTGGAGAAAAACACCCTACCCATTCCCAGCCAAATCATGAGAGACCGCTTGCCATTTCGTATTCATACTCCCTAGATTAGCAAAACACTCCACTGCTGATCTAGACATCATTTCTGGGGCCGGATTCATCAACAATTGAACTCGCGGATGTGCAGGGTATAAGACGTAGAGATAAGGCAAGAGCCCGAGACGAAGGCTTCGTCGTGAGTATCCCTACTCCATATCCGCGAGTTAGTCGCTGATGAATCCGGGCCCAGGTCAATCTTCAACAAACCACACCGAAAGTGTACCGGTGCTTCCTAAAACCGAATATGGTGTCGGGTTCATAAAGGAATATAAAGAATAAAGAACAAAGGACGGTGCTAATCTACGCTTATTTGGGATTCTCCTTCTTCTTCCCTTATACTTCCCAGACAAGTTTTGCGCTAAATCGCCAACGCGAAAGGGGTGGAAGACTTCGTTGGCGCGTAAGAAACCAGATCCAAGTAAGGTAGTTCAACCAAACACTGCAATTTAGGCCTCTAGTAAGAGTACCGCAAGTGCTTCATAAAAGAAATTGGTTGGCACAGGACGCAGAGATCGTGTAATCACGCGCATCACTACTAATTGAGTTTAGGCTCACTTCGCGCTCACAGCACCTAAGCCTTCCCCACCTGATCGGTCAATGAATCGCTACTAGATCAGTCTTTTTTGGTTTAGTCACCCATGTTTCAGTTTCAGATTACTTCCACTACTTATTCGTTCGACACGTTCAAGGACAATCACCAACGTGTGATACAGGTACGTATACTTACACTACATACTCGTCCCCTCCCTTACTGATGAGCAGGGGTGCTTCTAGGTTTGGTTTTCCTACAAGGGCACGGGCGAAACGGAAACCCAACTAGTTCCTTACTTTTTCCTTTTATTTTATTTGCATGCCTTGTTATTCCTTTCCTCTGATGCATAAGGCACTAATTTGCTCACCGGTTGTCCAGTGCAAGTCACTACACTAATTCTTACTGAAAGTGCTTCCATGACAACCAGGGGTCGGATTCATCAACGACTTACATACTTTAACAGAGAATTCACAGTGAAAAACTCAGATAACCCGGCTTATCGCTCACCATATCGCTTGATAAGCAGCGCTATCAGGGATTTCGACTGTAATTTTCTCTGTTAAATTGCTGTAAGTCGTTGATGAATCCGGCCCCAGGATTAGAATGCATGAGGCTCTACCAAAGCGATTGATTAACGTGGCATCCACTGACCACTACGCTTGAATGGCTATAAAGTGCGTGGAAGGTGAGGCAAATCTTCTCATTCAAGGATGTATTCACCAGTAATTCATGTGCAGATTTCAAAATTTGCACGACTTCATGTGAGAAAGGTGCGTTCTGGGAAGGAACCAAGATGAACGTTTCGTTTTGTGCTCTAATACTTCGCGTGAAGCGTTCGTCCACTCACCGATCATGGTCCTGATCTTCTCCGTAGTCGCTCGAACTTGAACTACCGCTACTGCTAGCTGCACTATGTGCTGTACTAATGCTGCTTCCAGAACTGCTGCCTCGTGGAGTGGACCGCCTCGAATGACCACTGGTTGGTGAATCGCCCGCTGTTGAGCCAGCCGACATCTCTCGCGTCGAGCTGTATGACGATACGTACACCATCGCGCTGAAACAGTATCTTGAGGAGTAAAATGGCAGTACGCGCAGAGCAGAGTTCATTGAGAAGCTGGTAACAAACAACTACTGTACACCTCCAATCGACTGCTCAAAGCCCTCGAATTAGGTAGTTAACATGGAGATAGTTAGACGTACCCTCCCATGGGAGCATTAACTGCAATTGGCTTGCAGTTCAGCAGTCGTTGGAGATCCCGCGTCGTGTCCAGCTCCTGATGCGCTTCCCGGAATGCCGTTTTGATGGCGTCGAACACCATCTCGTCGTAGATTGAGTGTGCCGTGTTCGAGTACGTGAACGGCTCCTGAATGTCTCTGAGATTAAAAACCCAAACGTATTCATCATGTTGAAGCGGCATTTCCAGATCAAATGAGTCGTTCTCTTATAGCTTAGAAGTCTCTTGCGAAGAATACAACGGACATGAACTATGCATCCCACAAAGCTCATGTCCAAGCTATGCAGCGGTCCACCCTCTTTCGCCTTTAGTACATCCACAGAATTTTTTCAAAAGCTTTTGAATGAAAGAGCACGAGGGAACACATGCGCCTACAGTGGGATGAAAAATATCATCGAGGTTTGCCGCAGCCACGGTAATGATGCTACGTAAGAGTAAGAGGGTGAGCCATCCCTCGGCCACGACTAGCTGTGCCGCAGGCGCTACATATATATATTTAGAACTAAAATACGAAAGCGCTGTATTGACAGCTTAAAAACAATATTCGCGAAAGCTTACTTGAAAACCTGTAAAAAGCTGCTGAACTGTAGAAAACCAACCTCAATACATATACAGCGCCACTGTGACCGCCAGTTCGTCCCATTCTGCTGATAACCGCCGTTTGGTCGCTGTCTCGCAATCACTGCCCGGTCAATTCGCTTGCCAAGCCGCACGGAAATCGCGTCGCGGTCGTAACTAAAAATGAATTTCTTACTCGTTACCAGGAGGACCCGCCTATATGACCTTGAAGCGGTAGCTCGCCATATCAAGCTACTAAACTGATCCATTCACTAAGCGAATGGGTGGTTGATTTAGTTGTTGTTTTACAGACAAAAAAGTAGAACTCACTCGAATTTGTTAGCGTAGTAGTCCAGAAAGCCGATGAGAAGTTCACCGAGGGTCGACTTGTCCGCGTACTGCCATTCAGACGCAGAGGGGCTGTCGAGTGGTAGCGTGACATTCAACGTCCGCACGTCGCATTTGTTCGCAAACCGTCGCGGATACATCTGCTGCAGTGACGGGAGCACGCCTGGCTCTGTTCCGCCTAAAGATAACCACTTCGTTTAACAGCTCATCTCGGGCGTACGAGCAGGCCAAGCACTTACATTGCAGGTAGTGGATGACCATGAGCACCAGCGAGTAGCTGGTGAACGACGATCGATTCGCATCGTTGATGCCCTTGCGCTTGGCCCACTCCTTGACCACCGACACCAGTGGGCGAACTCGCCAGTCGACTGCAAATAGACAGCTGCAGTCACCGAGCCCCAACGTCTTTTGTCAAGCATGAACTTACACGACGAATAGTAACACAGAAGATGAGTATTCTTGATGGCGACCGAATTATTGGCGTTCAAATCAACGGTAATATCTGAGAACGGCGGCGCAAACTTAATCCGCAAAATCGGCACCTGAAGAGTCATCCGTTAAACGACTACCACCAACAACTCCATTCTGTACTATGAGCATGAGCAAAGAAATGAAGAACCAAGTGATCTCATGACACCGAACACACCTTGGCTAGAATCAGCTTCTGATGAGATACCCATTCCGTGTGTTGCAGCGTACTGAGGATCATGTTCAGCACTACGACGGCGTCCGTCTTTTGGTCGAGCTGCAACGAACGCAGTAAAGGTCGAAAATAGTGCCGCACATAAAGTGTAGCAACAATTTCAAAGTTCAATTTGTCCATTGTTGGAGAGGAATTTTGTGGAGTAATCTCTAAGAATGGGGAGCGTGGAGCGCAGTCGGAAGAGGTGTTTCCTGTCTCGTGCATCCGGTGCCAGATTCTTCGTTCAGATTTTCTGCCCAGGCCAACCAACCTTCGAGGTTGATGAGTTGGAAAGTTGTCTGGGAAGAGTAAAATACTGACTTCTTCATCGGCTGCTCACCGCAAGTCACTAAATAGGCCAAATATTCAAATCGCTTCCACATTCCATAGAAACAGATGCGTGACGCATCACAAGAGGATAACGTGGTCTTTTCTTCTATATCCTATAATTTCTAGAGTTAGAGGCTGAGATGGCTCTGCGCCAAAGCGACAATTTCCAGATTCAGGGAAGGGGATGGTGGAACAAAACGCCTTAGAAGTGTTCAGCTGTTACTCTAGCTTGAACAGGATTTGAACAAACCCGGAGGTAGATGACGCGGAACCTAGGCTACAGTACGGCAGCTTTGTAGAGGGTAGTGTGGAAACATCCGAGAGTAACAGCTTGAGATGCAAAGATGCAAAACTGATCGTCCTACGAAACTTGGCGTACTGGTATTAAGGCTCTAACTTACTGGACAAATGGAGCATGAATTCGCACATGGTTCCACGAAATCGTGCAATCATTAATATGAATGCGAGCTTACTAAGGAGGGGTTCATTTTTTTTTTCGCCAAGCGCTGCAACGCAATGACAGTTAACAATAGCGAATACGCAGCGAACACTATTATAAGGGTAGAAGTACTGGAACTATTAAACTAGGCGTTGTTTATTTAAAAGGTTCACAATGTGCCCACGTCCACCATCCATTGAAGGATGCCTCCAGCTACGAGTGATAATATATGAGCTGCTTGCGTCGACTGACATACTACCTGGACAATGCACTACTTCCCATGTTTAATTCACTCGCACTCGCTCTTATCCTGTGGGGTTATCTCACGCCATGTCAATTCATACAGATTCAACCTGATCTGCATCCTAACCTGGGGCCAGATTCATCAACATTTAAACGCATGGGTATGCGGGGTACAAGGGGTAGAGATAAGAGTCAGGAAGAGATAAGGCAAGAGTCAGAGACGCAGGCTTCATCGTGGTTATCCCTACCCCCTATACCCGCCGGTTAGTCGTTGATGAATCCGGCCCCTGCTGAAGTGCCAGTTACGGCTAAAACTCACATCCTTGTTCGTGATCATCAGACAGAGATCCATGTCGGATGTATTGTTGCCGAAACCGTTCAACGACGATCCAACCACGTACAGGCCGCACACTACAAATGAAAGATTAGGGTTGCAACTCTATTCACAGCACAGCCTGAAAACACGAAAACTGTGTTCCTTTTATTCATTTCCTTTACCTTTCTGGACCACGACACACAAAAGAATGTCATTTAGACTACACAAGCAATTAAACTAATCAAGCAACGGTAATCATGCTCATTTCGGCCCTCTCAATATATTTGTCTGTAGATGTCAGTGAATGCGGGTAAGAAACAAAGAGCAATCGTACTCGATAGGGCATACTCAACAAAAGGCAACTGCGATCCTTCTCCTATAGCACACCACCACACCTCATCCCTCCCCTGAACACCTACAAGTCCTCACTTAATACGACTTCAACGTGTGCTTTGGAAAACTCATGAAATAGACCACGAAGCAAAACATCTAATCCCCAAACAGAGTGAGTGGCATGTACGGACAGAGTGGTATAGACGTGAAACGATACCATTACAGAAACACGTATCTTTGCCCTCAGCATCCCCTTCCTAAGATTGTTCGACAGTTCCTATAGTTGTTCAATAATGAAGAAGCTCTCTAACACATCATAAAGGTGTATGCCATGCGGAGGGTGGGTCGCAACTGCCCGTATGAGTCGCCCCTCCCAACTAGGATAGATCCTGCGAAACCCCTACTACGGGGCGAAAACGGCTTTAACGAAGCTTGACTTACTCGGAAACACTGGACAAATTGAGTAGTACAGCATATCGCGCAGATGCAGCTTCCGATTAAGCATCTTCTCGGATTGCGTGACGGAGTTATGATAGTGCCAGATTTCTTCACTGAGCTGCAATAAATGAACGAAGTACGAAGGCTTTTAACCGAAAGCACCAGGCATCACAGTGACGCAACCTACCACATCCATCTCCGATATCTCGAACTGCACTGGGCGACCGGGCTGACTTGTAGGTGGACAAGCGGTCGTCGCACTCACAGCCTCGACGGCGGCAGTGGTAGTGGCAGCAGTAGCGGCACTGACTGCCGACGTCTGAACGCACGACGATAAACCAGAAGCTGCCGCGGCTGCGAACGACTGCACACCGGACGGCAAGCTGTTCGAGTCTGAAATGCAGCGGCTGAGTGATGAACTTGAAGACGGTAGAGAGACAGATTGTCTTTTTCTGAGGGCAGTGAAAAAGACAGTTCCAAAATTAGCCGCAAGAAACACAGGTGCGTAACGTGACCTACTCATGCTGTTCCTACCAATGTCGATCTAATTTTACTTCCCAATGGTAAGTGAAACGCAAAACCCAGACCAGGCACAATAGCTATGATAAGAATGAGCGCCCACTGCTCTAAAAACGCCCACAGCACCTGCGACCACGAAGACAATGCTCACATGGTGACTCAGAGGTTGAAACGAGCTGAATCAATCGAACTTTAGCAACTGCGCAACGTCTCGGCCAACTGTACAGAAAACCCAAAAATGATTGCGCTTGCGCTCATTGCGATGTACCGATAAAAACGCTATTCCCTCATGACCACTACACCTGAGGTGGTGGAGATATTCGTTGCTCTAATTTCCACCTTTACCCGTGCATGCTCTTCTTATGGAATTGATCTACATCGCGTACTGATGTTGGATGTGTTTCAAAGCAACCCTGGATTTTGAAACAAGACTTCTGCCATTCGAAACGCTCTTAATACTAATCACCGCGCACAAATAACCAGAATCGAGACGCTAACCGTTGGAGCAGCAGCATGGGCAAACAATCAGGATAGTTGGAGAGGCGCCAAGTGCATCATTGTGCGGTGCGCTATCTATCCTCTACACACACACACAATCCTTCTATCAGTATTCCGCTATTCGGGGTTTTTTGACGAAGAAACACGAACGAACAACCAAATAAATATTCCACAGTATTCCGCTAGCAAAAGAGAAACATTTCCACCGAAGAGATTCTTGCGCTTATGAGCGACAACTCCCCAAATGGGATATACCCTAGAATTTCATCAAAGAGCTTCAAGCTCAATGGATTGAAAAACAAAAAATCCAATTAAAATTCGACATGGAGCATTGGACACTTTTACTGAAACTAAATAATGGGTGCTGTCTTAAACAATGAAATCAAGTATCTAGTGTTAAAGTCCAGTATCTGAGCCTCCAAGCTGTTACTTCAGCCCGGAAATGCCAAAGAAAAAACAGCAAATCGGAAAAGGCGTTATCACGAGAGCGCAGCCCCATTCGGAAATCGACGAGCATTGCTCAAGAAATCCTTTCTGGTTCCCCTTTTCTAGCGAATAAGAAGAAAACAGGGCTAATTGCAGCTGAGCTGAGCATATCAATGGAGTAGCCGGCAGGTAACCACGCATAAAATCAAATCTCTTCCACGAAATGTGGCGGCAATTGGTCAATACAAAACTTCAGTGCAAACTAGATTGAAGGCAGAAGGCAAAACGGCACAAACAGCAAAAAATCAAAGAATCAGACCCACTCGGTAGGGAGTTGACCGGGTTTCCGACCACTTTTGAACCACACGCCACTACCGCCGGCGGGCTCTTCGGGACTGGGCCTGCAATTTGCATAATCATCAGCCCCATGGAACGCTGTGCATCATAGAATTGCCGTTACAATTTCGGACAAAGAATTCATTTGCATCATAGATTTGAACTCTTGAAACTGTGAAATCCATCTAGCCATCATATAGAGCGACACAGAAACCTAGAGCGCCAATGGGAAAGAAGGAAATCTTTCCTGAAGAGAAGCATATGTGAAGTAAATTCTGTAACTTTTCCAGTATCGAATGCAATACAGCTCAAAGTGACTAAATAAAAAGACTCTTAATCACACGAAGAGCAAATAGTTGGCAGTGAGAAGCACGTGGCATACGATTTCGCGCCGGTCCAGGATGAGTCTCGCGAAAACTAGCTAGCCGCCACATGTGCTTGAAAACAGCGTGGTGGGCGCGCAAGTGATCAATGATCAGCGTCGAAGGTGTTGTGCAATTCTGTGCAACAACGCACCGTCTCGAAATATACAGGTCACACTCACGCACTTAATGAATGCTTTTTGTGAACAGTTGCAGGCGCTTTGCAAACCGCGGTTCTTGCAAGAAAACGAGCTACATCAACCGAAAACGACAGCAATGGGAGAAATGTAGGTACTATTGTACTTTTGGTACCCCACTTAATCTTGTTCAAAATAGGTCTAGTGGGGGTAATCTGCCATGGGAGGAACGAATATCATAGTCGTTTTTTGCGGAAATGCCTTATAAGCCCGTTACATTAAGTTAAAGTTGCCTAAGGCCTTGCGAAATAGCGCGCGCTGGTAAGAGACGCAGAGACACCGCCTCCTACCAGCACGCAATTGCGACCGTGGAGGGGGGGGGGGGGGGGGGGGACCAACGGGCAGGCGCGGCGACTAGCTACACACAGAGAATGCAAGTGCAGCCTTATTTCCTCTTTTTGATTACAGATCCGCGTCTTATTTGTTTCCATATTAGCAACGGAGGGGACAACAGGATGAAGGCAATTTTAGCACGGGTGCACTAGTGGGCCCACATCCCGGAGTCCCTTCCCCTGCCCAATTCTGTGCTCTCCTCCGCGCGAGCGGAGAGCACACAACAGGGTTTTCAAGGCTTTTCGAGATTTCAAGGCTTATGCCCTGGCTAACCTCTGCTGCAGACTAGAGACGGCGAAATAGTGCACATCGGTAGGAGACGCACTCTGCGTCTCTTACCAGCGCGCGCTATTTTGCAAGGCCTTGGGCGATTCGAACTTAATATAACTCGCTTATAAGGCATTTCCGCAAAAAACGACTATGATATTCGTTCCTCCCATGGCAGATTACCCCCAGTAGACCTATTTTGAACAAGATAAAGTGGGGTACCAAAAGTACAATAGTACCGAAATGTATAGGACCCCTTGAACGCTACGTGGCGCCAGCAGTTTCAAAGAATTGCACACGAAATGCCAACTTCGGTTCTTTTTAGGTTTTTTTTTTGCCTTCAGTCAAACACAGATTCTTTTATGAACAACTATGTGTTTGTTATTAGCTTAGATTCAATTCCATATTCAATTCTGGACCTTGTTGATACATATCTTGGTTAAAACTGTTGGATGGCTCAATCGTGTGCAATATTGCGTCCCCTTATGGTGGCTGTATCTTATCGTGCTTCAGAAGGTTGAAGACAAAACGCTGAGGGGGCCATCCATGTGCATCAAATGATCGCGAACGAGAAAATACATCAAGACTGAATAGGCCGAAGCTATTAGCGGCGAAATTTCGATGGAGAATTTAAAAAAGTGGAGGTCAGTAACAGAAACAGCATGAAACATCGTCGTCAGGCAGGGATCAAGCCACCCAGCAGTTCGACAGACGGCCATGCGTCGCACATCACCATTGGGAGCCGCTACGCCTATGACATTCCCGCGAAGAAACTACAGCAGGAACTGCTCAATGCAAGACTTCAGGAGAAGCCAACTCATTCAAGTGAAGTAGGCCAAGCAAATCATGAGAACAGAAGCCTCAAAGCGGTCACATCGCCATTGAGAAAGGCAGAGGTGTGAAAGAACCAAAGGCAAAAGAAAACTGGGTCATGCCGGCAGACAGCGATTACGATCGAGCTGTGCTGGCAGCCGCTGAGTCGATACCACTGCACTTTACAGCGACGCCGGGAAGGGTCCTGCAGTTGCTTGATTAGCTAGCCACCTACCCGAATAAACACGCATCCTACAACTCAGCAGATGTTTGCTCTCTCAATGACAACTCTTCACGTCACGCGGCCGTTTCATACCGCGACACAAACAAGAAGCACAGTAGGTGAATATAGTTGCCTGTCTGATGCCGAATCACTTAAACAATCCTACTAAGCTGTAACTGAAACCTTGGTCATTGGGCAATTCATCCAAACAAATGACGCAAATAGGGACGCGGTGGGGGGGGGGGGGGGAGAGAGAGAGAGAGAGAGAGAGAGAGAGAGAGAGAGATCTCATGAACTACAGCCCTACACGACGTTTTGTGCTGTACAAAACAAAAATTTTATGCAGCACCAGAGTGTTCTACGCCTACAGCGAACTGGGCTAGGCCATTTCTGATGTGATTTGGCATGCACGTGCCTTCCTACCAAGGCGGGAACCACTGAATACATGGCGAATCCCCCAAGATTAAAAAGGATAAAGGACTGCGTTATCCAATCCCCTTTGGGATGCGCCACGCATTCTACTTCTACGGGATGTCGTGGAGGCGAGTTGAATGCGTATTTGGCTATACAATGACTTGCGGTGGCCAGCCGATGAACAAGTCAGCGCTTTATCCTTCCCAAACACGTCTGGTACCAATTCACTGACTCCGGAGGAATGGAAGGCTTGGTCGGCTTGGGCGGGAAATCCGAACCAGGAACCTGGCATCGGGCGCAGGCGACAGCCGGCACCTCTTCCGACTGCGCTCCACGCGCCCCCCCCCCAAGATTACTTCCGCCCAAATGACTTTCCTGCACAGAGGTGTTCAGATGCCCTCAAGTTATCCAAGACGCACAGCTAACATACACAAGCCAGAGAGATAATCATTCGCAAAGTGCGGAAAGACCCAGACACAGTCACTTTCGCTTAAAGCCTTAGCGCAGCGTCATAGCTTTATAGATTCGAGATTATGAAAACCAGTGTCGTGGTGGCGAACTTCTTCAAAACGTTTGGATGATATAAATCAATCGCATACCGTACACTACTTTGCTTGTCTGCGAAATTTCAGATTTAAGGCCTATGGTATACTCCCGCGTCGCTCCAGCGGCGGGCGCGGGACAACTGTCAACGGCACGACTTCGCTGCAGTGGCGAACGGCGCAGTGGGGCGGGGTTGTCAGTTGACGCTCCCGCGATGCGTCGCAGAGGGGTGTTATACCTCCGCGTCGCGAAAGTGAAATATACTCCCGTGCGACGGACAGCGATGGTTGCGGAGGGGGGAGCGCTTGTCGAGACCTATTCTATGCACTTTCGCTCACTGATTCCGACACTTCCTTGGTTCGTGACCATACCACAGCAATTTCAACACACGTCTGTTGATGTTGGGTGGTCATTTGATTTCTCTGTTGTTCTCCTCGTAGTGTTTTCGTTGTGATTAGATTCATGTTGGGTTTTTTTCGACCGCTTGAACTGCTAGTTTTTGAGGAGGTATTTTTCTAGGCTCTTTTTCCCACTTTTGTGCCGATCCTCGCATTTTTTTACGCCTCTGAGCTTCCTCGCCGGCACCGAAATCTACATTTCTGTGCCGGAAAGTCACAGGGAGGTCCTGTTGACATGTCCGGCACAGAAGTGTGCCAATTGAACGCCGATATTTTCGAAGTCATGTTTTTCTAGCACGGTTTTTTCCGCGTCTTCGCTGACTGCAGTATCTCTTTTGATTCTCAGGTTCCACATAGGCACGAAGACGCACAGTTTTGTGCTTGTCAGGTTATTATAGGGTTATCTCGACGCGATGATCACAAAATCTGCCATTTCAGCTCCAAGTCTTTAAAAATAATGTTTTTGAACTCGGTTTTTTCGTGTCCGCGCTCTCTTTGGCATTTCCAAGAGTACTGCGTTTCATTTCGCTCCAAACAAGAGTACTGCGTTTAATTTCGCTCCAACAATTAAGACTTATGAGAAGTGCGCGTCCACACTACTATATGAAAAGGGACCACAAGTCGCAGGCATGCTGATTCAGCTGATTCGCTAAAATTCTGCAAGTCTCCGTCTGCAGAACTGCGCGAACTATGTCAGCCTCAGCGATGGCGACGGCTCGCGACGCGCATCGCGAGCCATCGCATCGCTGTGCACTCCCGTGTCGCTGCAGCGGACGGGAGTATACCATTGGCCTTAAGTCGCAATGTGTTTGGAGTGTTAGAAGGTAGACTGCTACGCCACACAGTTTCAGATCCCTCCAACGGAGTCCCAGAGCTGAAGTGGTCCACTCCAAGGAAAACGCAAAACATAGTCCCGACTCCAGCTGTACACTGAAGAAATCCACATCTAGGAGGGAGTGGCACCCCCCCCCCTTCCCGAGCCACTTTGCACCCAAATATGTGGTGCAACGAATACCAGATGTAAGTTGGACGTGATCAACGGAGAAACTGTGTAATCTGATGCTACTGATGCTTTGTTGTGATCAAAATTCTCGCGCCAAGAGCAAGATTCGAACCAGCACCTCCTGGGCCGGTATGCATATCTCGCTCGGGGCGCCCCATCGGGGAATAATTTAAAGGGCGGCGGAATCCCGCGATGTACACCTCCGGGGAGATACCATAGCATAATGAAAATCAAGCTCTGAATTGAAGAAAAATACACCCAACTACCTCTTTTTCTCACTTCACCGGCAAAATTCTTTCCCCGACCTCGAGGGGGCGCCACCTACTCCGACGTAAGGGGAATGCTGCGGATAGCGAAGGAAAACATATGATTCGCGCAGAATTTTGCCGGTGAAGTGAGAAAAAGAGGTAGTTGGGTGTATTTTTCTTCAATTCAGAGCTTGATTTTCATTATGCTTACTTCATTAGCATTATTTGTTATTGTATTGCAAAACCAATTCATCATGACAAATTATGTTCATCACGCAGTAGGGAACAGTAAAGTGGACCATTGTATTGCGCTGCTGAGTACATTTAACTAAGCGATTATGTGCTCTCAACATATAACTTTTCTGGTCAGACTATTTGGTTATAAAGCTGGATAGGATTATGATATGAAATTTCTTCGAAAAAATCAGGGAAAACGAGTTTTAGTGAAGCTTGTGTTCAGAAATGAGAGCGTCTAAAAGCAGTCCTGCATAAAAGGAGACAGAGCTTTCAAGAATTTCCGAAAAATCTAACTTTTCACATTTGCTCATGTCAAATTATATCTTCTTTAGCACGAAATAGCAGACTGAGTAGCTTGCGGCACTATTCCTTATAAAATAAAAAACAAATAAACGGATAAACTAAAACTCGCAAACAGACAAACACGCGAGTAGTTAAACACAAGTAAAATAGCATGTTATTAGAAAATAAAAAATACTTTAACAACCTAATTCCCAGTCCATTGTGCATATCTAACCTCCTTTACTCCCTTTTTTTCAAACGCGCATGAATGCGCGACAGCGAGCAGCTGACATTTTCGCCGAGAAATGCAAAACCTAATCCGTGCCTACGTACTACGCATATCACATACGGCTCGGAAGTTCCCCAACCGTGGCGGGAGCCACATGCATCGCTGGTTGGGGGCCCCAAACCTGCTGGATACGACCTGCAGTTGGGGCGCCCCGAGTGGGGCACCCCGCCGCCCCGAGATATGCATACGAGCCCTGCTAACCGGTCGGGAATGTTCGCCATTACGCCACCGACCTAGGTGTGATTTCTTCGATGTACATCTCACATAACGATAGCATGTTATCAGTGCACCTACGCATCTATCCCAGTCGGGAGATGGCAACCCTAAGGTGACAGTTGGGTCAGAACTATCACGCCACACCGCCCGCTACTCCACCTGAATTTCTCCATGAGCCGACGATATCATGGGGCAGCAGGTGAAGCTCTTGGACAGTTTCAAAGAAGGGAATTCTGAGTTAAAATACCGTGTGCCCCTCCAACTATTATAAATCCCACTCCTCCCCCCCCCCCCTCCCCTCCCCTCCCAACACGCATTGCGCCAACTTCAAATAAGGATTGCGCTTACCTATGTTAACAGCGCATTTTCACAGCCCCTTAATACAAATGGGTGCAATCCTAGTTGGTGGTGGCCGCTCTTAAATGATTTCATAAGCACTGAACGTGTTCAGTATTGCCATATATGAAATTCACTTCAAAGAACAGACTGCATTGATGAAATCGGAATAAATGTCGCAGAAAACATGAGAATATACAACATTTGTGAGCTAGATCGGGACGTTTGCAAATGATTACAACAACGCCTGTTCTGTTTCCACGGATCTGATCCTTATTCAAAACGTTAATTAACTGACGATGTTTTAGCACATTTTCCCACTTTTGCACCGAGAACGCTCCTTTATGGCCTCCCCCTCCTGATTAGGAAATCGGAAACCGAGTATTTTTAGGCAAACAAGTTGGTGTAGTTTACTTAATTCTATATATTGTTGAATACTTTTTGTTTCGTCACGTCCAGAAATCGTTAAAGAGCGGTCACCACCAACTAAGACTGCACCTACGAGTGTGATTCACCGTCCTCTACAAGCGCAAACCGTGGAACGACAGCTTGCTGCGGCTACAGTAAAGCTGCCAGTTACGAAAGAGATAAAGGGTGGACCGTTCCCTCCCCCAGCGAGGCTAAACGTACCAGGTTGCGGCGACTTCGTTGGCAGTGGCGGCGATGATTCACTCTGATACCCGCTTTCTCCTGAAAACAACAACTTCATTGAAAGCGCACAACAATAGAGCGCATATCTGCTAGTTTTGACTTGAAACCCTCATAAGTTTAAGCCAGACCGATCATAGCTGACACCATTACTTTGTGAACAGCCAGCCGCCTCTGAACCTACGAAGAAACAAATGAAGCCGACCAACTGGAGAACCCCTTGTATCAGAAGGCCAGACATGCCCTATCACTCGAGACACGAGTTAACCACTAGCAGTCGGACTACGCACTGTGAATTCACTTCAATCAGTCTTCATTGCAGAAAAAGAAACGAAAATGGCCAACGAAGAGAATCCAAACTGCAGGAGTCTCATAGGATGTTCGGCGATGCGGATCTTCCCCCTACACGGCAGCAGCTGACCAAATCTGGTGATGGCAACCGAGATATTCACCGCCCACGTAGCTCTTTCCATTAGGAACTAGATACGCAAGATATGTCATCTGCTGAGGCTGGCTGTCACATTTCAACGCAGGATAAATACCTGGTCTGCCGCTGGTGTGGCACGGCCATTTTCAACTCATCTTGTCACCTTTCTACATTGTCCACTACAAATGATAAACGCAGTATAAATTGTACTGAATATGGAGCCAATTTGGGTTGTACACGCCTCCTCCAACTGCTCCTGTGAATAACAGTTGCGCTCAAGATTGAAAAACGCCCTTGGAGCTGACAGAGCTATTTATTACATAAAGGAAAGGAAGTAGTGATTATTCGTGTAACATCTTGTAATTCTGGCCCGAGAACTACCGTTATCTGTCTTATTTCTAGCACCAGCACAAGCCATCTAGGGCCTCATAAACTGGTGTGTTGGAACTCCAGAGATGAAAAGCGAGTTAAAGCGTTTCTCCCATAACACGTACACGTACATATTCGCCCTGATCGGAACGGAAGGGTAAAACGTCGCGACAATGTTTCGACTTCATTAGGGCAAGCATGAAGGCACATTTCCTCTCTATTTCTGCTCACGCATGGGTCCATTAAATAAATTAATGAAAGGTGCTTTGAGTTTGAAACCAGCACGCAGTTGAAGTGCTGAAGCCCGATGAAGACAACGAAACAGTATTCGGGAGGAGGAGCACAAACACATTCCATGTAAACTACGAAACCTGCCGCTTTCACGGCCTCCATTTGGAAACGAATTTTCGAGTAGTGCGTGATCCTCTTCTTAACTATATTCCGGTTCCCGCTTCTTGGCATGTCTGACTCTAACTTCTTTGAAATTCTTGGCTCTACTATGGCCACTGTACCTTCGATACCCACCCAAGGCTTATTTTACCTTATCCTTACTATTTCTATTATAAACGAGAAGCATCTATAGCACCGAAAGTTACATTTTCGTCCCAACACCACTTAATTTTACGCCAAATCTTCCTATGCTACTTCTCTCAGGAAGTTCAATTGTCAGCTCAACGTAATGCGAATATGACTCTCTTATCAGAACACTGTATTATAAGCGCTCTTCAAAATGACGGCAAAAAATCACCTATGATGATCGGCAAGACGAATGAGTACTGTGGAATACTGACGAACCGAAGACTCGGCTCGCTGTAGACGTCAAGGAATCGGCTGTTACGGTGAGCTCTCTCCACGTAATCCATTTCCATCTCAGTCAGTGCTTCAACTACGCACCCTCCCTGCCACTGATCTCTCTGTTCGAGCTGTTGTATTTCTTCCTCCCGTCCTTCTTCACCTTCAGTGCCCTCCACTTCGACGTCGCTGAGATCGCACTCATCGTCACCGCAACAAAGGGCGCTGGGTGACGTGCACGTGCCTCTACCGGAATCCTCTTCGCCGTGTTCACTTCTCGACTGCAGAATCGACGAGTCGCTGCTTGCAATAGAGCGTGCAGACGATAGCTGGTCGCACTCGCCTTCCTCGGTTGGAGCGCTCATCATGGGGCTTACCGACGTGCACACTGGCATTTGGAAGACCACGGGGCTCATTGCGGAGCTCACAGGCAGCTGGGTGACCACTGTGCGACAGAAAGGCACGGCGCCGTTCTTCAGCAGACGGCGCACCGGTCTCGACCACGAGTCCTCTATCGAGCACGACGGCATCGATATGTCTGGCAGCACGAAACGTGTCTCCACGCCGATGGCTGGCATAAAACGATTCTGCATGGCTGGCGCGTTTGCCTCCACCACCATAGACAATTGCAATAAACTCTTCTACGAAAAAACCTCAACAGAAACGCTTCCAAACGGAAACTTCAACAGCAACAATTATTAACTGCAACAGTAACAACGAATATCTTCTGCTCTTCTTCTACGCTCTTCCCTCCCAGCGTTCAGCTGTCTTTAGCACAGCTCAGGCGAACGAAAGAGGTTCTCTATCTAGTGTATCCACCAGTTCTTCCACTGGTCGAGTATCCGCGTGCTGGAGTTGATCTGGCCCTCCGTGCTGTTCACCTTCGTGGATATACGCATTGGGTGAATGAGGCCGCAACAGATAACGACACCTAAACGGGTTCGCAATCGGTTGCGCATCCAGAGGTGATAAAAACCGAGTAAAACATTCGCGACGTAGAAACAACGGACAATAAGACACACGTATCGCTTCTGAGAATGGAAGTCGATGAGAGGTTTCAGGTGATGATCTGACCCATATTCAGTTGAGGAAATGAAAGGAAGTGAGTCAGTATGAAGCTCAGACCCGTTGAAGGCTTACACCAAAAAGGAAACTAGGCATTTCAAGTGTCACAATATTTCGCGTTAGTAAACGTCATTCTAACGTCTTAACACTGTTTCACAGACACTGCCCTGAACTACTATCGACTTAAAGGCATTCGACATACCAGTTGCTTTGCAGCCCTCGTCACAGCTTTGAAATTGTCAAGGAAACATTTGGAACTACTCACTAACACGCGTTTGCATAAGTGACTGGCGATGGAGAAAAGAGCTCAAGTGGTTGACAACACAGAAAACAGTAATGCTCGTCTTAGCAGAAGCCTGGCAGCCTCTGGCTAACGGCATGCAATCCAGCAAATGTCATTTTCCGGATAGGGCTTTTTTTATTAGGAATTCTTCAATTCTTCCTAGCAAAATGTCGGTTGCACAGAGACGCCAAATACTGGAAGGAATGTAATACTCAAGGCGACCCTGAATCATCATCCTGCTACCGTTCACACCGAGTTCAACACAGTAGCTTATTCATGGATCGATGGCAGAAGAGCGCATCTCGCGAAGACCATGTAAGCAAAACACTCGATGGCGAGGAGAATAGGAAAAGTACCAAGTGAATGCGTGGTTCGTCACCAACCCAGCAGATAACGCCTGCAGCCGCCAATGTGATGGACGGACGGCATCGGGTCTCGTGTCTGTTGTCGCAGCCACGACGCTTCGCAAAGACACTAATGATGCCGCTAGCAATGCGATAACCATCGAAGTTTCTCAGCAGGCACAATCAATTACTGCTGCAGGATCCTACCAGGGGAAAAGTGCGCCAGGCACTGGCGAGCAGTTGCACGGAAGAGCCGACAGGGCTAATTAATGGGTGGATCACTACAGCCTCGCATCATCAGGTTTACGAATCGCTGTCGGCCCAGCTGACTCTAGGCTCCCTTGATCGCCTTCGAGGACAATTTTCAGCAATTCGTTTCCTGGCGCACGAACAAAACATCAGCGCGCCCTCAATCCACGCGGCTAGGCGGCAAGCAATGCTGCATTCAACATAGCTCATTATCGACGGTAATACCGGCATCGCTAATGGCGATAGAACGAAAGGCCGAAAATTTACCCAAATTCCATGAAATCATCCGCTCGCTCTGCTTGATCTTTGACTTCTGCTAGAGGAGACTGACACTCACTCGATCGGCCAATCCTTATTGACACCGCTATACGACCTTCCTTTGCGTAGACAGGACCGAAACGTCAGGGAGAAACTAAGTAGTAGGCCTACAGCGATCTCACGTGATTCACCGAGCTCTTCATTTCCTCCTCACATCCTTGCGCTGGCCACGGGCCCGAAATGTGTGTATCGTTATGTTTTATGGGTTAATAGCAACAGCAGTAGCATATAGCAACAGAGAAATGTAGAAAACATGGATATGTGACAGTCGAAGGATGACAGAAGGACCAAGGATTTCCTGTTGTGCAGGTGGACAGACGCGAAACGTCTGTACTAGAGGTTGAGCACATATTTAACGCTCTTCGAGCAGAAGACCTAGCCATAAGACCCGTGGCCCTCCTTGGACTACACAGCAAATTCGGGGTGCCTCTATTCGTTTGATTTAACGACTTAGCAAAAGCGAAACACGTTTTTATACTAATTTAAGGGTGGAGATTATTCCTATATGAGTCGTTTTCCCATTTCAGACACGCTTCACACCCTTCTCTTGTTAGTGACGCGCTATCAGGGGAACTTTTCTGCAATAGAAGCGTTGCGATATGGCTGCGATACGTGAAAGGTAACAAAACACGGCGGAGACTGCACTACAGATCCGATCCAGCAGCTAGCGAAATCGGATAAAAATCGGAAATCACCTGGCGGCGCCGATCAATCGATAGACCCCAATTTACAGCGCTGCCAAACGCACCCTGCTCTCTGTTAGCGCTACAGATAAGCAGGAAACATGGTTGAGACCTGTCGCTACTTAAAAGGCAACGATGGCCCATTGTTCCTCGATTTCCACTAGAAGCTACCAAGGTCGGAGAAACCAAACAGGGCCCTGCTAAACATCCTCCGACGTCGCTTCTTGGTGGCTGCTCTTGTGGCAGCTGTTTGCGCCGTCTGATGAGTAGGTACACGTTCCCTAATTCCCCGAACTTTCATAAAAACCGTTTCCTAATTGTTCGGAAGCTCGTCGAATAGCGACATCGGATATCTACAAGCAGTTGATTGACATGAAGTCGGCTGTCATATAAGAATGTTCGGCTCCAAGCACAACAGTTTGAAGTTGCCTTTCGAAATGCAAAATGAGCAGCCATAGCTTTTCATAACTTTGCACCTCATTAGCGGCAATGAAGAGGCAACAGAAGAATCTCGCAAGACGACACCCACAGCTACAATGACCCCTGGTTATATAGCTTTGGACGAACGTTAGGGGAATCCCTATCCACTTTACGCTACACGGCTGGGTAGTGGAAAGAGCCGGCTGAGTGTGCAACAAAAGGAAACAATAACAGAAACTGAGCATCGAGAAACGGAAACAGACATCTCGAAAATCCCTATTCCGTGGGTCATAGAAACCACTGCTGACGGTCCCAGCGGAGAAAACTCGAAGTAGGGCACTGCGACACTTCCAGCCCGCAGCGCCCTTGGAATGCTCTCTCTGGGACTGGGGACCGGTGTTGGCCTCTGACACTGGATTGACACGTTAACGAACTGTTTACACGTGTCAGACAACGCTAGGAGTACACCACCACACGCCTCGACGAGCGGTGGTTCACTCCTAGCGACGAGTGTAACAGAACTGCGATAACGCAGTGCAAGACTGGTGATTCCTTAGAAAAGTCCTTGGCGTGTAAGACCCACAGTCTACATGGTGCCTGGTTCGTTTTCATGAAGGCTGGAGCAATTTAGTCCCCATCTAGCAGCTAATCCTAACCAAAGCAGGCTTCGATGTTGTTCTGCTGCTGAACTATACATACTCTCGTGCCTAGCTTTTTATTTTAAGTTTTCAGGCAAAATCGGTGCATTTTATGTGAAAAAATGAGACTGAACATCCCTTTATGTATTTGCAGGTGAATTTCCCCTCTGCTCTGAAGTGGCGCTAACCGCTTTCCTTTAAACTCGGTTTTTCCTTCGCTGAGAACGACGCACTGAGAACTTGAGACTATCTAAAAACCAACTCAAGACTCCCCTTTTTGAAACATAAGCGTACTGGGTACCATTGCACTTTCGGGACCCCAGAGGTCGAGGAGAGGACGAAAAAAAATTTCGTCCAAACTTCGCCCAGAGGGGTTATTTGGGGTGCTGATCATGAATCTGACATCCGTTTTTGAAATTGCAGCCGATTACGGTAAGCTACGGTAGGTAAAGTAACTACGGCTAACTAAGTAGGTAAGAGTAACTAAGAGTAACTAAGGCGAAGTTATAATCACCGATTTCGCGCAAACTTCGCTAGGGGGGAGGGGTTGTTTGGGATGCTGACCACGAATCTGACATCCGTTTTTCGTTTTACGCTAGAGCTTGGGCGAAATCGGTGACCATTACCTTAGTTACCCGTACCTACCATAACCTACCGCACTCCTGAGCAAAACGAAAATGTCAGATTCGTGATCAGCGCCCCAAATAACCCCCCCCCCCTAGGCGAAGTTTGGACGAAATTGGTGATTATGACTTCGGCAGCCTTTGTTACTCGTGCCTACCATAACCTACCGTATTCGGCCGAAATTTCAAAAACGGATGTCAGATTTGTGATCAGCACCCCAAATAATCCCCCTGGGCCAAGTTTGGGCGAAAAAAATTCGACCTCTCCTCGACCTCTGGAGTCGCAAATGTGCAATAATGCTCAGTAAGCTTATGTTTCAAAAAAGGGAGTCTTGAATTGGCTCTTAGATAGCCTCAAGCTCTCAGTGCGTCGTTCTCAGCGAAGGAAAAACCGAGTTTGAAGGAAAGCGGTTAGCGCCACTTCAGAGCAGAGGGGAAATTCACCTGCAAACACATGGAGGGATGTTCAGTCTCATTTTTCCACATAAAATGCACCGATTTTGCCTGAAAACTTAAAATAAAAAGGCTAGGCACGAGAGTGTGTTGACACTGAAATTCAAAGCGAAACAGTACCCTTGCCATCACGCTTCCTTATCCCTTTGTCGTGGTAGTTTTCTTCATCTTGAAGGCTCTCAAATTGTTTTCGATGTGGTGCATAACTCGCAACAACCTATGAGAGCTAGGAGCTTACCACAGGGATAGAGAATACTACTGGTGCATAAAATTATTGAATTCGTACAACATAAAATGCCCTATAGGACTGCCCTGTCATGAAGACATTCAGTTTTCCAAGAGGTAAATTGTTTAGGAGTCACCATGAGAGTGGGAAATCGTGAGCGCAGCGTTCACTAGCTTAAATGGAGATATCAAAATCGAGGTGAAATTATGTTAGGTGAACGATCGACAGAGAAACGAGAGCTCAACAGAAATGCATCCAAACAGAATCTATGGGACATCACGTCTCCCTTTAACCCCTCATAACATGCACTTGCGGCGCTTGAAGAGAAACGCCCACATCAACAGAGTACTACGAGCGTCAGAGCAGCTGAGAGCCGCGCCTAAAAGCGACGGGCAGCGCGAGTGAGGGTAATTCGCTCGGTAGGTGATCTAGTGAGGCCGCCAAAAGGCGAGTGTGATCATCGGCGCGGGTAGAGCTAAGCGCTCAGGAGGGGCGAGAAGGGTGCAGCGCTGCCGCGCACCGAGTGCGTCTGCAGAGTGAGAAGCGGCTGTTCGACCGTGAGGAAGCGCTGCTCGCGGAAAAAGGCATCCGGACAGGATCGCGGCGATCCGCGACGGTGCCGAATCCGCGCGGCGGTCTCCAACCGAAGTCATCGATCGATCGCCACCAAGTGAACCGCGGCCGACGAACCGACGACCCACCGCCACCGCCGCCGCCGGCGCTGTCAATGTCGCCGCCGCCCGCGCTCGCCGCCACAGGAGCAGTTGCCACGTGGCGCGCGCCGCACCTGGCAGGACGTCCTGCCGCGGCGCGGACGGAGCTGCCCCGCTCCTGCCAGCGACCCCGATGCCCTTTGCGGGGATAGTGGCCGCTGTGAACCCCTAGCCGACGCAACGAAAACTGAGCACCGTGAGCGCGTGCCGGCAACGCCTCTAGTGGCTCCAAGAGCGTGTAGGACAGCCGGCAAAAAGCGGCTCGTAGGGGGGGGGGGCCTCATATGACGCCTACGTCTACGTAATGAATGAAGCAGCGGCAGTAGAAACGGATTAGTTGAAGGCAGTCTTACCCGCGATTTTTTTCGGTCTCGATTACACGGGAGGTACTAGGCGGGCTGGTGCCCGCTGCACACCGGCAGGGTATCTTAAAACGGCTAAGTTAGATCAGCCAGACACCGGAGTTCCTTCCCTTGCTTAGTTCTGTGAGTGTTTCACGACCAGGTGCAATCTCATCAGCCCGCTAAATACCCACAGGAACAAGGGAGAGAGCCTCAAGACATAGCCACCGGCCATGGGTACGTCGTGAACGACACTCTAACGGTTCTTCCCTTAGCCAACTCTGTGCTCTTCTCCAGGTGATGGCCAATGGATGGAACACATAACACAGCTATGTACCGCTTGCTTATTGCGTTACGATCAGGATTGCTCGCTTGTTTTGTTTTCCGCGAAGTATCATAAACAAAGCGGCTTTTGCGGTCAGATTTTGATTAAGAGAGGAGTATGAGGCACTTAAGATCTCTTGTGAAGAGTCTTTCTTCACTCGTTTGTCGAGTTGTTCGCCGAATAGGTCGTCGATGATCAACTCGCCCTGTAGCAACTATAATAGAACGACGAACATTTTTCTTGAATCCCTCGACCAACGCAGGAGAAATAGGTGATTTCTTCAAATGGAACTTCAGCCGCGACAGCACTTTCGAGGTAGATGAGGATTGAATGGAGCATTTTTGCTAGTAACTAAGATACTTTGAAATGCAAAGTACCTTACGAGTTTCTAGCATTACTCAAAAGATTGGCTCACAGTAGGATATCTCTCACCGCGAAAGCGTAATAAATATTTTCAAGCTCCGTTGCTGAGCGAGGGACGACGATCAACAGATATGCAGATCAATTCGCGGCACCAGAAAAAACCCATTCTGCTCTTCGTACAGAAGAATTATTAATTGCGGTGAAGTCCGCAACACATCGCCTCGTGTAAAAGCGTAGAGATGTCTGTGTTGAGAACTCTCTTGGGTATGTGCTACACATTCGTCTTGATATCGCAGAGGCTTTTGAATGCGCGTCTGACGTGAACAGTGAATTACAGAAGTGCAAGCCAGTAGGGGAAGAATAAATCCTCCCGAAAATCCAAGGGAAATCACGTATGGTCGCCTGCTCCAAGCTCGCTGTACAAACGTTTGCACCAGTACTAGAGTTCCCGCTAGAAATTAGCCGCTGTAGTTAGCTGAAGGTATCAGCGTAAGCAACATCTGAAGTACATAAGAGTTCGAACCTTGAGCGATGCGAAGCAATGTCTTCGACGAAGCACGTAACAGCTGTTGTTCAGAAGCTTTACTCTTTGACAGCATTTACCCCTCCAGTGAATCACTAGGTGAGAAAGAGTGAAGAACTATTGCCACGCTATAGTGGCCACCGCCTCTGTAAGCCACGCCCCTACATGGGTTGGAAGGTTGGCAGTCTCCTTAACTGCATTCTTGCTACATGGTTGTTGTATATAATATAGACTAATAATAAAGGTTTGTAAACCCTCACTCCCAGGTAGGAGCATGACCCTATAAACCACACAAAAAGAAAGTGTGGCTGCAATACTCTAGGAATTCGTATCGTAGCTATGACAATTGATTCAGACTGCCCCAATAGACTAGACCAAATGAAAGAGGCTAACCAGTGAAATGATTGCGGTCCATTTCAAATCGTTGCAGCGAAAAACTAATTCTACGCACACAGCTCCCGATTGCGGATCGACGAGAAATGCTGTAGTCTAACGGTAAGCCTACAGCGAAATTTGACAGGCAAATAGAATCGAGCTATCAAGGAGCTTCACTGAAAAGACATTTCTTGGTCTTCTGAGACTCGTTTATTTTGGTTTTCCCAGCTTTCGCTGTATAAACGGGTGGCACTTCAACATACAAACATTCTATCAATTACTGATATCTTCAACGTTCAAGGGTGATGAAGAGGTAGAGGCGTATCTTGTTAGTATGCACAAAGCAGCATAAGCTGCCGTAGGACAGAAAAAGTACCCAAGACTCATTGAGACGGTGAAAAACCCTTGTCTAGTGCCAAAAAGCATCTTCATTATGACAGAAATTCCTACCTACTAACAATAAACAACCCTAAGATTTAAGAAGTGAAAGGAAGAGAGAGAGAAAAATCTTTCAGTGTTTTAGTTACTGAGGTACTGAGATTGGCAACGAAGCTCTGCAGTGTATTGTGCTATTTACCTAACAAATAGTAAACGACATTTACGCAATGTTTTGCAATCGAAACATGCACCGCTTTTGCGTCTGACTATGCCGAACCCCTACTTGAAGCAAAATTTTGATAATTTGGGAAACATTAAGCCACAACTACTGCTTCGAGGTGGGCATTAAGACGGGTAGCCACCTAATTCACCCATCAGCAAAAAAAAACTCTTGGAAATCTAACTCTAACTGTTAGTCTTTAAGTTATTTTTAGCAACCAAAACTAGTAAAGAGGCAAAGGCTCGCTGCAGTAGCTCAAAAATGCGAATATAATTCTCTATTCTTGAACAACGTAAATAGCATTTGCGCTCGCCGCCAAGTAATCACCAATATTCGTGCTGTGAAGGCATGAAGCAAAACGTCTGCAAACTCCTGTTCCACTACTGTTGTACAGTTTACAAAGCTCAATAAACATAAAAGAACCTCTCAAAGCACTCAGCAAGTGTGGCTATTTTACACAAGGACAAAGCGGATCCAGCCCTCTTTCATGAAACATAGCAAACTCACAGGTATTTAATAAAGAAAAAGGAAAACTCACAAGTGCGCAACCATGAAGTTAATGAGCTTTTATCCAACTTCAAAAGCAAATTTTAACTACATTCTGCTCATGATCAAAATAACAAGGAGTCGCTTATGTAAAACACTATCGGAGTGACGAACATCTATCAATCGAAGATCAGGACTCCAGTCAAAAAGGAAATCAGTACAAGAACAGGTATAATTCTATGGCGGAAAGACTTTGGGTTGAAGATGAGACAGTCTTGATTGATGTAAGCTATCCATTCCACCCAATGGAACCTTAGCAGTGCTATAGTGAGTGCCCGATGGAAGGCCAGATGAGAGGTCAGAGGGCGGGAAGAAGCAAAGGACACCGAGGAGAGAGGACACAAGTCGCCACTGTCGTACAGGCCACTTGACGTCTCGCAGAGTGCACACTCCTAATCATCGCACGCGGTTCACCCCTATCTGTCATTCGCGCCACCACTTCTACGACACATTATCAGCTGCGCTGAGTAGATGAGCAGACACAATACAGCAAGAAGCAGCACTAACTCTCAGAGTACACATCCGCAAACTGAAACCGAACATCATGACGGGAATGCTCTGGACTGGAATGCAGTCGAAGAGGTGGAAACAAAGCCAGCCCCGGCAATAAAACCGCGGGAAACGAGGTGTTCGATGGCGCCTGCAAAAGGCTGTTTCAAGACCCCGCTTGCGGAGACCTAGATGCACAGCAGGTTCCGCCTATCCAGTCAGCTGACGGCAATTTATTGCTAATCGGCGGGAAAAGCGATAAGCGGTGACACTGAAGGGATCCTTCTTCGAAGGAAACTGTGGAGTAGAAAAGAAACGAAAAATACTCCCCAAGATCTGAGAGAGGACTTCTAGACACGAAATTGAAGAAGGAGGGTCGGAAAATGTGGAGCAGGGAGAAAAGTAACCACATAGAACCGCACGCCTAGCCGATGAGAGAAAGATAACCCTCAACATGGTAGATGTTCTTGAAGAACTTCCCAGAAAAATGCAAAGTATTGTATGGTTCACTTCCTATCCAAGAGCAACGATTTCACAATGACCACGTACATGACAACTGCGTGGCAGTAGCTACGACCGGCTTGCATTCGTGAGGTATCAACCGCAGTACACCTTCTAAGGCTGCGTAGAACCTACTTAGCTAAACACCTTCTTCTTCTTCTTCTTCTTCTTCTTCTTCTTCTTCTTCTTATTCTTCAGCGTTTGTCCCGCATCGTCGCGGGGTCCGCTCTTCTGGTGTTACGACGCCACCTTTCCCGATCCTGCGCTTGATCAGGGTGGACACCAGCTACTTTCATGTCCGTGTATAACGTATCGGACCAACGCTGCTTCGGGCGTCCTCTAGGCCGCTTTCCAGATACTTCCAACTCAAGGCCAATCTTGCGGACGCTGTCTTTTTTCCCACGCAGAACGTGGCCGTACCATCGCAAGCGAGCTTCGCGCATCTTCTCCGCTATCGGCGCGACACCGAACTTCTGCCGAATGACATCGTTTCGGATGAGGTCCATGCGGGTGACTCCAGCCGTCCAGCGCAGCATCTTCGCCTTCATGACGCTGAGGCTTGTTTCAATTTCCTTAGTCGCAGGCCAACACTCAGCGCCGTACATCGCTACCGGGCGCACGACGGCTCTGTAAATCTTCGACTTCAGGTGCTCTGGTATACTTAGCTAAACACCGAACGATAGAAATAAGACGTTCCACTTCTGACGTCTATTGAGACAAGCGGCTCAGCATACGATACAGTAAACAAAAAGTAAACACTTTCCTTATGTTTGAAGGGCCAGAATCCGTTTAGATATATTAGGTCATCCATTAAGTACTGTCGTTTTTGTGCACTACGGTTTTAGCTTATTATTTGTCGGCAGATTTGTGTATTTCAAAGGCGCAATAAAGTGGTTCTAAGACAAATGAGACTTGCTCTTTTTGAATCTACCATTCGTTGAATTGTTAGCTTGCACGTTCAGGTGAGATGGCTTGGCAAATCTCAGAGGAGCATATTCGGCATTGCATGCTGTTCGAGTTTCGGAAGGTAGTAACGCAACGGTTGCTAGCAAAAATATCTGCGATGTATATCCAGATGCAGTAGACGTTCGCAAATGCCAGCTATGGTTTTCCGAGTTTAAATCCCTTAATTTCGACTTCTCTGACTCCTCTCGATCAGGAAGACCCGTAACATTTGACGACATGCTGATGGCAGAACTGGAGGCGAACCCTTGTCAAGCAGTGGAGGAACTTTCAAGTACTCTCAACGAACCTAAATCAACCATACATTTTCGTCTACGCCAAATTGGCAAGGTATGCAGGGCAGGCGTTCGGGGACCGCACGATTTATCCGCCGAGAACCGTGCCAACCGATCGACGCTTTGCAACGCACTGCTTCAGCGACACCGTACAGACCCGCTTTTGACCGGTTGATCACAGGAGACGAAAATGGATCTTGTACGATAATCCGAAGCGCAAAAAGCAGTGGCTTTCCAAAAATGAACAACCAAGAAGTACTGCGAAGCAGAATATTCATCTCAGAAAGGCACTCCTCTGTGTTTGGTGGAATATCAGTGGAATTGTCCACTTTGAAGTGCTTAAATCTGGACAGACCGCTGACGCAGACCTTTACCGTGAGCAATTGCATCGAGTGAGCCAAGCTTTACTGGAAAAGTATCCGGCCATCGTCAACAGAAAGGGCGTAATTCTCCATCACGACAATGCAAGACCGCATTGTGAAAAACGGACGCTGGAGAAAATCGCTGGAGAATTAGGATGGGGTTCTGCCTCATCCACCGTATTCTCCCGATCTCGCACCTTCGGATTACCACTTACTCCGCTCTCTACAGCATTTTTTAGTGGCAAGAAATTTGAAAGTCTAGAGGATATTCAAAATACTATGTCCATATATTTTGCTCAAAAACCGAAACACTTTTATTGCTTAGAAGATTGAAGATTAGATTATGTTAGATGGAGAAAGGTTGTTGATAATGAGGGTGATTACACTGTTGGCTGAAATAAAGTTTTGTTGAAAATTTGTTCAATCGAAAGCAAGGTTGAAAAACGACATTACTTATTGGATGACCTAATAGATTGCACTTGAACGTTGCCCAGGTCCAGCGTGCTGGATCTACGTTTCTACGTAACAAAACGTCACATCGTCAGCTCTCGTGACGTAGAGAACACACGTCGTGACGCACAAACTTGAAATCGCCAGTGACGATAAATCGGTGTAATTCATGTCCAATACGTGTTTTAGCGAGCCTTTCAAGGCGTAATTTATACTTAAGTCGCCAAGGAACGTGGAGTTGTAAAAGGTACTCGCGCCGCGCGGTGACAGATGTATAAACCCCGCCATACGAAGAGAAGCGATAATGTAATAAGACCTGTTCATAGTCCACATCGGGAGCGACTGGTCTTCCGGGCAAAACACAAATCGATTAAAACAGGGCGATAGTCGAAATCATAGTGGAGAGCAGTCGCTGTTGTCGCTGCCGTCGCTCCGGTGATCTTACGTAAAAACACCACGGATGTGCACCGCAGCGGGTCAAATCTTCGCGATAGAGCGGGTTTGCATGCTAACAATGTAGAAAGAGGCAGGGCGAGCCAGCCACCCCCCAGAGAGCCCACTGGCATAGAATCGTCTAGGGAGACGACTCAACACATTTTATTGCATGGTTCACTGGTTTTCAAAGAATGCCGAAGAAGAATTGGAAGACTACGTCTTCTAATAGGTTGGACTAGGAGGCAGCCGGACGTTCTCGAAATACAGCAATCAAAAGGAGTTCTCATGTTGTCTCGCGCCTGAGCAAGAAATTAGAGATTCGATACTGAAATTTTCTTTGCTGCACTATGGACAGAGAGAGAGGACTACAGGATGTAGCGTTAGATACCCCATATTCCCTGAGTTGTCTAGTTCAGAACACGTAATACAGAAGGGAACATACAATTTAGAGTTGTTCTCTCGTTCTATAGAAGTGTGCCGTCGTTGACTGTTTCGCATTCAATGTTACTGGGATGTTGCACAGTCACCACCTTACTCCCAGAGTCTTCCGTCATGCTCTGGTGCGCAGACGGTTCAGTCGCCGATTTGTCAGCGTTGAACCGTGTGATTTACCATCGCTGATGGTCCAAAGAGCTCGACATTTGCACACGCGCTTGTTTAGTTTCAGCTATTGCTAAGAGAGCATACTAAATTAGTTATAACCTGCTAGGAAGATAGTGGCATTGTTTGCCTAGATGGTGAGCATTTGTCTTTCCAACATTTTCAAAAGGTTTTCAAGTCAATTGGCGAAAACTTGTTCCAACCATTGCAGCAATTCTTACATGCTGTAGACACATAAAGGATTACTTCAGTGAAAGTTCAGAAAAACAAATATTCATGATCAGGAAACCTTAAAGGTTCAGCTTTCACAGATCTTTCCGAATGGGCCCGGTTTTGTAGCTACGTACATCACGCTTTGCAGTACCTCATGTCGCGCCGGTCGCTATTTTCGTCCGTTCATAGTTTTCGAGTGTTCTGTCGCTTGAATCACTGCGCTCGCGTTGCTCTCACTGCCGCCTTCGCTCCAGTCGCAGACCAGAATAACATTTGAAAGTATCCGTGGGGTGAACACACATGCTATGCTAGCAGTTGTGGTAGACTGGATAGTAAAAAACTGTTGACAAAAACAGTACTTCTATTTGAATCTTACCAAATCAGAATCCTGAATATCCCTAAACTAAAATTACGAGTGGTAATATCAGTGGGAGTTCTCCATGCAGAACTTCGCAAAGGCGTCAACGTCACTCATAAAGTTAACCCTGCACGTTGAAAACTTGCGCAGATTTTCGAAATGGATGTATAAAGTGGTCTAGTCTAATTCATAACGTAGATAAATGCGGCCGCTATTCACGGTCTGGCTTTTCCTGATTCGTCATGCCTACAGGAAAACACATCAAAGACTGAGCCCTCGCTCTCCAACAGCGCAATATTACCTAAATCGTAATCAGCAAGAAAAATGCAACACACCACAAGGCGTTTTCACGTCATCTCGCACAGATGGCAACGTCACTATGGGATTCAGCGTCGCAGATTCAGCAGTAGTTGGACGAACTGAAACATCAGTAAATGAAGCTGTGCTGCGAAATAGCGGGCACAGTTCCCCTCATAGGCATATGACATATATCATCATATTTATATCGGTGAAATAGTTCCGACGACGAGCTTGGAATATGGAGTTGGCAGCCCTCTCGTTGAACAAACATCGTTATCCGCTATCAAAACATCAATAATGCTTAAGTTTTAACCACATTTTTTATTCAAGCTTTGAGATGCTAATCCATATCTTCCTGATAAATTAATACCTCCTTGATTGCATTAAGCTAATAAGTAAAACACTGTAATTACAGTCACGTGATTGCGACTTTAACTCAGGATGACACTCGATTACAAATTCGCTGCTGAAAAATGCATGCATGGCTCCCTTTTTCATTAAACAACTGCACTTTAGATCTTATCAGTGAACGAGTCATCCAACACTTTGAGATACTCCTTGAATTCTAGTTCCAATTAAAATTAAAAAGGTAGACTGAATCAGTTTTTCACTGATAGGATCGATAGCAGAGAAAAGAGGAAAGCAAGTACTGATCTAGAAGAGAATCCTGTGTCCAGACCTGTAGGTGTACCTCATGTCGAATACGTAGAAAGTTCCATGATCACTAATGACATGTTGCTGATAATTCACTGTTTTACACGGCCGATAGTATCGTTTACACATGTTATCGTAACTCTTGGATTTTTATCATATTTCTAAATCCACTTACGCTAGCGTTGCCTATGCTTTGAATAAATAAATAAATAAATAAATATGAACCCTCTAACTCGCCGCTCAGTGGCACGAAGAGGAGATCACTATGTAGAAAAGCCTTATACTACCAGGTTCCATTGCAGAAAAATTTTATGCAGCCCTGATGTACATATTCCTTCAACTATGGTGAATCCTTGAGCAATCATATGCCCTCTTTTCAAGGCGGATAAACACAGAATAGAGGATGCCCCCCCCCCATACTGCGCCTCCGACGCTAGTGGATGGCGTCTGGAAGTGAGACGAAATCTATTCATACCACGCAAACGTTTCCTTATTGAGCTGCACCCAGAAGGTAATGTAGAGATCAGTGTGGTCACTTATCAGAAGGCGAAAAATGTGAATAGAACAAAAAGGCACTTTTGTTTAAGCCAGGAACTTTCGTATTATCGTACTCTTCAATGCCCCAGCAGCACAATTTCGTTGCAGTAATAACCAACCTTTGCGCTCCAACTTCACTGGCGCGTCAGAAGGCCGCGTTATGGTTGACGGAGCGTTCGATTTCGATGATCCACTGCTTACATCGCGATATGTTGGTGAGCGCCGAGCGACGACGGCCGAGTAGTACTCCTTTAAGTAATATGATGGTACTCATTCTTTGATGAGCACTCTCTGCGCACTCTACATTGGATTCGACTTCGATTCGGTTAACTCGGATGCGTCATTTTTTTCAAACCCTGTATAAATAGTGGCACCTTCGAAAAGTCCGAAACTTAAGATGATTCTTATAAGGATTTTTACTATAGTGGATTTCGTATGATTCGGACGACCGATTTTTTTTAGAATTGGAATCGAATATCCGATTCAAATAGGAGATTAGATTTCTAATCGAAATTAGACCTCGGAATCAACCGAAAATGCGGTTTAGTGAAAACAATCCCTATACAAAACATCATACGATTCGGAGTTCTCAAAAATGTCCACATGGTCCATTTATCCAGTGCTTGAAAAAGTGACGGATTCGGATTATCCGAACCGGCGCAGGATCCTGTTAATCGGGCTCTAAAAGACAGATGGGCGGATGTGATTATACACAACTGCATATGGGGCTTCTAGGACTGCCCTACTATGACGGTCTGGAAAGGAAGCATACTACGAAACCTTTAATTGGACACCATGGCATTCTGTTTTTAAACTGTCTGGCATAGTAGCGGTCGATAATAGTGGCAGTGATATAGAGGATACGTTCTAGTTCCCCCTAATCGGCCAAGAAATCGCACAGATAAATCTAATCGGTGTCTACACAGGGATTTCTTCGAGTCTTCATTTGAAAAGTGAGGCCCTACGTTTGAATTCATCCGATATGATGCCCAATATCCTGGTTTTCCAGATGAAACATAGCTCCCTTTGACTGTCCTTTAGTTTTCCACAGGCGACGCCACAATGAGCACGATCTTATGGAAAGCTCCCAAGGTAGCTTACCCCTGGAGGCAATTCTAATACCCAAAATAAGAAACGCTGTGCAGTTGGCAGCGACAAGCGACAGTCCAGAAGGCGACGTTCGACATGCCTCGCCGTCATTGATTACACTTATGTCGCTAGAAGTACCCATACGAAATCGTTCGTGAAACAGCAGTAGGGAAAGACGGATTGGGTCAGCAAGGATTGGCGACCTCTTTACCTTTCGATGCTCAGATACCACATGGCCATTGTAAAAAATGCTACCCCCAAACCTGAGTGTTCAAACAAAAAAAAAAAAATAGAGAAGAAAGAGAAAAGGAGTGGAACTCACACTCGGCGACCTCTGCGTAGCGTCGCATGCTGCCGAGTTCGACGGCGACGGGTGCAGCGCCTGAGGAGCACTTGCTGCCGCCGTCTTCTTGACAACGACCGGCGCAGCAACAGCGGCTGCAGCCGCCTGCTGCGACTGCTGTTGCTGCTGCTGAAAGAGGTGCATCTGATTCAGCTGCGTCACCAGTTGCTGCATCACCGCCGGTTGCAGGCTCCAGCCTCTGAAACATGCACAGTTGTTTTTGAGGTCATGCAAAGAATAAACTGCAAGGCATCTAGGAATTTCTTCATTCTTTCATAGAGCTTCAAGTCAGTACGCAGGATTCAACAGAAGGAAAGTGACTCGTGCTTACCATCAAGCATTTAATATTGGTTACGTGTGTTTAGCAAAAAAGGGCTCATTCATCGTTCGACAGTGAACTATGCGCAGATTATCATTCTATTGAGTTCTTTCCTAGGACACATATAATGGAACGTGTTAGCACTCAATGTACATGGTCCGGGAAAGAGTCCAGAAGGTCGTCTGCATTTAGAAAGAGTAACTTTCAAAACAATGACCTTCCTCTTACATGAGCAAGTCCACAAGCAACGCAGGAATCTCCACTTATAACGCGGTGTTCTTTACATTTTCAATGACCACAGGAAGCAGTTCGAAGGCTCCGTTCCAAGAGCAGTGACAGAGATAAGTGCAAAGCGTGAATGCTGCTGTGGTTGAATGGAGTTCAATGCAAGCAAGATTAGAACGGCACCTAGAACATAGGTAGATGGTGTGTGGTTCCCTCAACCACTATCAGAAGCCGCGTAGATACTCCGCGTGCGCTGTAGTTTTGGCAGGAAAACATGATGAACTGCGTGTCGAGCCAACCATCTGTCGACTTGAGAGTTAACGGGTGCTAGATGTAGTCGACGTAACGTTTGTAACGTTACCACAAATAGTTCCACACGGCATCTGCACGGTTTCTGACGTGTGGATATCCATAGATTCACCTCCGCTCACCGATTTTTTTCAACGATTGCTCAACTGACTAAACACAGCAAACCAAAAACTGACGTCTCGAGAGCATTCTACCCATTGTCTCCGAATAGCGGCTAATGACCTATGCTCAAAGCAATCGATGAGTCACAAAAGAAAGTTGACAGTTTTCGTACCAAGTTCAGGAATCGTTTCGGGATCAAGACGGGAAAGGCGACAGCGGACTCACTATGTAGTGGGACTTTCTACATTTCTCGCTACGCATCGCATTCCCTCATTGTTCCACAGTGATCCACGAACTTGATAGAGAAATTCGCATTCGACCTGTAGGAGCACTGGAGAATTGCAGACGGTGAAATATGGTATCCTCGCAGTGAGGGGGGGGGGGGGTGCGAGCTCCTACCTTGTCCCCTCGATACATTAATCCCAGCCCCGGTCTACGCTCTACCTATTTTAGTAGCGATTCTAAGATTGCCACTAACAGTGATAACCATAAAATAAGAAGAAGACAAACACACAGACACTGACTACAGCATAAAGTTTGTAGAAGTTATAGTTATAGAAGTCGCTGAGAGTCAGCGGAGCTGACGAAAGTTCAAAACTAAATGAAAAATGGCGCTTGCGACTGGGGATGTCGAATAGTTTGAATATGGCGTGCCAAGGGTCGAGAACAACGCGCACGGCCTTTAATGTCGGGAAAGGTTGCTTGCCAAAATAAGCTATAAATTAACGCACATGCTAACTCGCTCACTGCTGGAACATAGGGACATTCATCCTTCTATTTCGAGAAGTGAGAAGGTCTGAGCAAATCACTCAACAGACATAAACAACGTGGCATCTTCAACAAGCACGTGGGTTTAATTTAGCGATGGGCTCTCATGGCCCGCGACTACTGCCACGACCTGTTGGCAGGCAACTCGTGGGCACACTTGCAAACTTAAGCCATTGAGAAGCGGGGAATTGGAGAAAGTGAGTAGATATTCAAGCAGTAGCAGCAACGTAAGCCAGAGCACGGCAAAACACCAACAATACCTGTATATGAACACATATAACCTTTTAACTGTGTTTAAAGCACTGGAGAAAAGAGGAAGCTCAAGATAAGCGTCACTTCTGGAGTCGAGCACAGTGCAAAGTTCGAAGATAGAGGAACTGAGCTAGTTGCACGTGTGCACTGCACTTTGCTTTTAGGTTTGAATCCGCCAACTATCTTTTTTAAATCTGACTGTACCCTATTAGGGATCAACAATCAACGCATCTTCCGGAGGTCTAGGAGCTGCCAGGACGTTTTCCAACCAAAAAATACTCCGTGCTATACATGTAGAAAGAGGTGTCACTACATCGTTCGATAAATAATCAAGGCGTGTTCAATATGAAGGTTACATTGTCGATATAGAATACTATGAACACAGTGGCGAAGAAACGGAGAAAAAATGAAAATGCTACCAGCTGAAGCCTACCATCTATATGAAGTAACACTCAATTCCTACCACGTTGTGACATATTTCGATCGTTTTTCATCGCGACAGCTTGTAGAAGCGCTCTAGATCACTATGCTGTCCGACTTCGTCAAAGCAGGTGAAACAGGTCGATAACGCTGTGAGGATTGTCAGATACCGAACCGCAACAAAAACGTCTCCAACACGAGGCTCTTGCAGTGCATTTAACGCTAAGATCTCTGAAGATATGGCTGGAATTGAGACATCGGCAGAAACAATACTAACCAACAGCGAAAGCAAGCTGTCGCTCTAACTATGCACTCTTAATATCGGCGTGCCATCACGTACCAGGCAGCGAAGTTGACGCGCAGCTAGCTGGCTGGGCGGCTGCCTGGACTTGGATCGCGGAATGCTTATAATTTTGTGTCAGAGGAGCTTAAGCCGGGAAAGTTTAGGTTGGATGGGAAGCGAATTTGCTAAGTAGTGACCTAATACATAGAAGACACTTTCACGGGCTCGAAATGTGTTGGACTAACGGATATCCTTGTCGTGTCAGTGGTAAAAGCGGAAAAAGATTGGGAAAAATGTTGGACTCTTACGGGAACACAAACGCAATTGTATACAGAAGGGCAGAGCGACAGGGAAACTCTTCTCTGCACAGCTCCAGGCTGATAACCATAACTCGATCAATATTCGGTGGAAAAAACCACACCACGCCGCCCTCTCAGCGCCAACATCGACGTCTCTTTGACCTGCACTCGCGGCCGAATATTCCTCGAAGATTCCTTGATCATCGAATGGAAGCCTAATCAGACATGAGCTCTCGGCGCTGGCCAAAGGCTACGGCACCGCATTTCTCGTAGATGTGTTCAACGCAGCAGTCGGCTGGCTTGCTGATCACGTATGATCTTCATGTAGACGACAGATCTGAGCGGCCTGAATTCTCGCGCCGGGCAAACTCACGCAGAAGTGGTCACAAATGCCCTCTAGATGAGGAACAGCTAACAACGCTCATTCACATCGGTGTTCCTTTCTCGGAAGTCAACGTATTTGGCTGGCTTTGGCGTAGTGCCGTTCCGAGTGGTGTTGGTGTTGGTGTTGGTGATGGTGGTGTGGGGGAGTGCATTTTCTAATCATTTTTAGGAAGCTTGGTAACGTATGGATAAGTGGTCGTAATGGAAACGAGTGCTTGGCCAGCCCGGATACTCATCGAAACGACGAGGCATCGTGAAACGGTCAGGTTAGTAAACACATTCTGAAGCCGCTTCCCTTGTGCAACACAGCGCTAGCGGAGGAGAGTAGAACACTTCTGTGACACCTGGGACACCAGTAATGTGGATGACCATGTAAAAAAGTGAAGAATAAAAGACGACGTTAATTGATCCCTCTTAGGATGCGCCACGTATTCTACTTCTACGGGATGGGGTAAGTTGAATGCGTAGTTGGCTTGCACAATGATTTGCGGTGGCCGTCTTTCCCAGACAAGTCTGGTAGCAATTCGCGGACCCCGGAGGGATGGAAGGCTTGGCTAGCCTAGGTGGGAAGTCCGAACCAGGAACCAGAAATCGGGTGCACGCGCCAGCCCGACTGCGCTAGCACGCGCTACATGCCTGGGATTGAAAGAAATTGTACCTCGCTTCAATTCGAGTCGGTTTACTTCTATCAGGTATTAGATATAAGCACTTCGGGCCACACATGTATTCGCGAGCAGGTTTGAAGTGATATCTCACAGCGATGGATGTTTCGTCCTCTTCGACCAAAGGGGGGGGGGGGGGGCTTCCGCGCCCTAACAGATAAATGCCTTGTACGGATGATGACCTGAAGAAAACGCTAAATACATACACTGATGATGTTTCGAAGAGAAGGTTGCATAGCTTAAATTTAACTTCCTCCTTCCGACAACTAGCGCAGAAGAATTGTTGGGAAATAGCGCAGTTCAGGCAATAAAGATGTCATGGAATGCTCAGTTCATTTAATTTCTGAACGGGTAAAAATTATAAGAGAGAGGGAGACATGTAGAGGGATACATGGATAAATAGAAGAGAAGGGAGATGAAATCGATCCAAACCTCATGAACACGGGATTACGAAGAGTAACCTCCAGAGAAGGAATCTGCATAGTAGGCGTCCAAAGATTCGACCAGCTACGCGGCAGCTCCACCAGCTGCCAGCCGGAGACGTTGGCTGACGCTGCTGTTCCGTCGAGGACATTGAGGACCACATATAGAGCACTGAGCGGAGCAACGCTTCTCAACTACAACCTTCGAACTCATCGTCACGACCACTGGGCGGTTCCTTCATGAAAATAAGATTCCGTCCGCGTGTTCCGTCCCGAATATGTACCATGGAAGAAACATCGATGCAGATCACTTCGTAAGGAAAATAAGAATAGGGTGACGGCGGTTGCACTGAAATGAATCCTGGAGGAGTAGTCCATGATCGAGATTTTCAATAAGGTGGGCCGGTGTCGTCGTAGAAAGGATAGTTGGAATGACTATCCATCCGGAATAGAATGAAGCCTCTTGTCTGCCTTTTTATTCCATTCATCCTCTTCTTCCTCAGCATTTCGCCAGCTTCGTTGCGGGTCCGCTCCTCTGGCGCCGTGACACCACCATTTTCGATCCTGCACTGATCGCCATGAGAAGAATGGAACGAAGGTACATCCGAGTCGCCACGACGATTGAAGACGGACCATCTAGGCATCGCATATGAGCTTTGAAAAGGCCTACGCCAGTCAACGTCCATGGACTGAACGAGCAAACAGCAGCATAATGGGAGATTATCGAATTAAACGCATCTGAACTGATGAATCGTCCACTGGTACAGCACGGGAGGGAAGCTGCTGCGTGCAGGCATTCGTTATCCACACGCGCAACATTCGTCTTTCCGCATGATTAGTAGCGCTCTTGCTGCAGTGGAGGAAGAAAGGTGAAAGCCGGCTGGCACGCAGCGCCTTTCCCACCTCAACGCTTGCTTTTTGAAATCGACTGGTGTGCTACGCATGCGGCAAAGGCAATCCAAACTTCTACGACTTCAGTAAGAATACTTGGAATGCCCACCGAGCAAAAACTAGCCCTTTCGCTTTGCATCGGTGCCTAGAAGCATCAGAATTCATGCAGGTTTTGTCTCAATTCGCAGTTTAGAGAGCTTCCTGGGAATGTCAACTGTCCATGGAATCCGCACCTCTTTCTTCTATCCGTTACACTGTTATGGGTTCAGATGGATAGGTCATGAATAACCATCAAAATCTTGTGCCTTGTGCTAGCCACCTCTACCAGCTGAACTGCTATCACGAGATGAAAGCATGGCCAAAACGATGTGTCCTCGATATTCGGCTTCTTGGCTTTCATCAGCCTAAGTATGGTAGGTAGCCGATACAACTGTCATAAGTCAAGCGAGGTCTTTGGGAAGATTTGATCTTCCGTTTTTGTTAGAGGCACATTGAGCACGAGAGCAGGTCTAACAGATCGTCCACGGCCTCGTTGAAGACACCCCGTCGGTTACAGTTTCATCTTGGTGGTGTCAGCGAAATCCATTACGTGGCCAACCAATGCAATTTTTAAGGACCTGTTCCAACCGACGTCTACCACCCGAACGTCGACGAAGCTCAGAATTCCAAAGGCCTTTCTCTCCCGCGTGTACAGTGTGACATCAAGGCTTCTAACCCAAACATAGCGCAGGCAGAACGGTGCAATTGAATAGATGGAGCGGAGCCGGACGTTCTTGGTCTTCTTCACCTCTTCTCCGACTCCCTTGAACCGCACCAAGCCGGTCACTTTCTTTTACTCACCTTCGGCACTGAATAGCAGCTTTCGTTGTTTTCGTTCGCTGGCTAGGTGCATGTAAGTGGGAAATTCAGGGAAGTTCCTTCTATTGCACGAAAATTGGCATCAGAAACTCCTCGGTGCCACGTGAGCGTCGTCTCGGCGAGATTCAACTGCAGCCAAGCTCTTCGATATACACGACTGAGGTCTTCCAGGATTCGCTCCGCTTGGCTTACACTCGGTGTTATGAGCACGATGTCGTCTTTAAGGGGAATACGATGCAGTTTCCAATCGTCGATCTTCACTTCCATGCTCTCCCATTCTAGATCTGCATGACGTTCTTGAAGGTGACATTGAATTGCTTCGGAGGTATGTTATCCTCTAATCAGACGTCTCTTCCAATTGATGACGACGTCGCTGCGGAATGGTTAGACACACTGTGCAGCTCTCGAAGGACTCTGATGAACTCAATAGTGGCGCCCAGTGTGAGAAGGCTTCGATGACCGCATCAAGGTGGACAGACTCGAATGTTTCCTTCAGGTCGATTAACGTAAGGCACAGCGGTAGCTGATGCACATCAAAGAGTTCCGTACGGCGTTTGTGTGGTCGAGTGCGCAGAATCCTCTCTGGATTTTTTATTCGCATGGATGCCCTTCGTCCAGAGCTCTGTCGATCCTATTCAGAACGACTCTACTGCGGGACTGGTAGTTTGGGGATGGCACGATAGCCGCAATGGTCGAGCACGTTTCCTTTTTTACATCAGGACAGATTTGACGGTCTCTCAACAAAAAATGCAACTTCGCACAACCAGCGTATGAGCTGCCCAACCTAGGAGCTGTTGCGAACCAGCGAGAAGTTTTTCAGGTCTTCCGGTCCATCGATGTCCGGACTTCCTGTTGTGTTTTTTCAAAACATCATAGATCATTCGAGAAAAGCGAGCGTGATACGCCCATTCAGTACATGGTGCTATGAAAACATTGGGACATTTATTGAGAATACAATTAATGCATTAATGTACTTTTCCTGCATGTCACGGTTGCACAGAGCCTGTACATAGAGCCTTCTTATTTTTCAACGCTAATTTTTTTCTATGCAAATAAAGCGGCACGATGGGTTTGCTGGAAAATAACTATTTATTAGTCCAACGGTTATTTCCAGCAAACACACCGTGTCCGTTTGTTTTAGAGGATTTTATAGAAAAAATTAGCCTTGAAAGATAAGCAAGCTCTATGTAGCTATGTGGCAAGCAGTAACAGTAGGCACGGCATATTAATGGACATCGTGACGGTAGCTGAAGAAATAGGTACAAATTGCGTTACATGCCGCTAAGTCGCACAGCAATGGCAAGTGGGAACGTGCCAGCCAGTAAGCTCGCATCAAAGGGCGTTCCATTCAGAGAGGTTATGCAGGGTCGGTACCCTGGTTACATGGCATGGGTACGGTCGGTGCTGTGCTTGGTCATGATTTGCTGACGCGTTCCCACCTTCCAATGCTGTGCACCTTCTCGACATGTTCCCAATTTGCATGGGGCACGGTTGGCGACGAAAATTTCAAGTTTTTTATAGTCTTACTATAGTCAGACGGTCACAAAACTTTTACATCTGGGTTACGCTTCGCGAAAATTCTTTGCATCAGCACGGTCCATTGTCACCTCGCTCAAATGATTTTTTTTTATATAAGCGGTTTTCAGCTTAACCAGTTCAGTACTGATATCAATGACCAGAGTACCCTGAACATTCTCACCTTCATTCCACAGGGATATCATGCCCCAACGGAATTAAGGTGAGAATGTGCAGGATGTTCTCAAAATGTGCGGCGCAGTTCATGGTGTATGACAGGCATAATGATCCGCAAACCAAATATCTCGGGTTCGCAAAATCTCGGTTCTTAACACAATTTCGTGATGAAAACTGTCCCACTAATTGTAAGTCATTAAAAAGCCTCATGAGGAAGGCAATCTAGCCATGAGAATTGCCTCATGATCTCCATATAAGAAAGACTTACACGGCGGATTGAGCTGCAGCTGCTTGCTGAAGGTGCTGCCGCATCTTCTCCTGCCTCAGCAGTGCTTCGTCCATCGGCGCCGCTGGAGCCGCTGCCGCACCCGGGCCGGCGGCCCCGTTCATCGGCGCCATTTGTTGCAGAACCTGCATCAGAAGCGGAAGCAGCTCTTCAGGAGCCGGATCAGTAGCTGTAGAGAGAAACGGTACGCGTGTGCTTATCCCTAACGGTATAAAATACGCACCTCGTGCACGCTGTTCATCGAGAGGCGCTCCAGGTCGTGCGGTCCCAGCTCCAGCGACTCCTGCACCGCGCCCAACAACGCCGGGGTGCAACCTGCAATGGTGTATATACGTTGGTGCTTCGTTCATTGGATCATAGTTTGAACAATCACAGCGTAGAGAATGATCTACTGTTTTCCTCATTTGCTTTGTTCTCTTCATTAACGTTACCATTACGTATGAAATATTCAATTTGTCCATCTTTTCACGTTTTCGGGAAAACACAAAGCATATGACTTAAGTGGGATCGGGAGCTTTCAATTAGCTTCTTTAGGGTTAAAAGAATAAAGAACGGCAGCAAACCGTGACTGAAATCTTCACCAAAAGGAAAGCAACTCATAATAAACTAGGCTCCCGGACGGAAATTCATGCCTAAAGTAGCCTTTTATCCGTTCTACCAATAGACACCGATATAGTCAAATCAAATTGAATTCAATTCAATTTCATTCAATTCTATATCTAATAAAATCCACTCGTGGTTCACGCCCCGCTTGGAATCAAGAACTTTATGCCAACTCGTCCTGGTACATAGCACGAAACCCTAAGATTTTTTTCAAACCTAACCGATAAACACGCATTATGAAGCCTTGAATGTTTGTGAATAAGCTTTTTGCCGAGGCTGTTTCTGTACCCAACCGATTCTCTTGGGAAGCAGACTCTCCAATATCAGTCTGACATGAGCACGATCGCCATCATGCCGGCTGTAAGCCAATGTTGGCAGAAAATTTAAACCCACGAATGCTTCGACATTGTCGCACTCTCCGGAATTTCGAGGGTAGAGAAAAAATTTGAAAACCTATCATTCCAAACACTACTTCATTCCACAAAGTGAGAGACAACCCACGATAAGTAGTGGCACGTGCCTATTCGACCATTCGAATAATTATTCGAATAGTTCCAGGTATTCGAATACTCGAAACTTCCCGATTTTCGGTTTCCGTTCGAAATCGAATGTTGGAATCCAGGAAGTTTCGAATTGGAATAAGATAATATTGTGCAATAAATTATTCGAATAGTCGAGTCGAGTAAGCGCAGCTACAGCACAGAGATGTTCTGCTGCAGAATTCGGCAGCGATTTGAGAACCGAAAGCGATTGCGTGCACGGTCAACGGATCGCTTTGCATAACATACGGAAATCATTCGGTATTTCGGTTTTCAGATGTAAACAGCAGCCGTACCTTTTTGGCAACCACCCACAAAGTTAAATGCTAAGAAAAAACCCTAGTTGACCTTTCTTCCTGCCTCTAGCTACGCTCACAACTTTCCTCCGAAACAAAATTGTTTCACTCGAAATTTAAATCATCCACTTTACGCAGCGTCTCTCTCTAGCTGTCTAAAATTTTTGCGTGAACACACCTTGTTTTTGGAGGATTATAACGATACGAAGAAATGAGGCCTAATTAGGGGTTTTGGGATAGCTCTTATGCCGTTTCTGCATTCGGATCTCCAATTCGTTTTTTATTTGTTAAGTATGTTATGCTGAAGGATAAGGTGATACTGGATGGCAAGATAAAGAAAAATAATTCGGCACTAATTAACCGGTTTTTGAGAGCTGTAACTCCTAATATTACGAGACATCGTGAAGACAAATGTGTACTTTGCATATGTAGTAACTTGTGGTAGCCAGCCGATGGACAGGCGGGATCCAAACCAATAATCTCGATTCAGATGCAGGCGAAAGCCGGCACCACTGCGAATGCGCTACTCTGCGACCGTTTGGAGCGACATTCACTCAATTTTCGTCTATTCTAAGCTAACCGCTACGGTGCCGAAGCAGCTGAAGAGCAGTTTAGAAGGCACGGTTACCAGTTCAATGAAACGTGTCGGAATAGTCATGCCGCCGCATCACTCGTTGATTTCCAACGAAAGCTAAACCAAACATGGTTAATGGTGGCAACATATTCTGAGACACTGTTTTAACGCAACGTCTATCAACCACTATTGAAGGAGTGGTCCTTGAAAGACTGATTACGACCGGAACAGTTTTGAGCTCCAAAACAATCTCATTAGGCTCTGCCGAAACGCCTCGCAGATGTCGATCCCAAAAAGACAACCACTCAGTGAATCCCTGACAGATTATACGAGTGCAGTGCGCAGAATATTGCTGAGTTGAAGATGACGTCACCGCCGCCGTCACAATTCGACGACTGTGACCGATGTGGCAGCATTCGATCACCGCTGCTATCTAGTCCCGTTTATCGCCTTGAGCCGGCATTTCCGCCACTCGAAACCAGTACCGTACAGCGATCGGCAATAAACAAAGCCATTAACATTTACATAACGCGGAAGTATGTACGGAGCTACATACTGTTGGCTACTAGATAAGATTTCCGTAGATTAAATGTCAACCGTTCATGCACTGCCCTTCTGTGCGTCGGAAGCGTTGCGCGGGAATACCTTCAGAAAACACCCAGACAGAGCGGTTGCTATGTCTGGCCTACTCTTAAGCTTATCGTTAGACTTGCTTGACTACGGCACGTTGTGGAAAGTCCCTCACACCATATTTCCATCTATAACCTCGGAATACGAGGATTGAAAGACGTCCGCACTTGACTAGGATTAGGGCTTATATTTAGCGTGGCCGGAACTTTTCTGCATGTACGCCGTAGAAGCGATCGGGACGTCAAGCCCAAGGGACCCGCCCTCTACAGCGTTTGCGCACCCAATCCCAAAAAGGGAGTACCAGTGAGGCCCTTAGCTAAAACCACAGCTAACCGCAGTGAATACAGATTCAGTTCTTATCAAGAACTGAAGTTTTACGCTCACCGTCTCAGATATGGATTTCGCGTAACGATGGATGGACCGATTTCAGGAATATCGCGAATCGCTCAAATTTCGACCATTTGCATGAAAGAGTATTCCGTCAAAACAAAGAGCTTTTCAATTCAGTCACACTCACTTTTGTGCAGGATAAACAACACGGAATAAGAGCGAGAGATGGGACGACACTCTACAAATACAAACACATCGCACTGAAGGCTCTCTCATTCACATATGTTTCCAGATGACCGTGGTAGCGCAGTCACAGGAAGCGTCCTAAGTGTACTACCGAGAATGGAATTCTCTCTCAAGCCAACAGGTCTTCCGTCACCCCCACGGTCGATGAATTGGTGTCACATTTGTATGGGAACGGTAAAAAAAGACTTGTGGATTGGCTGGCTACCCCAAGTATGTTACAAAAAAGCATTCAAATAACCTCTACGATATGCTGCAGAAGAAGAATGCATGGCGCATACAAACAAGGGCTTAGTTAGCGGAATCCTTCATCCTTTATTTTACAAAACAAGTGCTCCGACACGCCTAACGGCGCGTCTCGCACTTGCGCGCTTCGCGCGACTTTGCAGCACCCGACCTATGGAAAGTAGTTTTTGTAAAACATAAAATTCGCTAGCATCTAGAACCTTGTGCGTGCTTTATCGGCATCAAGCGGTTCACCACTTCGGTACCTTCATCATAGACATTCTCTCCGGACCGGCCATTAACGTCATTGGTTTGTGCTGCGCAGTACTTCTGTCCCTCAGGTTGCTCATCCACAATCGTTCTCATGCTCAACAGCTAGCGTTTCTAGATAGCGTTGACATGTCTTCCGAAACCAGGTTCCCCCTCACTCGTTTCTTCTTGCTAGATCTAATTGCTGGTCTGCCTTTACTGGTCTTTCCTCCCCTCTTTTTATTCCCCCACCTTCCTGCTCTCAGCTCCTGGATTACTTCTTTGTTTCCACTAATGACTCCCTACTGGTATTTTCTTGCTGGTTTCCACGTCCTGGCCCTTCCTCCAGGTTGTTCCTTTCCTTCCTGGTCACTCTTCTGGTCCACCCTAGAGGTCCCCTTTACCGCCCTTCTTCACCACCCCTTAGTGATCCTCCCATGTTCACGGCAGACGTCGGTGACACGTATTCAGAATTAGGACGCTTGTTGCGCGACGTAGGGGACCCGTCTTCCGATTTCCGAAGCTCAGAAGCGCGCGCAGTCGCTGCTGTGTCGCGCATGGAGAGGCTATGCTTTTGGCAGGTCCCTTGTTCTCCGAATGAATTCCCTTACGGCTCCCTTCTTGTTGGTTCTCCGTCCTGGTTACCGCTTCCAAGTCCCTTCCTCCAGGTAGATTCCTCCCCCCTCGAGATCCTCCTTACTACTCTAACCCAATTAATTAGCCATACCCCGCTCACGACACGACAACGGTGAGCGAACGCCAATTACACAACATCGGTGTCACATCTTCTAAATCCGGCCTCTCTTACCTGGTAATGGATCCTCTTGCTGATCTTCTTTACTGCTCCCCCCCCCCCCCCTGATTGGTAACTCCCTACTGGTCTCTCCTTAATGCCTAAACCCTTCTTAGTGCCACCTCTTGTCCTACTTCTTTCCTCCCCCTATCGACCCTTCCCCATCCCGATGCCTCCCGACGACGATGTGACCTCTGCTTCCTTTTTTTCGATCTTCTGGCTCCAGACGGTTGTGGTGCGACGAAGGGAACCCGCCTTCTGGATTCAGGGACTCAGAAACGCGCGCAGACGCCGTTTTGTCAAGCAAGAGGAGGCTGCGCTTCCTCTGCTGCAGCAGCATCTCATGCTCAATTCTGAATGCGATCCCTCATCGTAGGACGACGGTGTCTCCTCTTCTGTCTCCAGTCGGTTGTTCTGCGACGAAAAGGACCTGTCTTCTTGATATAGGCGCTAAGAAACGCGCGCAGACGCCGTTTTGTCAAGCAAGAGGAGGCTGCGCTTCCTCTGCTGCAGCAGCACCTCATGCTCAATTCTGAATGCGATCCCTCGTCGTAGGACGACGGCGTCTCCTCTTCTGACCCCAGACGGTTGTGGTGCGACGAAGGGAACCGTCTTCTGGATTCAGGCACTCAGAAACGCGCGCAGAAGCCGTTGTGTCAAGCAGGAGGAGGCTGCGCTTCCTCTGCTGCAGCAGCATCTCATGCTCAATTCTGAATGCGATCCCTCATCGTAGGACGACGGTGTCTCCTCTTCTGTCTCCAGTCGGTTGTTCTGCAACGAAAAGGACCTGTCTTCTTGATATAGGCGCTAAGAAACGCGCGCAGACGCCGTTTTGTCGAGCAGGAGGCTACGTGTCCTCTGCTGTAACAACATCCCATGTTGAGCGGCAGACGTTGCCCGCGCGAGGTACGCGGAGGCGTCGCAAGGGGTTCCATGAGATTGCGTGTGGTTCCGCGAGGCGTATCTCAGCCAGGTTTCCAACCTGAGTGAGATACGCCTCATCATCTACAGGGCAGGGAGCTAACTCAATTATATAGTGGTAGATAATAGCCCATAGCGGTTTTCTTCTAGAGCAAAATGTAATATACGCCCTTTTCAGCCAAAAAACCAGCCACCCGGTGTCACCATATATCCCCAGCTGCGTTAGCATTGCGCAAATTATGGCGAACGCTGCGTGAACCGGTCTGCAGAAGATCGGCGGTGTAGCCGAGCCACAAATCATCGCTGTAGACGATAGGCGTGAAAAGCCAGCGCGGCGGCGATAGAGCCTTTACCTTCTTGTCCCCGTCGTCCTCGCCAGATCGACAAAACACAGGCGTCCGCATTCCAAGAACGTAGGCATGCAGAAGCGATTGCATGGGCTTTTGGTTCATTGTTCTTTAACATGATTCAGTGGGAAAGGGTTTCAACGCGAAATGCCGTTCCCACTCGAACGACACACTGCACATAAGAATTCGAAGTAATCCTTGAAAATTCCTTGAAAAATTTACTACGCTTAAATGGATGCGCATGTTTAACGACCACTACGCTTGCTACTCTTGACAAATTCTCAGCTGTACAAAACACATACAATTATTGTAAAAACAACATATTCAAGCAGCTTTTCCTCCTCAAAGATGGATATTGATCGTTTTATTTTCTCCACCAGAAGTTCAGCGGCATAGCGGTCGCCAGCCTTCTTACTTTTATTACAGTAAAAAACCGGTTTTACTATATAGATTGGGCAGTGGGATATGCCATGGCGGAATCTTCACTGATCCTTTGAAGCCCATTCACCCTCTATCACATACACTCGATTTATTCTTCGAAGTGCCCGTTCTCGACGTGTCGAGAAACATGAGAGTCCCATTCCAAAGTGCTTAATTTGCAGAAGCATAATCAAAATTAATCGATAGGTCGACACCATTTACTACGGCAGTAATACTCCGAATCCCATGGTCACTTTCTCTACTCCTCCCCCTCCCGAAATACTTCCTTTCCTATGTGCTGGCAAAAGAACGGAGTGAGAATCAAACATCACATGTGACACTGAGTCCCGACTCACGTGTAACCACGTTGCCACGGCGTGTATGACACTTCTGCACACCGATACACGTGCCACGACTTCTGTGACCCGTCTTCCAAAACCCGACGCACTTTGGACGATTTTGAGGGCAACTACTGGTCCCCCCTTATTCACCCTCCCCCCCCTCTAGTGGTCCTGCTTTGCTGATCTTCACTGGTCCCCTCTTACTGAACCCACTTATTGTTAGTCTGAATCTACGCAAGTTGGACGTCTGCAGCATGTCTTCTGAGCCAATGCGCACGTTGGACGACGTCTTCTGCACGTCTTCTGTTTCCCAACGCACGCCGGACGTCTGGCGCCGTCTTCTGACTCGTGGCGCTCGACACTTGATCCGCACGGCCGTGGGAATCCCTTGGCTTCAGTCCCCCTCCCCGTAACTAATAACGTGACCCACGGATTAAGCGAATTATAATATAGATAGCAAGATTTCCTTGATTTCATTTTTATATAGGGTATCTGAGGAAATTTCAACTTTTTCCAGTCCCCGCAAGGGCTTATAGTTATTATTAAAGGACAAAGGACGGCGTTACTCGACCCATTTCGGGATGCGCCGCGCATTCTACTTCAACGAGATGTCATGGAAGAAATTTGGATGCCTATGTGGACTATAGAATGACTTACAGTGGTTAGCCGATGAACAAGTCAGCGCTTCATCCTTCCCAGGAAAGTCTGGTACCAATTCATCGATCCCGGAGGGATGGAAGGCTTGGTGGGCCTGGGCAGGAGATTCGAACCAGAAACTTCGTATTGGGTGCACGCGACAACCGCCACCTCTTCTGACTGCGCTATATGTTCCCATTGCAAATCGCCTTGTTGTTTAATGTATCTAAGAGAATTTCAACTTGTTTCAATTACAGCAAAGGTTTCCAGTTAATATTAAACGATAAAAAATTAGGGATCTTCTATTGATGTGATCAAGCAGCGCTTTGCTTCTGTTTGCCTGCCTTGTACACATTCAATGTCGAATGCTTGGCATTTTCGAATAAGCGACTGCATAGTCCTCTGTGCGTAACTCTTAATCACTAGTCTGACCCGTACGTTTAATTTCTCAAGAAGAGTTCTTGAAAATTTGGGACAGAACTGGTGATTGAAGGTGGACCGAAAATGATTTTGCACTAATATTTCTCATTCTATGAAGGCGTTTCTTAAATGCAACAGCTTCTAATACTTGTGACAATAGTAGGTCATGAATTACAACAGAAGTGGCTAGATAGTCGCATGTCTGCTGCTACAGCTACAATCGATCCCATGTTTTTTCCACTGCCAAGAGACCAACTGACAGCGCATAGACGAGTGTTGCGGACAATGCTGCGCAATTCGCGACTCTATAGTATCCCAAGAATTTGGAGCCATTTCAGTCCAGGCGCTTCTGATTTGAACGGAAAATCATGCTGTTGTTCAATTATATGGTTGGCCTTAAAGTACCAGTTCTAGAGAGAATGCTTATCTGTATCTTCAAACAATAAAAATTCAGGTCAAGCTTGAGGTTCTCAGACAAGTAAGCGTACACATCCCTCCAGTCCTTTTAGAAAATTAGTAAAATACATTTACACTATGAATAAAGTAAAGTTCGTGAGAAGGTGAACGTCCGCCTGCCGCTGCGACCTCAACAGCTGAAGTAACGTAAGATTTTCGCTTTCATTGGTGTAAAATAAAAGGTGCAGTGCAGATAAAAAGATACGTAATTATATCGCAATTTTTAAACAAGCTGTCCTCATAAAATAAGGAAGGGCTACCGCCCCAACTTGAACTACGCAAATCGGTTACATTAAAGTGAAAAGAGAGACTACAATAAATGAAATGAGACATTCAGGCCCCGGTTTTACGTTTCCTTGCCATTGTGTGAAAAGCTATGAATTGCGTTACTTTGTCACCCATTCTAGGACGTAACAAAATATAGGTGCTTAGAGGTATGAAGCATCACTGGATATTTATTTATTTACTTATTTATTTATTAAAATGCACTCAATGGTGCACTACAACGTCAACAAAATCATTGAACAAACAAAATAACCGTTAAAAGTAACAGTAAAATGAACGCTAATTACATTAAAACCACAAACCGCACTAATTTAGTGAATACCATTTGGCTACACCGACCCTATGGCAGTCCCCGTCGCAATGCCCTATACCAAGTGATTTATAGAAGGCTAGGATATGGCGAGTTGGCTTTCAAATAAATACCTTTCTCAAGGGCATGTCGCGAAGTAAAACCCTGACAGCCTTACCCACCTCTGAAATCCTAGCATTAGCGCTATTCCAGCTGCCTCCACTTCGTTGAATGATAGGTCAGTATAGAATGTACTCTTACGTTTCCATTGAAGGCTACCACCCATTGACCAAGGTGGTAGCCTCCAATTTAAATGTAAGACTCGAACCCGCGGAATCCTTCACGAAATTAAGTGGCCTTGACGCATCTCAAATGATATGGAGTTCGTTGTCTTTAAACGGATGCATACTTCAGACAAAAGCTTGATAAATGTGTCTCTACCGAGTATCGAATAGATATTGTACCGCCCTTCCGTGCCCAACGAAACTTCACCTTGAGACCAGCACTACCACTAGTCGAAAAAAAAGTCCAATGATACCGCACGTCGTATTCCAAAGAGAAGCAATGTTCACCCACCACGCCAGAAATTCCAGATAGTCGCGTAGATTAGACGTGATGAGTGCTAGATGGACAGCCGGATGAGGTACAGCCCAGCAGCCAGGGAAGGCTAGTGGCTTCGACGGGTCTGCAAAGCCGTGCGGCGCAAAGCAACCGGAAGGATCGACCCAGCCCTTCCGAAGTCCGCCGGCACCCCAGCGAGCATCGGCGTCTGCCATGAGGCCACCGATCTTCTCGAAGAACCTCTGCTGACGGCGAATCGTGACCAGCAGCGACTGGAAGTAGACGTACACCTTCTTGATGACATCCTCACGTGACAGTGTGTGGCGACGGTCCTCTTCGCTGGTCAGGGAGTTCAGGTCGCTGCTCGAGCAACTTGACTGCGAGCTCGCGTCGCACGGCCGAGGCGCAGCCTTCTTGCGCAGTCGCCGCGATTTTCCTCTGCAAGTTCGCGCGAAGGGCGAACCGCGACGGGCCACGAACTGCATCGGCTCCTCATCGTCGGTGACGCAGACCGCCGCGTGGTCTACACCCTTCTTCGCCAGTCCATCGGCGGCGTTGAGCTTCGGCTTACGAACGTAGCAATAACCCGAGTCGCTCGAGCCGGTGGAATAAGACATCGACAGCGCAGTTCAGCTGAATAGGTGAGAAGGCGGCGACTTAGGACGGTAGTCGCGACGACGCCGTGAGGTACGCTCCTTCTGTGAAAATAAACTTCTGAGGCAGAGAACGAGCAGGTTAGCATTCGACGGTCGCGACACGAGACATTCAAAAAGTGGAACCAATTGCTATATAGAAGAACTGTAAAATCGATGCAGAGCGTGAACGACAAAGGTAAGAGGAGTGTACAAACCTCAGTGGAAGAGCTAAAAAGAAAGGGCAAGTCCTCATAGCCTTGCCCAAGCCCCCCCCCCCCCCTTTTCTGCATTTCCCTTGATGTCCTCCGTCAAAAGCTATGAGTTGCTTGAGAGGCATTTGCACAGGGAACCAACTGGCTGAACAAAGGGGGGGGGTATAAGCAGCCATCTTCCAACAACGGGCACGATAAGGCGTGATATAACCGAAGAAGAAATGAAGACTCGGCGATAGCCAGACTACAGAAGAGGGCCCACAGTGCTATAAAAATCGGCACATGTCGCGAGGGCGCACAGCATTGGGAGGCGGGGACACACCAGCCAATTACGCAGCATCGAATGGGCGTCATATTCAGAGGAAGTGCACGGACGGTACCTCGATTACATGATGAGGGTATGGTCGGTGCTGTGCTTGTTATGGTTGGCTGGCACGTTCCCACCTCCCAATGCTGCGCGTCTTAGCGACACGCACCTAAAAGTCTTATTTATCCTAAAGGCAGATAGAAAACTATTTATTTAGTTAAAGGCAGAAAAGATGTCCAACCTCTCGCTCAGCTAAGCCGGCACAAAATATTTCTAGAACACCAGTGAATTTTCAATGCACACAGAAACAAAGTCGGAAAGGAAGCGCTGGTTCTTGAGCACAGGCTGAATCGATTACGGCTCGAGTTCCACTCACGCCAGCAATCCACTGGTAATGCTACTTATCTGTGAAGTCGAAGAAGCGGAACTAGTCGAGCTGGGAAAGCATATATGTAGTACTGACTTGCTTGTCATCGGGTCGCTGTAGGTCACTGTGCGAGCTTAATAAGGGTAAAGTACGGTGCTAATCGATCGTTTTGGGATGCGCCACGCATTTTGTTCCTTCAGGATATCGTAAGGGCAATCTGAATGCGTATCCTTCCTAAGCAACCATATGCGAGAGTAGAAAAATGGAAAACTTTAAAGAAAAAAAGCGTTTTATCCTTCCAAGACAAGTCTAGCACCAATTCACTATCATCTCCGAAAGTTGCAAATCCAGTAAGGGCCGGATCCGAACTAAGAAATTCGACTCGGGATGCCCGTCAGCGCGTGCCTCCTCTGATTCCGCTACCATGTGGGTCAAATACGTATCCAAACTCCCTTCGCGATATACCGAAGAAGTGTAAAACGTAGCGTGTATCAGAAAAGATTTATTAACACCGCCCAACATCTGTTCTTCTTGTAGCAAACCGTGTACAGAGATGTCATCCTTCCTCATGCTATCGGGTAATACCGATATTGATTTCGGAAGATCTCAATGAAAGTTAGAAGACGACCCAAACGAGTGGCCCAGACTATGTACAGGCAAATGAACAGTGTCCAATAGAGGTTTCGATTGCCTCTGAACATTTAACACGGTTCATGATTCTGTTGTTGCTACACCATATGTCAACGAAATTCATTCAAAACCCGCTACCGAACGCAGGCCGCAACGAAGAAAAAACCAAGTGCGACCATTGTTTTGAACCATAGAACAACTCGTCAACGCCGAAAGTGCGAACACACTCGCAATTGCTCCCGCTATTCCTGGCCTAACTCCAGTCGAGATTTATCAACGACTAGACCAAAATTTCCGCGAAAATGCATTCTCCTCATTCCTTGCAAGCACTAATAGAGCAAATTCGCCTGCTAGATAATTGAGAAAGAACGTTTACAAGGGCAGATACAAGGTGTCGAGGGTTAAAAGCCTTCAGTAAAATCGATTTTAAAAGGATCATCTCGAAATGCATTGCGCAAACATAAAAAATGTGACGGTGAAGAAGCTTCCGTCAGATAGGACAGAATTCTCTAAAAAACCACCACTGCCAGTTAGCACTATCTGTGTGCACAGATCCCCATTCTATCAAACCAGGGAATGATGGCTACAAAAGGGCCATCAATGTGAGCCTACGTTAGGCGTATCGTTTTGAAAAGTGATACACAGAAGCACACGAAAACGCAGGATGCTTCAAAAAGTGCATACCCTGCTTGAATGGCCAGATCATTCTTACCACTGCAGCTGAAGGGAGCACCTTCAGCGAAGTTGAAGAACAAAATAGCGCAAATCTTATCGCGTACATACTAGATGTTCGGACGGCGCCAAGCACTCGTCCAGGACAATACGATGGTTAGGGAACACTAGCGTAACTGTTATCCACGTGGAGCATTGCAGGAGCAAAAACGATTGCAGTCTATAACCTTCCATCACTGCAAATATGTAGACTGCTTCTGAACGAAACACGAAACACCATAGAAAAACGGCAGTCATCGGGAAAGAATTGCAACCCCAGATTTCTTGGCTCAGATTGAAGCTCCTTCTACTCAGGAATTGCTGCCGAAACGAAGGATTAAATAGGGTAAAGCAAAGAAAAATCATAAGGTTTCAGTGCCGATAAAAGGGTTGACATCTTTGAGCCACGCGAAGAGTGCATGGACATTTTTCGAAACATCCTGTATGAGACAGAGGTTTAAATAGAGAGAGAGAAAGACTAAAACACGATAAGGATACTGCCGTGTCGAGGAGGCAAGACATTTGATAAAACGGTGAAAAATTCACGAGACCGAAAGAAGAGACTGGGAACGGCTGCCTCATCATGATAAACGGTAACAGCACTGAGAATACCTTGGAAAACCCATGTTCTTATTACTCAGATCCTACTAGCACAGGATTACAAGAAAAGTCAGGCAACAGTTTGTTTCAGCCGACACCGATATGGCCATCGTCGACGGTTGCGACGAAAGGGTCGTACATCAATTTCGCGACGGTATTCGGAAGGCAGACAGTTTACATTCCACCAAGAGTCGTTCTTGTGACCAGAAAAAGTGAACTGATACTTTACAGAAGAGATGCGCAGCGCCGCCTCGCAACAAACACACCTTTTCGAAGGTTTCTCGTAAAAAGTGGGTGCAGGACGCAAATTCTCCGCCACAAAACGCGCTAGCTCCTCATGTCTGTGGCAGAATGGCTGACGGCAACAGGGCACAATGACAGCGCCAATTTTCCAAAAGACACACTGACCACGAGCACGGAGAATGAATGTTGTCTGGAATAGCGGAACGGCCGCCGGTGTGACGGTGAGTCCGGTAATGCTGGTGCCCGCAGAAACGAGGCCGTTGATGTCCACCCACGTGATCCAGGATCTTGAGGAACATCAGAAGCAATCAAACGATCTGAGAGTGAAGCACGACATGGCGTGTATGTGGCTCAGTAAGACGACGAAGAACCCTATGCGAATTTCCACAACGAACGACATTCCGTCAGCACAACTTCATTCGAAGCGGTGAACGAGTTTCTGGCGTCATAGGCGATCCGTCGAGGTGAGAGCAACCCGGAGCGACATCTCTCGATGATCCAAGATCAGGTGTCTCCACGCCCTTGCTGTCGTCGAAGATTAGGCGGCAGAGACCGCTCGTGTGGTCTACTGTTGCAATAAAAAAACGCATCGGCAACGACGTCGCTGACGACAGCGGCTCCCACGAAGTAATACCTTAGTTCTCAACGAGTAGGCAAGCTATGATATCACGCAAGGAGCACGGATTTCCAATGTTATTCAGCTCAAAAACAGGGCTCCACAACTAGGCTCTTAAATATTGGCAAGCGAAAAGCTGTTACGGCCAAACGAACATCGCCGACATTGGAAGTCTTACTAAGCTGAACGAGATAAACACTCGCACCTCGACGGTCTCGAGGGTTCAACATTCGGCGCGAGTACATCGACAGCGAAACACAAAGTCATTCGGAATTTTCGCTGTCGATGAACCGGACAACTCAAGATCAGGTAAAACTCAGGAGAGAGCTTGGAAGCCAAGTTAGCCAAGTAGCTTCCCAAGGGTGAGTCGCAGTCCCATTTAACGCGAATAACGCTAGTAGTAGTGTACTAAGGGTGCGCTTCTGATCAAAAGCTACTCGCTGCCTGTATTTCTCCGACAAAATTTGCTTTGAAATGTGGGTGAAATCCTGAGCTGTCCTCTAAAAGACTCGAAAAGTGAATTTTTAAATTTTTTTTACAATATCGTCCATTTACTGACCCTTAGCATTCGGCAGTATATAATACTACATCACACCATTTTCTGCTTAAAAAATGTACTTTTCAAACGAAACTGGACCATTTTGGAGGGGTATTGGAAGGCGTGGTCGTATTACTTTCAACAAAACATTACAAGTTTCATGAAAGTAGAAATAAATTTTCAGTCCAAAAATTTGTCTTAAAAACACGCCTATGCGGGCTTCTTCAAAACATGGTCACACTGTTTGAATAGCCGGAAGACTCTTATGTCCTTAGGCAAAGAAATGCCTTCGAGCTTATTTTGAAGAGCTGAGAAGTACACAGTTCCCGATCCCAGTTGCAAGTGCAGACAGCACTGGGATGTGGGGTGTGCCATGCAACCATGCATGCTTCATCCAATGGGCGTGTCTTCAGAGAGAGAGCGCGGACGGCCGGTATCCTGACTGGATGGTGTGTATTCGTACGGAGCTCTAACTGGTTATGGTAGGCTGGCGCGCTCCCATTTCTCAATGCTGACCATGTTTGCTACATGCGGAGAACCCAATGTGCTAGATGAGATTACGCCATGCAATCGTCCAGGACGTTCCGTTGCCTATGTGGTTGACTGTGCAAGCGCTATCGTGCATTTTCTCAAATTTCACAATGAAAAGCTGCAATTTATTGCGACTCAGCTCACCGAATAGCAGATGTGATCAGAAAAGAAAACATCCTGTGACCTATCGCAAATCTACGCGGATCTCTTACTCTTTATGACACTCTAATAATAAAAGGTTAAAGGACGGCGTTATTCAATTGCCTTTGGGATGCGCCACGCATTCTACTTCAACGTGATGTCGTGGAGGCGTGTTGAATGAGTATTTGGCCGTACAATGACTTGCGGTGGTCAGCCGATGTAAAAGTCAGTGCTTTATCTTCCCAGACAAGTCTGGTACAAGTTCACCGACCCGGAGGGATGGAAGGCCTGGTTGGCTGCGCTCCACGCGCCCCCTGACAGTCTAATACATCCTGACACTTTAATATACTCTCAAAAATGATCAACAAAAAAGATTACGTTGTGGCGAGGTTGCTAAGCGCTTGGTTCAATCTCTGTAAATGAAACTAGTTTTCAGTGCGTTATGAAAAGTCGAAAACTACGCTGAATGTTTAAAAAGAGTGAGATTTTATGATCATTCAAACAGTACAATCACGCTTTTAGAACATGCTGTGTGTGCAGGCGTGCGGGAGTTTTTTTTTTCGAGAAATTTTTCAAAATAAAACCCCAAACTTCCTGAATGCACCCGTTCCAGCCTGACAGGCGACGATCTTGGCCAGTCTTAAAGCATACCATAACAAATAACAACAAAATTAACGAATTCATTGAATATTGAACAAACCGGTGAGCAGAGATTTCTATGCTTAATTCCCTACTGATTCATTTTTTACGAGCCAAAAATGAATTCTATGTGAGCGTATGCGTGTCTACAACACAACATTATATGGAGCAGTGAGTGATGTTAGCGACGGTTTCGAGGCAGTAGATCGTCTGCAATTTGCGAGAACAGTGAAGACACTATATGATCTGACTAGATTCCGGGTTTGTTGAATAGATTAGCAAGAAACACTGCTCCAACTCTAGATTGGACAATCTCAGCATGTAGCTTTTCGTTTCTCGAAAATTCTCAGAATTAGAATCCATTCAAAGAAGTCACAGATATGAGGATACGCTCGACATGCAGGACGTAATAAAAATAGCCAACAGAAATGATCCAAGCCTTGTTTCAGCAATATCGATCCTAAAGAGCTTCTGCATCTCTGTGGACAAAGATTTCATAGATTTTGCAGCGCTAATAAATGATTTCCAGTTCGCCTGCATAATAGAGTAGCGCTGCAACCGTCCCTCCTCCCGAAAAACATCACAACAATAGGGGGGGGGGGGGGGGGGAATGGAGAAGGCGACCACACGACAAGGAAGCGTCAGCTGCGGCGACTAATATCCACACTGGTACATATCCCGTTGCCACCCTAGCATTGATCCAGTGGACTACGGAGTTGGAAGCAGCAGTTGTGCGGGAAGGAGACTCAAGGGTTGACACCGCACTGGCACTTTGCTGCTTGCGTTTCTTCCAAAGCACCTGCTCACGAGAAGAAGATGAGTTCCTAGACCTCAGAAGTGTGTGGCAAACGAGCGGAATAAAAACTACAAGGCGAGAAAGGCAGAACTATGCCAAGTGAGAGGCAGCCGTCATGTTACCGGAAAATGGCTTGATGAGAGGCGATACCGAAACAGGTCCAAAAAGCGAGGACCAAAAACGAGCCGCCACCTGGGAGACTCGTCACGGCAAAGCAACCGTCTGACACTCTGCAAATCGTCGGAAAATCAACGGAATTGGAAAAAAGACAACGGAGAAACGGAACGGGAACGACTGGAGCCGGACTATGGCTCGGAAATGGAACTGGACTAAATCGCATCGCAACAAATCCGCTTCTGGGGACTATCGGTGTTGTCGATAAATGGAACGGAACTCCCACAGGAACGATACAACATGTCAGCCATGACAATCCCTTCTGGATGCGCCGCGCATTCCACTCCTGCGTGAATTCTTCGAGACACTGTGAATGGAGAGTTCACTACCTAGTTATTCGAATGTGGCTAAAAATGTATATAATGTACGTTAGCGATATGAACTGAATGTAGAATGCGTGACGCATCTTAGAAACTTTCGTAATTTAGATAGCGTTCTTCGTATCCTCCTCTTTTACAGAGATCGCATCTTACTGACGTAATCGCCTTAACCTAAAACCGCAAATATATAATATTTCCACACCAAACTGGATATTATCAAAACAAAATGAACACCTACAAAATCAAAGCGGACGCTAATTAGATACTTTCCTGAAAGGTTTTCGTTGTGAAAAGGTCACTACGATTTCCCTTGAAAATTTGTGTTTCGCAAAACCCAAAAAATGAATTCCGCGCTTGAATTTTTGATTCTCTTGCTACAAAAATGGTATAAGGCTTGACTTAAGATGCTGAAAACTGGGGGTTTTTCTGTTGAGTTGCAAAAACTGGATGCGCTCCACGCACTAGACAAAAATGTCCTGATTTTGATCTAATTGATTGCAAAATTCTGTTTGCGCAGAATTACACACTAATCAGCGATACAACGGAAGCAGTTGCGGAAGGAACCCAAGCCACGGTGCGTCATTGCATAAGCAGCACTTGTGCTATCAATCAGCCGAATAGAGTGCTGTATTTGGCGAGTTCATGATGCGACTCACTTCTAGAAAAATTTTGAAACTTCTGTTATTTTTCACTTCAAAGTAAACTCTAGAGTACCTCTGCAACTGAAGATAATATTTTTATGAAAATTCAAAGACTGCGTCACTTTTTTCGAACAAGGTGGGTGATGAATTTTAGAAGAAAGTCATAGTAACACTTTTAAATTGGAAACTCATTTTCGTGCAACATTCTTAGATTTCACCATCTTAGAGTCTCTAGCTTAAATTAGAAGAGGATCGCTTCCATCTTGAAGGTGCTCAGTTTGCCTTCAAAGGTGCACTTTCTGACGTCAAGATCGGATGTGTGCTACATGATCTGTTAGATTCAACGGCTGCCTTACTTCCATTGGGCAGTATGGACCAATTAGACAACTGACCAAAATGCCTGAATAGAAAATAGGCATTTTGATTTGCGCGTAAACACTGGGGATCAAGCGTCCTTCATAGAAGGAACAAAATTTTTTATTTGTGCAATGCAGACCACTACCCGAGTTCCTGCAGACAACACACATGTGTCCATGAGATGCACGACCGTCACCACTCCATCGGGGAACATTTTAGCGTATATAATAGCTTAAGGGCAATGGATAATACTTGGTGGACAACGACCTGTCTCTTCGACCTGAATATGACCTGAATATACGACGTCCTTCCTTTACCACAAAGGTGCCACTGATCCTATAGCCGCTTGTGTAAGGAGTCCCCCCTCCCCTGCTAGACGACTGACGTTTTGTCCGACCAACGACGTCATTGGTGATCGGGGCAAGCATATTATCAAGGATGAGCGCAGAAACCGAAAAGAGAGCGACCAAGGTACAAATGGAAATGACAGGCCGCAAGGAAAGGCAACGCAGAGTACAGCCAAATAGATGGGCAGGTCACGTAAAACAAGCCAAAAAAAATTAGGAACCAGAAGTACTATGTAGGTGCAGATGACCTCACGTAAAGCTGGGCCTTGGAGGTTTAACGACGTTTGCTTCAGAACCTAGCATTGCTAGGTGGTCACCACGGTCATCCCTAAATAGAATCGGTATTCAGCGGGATTTGTTTGGAAAGGGTAAAGCACTGACTAGCCCATCGGCTGGCCACCACAAGTTAACCTACAAAGCAAATTAATACGTACTCAAAGTGCCCCCACCATATTCCATAGGAATGGAGTGCGTAGCGCATTCAACAAAGAGACCTTGTTTAGTTATGCTATCTTTTTCGACATTCGAGTCAAAATAGAAAGTATTTCATCTGTATCAGGCACTGCATTGTTGGTTTGCTTTCGGACAATAACAGTGAGTAATGAATGGTTGGCGAGCCAGGCGCCGAGGAGGAAGGACGCAGCAACCTTCTCTTCTCCGCTAAAATACTGATTTACCCATCGCCTAACCGCAAGTAACGCTTACAGTGCAAAGGCGTTGACCATATCACTCATTTAAATGAAGTCGACACAATATTATGCTCTGCTATGCTTTTTTGGAAATATTTTTCTGGTCCTTTGCTCCGAGTGTCCTGAATAATCTGCAAAGACATTTCTTCCATTCTTCTGCAGTTCATAGGGTTATCCAAGGTGACTCATGATTTCGCTGGTGGTGTCTCTTTTAGGCTAAGCATTGTATTTAATTGTCACTATGTTTTCCTTGTTTAGTTGGTTTCTATGGCCCACTTTAAGTGCAGCAATAAAAAAATAAAGGCAGATTGTGTTAATCCTAAGAGAGTAAAAATAAAGGCCAACTCATATCTGCAAGATATAGAACCAAGGAAGTGTACCGCAGCGTGTTGATAGAACTAAATATCGTTTTGTAGCACTGTGGTTAAGCCTCGGCAGGACACAGCGCAAGCCGGACGGCCGTCTTTCTTTGTTAATCTCTGTTTGAAATGCGGCACGCACTTCAACTGTAGGGACATGGTGGAGGCAATTTGCGGCGTATTTGGTTTATACAGTGACCTTACGTGGTCAGACAATAGATACCTCAGTTCCCTTCACTAACGACTGTGCTACTAATTCAGCCCTTCGAAGGACAGGTGATTCGGTGTATCTGCGTGAGAGCTAGACCAAAAATTCCGACAATTCTTACGCAAGTTAAACCTGCCGCCTGCAATCACGTAGGAGTGCAAAATGCGGATGCAAATTCATTAAAAAAAACAGCAGTACTACTCAGCGATGTAATCTCTCCAGTCTAACGGAAAAATTCCCGTTAAAAAACCTGTGAAAAGAAACGTGTAGAAACACATATTTCCATTGCAAAAGTGAAGATCAGATGACTATAGATCGGGGTTGTTGTATGGTTATCTCCGCCATGACGCCAATCTAGAGAGATATTGATAGCGAGCATGGAAAGACAAAGGCAGGGCAGGGACAGACGGAAGCAGTTGGCGGCGCTGGGAAGCGGCGGCGATAGCATGCTAATCAGAGAAGATACTGGTCCTGAGAACGGCGAGGTGAAAAAACGCGAAAGGTGGGGGAGGCAGCCGTGGGCAGTGTAAAATTCCTTGAAAACGGGTGCGCGCCGCCGCCCAATGGACAGCAGGCGGACAACAAAAACAAACACACACAAACAAACAACTCGAAATGGCACTCCATAAGTCGCACTGGTGTCGGGCGCTTTACGGCAGATGCCTTCGGCAAGAAGTTGAAGACAATCATCGGCGGGAAGGAGATCGTTCACACCGCTTGCCTAGCACGTCGTCCACACCGCCATACCAAAGACCGGCTGTGCGCGCATTCAGGCGAAATGCCATCGACGGTGAAAGTCATGCACAAACACGCCCCCGCCATCAAGGCCACTGCCCCAAGTATCAGCTCAACAAGCCAGAGGGATAGGGGCGACTCCCATGGCTTACCAGGGTGGCTTCTGCAGTAGACCTGGAACCGAAATCCGCACGGTAATGGCAGTTCTGGGCAGGAGTTGGATATCAGCGGGAAGCACCAGAAGTCGATTCCGCCCACATTCCAGTCTTACTAGCAGTTGAAGAAAAGAGGTTTGATGTTTAGGACGTTTAGTGTTGACCAGCCAAGAAGGTTGCTCGAGAGTGGTTTGAACCAAAGGGCCATACTATAGCTGGGCTCGCTAAAGCTATACCTTTTCCTCCTGACTTATACTTTCTACTGCAATATCTTTTGACACAATTTCCATAGTAGTACGAGCAACCCTAGGTGGCTTAGTGCATAGGCACCAGCAGCACTAGTCGGCTTGGCACTAGCAGCGGGACTATCTGAGCTCGGACGCGGCTTAATTATTTCACGTCCTATTGATATGATTACATGTCCTTGTTGGAACAAACGCAGCTGCCTATCTCCATACCGTTCTCTACGTTTCCAATTTGGAACCTTTTGCTTACTGCAGTTCCGTTTTCAATCTAGAAAGGAAAGCGGATGACTTCACCACAATTCTGCTCACAGCGTATGCTCGCTTTTTCTGTTCTTATTTTCCCCCTCTGTTCCTTGACACTCTTGTCAAGTTTATGCTGCTTCTTTTTCATTTGGGTTGGGATTTTGGTTATCTAGCTGTTTTCACTGATAGTCGATTTTTTACGAAGTTTGGTTGTGTGTACATACGTCTCATTTCCAAGGTTTTCTTAGCACACCATAGTGCGTACAATAAATAAATAAATAAATAAATGTACATACTACTCCGCTTTGTTTGAAAATAATGCTCGTACGGTCATATGGGGATTTAGCAACTGGCTTGCCTCCTCTCCTCCTCTCCTTACTAAGGCGTTGTAGAACTACATACTCATTGTTTAATTACCCAAGTTTGAGGTAAGCCTCTACTGTGGCCTGTGTTCGAACAGAAGAAGAACCGCGTGGCACATTCAAATCTATCGCAGTCAGTCCAATGACGGCTATGTGGAGCGCATGCCAGCGTTGAAGCAAATTCTGCCGAGGCACTAGAGAAATTACAGAACCCACAGGACGGCAAAGCCTTTGCAGCCGATCAGCTAGCTATTCACTACGTTCAGGTCCATTGGACGCGGTTGAGAGAACGAAAGCCGGAACGCGGTTAAATTCTTCGGGTTTCTGACGTTATACGACAAAACCTGGGAGGCAAACCCATAACTGTACTAGACGGAAACCCAGAAAAAGGACGCCCATCCATTCGATCACATTTTCGCACCCCGCTGTGAGCGCGACGGAGATGAACTGGAGGTACTCATGCGGAATGTCGAAGAAGGGATGCAAAGAAATGTTCCGAACGTCTGCTTGTTCGAAAGAACAACGTCCTAAAGTGTCACAGCGGTTTACCTGCTAAAATGACGTATTTCTCGCAGAGGGTGGAACCACAGCGCGGCCACGTCTGCATCATTAATCGCTCGCCCCAAACTGTTATGATGAAGGAGAAGGCGAAGAGTGGTTTGGAAAGATCTTATCAACGAACATGCGAAAGCTGCATGGAATGGGTGGCAAATAAGGTTCTCAATACTGATGGTGGTGAATTAAATAACGCACTATCACGCGCCACAAGGGTGTATCGACATCGAAGTATGTTACACACTTTCTGGAGTTGAAGAAGAGGAACAGATCGTTGCCATGAGTTTATAAGTCAAATGTCATAAATTTACCACCTTTGCATTGGGTAAATATTAAAAATGTCAGCTCAAGTACACTATTAAACCCATGTTCAAGAAAGAACACGAACTTGCATTTCAAACACAAGAAGAAAGACCAACTACTACAATGCCATTGGTGTCTAATAGTTCACCTCAAAAAGTGCAATAAAAGGATAAAGGACAGCGTTAATTAAGTCACCTTTGGGATGCCCACGTATTCTACTCCTACTGGAGACTGTGGAGACAACTTGAGTGCGTATTTGACCAATACTATGATTCGCGTTGGCCAGCCGATGGACAAGCCAGTGTCTTATCTCTCCCAGACAAGTATGGTAGCGACTCGCAGATACTGGAGCGACAGAATACTTGGTTGGCTAGACCTCTGAGCAACGAATTGATATGGTGTGTATACGGCGCCCCTTCCGACTGCGTTAGCCCTAGTTTATAGTTGAGCCGCCGAGCGGCGCGGAACCATAACAGGAGTAGATATCGATCGGGCAGCGCGAAAAGTCGATATCTATGGCGATCGTTTTCCGCGCCGCATGGCGGTTGAAGTATAAACTAGGGCATAGACGCGCCCGAAAAACGTGATGTTTGAGCTATAATTTTGCCAACAACACACCTAAAGTGGCTAGGCGATATCACAGTTGACACGTCATTTGTAATTTAGAGGCATGTCGACCCTGCTCATACAGGAGAACGAGTTCGCCCATTTTTCGTCTTCGGCGAGCTACTTCGATTTCATGATCACTTCGTCTACATAAGGTCTTGACGCAAACAAGAAATGAAGTGCTTCCGATTCACTTTTTTTTCTGAAATACCAATGATGCAGCAGCATCATGAGCAGTGTACAAATCAACGACCAAGTGCCGCGGTGAAAGCGGGGTAAGTTCAAAAAACATTTCTTCCCACAGGATTTTGAAGTGTGATATGTAAGCGCCAATAGGAAACCACGTCCTACACAGAGCTATAAGGGTACAATTCAATTCAAATGCAGCAAATACCCTTTTTTTGTACGGATAGAAAACAGTTGCACTAGACAATATGTACAATTGTCCAGGTATAGGAATCGAGAGCACTAAGAAGAACTGATTCATTTTTTACTGCAGTTTCCTTTGACGATATGAAAGCTGCATGTGATTGCATCGGATCTCGATGTTCTCCAAAGATCTAGACTTGCTAAAGTGTAAATGAATGCTTTTGCATAGGAGATGTATGAAGATGTAGCCACTTGAGCTATAGCAATGTTTCGTAGCCTATTGTGGAGAGCGAGGAAGCAGAACCCGTGTGGTCTGCTGCAAATCGAAATCGTTCCTTGCAATTGTCAAACGTCTCGCTATGTTTACTTGATTGGCAGTGTAAATAACATTTACATGAAGTTGAGTAGTTGAGAAATACACCAGTGTTCGCGCTCGATCACTGCTGAACCTTCATTACTTTTGAGCAAGAAAGTTGAGCACCTTAATTTAGACACAGAAACTTAAGCCAGAACAAATGCTCCTTGTAGAACCTAAATATTAGGTGGCACTCTAATAGTCAATTAAGGAAAACAGAAAAAGCTTGCTAAGCTATGAAAGCATCCTTCATTTCTGAAAACAGGGAGCTATGGATTACTTTACGATCGGAGAGAGAATCACGAATCCCCACCATAACCTGCATCTCGAGATCGAAGATACGATCATGGAGCTAATGGTACGGTTGATATAGAATGCGCGGATACTACTCGAACATGGAGTTTTTAAATGAAACTCTAATGCCTTAAACAATTTGAGCCAAGGGGCACCTTTCTTACCATTAGTTGAAAAGCAACATGTACGCCTAGTATCTAGGATCCTGTCCGAATACTACTTCAGGCTCCTAGAGGTACAGTTAATCAAGGATGCTGCCCAAAACAAAAGCTAGAATAAATAGAAAGGCATAAAAAATAATTTTGAATTTAAAAACTCCATAAGAAGTGTACCCAACCAACCAAGTAAACATTGCGACACATTAGATGAGAGTGTGGTGCATTGTCACACAGAGATTGGATACCATTTACACTTTCCAGCTCCTTAAAAGTATCTACGATCTTTTTTTACAGCTAAATGGATGAAAACTTTCATCAATAAAGCCGTGTCAGCAACGGCTGGAGAAAAATTGAACGCAGTGTTGGAAAGGGTGTTCTTTCTGGACACTCCAACTCAACACACCAACTGCGTTCAAGAAGTTAAGTGGTTCCGAAGTAGCTGTGCAACAAGTGACTAATCGTAAGCAGCGGACAGCGATGATCGAAAAGTTCCTCTGAGCGGCTGCAAGTGTGAGAACAACATCGCGATAAGACCAGATCCCTATCCAAAGTGTTTCTATGACAATCCGGTTCTTGCACAACCACCGACGACGAACGTGGCTGGGAAAAAAACATTTTGAAAAAGCACTCGCATAGAGGAACGATGACACTGACAAGCCCCACATCAGGTCTGAAGCACATGAGTAGCATAAATAGAGCTTTCCCAAGGGGAATACAAACGAACATGGCTGAATTGGCACTCAAGGTAAAAAAAACGTTTCCCGCCGATCCTTACTCTCCATCGCCTCCTGATATGGATGGTGGTTATTCCTGACAATCAATCGTATTTGTATCGACTTTGCGAAAGCTCAATGAAGGCAATCAACTTCAACATGTGTCAGGCTTCATCCTTCTGAGAGACGTAGTCTATGAGTCTGTTTTGTCAAAATGGTTTCTACTCAACCACATTTGTCATCGGTGGCTGCGCAATAACCGAATTGCGTCCAAGGACACCTTGCATCCAGAAGCTCCTTGTCAAAAAAGAGGCGAATTAAGTTCATCAGCTTTCGGGTCATCGTCCCACAGGGAAGAAATTCACGTGAGGTTTGAATGATCGGAAAGATTTCAGCCTTTTAGTCAGAAGTCCTAGGTCAAATAGGCAATCAAAGTTTCTCTACGACATCCCGTAGAAGTAGAATGCATGACGTATATCGAGCAAGGGCGCATGGCGCAATCGGAGAGGCGCCGTATGTCCCATGCACCCGATTCCAGATTTGCGGTTTGGATTTCCCGCCCAGGCCAATGAAGCGTTCCATCCCCGGGGTCGGGACTCCCGATAATAGCACACTTACCTGGAAAGGATAATGATCTTCATGGTTTATTACACGATCAAGCTCATATGGCTTGCAATAACAACTTACATAGAACAAATTGCCGAAGGAAAAATTAAACAAAAACCTATAGCGATGTTGTAGAGTTTATTTTGAAGAGCATGTAAGCAGAAATCGTGTCGAAATTGAATGCTAGAAAGAATAAATAAATAAATAAAACATTGACTTGTTCATTGGCTGGCCATCGCAAGTCATTATACAGACCAGATATGCATCCAAACTGTCCCTGCAGCATCCCATAGAAATGGAATGCGTGGTGCATCTCAAAAGGGATAGATAAACACCGTCCAGCACCCTTATTGTTTATCTCAAGAGGAATCGACAAACACCATAATTTACCCTTCTGCTGTCAAATTACTTATTTGAAGGCATAAATTGTAATCCAAATGTCCTATAATCCTCAAGTTATAATTCAGTTTTAAAGTAAAGTTATAATTTACTGTTTTGACAAATAGAGAACAGGTTACAACGAGGGGGTGACGTGAGAGAATTCCGTGAGCTGGAGTGCATTTGAAAATACTTCGAGCAAAAAACAAAAAAGAATAGGTAGTTAGAAGCTCACCTACATCGACCATCGCCTACCAAGCGACCTCAAGAAGTATGCGAACTTGATGATTATAAGACATTATAGGATTATAGGATTGTAGGACATGATGTCCGCCAGATACCAATCAAAAACAACACTGCAGTGACAGCTTTTAGTTTCACACACGCTTGGAGAGTACCCCGAACGGGTGTAGTCAACGGTGTCATGCTTCGCCTCACCGACACTATGCACTCACTAGGCCCTAGTTTACACTTGCTAGTAGTAGTATAAGTAGTATAAACGCTAGTAGTGCTAGTAGTATAAACTAGGGCTAAGCCCTAGTTTATACTTGCGCCGCGTGGCCGCGCGGCATCACAATCGCCATAGATATCGATTTTTCGCGCCGCCCGGTCGACATCTATAGGCCGCCACAGACTTCTGCGGCGCCACCGAGCGGCGACGGCGAACAGCGAAACCGCTGAGCAGCGCCGCTCAGCGGCTTGACTCATCATCAGTGGGAGCGGTGACGGCGAGGTACTGTACTGTTTCTAGTCGGGACCGACTGGTGCTTATCAATAACGCGCCCCGATGACGATCGCGCGCCCGCATCGACCGTCTCCGCTCTGGATCCCGCCGCGAAAGGGCAGAGCGCAGAGCGCAGGCAGACAGACGCTGGAGCGGCGCCGCCGGGTGGAATGATTCAAGCCATTTCCGCCAGCGACGCCGCCGGTGCCGCTGGGCGACGCCGCCGGTGCCGCTGGAGGCGAGCTCTGCGTCTCTGCCCTATGGTTAAGCATAGGGCAGTGGCGCCGCCGAGCGGCGCCGCAGAAGTCTGTGGTGGCCTTATCTCGATCATCGTGCCGCGCCGCGCAGCGGCGTCCGGGAGGAACCATTTTGCTATGGCCTTTTTGTTTAGGCTTCCCAACCAACAGAACAAAAGGGCTGTAGCAAAATGGTGGCACTACTGTACTTTTAACCTAGGAAGGAAATGGAGATCTGTAGGCATTGACAAAGTTTCACCTACTACGCTAAAGATATGTTTAGTGCACAATGACCTCGGAATGGCCATATGAGAGAGAATTCTGACTGATTCTCGACGATGAGTACGTTCCAGCAGTTTTACTTTTGAACCCCCACATGTTGCGAAATAAGGGTCGTTCAGTGACAAAGTGTCGGATGAAACGAACATCTGGTCATTGACGAAGAAGCAGAGGCCGAAATGGACATATACAGTTTAGCGCAGTTCGACGGCTACAAATAGCGCTGCGTAGCGTCATGTGTTGAAGTCGGCAGGAGGCGGTGGTCTCGTCCACGTCACGAACCGACTCGAGGCTTGTTGGTGCCTAAGGAAACCCAGCAACTCGTATAGAATAGCCGAAAACACGCTAAAGTTATCCAGCAACGGTGAAATACTGACTCTTCCACCCACTGGCTACCGTAGACGACGTTCGCCCTGGAATTGCTTCACCATATCACTTGCAAGTGCTATGCATGGTGGATTATAAAGATGAGTAACGTGTGCCAATCCCAAGTTTCCCGTCTCGTCGTTGCTTAGTGGTTATCTGGGCAAATCCGTGGTAAGCAGAACATGGGAACGTGGTAGTGCAGGTACCAACTGCCTTTGCACCTCGAATAAGGTCCTATGTTCGGGTTTCTCGACTAGACCAAGTCTTCCAACGCTTCGCGGACGTGGAATTGATGCCAGAGTTGTCAATGAAGGATAAAAGGCATAAAGGAAAGATACGCTTCCAGTTTGTCTCCACGAATGCGTGGCGCACCCCAAAAGGATTGACTAACGTCCCCTTTATCCTATTATCCTCAACAACAACAAAAAAGAGAAACGGGGTTCTTGACTTGGATCCCATTTCATCGAACCCAGCCTTCCTTTCGAGTCGCAAGACTAGTACCAGACTTATCTGGGAAGAATAAAACACAGAATTGTCCTTCGGATGGTCACCGCAAGTCATTTTTAAATGAAACGGGAATTCAAATTGCCTCCACAGCACTCCGTAGAAGTAGAATGCGTGCTGAAGGAATTGGCGCTGCCCTGCATACATTACTCTTTGATTACACAAGTTTGAGGTGACCGTGCTTCAGGAGCATGAAAAGAATTGCGGAAGAAAATACTGTGAAAAAGAGAATTGCGCAAATTATGAGCAGTAGAAATTCGGTAAGCTCACGGAACAGTACAAAAGGGCTGCAGAGCTGTCTTCACTGCTGCGCTTTTAAGTGCCGAAACACTCGCAGTTTCCAGACTTATACGAAAACTGCTGTGATTATCAAAACTTGGAAAATGCTAGAGGTATCAAAACCGCAATGCAGCGATTTAGCGATCAAACCCTAAGGAACGTAAAAGAAGACCAGAACGGCCATTAACGAGGCGATCGGAGTTCATTACAGGACGGCGAACAAAGGCTCCCGCACACTTCTCTACCCTCGGAAGAGCGGAGAACAACGAGGTATTATGCCACGCGACGGGAACGACGGACTGGAAAGGTAGTTGGCGTCCGACCGTTCGGGCGGTTAGTTCTCAGCAGCAGGATGCAGCGGAACGGGAAGTGACATAAATAACGTCAGAAGAGGCAGGAGCAGCGACAGCAGCAAATGTCTCGCTGCAGGGGGAAGTGGAAATTCGAGCCACCAACTGCACGATGAGCACGCGAGAGAACATGAGATGCGTACCTTAAACTTATGAACCAAGCCGCAGAAACCGCTAGGTGGGACAGCCTCTTGCGGCCACCACCGCTGTACACACCAAACCCAGTTGGACTTATCTCTCAAAAAGCCGTATTGCAGCAGCTCAAGCCCCACAGAAGACCTCGAACTCACACATCGAGAAGGCCCGGAAGGCAGAAAGCAAACCTTCACGTGAAGGTGCACAAATGAACTTCGCTATTTCGCATCCGCGCTTTGTCGTTCTGGAAGTTCAGTGGAAAAGTACAGAAATCAAAACAATTAAAAGCTCGGCACAAACATTAGAACGGCCAAAGTCCTCCCCTATGCCAGTCGTAGTATGCAAAGGACCCCGTCGCGATCTAGTTCTTCGAGCAGGCGAACGACATCGTGGCAGCCGGCAACAAAGGCATGGAATGCGCAGCGCCACATCGTACTTATCAATCAAGTCGATCAAAATTTCGCAGCAAAACATCTCGCGCGTTCGTCTCGAGTGCATTGGAGCTGTAGAATCTCCGCGAAGTCCTTCTGAGAACCGTCGCGGACTACGTCGTGGCAGCTGCGACCGCTACCACCTACAGCGACGGGAAGACGAAGATGAGGCAGATGTGCGTCCTACTATATTTAAAAGAGTAGTGTCTCTTTCTCTCTCTCTGTGTGTGTATGTGTATGTGTATGTGTATATGTATGTATGTATGTATGTATGTATGTATGTATGTATGTATGTATGTATGTATGTATGTATGTATGTATGTATGTATGTGTGTATGTGTGTGCGTGCGTGCGTGTGTGTGTTCATGTGTTCATGTGTTCCACCCGTCCGTCACAACTGGAGTGGTGGCATGGTGTATTGGTGATACTCAACGATTGATGGCGATCGACAACGGCTCGAAACTTGAGCCCTGGGGTAGAGGAGGCCGCTGAGCACGAATCTGAAGTGACTCTTTCTAACTTGTCCTATTCGACGTAGTTAAGGTATTCTTCCTGCGGAAACCATGACATAGATGGCAGCTATAATAAATACAATTGATGATGCACTCTATGGCGAAGCCGTTGAGAGGCCGTCAGTGCGGCCGAGAGGCTCTGCTGGCTGGTAATGCGATAAAGCACTCTGAAGCTTGAGAGAAGCAAAGGAATTCAACAGCATTCCAGAGGGATGCTTTCAGAGCAGGAGCCGTACAAAGTAGAAGGCGTTAGCCAAACACATCCTGGGATGGGTCACGCACTCTACTTCAACAGGATGAATGCGTATTGACCCTACACAATAAGGTGCCGCGCCCAGCCAATGGAAGAACCAGGGTTTAACCTCTGGGGACAGGACTGATACCTATGATCTGAATCAGACGGATGGAAAGTTTAACAAAGCCAGAGAAATAGGTTTGTTAGGCACGGACGTGGCCCGTTTTTCGTGCCTGGAAAAGTCGCAGTTTTTAAGAAATTACCAACCCTTCGGCTGTTCTATAGCAAGCCCTACAAAAGACGAGAGACCTAAATGTCGACACCGTAAAATATCAGGGATACGACTACTCCAGTAACCGTCCGATTCGCTTGCTTTCGCATGAAGATCTATGAGCGAATTGTCGACGGAGGAATTCGTGACATCGTCCAGCTTTCCAGCAATCAGTGTGGGTTCGTAGCTGGCTGCGGCACCATAGACATCATACACGCCGCCCGCCTCCTGTCAGAGAAGCACCGCGAGAAACAGAAGCCAGTGCATATCGCCTTTCTCGACTTGGAGAAGGCTTTTGACCGCGTACCGCCTGAAGTGATATGGTACGCCCTGCGACATCATGGAGGAGCTCTCAGAGTGGGTGCGAATTATCTACTCTTGTCCAAAGAGTCGAGTTCAAGCTGCAGCTGGAACCTCGATGGAGTTCCCCATCTCTGTCGGGGTTCACCAGGGTTCTGCACCTTCCCCGCTCCTCTTTGGTGTCGTCCTGGATGCCATCACACCAGATCTTCAGAAGCCCGTCCCCTGGACGTTGCTTTATGCCGATGACGTGATGCTCGCTAGCGAAGATAAAGGAGAACTCGAGCGAGAGCTGCAAGCTTGGTGTGATCGCTTGGAGCGGTTTGGACCCAGATTGAACGTGCAGAAGACCGAATATCTAACAACGGACGTTACTGAGTCCAGCTCCATCAAAGTTAACGGCATCGAGCTCCCACGCACTGCGGTCTTCAAGTACCTGGGATCAGCAGTCGCACCTGACGGCAAACTGATGGTCGAAGTGAATTCACGCGCGAGTGCAGCTTGGTCCAAGTGGCGCTCGTTGACAGGGGTGCTCTGCGATAGGAAGATACCGGAGCGCTTGAAGTCGAAGATATACAGAGCAGTCGTCCGGCCAGTAACGATATACGGCGCTGAATGTTGGCCTGCGACCAAGGAAGTTGAAGCGCGCCTCAGCGTCATGGAGACGAAGATGCTGTCCGGCTGGAGTCACGTGCATGGACCGCATTCGAAACGATGCTATTCGGCAGAAGATCGGTGTCGCGCCGATAGCCGACAAGATGCGCGAAGCTCGCTTACGATGGTACGGCCACGTTCTTCGTGGAGAAGAAGACAGCGTTCGCAAGATAGGCCTTAACTTCGAGGTAATAGGAAAGCGGCCTAGAGGGCGCCCGAAGCAGCGCTGGGCTGATACGTTACATATGGACTTGAAGGTCGCTGGTGTCCACCCTGATCTAGCGCTGGATCGGGAGAGGTGGCGTCATGACACCAGAACAGCAGACCGCGCTACGAAGCGAGATAGACGCTGAAGAAGAAGAAGAAGAAGAAGAAGAAGAAGAAGAAGAAGAAGAAAAGTAACCTTTTCGAAGAACGAAAGAGACCACCGCAACCCCAGCTGAAGGGAAAAGGGGGTCGACAAAACATTTTGAACCGATGGACCTTAGCGACGCAAAGAAATGGGAATCCAAAGTGACGACGCATGACGCCAGCCTCCTGTGCTGCTCTTGTCGTGTTCATCTCGTCTTTTTTGGTCAATATATGTACGTAGAATGCATTGACATTTTGGCAGAGTAGTTTCTCAAACAACTGCTATTTTTTGAAGATCCAAAGAACCGAAATGTTGGCCGCAATAAGCAATATAACAAGGTTAGGTAGCGCAGTCGGAGAAGGCGCGGGCTGTCGCGCGCACCCGATCCAAGTTGTTGGTTCGTATTTTTCGCCCTGTCCAACCAAGCCTTCAATCCCTCCTTGATCGCTGAAATTACACCAGACTCTTCTTGGAAAGATAAAACATTGACTTTTCAACGGCAAGCCACAGAAAGTCACTGTGTCGGCCAAATACAGATTCAAATTGCCCCTACGACATCCTCTATAAATGGAATGCGTGGCGCATCCCGGATGAGATTGACATCGTCCTTTATCCTTCCCCGTAACAACGTTGGATCACGGAATAACGTCCATGCGAATACTGAAAACATCACCAACAGCTAGTCGCACTGTAATATGGACCACGAAAGGACATGTAGCGAACAACTAGTGCAAATTCGTTTTAATTCGTTAGAGAAAATGACCTGAACCAGAGCGTCGGTTATTGTCAAGGACACCAGCCACGGAAATGAGACGCCGAACAAACCACAAGAACGTGAGGACCTCCTAGTGCATGACGGATGAAACTTTTCATTTCAGAGGTGGCAAGCAAGTGTAAAACAAAGGCGCTGGAAGAAATTCCGTCACGGCAATCAGTTGTGAATGGTGTGCTATCTCCCATCGCGATTCACGTCACTCAAACAGCGCTGCGTTTCCTTAGAAAAGGAATTCTACGACACCTTCAATAATGATCGAAGACACACGACAGCTGGCCTCTTTACATTGCTTACTAATCATTCACCACGAAACAAACATATGTGTTGTACAAAGATATACGACGTAGAAAAGAAATTAGTGAAAACCTTCAAAAGGCCATCGCATACCAGAGTCAGTCTACAACCCTTGCAACGCAGCGACGAAGCGCATAACTGCTCACTCAGCATATGGTTCTTAGTGAAGTGATTTCTTCTTGCAGCTTAGGGTGTCCCGAAAATTGTTTCCATTGTTCGGATAGCCTTACTATCCTCACTCACTTAGCAGCAGTAAAGCGTATTTTAAGTAGCGAGAAATCATTAAGTCCCTAGTTGTGCTAATGGCAAAGACTGTCAAGACCAGGCACGTGTCCAGCATATGCAGTGCGATGTCCGCTTGGTTGGTGGTGGAACTAGTACGTTGGCAATTGAAAAACGACCACCCTTTTACAGATAACACTGTTGAACCCGTACTTGCGTAACAATTTTAGCAGCCGGGTTGACCAATCAAACTACGAGTTAGAAATATGTGATACTTCGAGAAGAACATTAAATAAACATTAACATTAACATTAAATAAATAAATAAATAAATAAATAAATAAATTGGATAGCCGCGTTCATTATTGAATCAGCAAAGTTTTTGCATTAAACAGTTGTCAAATACATTAGTATCTGTGGCAACAAAAGTAGTGGAGACCTTCATCGGCAAAAAATCACTTCCGTACCAAGACGCGATTTATGGGAAATTCTAGTTTGACAAAAAAACTGGCCAGCCTGTTTTAACTCAAAAACAGCCACAGGTAAGTCTGACTCACGGATTTATAATAAGTCATCGGGTGTTCAAAATTGAAAAGAACTGAATTGTCCATCGACTGGCTTACGCAACTTCAAAATTGTTCCCTATAGCAAGGGTTCACAAAGGCAAGTCCCAGTACAATTGCTAATCTTCAGAAATACATTGGCATTTACACTTCATAGTGGCTGGTGGTATAGCAGTTGGAGGAGGTGCCCGCTGGCGCGTTCACCCGCTTCCAGGTTGCTGGTTCGGATTTTCGGCCCAGGCCAGTCAAGCCTTTCGTTCCTCCAGGATCCGTCAATTATGTAGTAGCACACTCGCTTGGAATGGATGAACAATTGAGTTGTCCATCTACTGGCTCTGGCAAGTAACTGTATAGGCCGAACATGCATTCAAATCGCCTCCACATTCCGTAGAAGTAGAAAGCGTGGGACGTGCAAAGAGGATATTAACGCCGTCCTATATCCATTTTCCTTTTTATATTCAGAAGTGCATCCTTCTACCCGAACATCTGACACGACAGATGTTTCTCCCTTTTTTGCTCTTCAAAACCAGCTACAACCTTCACTAAGATGAAGGGTAAGAGATTTAAATTCCACTCAAGTGACGTATGCATTTTCTGAGCCATCAATGATTAGCACTTGGCAGCCGTTAGTGATCACAATATGGGAAAGATCATTCACTAGGGCATAAGCTTCCGTGCTGCCACAATGTAGACTTGCCTCCCGACACCGGCAAACAATGTTGCACAGACTGAGTGGGATTACCACAAACTTAAGGTATAGTCGGCAGGGACCCTTCTTATTCGTATCCTGCTCAAGTCAACCAAGCCCTTTCTCCCATCAGAACTAGTGCGATGTCTGGAATGGGTAATGGAATACCGGGCGTAGGAGGATAGGGGAGATTCTGTGCATTCCTTGAAAATCCGGTGCAAGTATCGACAGGTGGTAAATTAAGTTGTACAGAGGTGAGATATACACTTAAAGTTCCTTCATGCCGCCACGAAAAGCGCAATGCGTGGCATATACCAGAAGCACTGATTAACTTCGGCCTTCATCCTCTGAAAGAGGAAGGGTCTGGACTGTAGGTCTCAGCGGGAAAGCGAGTCATATGGAAAGAATTTACACCCTTAATTTAGTGTAAAAGTGTGCTTTCGCTTTAGCACGTCGTTGAACTGAACGAGTAGGAGGTCCTCAACGATTTCCATGAGGGCAATTGTACGCCCACGATGCTCGGTCCTGTAAGCGATACTGGGCGCGGTGGATACAAATGTTGTATCAAGAGAGGAAGCTCAAGGGGTTGGTTCTCTACTTTGCTGCATTTTCGCATTTCAACCGATCAGTTTGGATGTGAGCGGTTCTGCCCTCTGGGCCCACGTGGGGAAACAAGCTGTGAAGAGCCTGCAGCTTTTATACGCTGCCCGTATTGTCAGGAGTATTTCAGTTTCACGGACTTTATGCCGGCCCCCACTCGATTGGTTGAACGACCTGGTAAAAAGAAAGCACACTTTTATACTAAGGCCTATGTTATACTTCAGTAACGCTGTTATCGGGACGTCGACGACAGTGTTGTGCGGGCTGCTACGCACAGCGTAGCACGCTGTTGTCGGCGAAGTATAACATAGGCTTGAATGAAGGGTGGAGATTCTTCCTGTATGACTAGCTTTCCCCGTTCAGACATACGCTTCAGACCCTTTCCTTGTGAGTAATGTAAAGAAAGAACGATGAGTACTGCAGGTGCAAGGACCACCATACATATTAGCCTCCATATCCCTTCCAGACACATCTGCCAGGAACCAATGGGTCCTTCAGACGAGAAGATCGAAAACAAGCCAAGGCCGACATAAACAAGGAAGTGGTCGCAGAAGAGAAACGCTCCATGTTCTAGCCTGCCTCGCGTCATTACAACGTAATGAATGCCGAACTCGCGCAACTTTCACCGCCAGTTTAGCAGTCAGTTGCGCGTGCTGCAGGAGTTTCCAAGGGTACATTGTCTTTTCATTTCAGGGATGTTCCTCCAATCTTACGAGGCCCTGTAATAGAGATCGATCGTACGGTATGATCAAGCGTTCGAAGAGCTCCTAGCCCTGACGATAAATATGATTGATTCACGCAAAGTGAAGGAACCGAGCACAACCTCGGAGCAGACAGACGCGCTGGTAAACTACGCCAACGCCCACTTTCTCACACCATTGCGGCTGTCTCCTCTCTGAAAACAAAATCAGAATAACAGAGCGATGCTGACACAACCTCGAAGGTGAAATTAGAGCTGAACATTGATCTAGAACAGATTGACGCTCGAGAAATGAGCAGCCTTTGCGCGAACAGATTGGCTAGGAGTGGCATGTCGTAAATGGTGCTGCAGCCTACTCATTCATGAGAAACTCAGGATCTACTAGTTTTAGGAGTGGAACTGGTTCCAGTTTCGTCTCCCTGAACGCCTGTAACGCGTTGTTCCATATCGCATTACAGGCATGAATTCGGCAATGGATAAACTATTGCGTCTCTGGATACGACTTTCGCAAGTCTCGGCCAAATAAAGGATGAAGGATGGCGCAACTGAACGCCCTAGCAGCACTTCCATGATATGGTGATGCTGCGTGTGATAAAACAACGCTGTTGCTGTAATAAGGACAAAATGATAAAGGACGGCGTTATTCAATCCCCTTTGGGATGCGCCACGCATTCTACTTCTACGCGATGTCATGGAGGCAATCTGAATGCGTATTTGGTCTGTACGATGACTTGCGGTGGCCAGCCGATACAAAAGTCAGTGCTCTGTCCTTCCCAGGCAAATCTGGTACCTATTCGCCGACTCCGGATGGATACTCCGGATGGATGGAAAGCTTGGAAAGTCATGCTTTTTCTTTCCAGAGATGTTTGTTGCCAAACCACCGTCTCCGAATTGATAAAAAGGCATGATTGCGGGGCGTGGCCAAATCGTGGATGATTTGAGCTTTAAGGCCGGCGCTACTTCAGACTGTGCTGCGCCCAATAGTGTCCAGGTTCGATATCACAATTTGATCACAATCCAACTGTGAAGCAAGAGGGAGGGGCATTAAGACCCGAGAGGGGGTCTACTATGGATTTATCTCATAGTGAGCAGTATCATTCTGTCCGCAACATGCTCTGATGCCCCTCTACGGTTAGAAAGTTTCCGCGCCTCACGCTTTTTAATTGTAGATCATTCATCGTTTATAACTCATAAATTTTCTGAACCCAATGGAAGCCAAGGAGGGCGGAACCCTCCCATGATTTGCGGCGAAAATCGTTCTTCTTTTTTCGTGCTTTCTCCAATTGGTAGCAGCGTCCAATTTTCCGCGATGGTGATGCCATTCATCCCAATCAAATTGGGTGAACACAAGCTGTCCTAAAGTCTGCGCATAACGCATCAAGCAACCCTGCTTCGTCCGTCACGGCGCGAAGGACATGCTCGTAGGGTCGTCGGCAGGCTTTCGGGCAACTTATAAGCCATGCCACCTGAACCTCACTTATATGACATCATTTCGGATGCGGTCCATGTCAAATACTCTAAGGTCCAGCGTACCACATTGACTCCATTATGCTGAGGGGGGCGTCGCGGTCCTTGGCACTCAGCACCATTTTCGCTACTAGTCTGACAACGGCTCTGCAGTTTCCAGAAAAATAAGAATTTTTTATGGATTTTCATCGCAGAACATACCTATGATCGAGCACTATCTGGACTACGCCCTCTGATTGAGAAGAAAATTTACAAACAACTACCCGAAAGCCAATGTTCAATCAAGCTAGCTCTTCTAAGAAAAAGTTTAGGCAGAAATTTCATCTATAATTCCATCTACCTCACAACATGGGAACACCCACTGCCAAGGTCACACTAGGAGGCAAAGCCTCTTCCCTAGACATGGTAAAAACACCAGTCCATAAACGAACTTCACTTAACAACGTCGCCGATGCAGAAAAAGCATTAGATCGACCGACCTTCAGCAGTAAGTCGTCGAGAAGGAAAACTACCTATTGGAGGTAGGTCCATACGACGTCAAAATTCGGGATTCAGGTGTCGCAAGGGGATTGATTAGCGACATGTATACTTTCTAGCACTTAAGGAGGAAAGCTTGCGAGCCAGGTGGTTGAAGATCTCTTAGGTGGTGTGTTCGTTTATTGTGAAGAATACAAGCACCAAAGCCGTAATTCTACCATTAGGCTGCGCATCAAAGCGTCGTATGTATTTCGGAACTACTAAAAACTACATACCTATCAGCATTACGTCTATTTTCGCCCGTATATTCGAAAAATTACTCAAAGAGGTCATCACTGCTCATCTGGAAAGTAACTCAATAATTCCACCTGAACAATTTGGATTTCGAAGAGGTGGCTCCACCAGCGCTCAGATGCTTGCAACCTTGAATGACTGGACTAGTTGGCTTGATAATGGTGTCGGTGTTGATGTAATTTACTTTGATTTTGAGAAAGCTTTCGACAAGGTGCCGCACGCAAAACTCATAGAACAATTGTCAGTAGTTGGTCTCCACCCCGAATTGTGAATTGGGTCGAATCCTTTCTGTCTCAACGGACATTCCGGGTTAACTACAAGGGTCATTTGTCATCTGCTAAACTTGCGAGCAGCGGCGTACCTCAGGGTGCCGTCCTCTCTCCTATTCTCTTCAACATATACACAAGAGAAATTCCTTCCCTTATCAACAGATTCGGGGTGTCCTGCAAAGTTTTTGCAGACGACCTCAAAATTTATAGCTGTGTAGTGGATTCTACGGATGTTGATAGGATTCAGTCTGCAATTTTAGCTGTAGCCGAGTGGGCGCGCGCTTGGGACCTTCCTCTGGCGAAGGATAAAACAAAGGTGTTGCACTTGGGGAGGAGCAACATCAATGCTCCCTACTTTATCGAGGACCGACGGCTTCTGCAGGTTCCCGAAGTGAAAGATCTTGGATTTCTCATCACGGATAATCTGGAATTCGACAAGCATTGCAGGGAGATAGCAGCTAAGGCAGCTCGTAGGGTGTGCAACCTGTTCAGATGCTTAGTTACCAGTAACGAGAATATTCTTCTCAGAGCTTATAAAATGTATATTCGTCCTATTCTAGAGTATGGTACACCTGTTTTTGGCCCAACTAAAGTAAAGAATATAGAAGTTTTAGACAAAGTTCAAAACAGCTTTACAAGGAAGCTTCTACTTAGATCGAGACAGTTTGATTATCGCTCAATCCCTGACAGCACTGAACGCTGTCGGACGTTTGGGTTAGAGCCTCTCTCCTTGCGAAGAAAAAAATTTGATCTCCTAATGGTGCATAAAATTCTCCAGGGCGCTATCCATCTGGGCGGGTGCAGATTCTTCACAACCAGAATCTCGAGTACCAGGGGTGCAGCAGTCAAGCTAAGCTACCCGCGGGCCAGGTGCTCGGTCCGGTCCTGCTACTTTACCTGTCGAGCTGGTAGTGAGTATGTCAGGCTAAGTAAGCGTGTTAGTTTACCGTCAAATATTTCATCTTTCAAACGAATGCTTGACAAAATTCTATAGACGTTTCAAGCGTTTTCTGATTTTCTATCGAGGCGGTTAGTACTTGTCATAATATGAATGATCTTCTCCTTCCTTTTATTTTTATGTTTCATCTCCTTTTCTGTTGTTTCCTTGTGCTCCATTGTTCCTTTTGATGAATTTCTCCTCTATGTTCTCATTTACTTTTTATTGTATCATTCCCTATATTCCGTTTTACTGGCTCTACAGAATGCTAGGATCTAGTTTCTTGGTCGCGATGGTGAGTCGCCCTCACGTTTATCGCCTCACATGTGTTGCAGCACATGTCTCAATGAAGATAAAGATAAAGATAAAGATTCACGATCCCACTTGGCGCAGTCGGAAGAAGACGCCGGTTTTGTGTGGCCCTGGGGCGAAAGTTCAGCGATGCATTGCGCAAAATTGCGGTTTGGCCTCAACACGGAGGTGTAATGCTTTCACTGAAAGAATCTTCATGAATTTACCTAGGAATAAAGTGCATGGGGCATCCTACAGACTGATTGGCGTCAAACCTGGACCTTTATTTTTCTACTAGGCCCAAGCGGATTACCCACGAAGGTCAGCATAGCGCCTTCGCAAAAAGTGGCGGTATTCCCAATTCTGTGAACTTAGTGTCAGCTCAGGCACTCCATAAAAACAAACGGGTAACTACTTGCTAGGGTTTCTACTATAAAAATTAAATCAGAACTAGGAACACCAATTCATGTCGACAAAGTGCGAGAAAACAGCAGCATAAACCATCACTGCACGCCGTAAGTGTCTCAGTGCAGCCGGGATGCGTTCCACTGCCTCGTGTTTGCAGCAGCATAACTGCCCCTACCCCGACATCTAATGAGGCAGCGTTGCAGTAGTAATATCCCAACGCATTCCTCATTTCTCGCCGACACTAACACGTCCCAGAGCCGCAACACTTGAAGAGACGCCAGCGAGAAAACAGGCGAAAACTGTATAAGGCCAGCGAAAGAGTGGCGTGAGGGACAGAAGAACGTCAAATCGCCTTCACTCAAGGTGAATTACACCACTGCTAGCAGATCACCTATCGTACCTCCACCGGGGTCGTCAAGCTGTTAACAATCTCTGTGTGCTGCACAGCACATGCTGAATGATCCGAGTAGGTTGAACCTGGCGCTTCCTAGACAAATTCTGTCCCGATGCAAGCAATAATCTTCTGGATTGGTAGGAGAGAAGCAAGTGCTTCCGCGACAGGAGCACTTTGCCCGTTAGTAAAGGCTTTCGGCACCCCTCTTAGTCTGTGGAACGTTGGAGGGGCGAATATGACCAATACACTAATAGGAGCGCGTGAAAGCGTAGTAGGAGGCGCCGGCTGTCGTGTGCATCCGCTTCTATTTAAGTTCTTCGTTCGGATTACTATCCCGGGCTCATCAAGCCTTTCATTCCCTCGGAGACGGTGAATGGGCGCCAGACTTATCTGGGAAAGATTGTTTATCGTCTGACCACCGTAAGTTATTTTATAGGTTAAATACGCATTAAAATTTATTTATTTATTTATTTAAAATTATAAAATTAAAATTGCCGCTATTATAACGCTCCAGTGGCAGAGATCGTTATCACAAACGGTCTGCTTGTAAATGAGTAGCCTTAACTATCATAAAATTGAAGAGAAGGCTGCCCTGGTCGAACACGCTGGAATGACTGATAGAAGAAACCTCGTAAATTTGAAAGCGATTGGAGCCGTCTGAACCACAAGGTAAAAGGGTGCATAAGCAAGACGCATAGTGTGACCGCCTCAAACTTTAACGACCATTGTTAATTCATTGTGCATGAAGCGAGCGTGAGGTCTTTGAGAGCCTCCTTCTACGACATGCACTCACTAACACGTAACCACCTTGAGGACAACGCGCACTTAGTTCCAGTTACACCTCGAAGATAACGAAAGGCTATTCAGGTTGACGTAAACCACACGCGGTCTAGATAGCCATCTCCCTACAAAACTACGTTTAGCGCTGTATCTTCAAATGCTCTTAAAGCTATTTTCGTGCTACTCTTCGCATGAAGGAAGGTGGCGAAACCAGGCCAAACTAATGCTCCTCCCCTGATAAGTTGATCACAAATACTTGGCTCTTTGCGACTTCTTTTCCCCACCTTTCCGCTTTATTTTTCTTTCTCTGATCTCCATTTACAGTACAAAGTATGGAGCGCTGCCCGGTCAGCAAGAAGTGGCGACTTGCGTACGCAGTGAACTGTGTTCGACTGGCTCCTAGGACAAACTAATCCTCATCTTCTACGGATAAATTGGTCACCGATAATGCCTAGAAATGAAGGAACACAACCGCGGTTAACGTCTGGTTCGAGGTCTCAGTGAAGGATAGGAGTGATGGACGGTGCTAATCAATCCGTGCATGTGCCAGACCTTCTATCTCTATGGTATAAAACGCGACCACCTGATCAGAGACTTAGCCTACACAATGACTTCCAGGGTCAGCCGATGAAACACGTCGGTGTAACGTCCTTCACAAACAAGTCTAGTACCAATTCACCAACCTCGGAAAGATGGAAGGGTTGGTTGGCGCAAGCGGGACCCGAACCAAGTGCTTTGATGAGAGCGCGCGCGATAACCAACGCCTCTGACCACGCTACCACGCGCCTCAGCAGAATAATACCTGACCTAAATTCTCCGCAGTCCAAAATCCATCTTTAACCCATTTTTCTTAATTTTTGCTATGAGTAGGAAATTAGTAGCTATTCACGGCTTTTAAAGATGACGGCTGGTCAACCCACTGAATAATCAGGGGCCAGATTCATCAACCGTCTACCGCCCCCTAACTGTGAAAATACCGCCAAACCTCATGCTGGTGAATGCCATATCAGGGGTTTGTCTATTTTGCCCGTTAGAGGGCCGTAAGCGGTTGATGAATCTGGCTCCAGGGTCTACAACAAAGTCCTAGAAGCATACAATATTAGAAAATCCCTAAAAACGAGGACATGAACAACATTCCAGAGCATTGTTACTAATAAAGAAAACGATAACAAGATTTCTTTAGAGCTGCTTCGAAAGAGCAGCTACCACTGGCACGAAAGAACCTCATCAAGACAGACCATCCTTTCAAGAATCGATGTATTCGGTGGAACAATAGTTTCTTGGGAAAAATAAAGCACTGATTTGTTCATCGGATGGCCAATGCAAGTCATTGTGCACGCCTAAAGTAGAACTGAAGCTCTTGATTCGCTGGAAATTCTCTTTCTTTTCAAAGCCATCAGTAAAAGAAAACGGTAAAAACAAGTTGGGATATGTTGGAGCAAGTTAGAACAATGGGACCTATTTAAATCGAGGGTTCTATTGAAACTACAAATTCTTAGAGTTCAGAGATATTTAATCAAACAAAGAAAATCAGTCAGTTCAAAAAAGTGACACTAATGGATAAATAAATAAATAAATAATGGAGAAAGAGGACAATGGCGAGGACAGGATATCCACCATAAAAGGTAGCAGAGCTTGAACTCAAGTAAAAACGCGCATCACGGCCTGCCACGCTTTTCATTTGTTGACATCGTTTGCTATCGTAGTGGACGAGATGCAACATCGTGGGCAGAAATGCATGCAGTTGATCAAACAGCGACCACCGAACAATGCGTCGAACGCCTACACACAAATGCCACAAAGGCTTAACGATGGACGAAAGACCAGCTGGGAAAAGGAAGCTTGCAATCACCAAGCCCACGTTTGGGGACCTGAACGAAAGCCGCGTCGGTAGAAGGAAGCTTCTATAGCTCGGGCCAATGTCTGCAACACCCATGTTGTGCGCAGAGACAGTGGGAGTGGAGTGGGAACGAATCTAGGTGCAGGGATGTCAGAAAGCGCCCTAGAACAGCTCCCACTGTCAAGATTTTCAGGAGGGCCAGAGAGCGTGCTCGAGAACTCGCGGAAAACTTCTGCAGACCTGTGTGTGATAGATAACGGGTATTACACTCGAGCCATGCCATCCGCCTCTAATTGAGCTCACCTTTCAGCATGAGTATGCCGGTATCATTCACCAGTGATATTTCCCCAAGGAAGAGACAGCGTTCTATATCACAAAAGTTGCTCATTAGCACCTGTATCTGCTGGCATTAAAAAAGTGGTGCTGCAGATGGGTTGGGAACCTAATCATCCTGTGCTCAGGCAGGAATTTCCACCACCTACTGCATCTATCTGGCCAACTACAGACAGGTAGATCATCATAAACAACGGGAAAACCTGCCAGACCAGTAATATCCTTACAATCACAAATTTAGGCGAACCCTATATCCCGTCTAGTGCATACTCCTTCACATTATTAGGTAAAAGGCTGATTAGAACTTTATTCACTGCGTTTTCCTGCTCTTCATAAGGTAGTTTGTTATAAACGTCACTAAAACCAATATCATCGGAGAAGGTAAACGAAACAGACAGAGCTTTAACGCCGAAAGATATTCAGGAATAATTTCAAGAATAAAAAAACAAGGATTAATCCATTTTTGTTACTTGGACACGCAGATGATGGAGGCGCCAAGTGTCGCATGTATCCTTGGTCGAGGTTCTTGGTTGGGATCCCGCACAGGTAAGCCGAGGAATTCACTTTTGGAGTTGGTAAAGGATTTGCTTAGAAAGGATAAAATGCTGATTGTTCATTGGCTGTAGCCGCCGCAAGTCATTGTATAGGTCAAACAAGCCCTTCAATTGGCTCCACCACATCCCGTAGAAGTGAAAAGCGTGGCACGAAATAAAAAATGACTAATGCCGTCCTTCATCTTTATTTTATTTTTATGTAATACTATGAACCACACTGAAAAGTTATTTGATCTGCCGTGGGCACTATTAGAACAGGGCGCATTTAGAAATAACAGCTTTCACCACAACTTATATCCATAAACTGAGCCGCAAGGTAGGTTAAAAAGGATCCTTCACTTCTATGGAATATCGTGGACTCAATGTGAATGCCTATTTGGCCTACACAGTATCTTGCGATGGTCAGCCGATGGGCAAGACAGTACACTGCAGGCATTATTTGAGATCGTCTTCACTATCCGCAGAGTTTTTCAGGCTTTAGATCGAAAACCTTCGTATGGATGATGGGCTTGGTCAGATAGTTGCAAAGGTACACAAGGAATCAATTCCACTTTAACCCGAACCACTTTGAGGCCCCTGAAGATGAGGAAGTGGTCAACAAAGAGTAGAAGAGTACTATCCCACAAGAAGTAGCATAAACGGTATTAACAGCAAGCACTGCCGCCGATGTTTCAAGGCGACAAAACCTGAAGATTGCAGGACAAGTGATTGTTTTATCCTTCATCGACACAACTGGTACCACTTCCTTGAGTCTGCAAGGACGGAAGGTTTAGATGGTCTGGATGAGACCAGAACCAAGAACCTAGATTGGAAGCGAGCCCGCCGGTGTTAACGTGAACGGTTACGAAAATTCATAATCCCATTTAAGGTAGGTATTACTCCAACCTTACTCAGGACACGCCATGCATCCTACTTCACCATGACACGCGGAGACAGTTAAAAGAGTACTTGGTTCGACTAGATACCTCAAGTTTATTCTTTACGGGCAATTTTAGAACTGACACGTCGAAAGCGAAGGGACGAACGGCCTATTTGGCCTGGACAATACACGATCCTATGGTCGGGTTTCGATGCCCTATGAAATGACATCTTTACCCTAATCCTCCCTTACAAAGCACTAGCAAAAGGCAGAACTCGAGTTTGGGCTTGTGTTCTAACCAGGTGATCGAGATGGAAACAAAGTAAGGGAGAGGCATATGAGACCTGTTTGGTGACAGAGATTTCCTCACAGCTTTCCTTACATCCTCAAGACCCCAAGCAACATCGCTTAATGCTGAAATAGGACAATGGAAATATTAAGAAAAGACCTATTAAAACAGCACATACGTCAACTATCTGCGAGAAAATTGCAAGTCACCTTCAGAGACGAATACGGAAGTGCTGGGAATGCCCCGTGACGAGTGTTTGACCCCACACACCACCCCGTGTGGTAATCACATCATCGAAAGTCTCGCGTTCAGAACTTCTAGTATTCACGCAACGTTACACACCGGCCACTACGAAACGTTCGTATCTTCTCCTTGACTTCGGCGAAGACAATTGCCGCGATTTCTTACACAAACCCACGCCGCGATTCTGTGTGTGCATGCACACATATCCTCAGCAGGGCAGCAAAAAGGGAAAATTGGGAAAAGCAAGCTCGGTGCAGTTCAAGTTCGGCGTGGCTAACAGGTATGCCTAAATAAGTTTTTCTAGTAGAAGATTACTACGCATGTTGAAAGTAAGCACGATCTTTACCAAGTTGTTAAGCTTCATAAGGACAATTTCAATATGCTTACAGCACACAGCTTGAACTTTACCTAAGAACTCTTGTTGATAAACGAAATGAAATGCTAAAGGTTGACTTTCACTCTGGAATTGTAGTAAGTACCTTGCGAACTAATAGCATAACTCAAGGATGATCTCATACCTATTTAGAAATGCAAGAGAGCAGCAGTTCTTGAGCTATAATAACAATTAGAGACTGGGCCATGCATTTGTCAAGCACGTTACTCCGCTTATCTGATCGGTGGAATAGATGCTGACTAGTTGAAGTTGTGCAGTTGAGCTATGTGTATTTACTGCAAGCGTACTGTCGTCCATTAGTATGTATTTAAGGGCGAACAGAATTTCTGTTATCAATCACATAAAAATCGAGATAGCAGACGCGCGCATGGCGCAATCTCTTCTCACAACAGACTGAAAAACCGTTGCTTTTTAGGGCACCAAAACAAGTTCGAACTCTTTGTAGGCAAAACAATAAATAGTCTACAATATTCACTTACTCAACAATAGAACACAATATTCACTTTTTGAGGCAGGCAAAGTACAAAAAAATCCAAAAAAAAAAATCGTTTTCATTTTCATCTTCCAAAAGATCTTAATTTATTTGAAAGACACTCGTATCGATTTGGACGGTGTTCGGTCTAACACATCGACTACAATCTCGTTTTGCGGCAGAAAGCCGCGTGGGACGCTCACGCATGATGAGCCACCGGTGGTTATTGATATCCCTTGCGGACCACTTTTTTGGTTCATTTACTTCTTTCTAATTTTCATATGAATCCGCTAGATATGGTGTCCATCATTGTTCGTCTGGTTTTTTGCTCCATCATTAATTTTCTTCTCTGGCATGGTTGAAGTGGACTCGAGCACGGCGACAAAGGAAGTCAAAGGAGTAAAAACGAGGTGCAACAAATGCGAAGGGCATTTATGTTGATTGTTGCTGTTGAAAACATGAACGGGGTTCATGAAAAGATCGGAGATTGCACCTGTCTGCATGATTTGATCTACGATTTGATCTCTTTCCTAGCAAAATTTTTATAATTCGAAATATCTAATGAAGGCCAATACATTTTCTTTGCTTATTTCTGTTGGACTTTCACTTATCACAGATGGTCAGGGAACAGAAAAATATCTACGGAAAACCGACGGCAGCAGTACGAAAAACACCACGAAAAATTATGAGCCACCGGTGGCTCATGTTGTCGCACGCGGATAGACGCGCATTAGCCATCAGTGGCGTATACTGTCGTCAACGCGTTCATCTCAAAAGTGCCAACTGACTCTACAAAGCGTCCATGTCGACGAAAAAATGGAATAAGGCAACAGAAGAACACTTGTCGGCGATCGCTCGAACGTTTCAACGTGGCATAAACGCCGCGAAGCGATAAGGGCAAGCAGGGATCTGCAGTGACACGAACTGGCGTTATCACGAATGCCTGTAGTAGTAAAGCGGAGGAAATGCATCGCCAGACGCCTTCCTGCAAACTCCGACGACCGAAGCCGCGCTTGAAAAAGCACTCGATGCAAGGCTGGTGACGTCTGCTATACTCTCAGCGCTACATGCGTGCAATGCTCGTTTCTCAACGAGCAGAATGCTCTCGACACACGTTCTTCGACCGACTGTCGGAGCCTGAACCAACAGGACCACGGTTGGCCTCACACACCGCAATTAGCACCGCAGCCGCTAGCCTCCATTTGGCGAATTTGACACTACCATTAGACAGTGTGCGTTCATAAACGAGTAAATGTACCACCGGTAGCCAATGGGTTGGGAAGAAATATTCTAGCGCTTCCCTCAGTGTTCGCCAAAGGGAATATGAGCCAAAACTTACGCACAACGGCCAAAACCCATTAGGACTTCTTTATGCATCCGACCGATACAGAAGTGTAGCTAAAGTGAAGTGCATTTCCCAGTAAAGCTTCACCTAGAGATCTCACCTAGCACAACTAATACTACGAAAATATAGGATAAATGACAGTGTTAAGCAATCCATTTTAACATGGATTCGTCGAGGCAATCTGAATGCGTATTTGGCCTACACAATGAGATGTAGAGGCCAGCCGATGAACAAGTCAGCGTGTCATCCCTTCCAGACAACTGTAATGGACTACTCTAATCTCTGACAACGGCTCCACATAAATATCGGAGGGGCGGAAAGTTCAGTTACATCGGGCGAGAATACCAAACCAGGAACATCGAACTGGGTGCGGCCGGCGCGTCTGCCGACTGCGCTACCAAGCGCCTACGTAGACAAATACTACGTTTATTTTTTACTGCTTTTTAAATTAATGAGACGTGCTGTAAAATGATCAGGCAGGCAAGCAACCCCATAATAGTTTGAATGAGATAAAGAAATATCATATGTAACTTATGAACGACACGGCGACGTACTGCCATGTACTATCTACAACTAATGCTATGAAAGGACCATTTGATCACAACCAATCGAATCACCTTCCAAATACACGGCAGATAGTCAGCGTATCGACAGTACATGTCCCTCTGGGCAGACTCGAAGCGGCCTTGTTGGCCTATCGCGTTCTAGCAGGCCATATAAGCGACCAGTCCCCATTCCCTTTCGATTCTACGGTTTTAGAGCACGCCTCTAACACTAAAACAAAGGGCAACCTAAGCCGTCCTTCCTCATATTCTGGAAGTAGAGCATATTCGAAAATTAGGTGGGCCGGCCATGAATGCGTTTAGCCATGACGCCCACCAACTTCTTCGTGAAAGCCATGAGCGAACGATATGTCGCTCTTCGTGTCCCTCGAGCGAGGAGGATCCATTGGAGCACTCTGGCACGAGACACGGACGAATGGAGACGCTGCTGACGCCCGCTCGAGCAACTCGATGATCAAGGGAACGACAGGTGACAGGTGAGTGCATACTTGCACTCCAGTTATTGAGTGCAACCTTGGCTAGTCATTTACTTCAATGTCGATGAAGCAATGACAGGAATGTGGTAGTGTCGCTATCGCCTCCTACATCGAACGTGAAGAGTGTCGCAACACCGCAGAAGATGCTGCGAAGATTGGTGTAACGTAGGAACACTAGAGAGCTACCTTCACCCGATATTGTCCATGTCATGTCCTGAGCGAGTACTTGGCCTACACAAGACCTGCAGTGACCAGCAGTGAACCAGGAATACAGAGAAAGTTATTACAGGCTGCTGACAACGTCCAAATGAGGAAAAGTTCAGGTGGTAACCCGTCATGAAAGTGATATAAACCGAAAAGAAGTGAAGTGAACAGCATTCACATTTCAAGGGAACATTTTCAGCGCTCCGCGTCACGATAGGGAATGAGTCAAATGGTGTGTATCACCGAACAGTTGCAAAATAACATCGTGCGAAAGAGCTGCGAATGACAGAGACCCACTCTCTCACATACTGTCTAAAACAGTAACTTCAAGCAAGAAGAAAAGACGAAATACTTCGCCAAGAAAATACGTCGATGTGCCTGTGTGTTTAGCCGCGCTTAGGCGCCGGATTCATCAACGACCTACAGCAATATAACGGAGAAAATACATTCGAAATTCCTAATAGCGCGGCTTATCGACAAGCGATATGGTGAAACGTTTCAATGTTTCACCATATAGTTTGATAAACCACGCTATCAGGGATTTCGGCTGAATTTTCTCCGTTAAATTGCTGTAAATCGTTGATGAATCCGGCGCCAGATAGCCATCATCAACAGAGGTACATTCAGAGTTGATCACGATGCTTCTAACCGATAAAGGAAAACAGCGCGTAGCACAACCCGAAATTTAATTCTGGTCATATTTTGTTTAACCCATAATGACCAGAGCTCAGATATGATTTCGAACTAAGTGAAGAGTAGTACGATGATGTAGCTCAGAGCAAATAAGTGAGAAATTGAGCGATGATGTAGTTCAGAGCAAATAAGCGAGTACGATGATGTAGCTCAGAGCAAATAAGTGAGAAATTTGAATGGTTTCAAACCTTAGGCCGATTTTTCTTCACTTGACACAAAAACAGATGCATCACCGCAGAAAGCATCCGTAACAAGCACGAACTAGCAGAGTGGTTCACTAAATTTTTTATTATTTGCCAGACAGTTGTCAAACTTGCGCATTTACAATTTATTTGCTTATTTATGCACTAGAAGGAGCGAGCAATAATTTTAATACACATGTTAGAATACTAACATACAGGGTAGCCCATAAGTCCTGCAACAAAATTAGGAGACCTTATTGGTTGTCTTTTTCCAATTGCAAAAAAACCGCATATCAACAGTTATGTAGCATATACTTAGTGCTATACTTCTGGAAAGTATCATGGTTGTAGCTGCTCTTATTACAAAGTAATGCGCTCTCACGTAAAACTACCGAAAATTCTTCTCTGGCCCGTGGTGGGGCGCTTCCGTTCCGATGTGACTAAATTTCGGAAGATTGGTTGTTGAACACGCAGTATGATGGTATTGTGTAGGGCAGTGCAAAGGCTTCTCAAGAGTGAACAGTGGATGAACGGGATCTAAACTACAGTAGAAGAACGCTATTAATTTTCTGATCATACACGATGCAGCAACCAGCTGGAAGAAATTCAATATTCTGCCGTGTGCGTAATCTATTTCTAAGCAGTATGCAGTTTCTAGGAAACTACAAGGAAAGCTCTACAAGTCCGCAAGTGAGATGAAGACTCAGCTATGAGGAGAAGAGAGTAGAAGGAAAAATTTGTAAGCGCAGTTGGAGGGTGTCGTTCGAAATGGGTATTCAGCCCCTGCCTCATTTGATGAAAAATTTCTCAAAGTTGAGCGATCCCAGAAGGGTCAAAATGGTCGCGTAGGTGAGCAGCACTGGTAGGTGGGAGCGCGCCAGCCAATAATGACCAGAGAGAACAGAGCCCGAACACATGTCAGACCATGTGTTCCGACTGAATACGCTCTTTCTGAACGGCATACCCATTCGGTGCGGTCTTATTGGTTTAGGCGTTCCCACCTGCCAATGCTGCTCACCTACGCGACATATACCGTCAAAATAATAGTGCGTTGAATGCTGCCTTTGCGGGAACCTGATGATATAAAAACAACGGCCACGCATGGCAAGTTTTTGTCATACACGATTTTCCAAAATGTCTCCCCGCACTCCATAGGTTTTTGTGTAAAAATAGTGAAAATCAATAAAAATGTTCGTTTGATAGGAACAAAAACCTAACACCATATATTAGAGACTCAGTCGCGCTGTTTAAGGGCAAAGTGCACATTCTGGTAAAGCGATTCCTGTAACAGCAAAAGAAAAGGACGTGGTAGCGGTTCCCAGTCCATCTGCAAAATATTGCACCTGCGAAAGAATAGCTGTGAAATTCCTAAATCTTTATATTTTCAATCTTTGTTTATAAACCACCTTAAAGAAAATGTCGTGCTCAATAAAGCCTGGGAAAACCATTGTTCAATATCTTCTTTGGAACGAATAAGAAGTAAAACTCCGTAAGAGGGGCTGCGACGTGAGCTGCAAAGCAACCCACACGACCTGAAGGCTCTTATCAATCCAGGAGTGGTCCCTTATGAATAACCGGACGTTCAACGGCCTGCCGGCCGCCAAACGTCTGGTTGGGGGCTTCGCCCCAAACCCTGAAATTGGAACTTCTAATATATGGAACTTCTAATATCTTCTAATATATTCTAATTCTAATATATAGCGAACGCGCCTGCCTCTGTACGTCGGTGACACGTCTTGCAATCCCAAGCGGCCTTTGACCGACATCGGAGACACGTCTTCTGAACGCGGAAGCCCGTTGCCCCACAACACTGACACATCTTTTGAATCCGGACGCCACCCCCCCCCCCCCCCCTCCCCACCTCACCTTACTGGTTCTATCGAACAGGTCATCCTTTAGTGGTCCCCTCTTGCCCGCTTCAGCTGCTGGACCCCTTCTTTTTGATTGCCCTTATAGGTATCACCTGTATCACCTGTCGTCCCGTTGATCATCGACTTGCTCGAGCGGGCGCCAGCAGCGTCTCCATTCGTCCCTGTCGCGTGCCAGAGTGGTCCAATGGATCCTCCTCGCTCGAGGGACACGAAGAGCGTCATATCGGTCGTTCAGGGCTTTCACGAAGAAGTCCGACCAACGCGTTGGTGGGCGTCCTGGTGTTCTTTTGACATCCCGCGGAATCCAATCTGTGACGACTCTCGTCCAGCGGGTGTCTGCGAATCGCATTACGTGGCCGGCCCACCTAATTTTCGACGACTTGGCCCATGCGACAGCGTCTCTGATCTTCGAACGTCGGCGAAGCTCGGAACTCCGGAGGCCTTCTCTCACTTGCGTGAGTCGTGTCACTCCGAGCATCGTCCTCTCGATTCCACGCTGCGCGACGCTGATCGCGTGTTCATCCTGCTTTCGTATAGCCCAGGTCTCTGAGGCGTATGTTAGGGCAGGAAGAACAGTGGAGTCGAATAGGTGGGCACGGAGTCGGACGTTCTTCGTCTTCTTCGCGACTTCTTCGACGCTCTTGAAAGCTCCCCAAGCCGCTCGTTTCCTCCTGCTCAGCTCTGGTGCTAGGTCGTTGGCCATGTTGAATTCGCGACCCAGATACACATAGCTGGAGCATTCGGAGATGTTCGTTCTGTTGAGCGAGAATGGGGCATCAGAAACCCATCCGTTCTTCATGAACATCGTCTTCGTAAGATTCAGCTGCAGTCCAACGCTTCCACATACACGATCGAAGTCGGCCAGCATTCGTTCCGCCTGACTGATGCTCGGTGTTATGAGCACGATGTCGTCAGCGAAGCGAAGATGGTGCAGTTGCCGGCCGTCGACCTTCACTCCCATGTCTTCCCATTCTAGTTCGCGCATGACGTTTTCGAGGGTGGCGCTGAAGAGCTTCGGGGATATGGAATCCCCTTGTCGAACCCCTCTCTTCACGTCAATGACGACGTCGTTGTAGAATGGAGAGATCTTGGTCGTGAATCCACTGCTCTACAGCTCTCGAAGGACCCTGATGTACTGAGTAGGAACGCCCTGGGTGAGCAGGGCTTCCATGACCGCTTCAGTCTCGACGGAGTCGAATGCCTTCTTCAGGTCGATGAACGTAAGGCACAGCGGCAGCTTGTACTCTCGCGACACTTCGATGAGCTTCGTAATGGTGTGTATGTGGTCGATCGTGCTGAATCCTCTCCGAAATCCTGCTTGTTCGCATGGCTGTCCTTCGTCCAGCGTTCTACTAATCCTATTCAGGATGACTCGAGTGAACAGCTTGTAGACTACGGACAACAGGAAGATCGGGCGATAGTTGCCAATGTCGTGCACGTCTCCCTTCTTGTACAGCAAAACGGTCTTGCTGGTCTTCCACTGAGATGGAACCTTGCATTCGGACAGGTAGCGTGTGAAGAGCCGCGCCAAGGTGTTAATGAGCGCTGGCGGGAGGTTCTTCAGGTGTTCGGGTATGATCCTGTCAGGGCCGGGTGCTGTACGTTTCTTCACCGACGAGATGGCGTGTCGGATTTCGGAAGAGAGAACAGAGGGGACGACGTATCCATCCTGCGGAAGATGGCATGGGGGCAGGTGGACGTGGCTATCGAAGAGATCGGAGTAGAAGTCGTGGATGACTTTCTCCATGGTCCTTCTGGAAGAGGTGATGGTTCCGTCAGGACGTCGGAGAGCGGTCATCTTGGTCTTGAAGTTGGCGAAGTTCCGGCGGGCATTGCGGATGCTCAGCCCTGCCTCTGCTGCTTCAGCCAACACTTCCGCCCTTCTCTCCTTGAGATCTTCCTTTATCGCCGCTCTGCATAGCTTTGCAAGCTCGGACGTCAGTTGGTAGTTGCCTGACGCTCGTGCTGCTCCACGCTGGCGTATCAGCTCAAGAGTTTCCGGAGACAGGCGTCTCTTGGTGGTCTTTAAGCTCTCGGCTCCCTTAGCACTATCGTGGAGATGGTGCACGAAGCGATCGTATTCCTCGTCGACGTTGTCCATGACGGCATCTTCCCAAAGGCCGACAAGAGAGGTGTAGAGATCCCAGTTGATGGTCGTTCCGGGATTCCTCTTCTTGAACTTCGCGGCCTTTTCTCCTTGACGCGAAAAGCGGAACCTCGCGCGAAGGAGGCGGTGGTCCGATCCCGTGTAGAACTTGGGGACAACGGAGACATCGGTCAGGCAATACTTGCGATTGAAGATGATGTGGTCGATCTCGTTGTGGAACTGGCCACCGGGGGATTCCCAGGTCCATCGTAGGGAGGGAGGCTTCTGGAACTGCGAGTTTCCATGGATGGTCTTGGTCGACATGATAAACTCAGACAGCCTTTCACCTTGCTCGTTCCACTCCAAACCGTGGGTTCCGATGTTATTATTATTATTATTATTATTATTATTATTATTATTATTATTATTATTATTATTTATTACACAAGTTTCCTCGTGTATAGATGAACAAAAGCCACAGAAAACAACAAAAACCTTGCCAACATACCTTAGACCAATCTAAAAAAGAAGAAATCAGCAACAGCAACATAGAGCAACACAGAGGCAGAAGCAGAGGATATAATCGAAAGACCTCAAAGGTATCAGGAACTTAAATATCGATCCAAGGTTTTTTTAAAGGTGTCGTAGCTAACAGGGACGCTGTGCTTTTTGCGGAACATCTCAAGAGAAGTAACAGTCCTAAGCGTGAAGAAAAATCGTCGACAATTCAACTTCGCTCTACCAGCATCATACTTAACAGCATCCCCACGAGTGCTCGACTTTCTCAACGACAGAAGATCACTGATCCTTACGCTGCTCTTACCATGCAGTATCTTATGGAAAAGTAGGAGGTCGTTTTTTTGCCTTCTAGTTTCAAGTGAGGATAAGCCGAAGTTTAGGTTCCTAACCGCGCTAGACGGAATCTGATCGTATACAAATCCCAGTGCACGCACCATAAGCTTTCTTGTAAAACTATTCTGCACCCGTTCCAGCATAGCAATGATTCTTTTCTTGTGAGGGCTGAATATTGGAGTGCCGTATTCCAAGATGGGTCTGATGAAGGATTTATAGGCTTGGAGAAGCACAGCAGTGTTCCTTGTTGACAGAGCTCTAAATAAGTTGTAGATGGCCCGGATGGCTTTTTTTGATATAATTTCACAGTGTTTATCGAAGCTTAGATCACTGGTTACCGTAAAGCCCAAGTCTTTGATCTCAGTTACGCTATTAAGGTAAGTACCACTGATAGAATATTGATGTTTGTTGTTGCGTCTACCCAAATGAAGTACTTTGGATTTTTCACTAGATAGCGGCAACTCCCACTCTATGGACCATGTTTGGACAGAGTCGATTGCATCCTGGAGAGCTGTGACGTCAATGTCCTTAGTAATTGATCGGTAAATCTTTAGGTGATCCGCATATGCGCAAAATTCAACGTCTGCACCTGAGAGAAGGTGAAGCAGATCATGTGTGTAGATATTGAATAAGACTGGGGAGAGTACACCTCCCTGAGGCACACCACTCCGAACGACTCTGGTGCTGGAAAAAGAGGAATTGACGCGAACAATATACCTCCGACCCGACAGGAAGGACTTCATCCAAGTAATGATACGAGGGTGAATACCTACCACATCCATTTTGTGGAGTAATAGCTTATGCTGAACCCTATCAAATGCTTTACTGAAATCAAGATAAACAACATCAACACTCTTACCCTCATCAATACACTTTGTCCAGTGATTGAGCGCTTGAATCATGGCAATAACTATGGAACTACCCTTTTGAAAGCCATGTTGGTTTCTAGAAAGAATAGCGTGCTTTTGGAGGTGGTCCTCAATCCTTTTCTTCAAGATTTTTTCAAAGAGTCTAGCGAAAATTGATGTAATTAACGATGTGAAGTTCTTCCGGCGACCTTCGTGGCCCGATCTTGGCGTTGAAGTCGCCAACGATCACCTTGTAGAAGGTGTGATCTTCCTTATAGAACTTCTCCAGCTCCACGTAGAAGGCCTCGACGTCTTCGTCGTCGTAGTCGGATGTTGGGGCATACGCGACGAACACAGTCAAGGCTGGCACGGAGCCACATCGCTTCAGTCGCAGACGTCCGATTCGGCTTGTCAGAGACTCGTACGAATCGATGTTCATGGCCAAGTGCGTGTTGACGAGGACACCAACGCCGCCTACTCCCCTGCTGTTGCATGTTCCGAGGAACAGTTCTTCTCCGGAGTCGTAGGCGGCGTGTAGGGGGTGGTGTCTTCTCGTCTCGGTCAGTCCGATGACGTCGTACTTGATCTTCCTGGCTTGCATCATCAGGTCCTCGACGGATGCTTCCGACGCAAGCGTGCGGGCGTTGTAAGTACAGATCGTCATCCTAGTCCTTCTCAGTTTGCGCAGCCTGGTTAGGCCCTGAGATTTTAGCAGCCTCTCCGTACTCGTCCTTCCCATCGCTGCAGAAATGGGGGCTCTTTCGGGGTCAGGGGAATGAGGCCCTTTAGTGCTGCTGTGTTTGACTGGAATACAACACGGGTAGCTAGTCAGGCTCTGTCGTGCGGGCGGGGTACTCCGGGCAGCCAGCCAGACTGCCCGAAGGGACGGGGCGAGACTTAAGGCGGCCTCGAATCGCCTTACATGTACTCCCAGTCTACCGAGTGCAAGCTTTTGGCCGAGCCGACACAGTTACAATCCGCACAGTCACGGACACATCCGCGCACACTGTGCACGAACATGCCGCTCCCACGCACAAGGAACGCGTCGACCCGACACAGCAGGAGCAAGGAGTCCATCCCCTGCATCCCACCTGCGTCTCTGGGCAGTACACGGTCGCATTCGGTTCGCGTTTAATTCCCCTATCCACCACCCGGGGACGCGCCACGTGGCCCTGCGACAAGCGGCCCGAGATCCCTCTTAACAAGAGAACCCGAAGGCTCTCTATCGAGGGAGATCCGTGGGCCCTTATAGGTAACCATCCTTAATTAACTCCTCCTTTCTTGTTCCCTTATTGGTAACCGTCTACTGAACACCATTATTGGTTTCCCCATTCCCTTGGTCCCGTCTACTGACCCCTTTTTAGAGATCCCGTATTACTGGTTCCCCGTCTCCATGTCACCTCCAGCCCCCCTCCCCCTTCCAGGTCACTTTCACGAATTTCAAGAATTTCACTTTTCAAGATATTCCCCCCCCCAAACTTGTCCTCCCACGCTCACGGCGTGACATCGGTGACATGCCTTCTGAACCCGGACATCGTTTAATCGACATCGTTGACTCGTTTTCTAAAGCCGGACGTCTTTTGAAGGACATCGTGACATGTCTTCTGTACCTGCCCCATCCCCCCCTTCCCCCTTTGCGCGACTTCGGCGACAGCTCTTCCGAACCCGTTCGCCTGTTGCACGACGTCGGTGGCACCTCTTATGAACCCGGACGTCTGTTGAACGACGTCGGTGACACCTTTTCTGAATTCGGACGCCTGTAGAACGACGTCGGTGACATGTCTTCTGATGGTGAGTACGAAAGCCCTTTGCGCGACATCGGTGACACGCCTTCTGACCCTCTCGACCTGACATGGGTGACACATGGTCCGAACCCGGACGCCTGTTACTCGACGTCTAGGATAGGAAAGGCCAGACGGATAGGCAGACGGACGGACAGACGGACGGACGGACAGACGGACGGACAACCGCTTACTCTTTTATATATAGTAGGATACCGCTCCACCATAATCTACAAACCATGGGCAAACACGGTTTAAAAATGTACCAAATTTAGTGCATTCTTAGCCTTTTTATACGCCTATGTTTTTGTTGCAGGACTTATGGGCCACCCTGTATGCAAGAAAGAAATGAATCGCCATCAGCCGTTCGTTCAAAAATGTGCTAAAAATGAAATTATAGGTCCTCGTCGAAGATAGGTCACAAATTGCTAAAACGCCGTAACCGACGGGAGCCGGACCTATGACCCCAATCCTGTGAAGCGAGTACTCTACCACTGTGCCCCTGCCGCTGTTGTTACCGGCCACAACTCGCTTTAGAGATCCATTTAGCAAATTTGGCCTGCATATCTGTCATCAGCGTCTCGAGCTCTTTCACGTGATATAGGTCTCAATCCGAAGTTCCATGGAAAGCTGACGGCATTCCCTGGTGAGATCACTCAATATTGCGAAAGTAGTATGGCTGCTCTTTCCATCTCGCCCTTTGGCAGCGGTTCAACTCAGAATGATAAATCGGCCACGACATAACAGAGCAAAAAGATGTGAAGGGTAGCCCACATTCGGCCAATGCTGTGTAAGCAACGGTCTCGCCGAACCGATAACACCAATACGATCGTCTCTCGGAGATTCATTTCTGCACGGTTCTTCGCCATCATTAGCGATGAAGCCATGCGACCAAGTTTCGAGCAAGCACAAACGGACGCTGTTCGAGGACCAGCTTTGCAATAGATGAAGCAGCTAGGGAAAGATGAAACTGCAGGAACGAGTCCAATAAAGTTATACGTTCGGAGGTGAGACAGGAGGAGCTCAAAATGATCGTCTGAATTATCATAAATCTTCTATACTCTTGTCACAACGCTTTGCTAAACCTTAATTTTGGGAGGTGAAGTTGATTCCGTTGATAAGGATAAGGGCGCCTTGATCAAAACCTATGTAGAATGCGGCACGTTTTCCTCTTCTATAGGAATGGGTGGAAGCGTCTTGAATTTATACTTGGCCCGTATGACATTCTGTGGCCAGTCTATGGGGAAATCAGTGTTCTGTCGCTCCCAAGCAGGTCTGGCACTCATTCAGCGCTCCCAAAGGGGTGGAAGACTTGGTAGGCACGGATGGGACTCGACCTTAGACTTCCATGAAAACTCGAATCAGAGTAAAGGCGGCATGAAGCTCCTCTCCAGCCTGCGCTACCTCGGCCCCCTAATCAGCAACACAAATACAAGAACCGAATCCTAATGAAATACGTTATGTCACATCTACGTATATGAAACGTAAAACGACGAGAAGTCGAGTTCGCAGGCGAGCGCCTGCACAAGAGGTGCTGATAACGCAAAAATCTCCAACAATATGCAGTGTAAACAGGACAGAGGGGGTTCGCTGCCGAAAAACTGGGATTTCCACGAAACCGTTCCGCAGCTGATGCGTGCGATGCCGCCTCTGTTTACCAACGCGAACCACCAGCCATATCCCAATTCTCGCCAGAATGTAACAATGGAGGAATGAGTTAATAGGCACGAGTCTGAGATTCCAGCAGGATCGCGTGCATCCGCCTATGAAAGAGACACCCTGGCTACAAAAGACGCTCAGTATGGAGCCTCCACAATCCGCCGTCGTCCACTAATCGTCCTATCCTCAATCCAACCTCGCAAAAAGATGGCAACTCCCTCTCAAGTGCTGCTAGCTGGCGCTGCTGCTGCCGCTTCGAAGTCATCAGTGCTGTTTGCCCAGTGCTTTGCGCAAATGCATAGCAACGTATACAGCGCAACTATCACCCCCCAGCTCATAGTAGGGCCTACTACGAGTTGGGGGTGATAGTAGATGGAATCTGAGACCAGTAAGGAGCAACTTTTTCCAAACGAGAAGTGTTCGAGTGAGTGAAGAACAGCTTTAGGAGGGGACAGCGTTTGTAGACTTCCATGAAAGAGCAATTCCTATATAAACGCAAAGTTGATGACTTCAATGTTGTGCTCATAAATCATCATAAAATTGCCATGTGAATGTCTTCCAGCGTTTGTTTTGCTTGTTACTCATTCGAGCTTTCAGCGTTGTTTGAGCGAGCTTATGCTCTAATATGGCAAAGGATTATACATAGAGACTAGATCGAGGAACACTTGAGCCTGTTACATATGTGTTATGTATTTCCCTCGTTTAGCTCGTTTTAAACGAAGCGCACACACATGTGCAATAAACGATAATGATAATGGTAATGATAATATTCACGTAAAATTTGACACTTTTCAAATCAAATTGACCTTCTTCCAAGCAAGCTTGACGCTTTTGAAATCAAACTGAACGTCTTCCAAATCAAAACGAGATTCTTCCACAATGAAATAGTCCATCTTTTCCGAGAAAGTTGGAATAATTTTTGTCTAATTCTAGTAGGAGTTTCTTTGAAATTTCTTTACCTGTGCCAGGAGAGGATCACACTGTTTGAAACTTGATAAAATTTTTAATTTTTAAAGAAAAGTACTAAATTAAAGTTCGTTTTAGAACGCAGCAAGTCAGCAATTACCAGCTGTATTAAAGGAGAGATAAGGGCGCGTGTAGCGCAGTCGGAGGAGGCGCGACTGTCGCGTGCACCCGATACCAGGTTCCTGGTTCGGATTTCTCGCCCAGGCCAACCAAGCCTTCCATCCCTCCGGGGTCGGTGAAGTGGTACCAGAGTTGTCTGGGAAGGATAAAGCGCTGACTTGTTCATCGGCTGGCCACCGCAAGTCATTGTATGGCCAAATACGCATTCATGTCGCCTCCACGACATCCCGTAGGATGCGCTGGCGCATCCCAGAAGGGATTGAATAACGCCGTCCTTTATCCTTTATTAAAGGAGAGATTGTGTCATGCACTCAACTAGCGACCTTCATTTGACTGAAAGCAAAAATTCTCTGTTGTGAGGAGTAACATGAACGGTATCACAAGAGCAGTTGTAGGAGCACACTTACCTTCACATGGTTGTTTCATGCAAGTAGCTTTTACAATATCAATCAAATAAAAATGGCGATTTAGATGAGCATATAGTGCGATTTTCTTTTTTAAACCTATACCATTGATTCCTTTGTGTGCTTTCATAATTTACCATTTTTACTCATAAAATAAAAAAGCTATAAAATTAGACACAGCGTGTTCATTCATTAGGGTATCTTAAAAAATTAAAAAGAAAGTCAAACCTCAAAGAAGGTCCTAATTTTCCTTGAAGGAAGGATTAACAGTCTCAGAGAGTCTCTTGGAAGATGTTCAGTTTGGTTTCAAAACTGTCGAGCTTGAACAGAAGCGTGTCCAATCTGGCTTAGCAAATGCCAAATTTGACAACTAACTAACTGCAGCGCAGTAATTCCAAAGGTCGCACGCTAACAATAAATATACCGCTGTATCTAGCACTATCGGTGATGAGAATGCGGAGCACTTTGTTCCACAAAGAATGCGCGTTCGAGCTCCGCCTTCCAGTTTCGAATAAAACCTGACAACCTTGGAAGAAACGCAGAAAACTTTAGTCATGAAAACTGTCCTAAGAGTGATAGACACGACACCGCTGCCTTTCTCTTGGTGGCACCGTTCCTCAGCTACAGTGGTGGACAATTATTTGCCGCCACTCCAGTTTAAGAAGTGAAAGTTCAACGGACTCAGCTACACCTTGAGATCGCAGAACACACGATTCACATTGGTCGAAACAATGTGATCAACAGCTCATTTTCTACGCTTTTTCCTTGATTTCTATCGCTCCAAACACGGTGCATATTACATGCGCCAGCCGCTGGTTCTCTCAAGGATCCTGAACCCAATTAATACTGTTGACACGTTGTTTGTTTGCAACGAAGCCCAGGTACGACTCGATCCAATACGCGTCCCCGCTAGCTGACCGGGATCCTTACAGCGTTTTGACCGCACCAAACGACGTTGCAACAGTTTATAATCTCAACAACCGTCGGTTAAGTACTAAATGCGCGCTGCCCTATACTTATGGATACTGATAGATATAGATAGGGCTGCCACGTTTCCGCAAGTGTGCGGAGGCCTTAAATAAACCGAGCCGAACCGTTCGATTCTGATAGGGAAGATATCCTCAAACCGAAGCTTTTCATTCTCCATCGCTATGTCATACCATCGCTCAACCCGAGCGATGGTATGACATAGGCCCTACACTTCATTTGCGTGCTGACTAAACTGCACCTTCCGCCTCTCTGAGGACTCTGAGCTGCCTGCTCAGGAATCAACTGCCGTGTATGATCTCCCACCTAGCAATACTGAAAAACAGACATATCAACAACCGTGTTTAGTCTCTGTGAAACCCCGAAAAGAGTGGCTTGATCTAGTAGGAGAGGCGACTCCCTTGTAACAAGACATGGTCTGACTGCTCTTAGCGCCAAGACTGCAGCGAATAACACGAGGAGAAACCAGTGCAACCTCTGCACACTACGATTAAGGAACAGATTGTTGGAATGCATAAGCTCATGGTCAGGGTATTCACTGTTCTATGCTACCATAGGGTAATCAGCAGAGGGGAATTTTAGAGCGGAGATGAGCGAATCTGCAGCATGAGGTTCAGACCTCCGCAGGACTGAAGACCAGGAAGCCAATCGGAACGTTAAACATCAATTATCCACCAGTGGAATTGAGAACTTACACACGTTTGGTTCCGGTTACAAGTTACAATCCGTCTGCTTGTCGTCCGTGCCCTACATCTACGGAACAACCTTCAACCACCAATCGAAGTTTTGAACCCACCCGAAATCATGGGTACAATCGTGGAAGACGCGATTGTGGCTTTGGTGCGAATAATCAATGACTTCCCCATTTTTACACCTTGGATTTAGGTGCAAAAGTAGCGTAGCCTTTCACGTGCATTCAAATGACCCCGCATCACAGTATTAGGTTCGGTCCACGCCCAGGCCAACAAAACCTGCCATCCCTCCGCGGATAGTGAGCCGGTACCGGAATTTGTGTTTGAGCAGGATAAACGACTTTTTCAACGGTTGGTCAGCGCAATTCACAGTAGACGTAAACCGCGCATTTCAAATGGATCCGCAACATCCCGTAGAAGTAGATTGCGCGACGCACAAAGGGGAAGATTCACGCCAATTTCGACCATTTTACACGAACTTTACGAACTGAATGATCGAAAATGCTTGTCAAGCCGAACGTGCGACAAAGCTCGATGCATGAAAGCATGCACTTCTCGATACTAGTCTCGAACTTCATGTAAAATGCAGTCATTCTGCTATGTAGTCAAGTCAGGATCGAAGTAACATGCAGGAAGGTTCTCGTAATCTCAACGTGTTCGAAAACTTTTGTCTTTCCAGCTTCATGTGAATCAAACAGCATTTTCTATGTGGATGTGCGACCACCTTATCGACGTACACATTTTTTTGGAGATTCTTAAGCACAACAGTAGCGTTAATCGAACTACGCTTGGGGTTAGAAATCCTGTCCCTTGTTACGTAGGATCGTGGAGACACTCAAGAAGTGACAGAACGGTAGGATCGTTAGCCGAGATTGGGCAAGTGTCGCTAAAAAGGCGCGCTCACGCAATACGGCCGCGAACCCCAGCAATGCCGGAAGAACACCGGAGATAACAGCTAGCCTTACCTTCAGCTAACTCTTTATAGCACCTCGATGGGTTATGCTACGATTTTCCCTTTATTTCGAACAAAACCAAATGCAACGAACTAAAATAGGTCGATATCGAAGCATCAGTGGAAATCAAGCGCTTCACGAGAAAACTACGGCACCATACTTGAAGAGGAACATATTCTTTCAAAACGGCCGAGCCAGGAGTGTAAACTCCGTGTACCTGCGGCGGTGGGGAGGGGGGATATCTGATCTGCCGACAGTGAATACAGCCCGCACCCTTTTTGCCGCAGCATGTTCGTCAATGAGCGAAAGCGGAGTGTCACTCTGATCACCGCAGCCAGGCAGCCGATAACGCAGAGTGACACCGGATGACCGTGAGCACCGAAGAAGCCTTTGAGACTGCGATCCGACGTCTGCGCCGCAATTGAAACGGGTTGCTGAGACAGGAAGGGAAGGGGATCCCTGCCTAGCTAGCTAGCACCGTCGTCGTCACCGCCGCCGGCGCCACACTGTTGGCCCGCGGCGAACAGGGAACCGGTCCCAGTGGAGTCGTTCGCCGCGTCGTCGGTCAGTTATGCAGTCGCAGTCAGTGCTGTCGTCGACGATCACTGCCGCATTCCGATCTACTCGCAGCTTATCTGGTCGAAAGCTATCCATCTGACGACATGACAGTGATGGCTTTTAGACGCCGACAAAACCCCTCCATTCTGCAGATGCAGGGAAACTTCAACAAAGTGTCAAGTATCGGCAAAGGCTAACTAAAGTTCAACCTAGCCAAGCTACGAACTACGATGTGAAGCCCCGCATACACCCAGCACTGTGATGGACAGGGCTGCATCCCACCAATCTGTACATGCTACTTCTCAGCTGCACTGAAAATGCCCCGAATATAGCTGGGAAAGCCCCCGCCTGAAGTTGAGCAGCACAAATTGAATACTCTCATTCGTGCAAAAGAAGGTAGCCCAAGAAGCTGAGGCTCTCATCAAAAAGTCCCCTGTTGTTATATCTCGTTTAAAGGAACGAAGGGATGAAATTCCGCGCTATAACAGAAGTCCCGTCCTAACTGAAGCTGCTGGAGCTGACCTTTTTTACATTCTCTTACGCACAGATTTTTCTAGAATAGCATACAGTGACTAAATCTAACCAGAGCAATAAAATTTGTGACCAGGAAGAGACGTATTACAATTCTATATTATTAATGAATCCTGTCCTGAGAGATACTCCCAAAGTGTATGAAGAATAGCGAAAACCAGAGATACGTTAGAAGTGATCAATAAAACTGTTAGCTACATTGATGCACTGCAACTGATGTTACAAGATCTATTGTTGCGATCAAAACCCTCGCCTCAGGTGGGACGCGAACCCGCACTCCCTGCTTTCCGCACAAGATTGAATAACGCTGCTGCTGCTTTGTTCGCCCACTATACTACCAGCGAATAGAGCGCCACATCCGCGATATCCTCGTTGCAAATGCCCTAGCAGCACTTCCATGATATGGTGATGCTGCGTGTGATAAAACAACGCTGTTGCTGTAATAAGGACAAAATGATAAAGGACGGCGTTATTCAATCCCCTTTGGGATGCGCCACGCATTCTACTTCTACGGGATGTCTTGGGGGCGAGTTGAATGCGTATTTGGCCATACAATGACTTGCGGTGGCCAGCCGATGAACAAGTCAGCGCTTCGTCCTTCCCAGACAAGTCTGGTACCAATTCACCGACCCCGGAGGGATGGAAGGCTTGGTTGGCCTGGGCGGGAAATCCGAACCAGGAACCTGGTATCGGGTGCAAGCGACAGCCGGCGCCTCCTCCGACTGCGCTCCACGCGTTGCTGTAATACTGTTCGGAAAGGAGAGGGTGCAGGTAGAAGTCCTGCATGGCGCGAGTTCTGATCGCAACAAAACGTCCTGTAACAATATATAGTCTCAATACCAACTGCTCTACGCTCAAAACAAATGTGTGGGGCACTGTTCTGAATAATCTGAGCTTCAACCCACATCTGTCAACCTTAATAGAGGAAATCTCCCACCATACGGCAGAGACTACCGCGTTCCTTACACAGAGCTGAACATATTGCCGACTAAGAACACCGTTTGGGCCATGCACGCGCGGATAACGTCGATATGCACCCAATATATTGTCACACGGGTGTCGCTTGCAGCCATGAGCGAGTATATGAAAAGGAAGGTCCTACTACTAAAGCAGTCATCATATTGCTTCAATGTGGGACCAGAATTCCGCCTCGGCGCCTTATAACGGGAGTGATTTTGAATGGAGTTTCCTTCAGAAGCGCACCATAAGAAGAGTAGCGTTATATCCAACGCGTCTTAAGCGGAGTTGATTTGTGTTAACATTAAGGGAGACTAGCCGGTTCTCAAAAAATCTAAGTGATATCAAAAATCGCGTCTTATCCGGAAGCCTCATAACGAGAGGGGACTGCAGCTAGAAGAAGAAAAAGAAATATTGGTAGTATTCAGACCACGCGACCAAATACAGCATTTCAGCGGTGAAGCAACTAGTCCGCCTGAAACAACCTAGGTCTGAAGAAGAATCCGAAGTCGAATATAGTGAAGGGTTCATGCACGGCTGCATGCTGAAGAGAACGTACCAGTACTTGTGACACAGAAATATGTACACCACTGCATATAGTAAATACCGCACTCAGTTTTGACGCATCTCTCATGAAACCCGACTGTGAGTTGCGGGTACATGGTGAGAAAAAAAACATTCTCCAGCACCTTGCAGCACCTCTCACTGCTGAAATTCTTTGTCTACGGTTGCACACACATAAGCAGCTTCGCACTAGCCATCCTTACCACACTAGGGACATACGTGCCGTGGTAGGATTTCATTCGCGAGACCTTTTTCTTGAATTCCAGCACTGAAAACTTATACAGCCCTTATTTCAAATTGAAGACATTGACGATGAACAACTGGTTCCGCATTGTTGAGCTTGCTAATTGTTTCACATGTGTTTCAATGTTATGTCCTTCGTCCAGTATTTAATTCGATTATTTCGCTGACATCTTCTTCTACCACGTTTGACAGCTTACACGGATTCCCTTGTACTAAATAAATGAACGCTACATATAAAATAAATAACTGTATGGGAAGTCTTTCATGTCTCATTCCAACACTAGGGAAGTTCCTAAAGTTAATAGTATTGTATTCCTTAGTAGTTCATTTTAACCGATTTTAACCAATGTACTGATCGTATGATCCTATTTTTCCTGCTAATTGTGTCAACGGCTTTCTCGGTTATTTTGCGTCGTTGCTTTTTGCATAGATTTCTCATACAATAAATAAATGAATTCGCCAAGGGGCGCTCATTTCGAGCGTCCCCTGAAAAAGAGCGACGTGTTTTAGTGGACTGGTGAGAAAGAAAAAAATGAAAGTTCGCATATGCAGAAAATGTTTTATATAATGGCTGTCTCACGCTTTTTTCACATAAACTGAGAAAAACCCACGAACTTCATTGAAAGGGCAGGACTACTTAACGTAAGCCGGTTTAAAAATAGGGCTACTAAATGCGCCAGTTTGATTTTCTTGAAGAGCTAACATGTTGAAGTTTGGAAAGAATTGAGCTCGCATCCAACTGCAGCAGGCAATCGCTATATTTTTTTTAAATTGAGCTCGCATCCAACTGCAGCAGGCGATCGCTATATTTTTTAGCCATGCACTGGCAAGTGGCCAAAACCTACGTGTCTTTTAAACCATATTTACAGCCTATAACCGAATTACAACGCTTCATACTGCCTTGTTTGGGAAGTTGTAGGTCTGCTTCAGTGGCCAAAATCTTTCTTGCGCTCTGTACGCATGGAGGCCGCTATATAGTCCGTGACGTTGCAGTTGATGGGGATATATACGTTAAGCTCTCTATAATATCTGTATAATGGTACTGCACGATGAGGAACGACTCTGGCGTTTCTATAAGTGAAAACCAAAATGGAAACAATGGTTAAGGAATTCGAAGTATTGGCCACAAAGACACGTCCACATGTGTTTTGGACAGCCGCTATGGAATCCATTGTGGATCACCGAGCAGGAGGTGTGCTAGCAAATCATTGGAGTCTGCAACACTCTACACAGATACGCGTAAAGGTTCATAGGTCTACAAAAAACTGTACAAGCCTTTAATCTGAATGAATGAATAGTTTACCGAGACATATGTGCATCGGCGAAGGAAGCTGGACGGCAGAAAGGATGAATTGAGTGATGAACAGCTCAAGCTGCTCTCACGGTTTGTCTCGAACAGCAGGGCTTTTGTTGAACTTTTGTCACAAAGCTTTTTTGATAACACGCTTTACCTCTGTGGACTGCAACCCAACCGACGTGCTGACACACTCAACCGCGTCGATTATTTTCCTTCTGACAAGCTTTCCTTAAGCTGGAGTCAGTTGCAAGTAGTTGCGCATTTAGCTATTATTTTGGAGCACAGTGCAGCAATGGTAATGGTGGTATAACGTATTGCAGACTGGTTACAAAAAACTAAAATGTGAGTTCAATTCCAGCTCACCTTCAAAGCTTTGAACAAAGCCTAGGATGTGTGTATGTGACATCTAGAAAGTTCTGGTGTAGCGTTTAATGTCAACTCAAAACTCCACCAGTAAAAAAAAGACAAAAACTGAAGACTGGAGAAAGACTTCCGGTCATTTACAAACAGATCCATCACCAATGATGTTTAGGGAACCACTCACGCTGCGAGCATTCCGACTAGCTGAGCGACGTTGTATTGCTGTTGCTGACAGTTCAACAGATCCACGCCATCTTCATCAGTACAATCTAACCCGGACACATATCTTCCGATGCCATCTAAAAAACGAATAACCCTATCAAAGCGACTGTTTATCAACAAGAAGCGAATAAAAAGCACAGGCAAAGCAGATTTCAAGACCTCAGATATCCTAAATATCAGCCGGTTTGACTTCCAACATAATTCACAGCTAAATTCAATTCAAACAGCTGTTAATCCCCTCCGCCAATGAACTTTGCTCTGCATCTATAAGACTGGTTCCTGAATAACAGCATATGCTGCTCGCCAGGCCACTTAAAGTGAAGAATTTCCAGCACTTCAGTTTATTGGCGTTTATTGGTGCTGTAGTATATGTAGGGCAATACTCCTTCTTGACCACATAAATCATCCCTTGATTCCCCGTCGACCGGCCCGGTCCCATCACCTCGGCGTCGCCATATCGGGGTGTTCGTCACCTTCTTGTTCTCGTCCAAGCGTCAGCGCGACCCTCTGGCGGAATCCACTTCGTCTTGAGGTCAGACTCTTTGAGTTATTAAACCTCAAGATTTAGTTTACTTTTACTTGGTCACTGAATGTGCTACTAACTCATACCAGGAAAGGGAACCCAGTTCACAGAATCTCACCGTCAACTCCTACACATGTACCTCGTTTCTAATTTACATCTGATAAACTTTAGTATATATTTTCGTTGACCTGTGATTGATGTCCCGCTTATACTTGAAATGCACGATGTTTAGACTGTTGGACTATTTTCGAATCCACCGACTGCAACACTTCCTATGTCATTCGAAAGCACACTTTTGTTCCAACAATGGAGCAAGTAAGGGTAAGGCTTCGTGCATACTTCCCGTTGTCGTGTTAGAATCGCGGCGATGAGTTTTGCAGAGCGACGATAAAGGATGGAGCAGGGATGGGCGGAAATTTTAAAAAATTTCCCAGAAAACTGCTTTCGTCAGAAAACAGAAATCAGAAAACAGAAGAGCCAAAAACGTCAGAAAACAGAAAATTTCGAAATTATCATACGGCCTAATTATTCTACCTAAAGATCCATTTTCCAGTAGCAAAGGCTTTTGTACGATTAGACATGTGTCGTGGGCCAGCGTTTTAACTTTCAAGCGCTTATAAAAATTTCTACTACACTCCAAATTCAACTCAGCAAATTGTAAATCATGACTGATAGTTCCTAGGAAATGGTCCCACTAGTAAGAAACTGGCCTTTCGGATTACCGAACACAATGAAGCCTCATTGACCAATGTTTGTATATTTCAACTCCGTTTGTATGTTTTCTATGTTTGTATGTGTGTTGTTTATGTATGTTTTGTTTGTATGTTTAAACTTGCTTCAGTTTATAGGCACACTCTCAACATACTCTAAAACTGTGTAGAGATCCGGTTGCGCCAGAATCTATATTCCTAGTTCGTCTCAAGAATACCTTTCCTTTTAAGTGCCTAGTTTCCGCGTAGCTGAAAATTTCCGGGCCAGCTCACCAATGCACTTTACAGCACCTAGTTACTCCTTTGCAGACTAAAGACGTTGTGTACTTGCTTGATATTTAACAGAGCAATACGAGATTGTGACTGAAGGGATTGTCAGCACAACAGTTTTTGGGTGAAAGTGCTTTCTTGAATGCGTAGAAACTACAGAATGAGGACAAGCATATAAACTCTCCATCAAATTATCATTATTCTTATTTCTCCTCATGTCTACATACGCATCTCAGTGGGAGACCAGCAGAGCCTTCTTGCTGTACAAGAAGGGAGACGTGCACGACATTGGCAACTATCGCCCGATCTGCCTGCTGTCCGTAGTCTACAAGCTATTCACTCGAGTTATCCTGAATAGGATCAGCCGAACGCTGGAAGAAGGACAGCCATGCGAGCAAGCAGGATTTCGGAGAGGATTCAGCACGATCGACCACATACACACCATTACGAAGCTCATCGAAGTGTCGCGAGAGTACAAACTGCCGCTGTGCCTTACGTTCATCGACCTGAAGAAGGCATTCGACTCCGTCGGGACTGAAGCGGTCCTGGAAGCTCTGCTCACTCAGAGCGTTTTTACTCAGTACATCTTCGAGAGCTGTACAGTGGATTCAAGACCAAAATTTCACCGTTTTAGAACAACGTCGTCATCAACGTGAAGATAGGGCTTCGGCAATGGAGTGCCATATCCCCAAAGCTCCTCAGCGCCACCCTCAAAAACGTCATAAACGAACTAGAGTGGGAAGACATGAATGTGAAAGACGACAGCTGGCACCTGCACCATCCAACACCGAGCATCAGCCAGGCGGAGCGAATGCTGGCTGACTTTGATCGTGTATGTGGGAACGTTAGACTGCAGCTGAATCTTACGATGTTCATGAGGAACGAGCTAGTTTCTGATGTACCATTATCACCCACCGGAACGAACATCTCCGATTGCGTTCGAGATTCGTTGACGTTCGAAGGTATTCGCCGTCACATGGGATAAGTCGTCGAAAATAAGGTGGGCCGGCCACGTATTGAGCTTCGCAGACACCCGCTGGACAGGAGCTGTCACTGACTGTATTCTGCGGGATATCAAGAAAACACCAGAACGCCCGCTTACACGTTGGTCAGATTCTTCGCGAAAGTCCTGAACGGCCGATGTGACGCTCTTCGTGTCCCTCTAGCGAGGAGAATCAATCGGAGCACTCTGGCATGCGACAAGAACGAATGGAGAACTGGTGGCACCCGCTTCAACAACTCGATGATCAATGGGACGGCAGATGATAGCGGTGATTCATGAGGAATTTCAATACTATCATTTCAGTATGGCCACAGCAGCAAAATCAAAGCTAAGTAAAGATTTACTCTCTCTCTAATTTGTAACAACTAAAAGCTGAGCAAGGCTCAGAATTAGGAAAGCAGATCGCCAAAGGCTCTGCAGAAAGCGATCATTGAGGATGACCAGACAACACTTCTAAATTTTTAATCCGGAGATAGGGCGTGTGTAGCGCAATCGGAGGAGGCGCCGGCTGTCGCCTGCATCCGATACCAGGTTCCTGGTTGGGATTTCCCGCCCAGGCCAACCAAGCCTTCCATCCCTCTGGAGTCGGTGAGTTGGTACCAGACTTGTCCGGGAGGAATAAAGCGCTGACTTGTTCATCGGCTGGCCACCGCAAGTCATTTTATGGCCAAATACTAATTCAAATCGCCTCCACGACAGAAGTAGAAGTAGAATCCGTGGCGCATCCCAAAAAGGATTGAGTAGCGCCGTCGTTTATCCTTTTAATCCGAAGATGGAAAATAACTCTATCCACAGTAGCTCTAGGAAATGTGATTAGTTAATGCATAATTAAATTCCCTTCAGAACACTAGCTTTATAACTTTAATATAGCATTTTATGTTAAATTCTAAGTAGATGGTCTAAGCTACTGTTAATATCAAAAAGAATATGAAGCCAAATTATGAAAGTCGATAAACATCCTATAAAAGAACTTGTCAGCAGCACTTACACAATCAATCGGGCAAAAAAAAAAGCGGCATAGTTCATGAGCATATGGCGTAATTACTACACGAGCACACGCCAAAAACGCCACATGGCTCCCATTTTAAATACTCTAGAAACACTATTTTGGAGTGAAACTCGTGATTCTATAATACTGTTTGGATTCTTTTTATTTGGATTTCCATGTTATAGTTTTGTTCGCGGCTCTATTTTCTGTTTTCTGACCCATTTTTGTCCATTTTCCCAGAAAACAGAAAAAATTTGCCCAAAATGGCCAGAAAATCAGAAAGCAGAAAACAGAAATTCCGCCCATCCCTGATGTGAATGTGTTGTCCTGTTGGTCTGGGCGTATCGCCTTGCGGAGGAGTGCGACAGCGATACGCCCAGGCCAACAGACCAACACTAAACCCCGCGCGCAGCGCGAAAAACCATGCGGTGCCCGCGATGGGCGCGGAGAGCCATCGCACATGCCGGCCGTCACTGTTCCGGTATCCACGGCAAAGTTTCCTTTGGCCATTCGGCCCCGCGCGGCGGAATGGTCATGAAGTTAGCGCCGCGATGCAAGTATGCCCACAGGCTAAGGCTCGCAATATAATTATGCAGCACTGATAAAGTTGTCTTTGTATGACAACACATTAATTTTAACGTGAATATTAGAGTGTGTCATCATTCATGCACAAAACTAATCTTACAACATGAACTCAGGGAAACTTGCGGAAACGGAAGGTTCCAAAATCGCCGGAATCAGAATTGCTTTAGCAGATTTTACTACTATTAGACTGACATGAAAAAAGCAGCTTAAGTCAATCGCAAATGTTTCCCCAAAAGTGACCAGCTATCGAGGTGACTTATGAGTCCAATTTCCAAGCCTCGTCAAAAATTCAAAGTCCGGCGTTAATACAGAAGTTCGAATTCTTCCATTGTGGCATTTCTTTTGCATAACACTTCTTCGGTAGTTAATGCTAAAACAAGGAACAGGAAGAGCTCACTTTTGACAGGCTGTCATCAGCTCTTTAGATGTCTGACCAATCCAAGATACGAAGGTAGCATTCATGATTTTCTGGATAGTCTCTTTGTGAGGGTAAAGCACCCATGACCATTCGTGGAAGACAATATGGCCAACCGCGGCAGAAGAAGGCGGTTAAAAGCACGACATCGCGATTAACTTTATGACTAAGGGTACAAGCCGCTCATACCTTGATGGGGATCGTTCGCTCGATATTACTACCTTGAGCGCTTTTATCCTCAGCCGGTGGAGACAACACGTGCAGCACTCTTCCAATAAGATCAAAGGCGGAAATGAACGCACCTGCTGATCGTTGAGGGACAAACTGCTGCTGAACCGCGGAGAGCATATTCATTATCGCCAGCGCGGCACTGGAAGAAATGGGCACCGAGTAGAAGAAAAAAACCTCAAGAAGCAATCAAAAACCGAAAAACAACTACAATAAAACTAGAGATAGCCGCTCGAGTGTTCAGCGCTGCGAAGGAGCTATAAAACGAATAGCTGTTTGCACCTAGCTGTTCCCGTCTGTGCCATCCCTATGTAGTACTGGACCGAACACAACGCAACACTAACTACTAACCGCTCGGCCTCGAGTTGCTGACAGAGGAATGCGGCAGGATGCTGAGGATGCGGCCTTCCTGAGAAAGCCTGCATTTCGGGAACTGAAACAGAGCACTTTCGGCGTGCAAATTGCTGTGGACACCATTTTGGATTCAACAAACAGAAGATCTATATGTTTCCCCTAAAAATAGGCGAGTTGGAAAACACCTAAACCTCACAGCAATACAGTGCGTCCCCTAAGAGGTTAACGCTCTCTGGACCGTCAGCTAAGTCTGCAGCATCGTGGTGTTCACATGATTGGTTGCCACTTTCACGTCAAACTGAACACTTCAGAGAGCAAGCTCGACGCTTTTGATATCAAGCTGGACACCATCCCAATCAAAATGAACGTCTTCTATATTCAACCACACACCTACCAATAAGGATAGAAATATTTTTTGTCAAAGCAAAATCTGATATGACCGTCTTCAAAAATGTTCCACCTCCCCACAAAGTAGACACGAAGCTGAAGCAATTTTTAGAGGGAAAATAATAGATTGCGTCTTACGGTCGTACAGGACGCTCAGAAATCATTGAAGACAGCGCAATACTTTCACATCGTGAGCAGCATTTAGATCATCAACAAAAAGAAAATAGCGACGAGCTTGGCAAACATGCGCTATTTCCCATTTAAGCACACCAGAATAACTGCTAACTTCTAGACCTTTAAAACAAACTCTAACCATTATTTTCAATTCAGAATAAACTGGAAGAATTTGCCAAGTGTATTTCTCAAAGAAAATCATACAAAATTTTCTTTCGACTGAAATTTTTTGAAACTTAATAGAAGGTCTCTGGTTTTATCCGTAGGACACTCGCTTTGATATGGAAGATGTGTAATAAATGGACTTCAACCGTGTCAACGGCCATTTTGAAAAGCGCCCACTTCCGTTAGAAGTGTTCAAGTTAGCTTGAAAATGAAGTATATGAAGTCCTACTATGAGGAATACACTAATTCTGTCATCAGCCTTGCTGAACCGAGGCAGTGCTTCAAGTTGAACAGAAAAGTTGTGTACGCTATTTCTTAGGAAAACGTGCTCTAAGTAAAGCGATAAATGAATATCTCTACGCATTCAGGGCTTTCATTGGTTCAAAGCCTTGCACGAATGGTGCAAGGCTTTGGGTATTCAGAGCCAACATTTTTGGGCCAGTCTGCATAACACGAAATAGAAGAACAAATATCACTAGCATGTGACTTGGATGAAGCAACGCTAGGTTTATCCAGGAATATAGCAGCTTTATCTCTGTCACAGCGCCGGTAGTACAGTTTCACTAACGGAGGGACCGAAGGAGAGTTGTCCTGATATGATTTTTTGGCATCTATCGTACAGTTATGAACTTGTAGCGAGTCGGATGCCACGAAATCACCCGCTGCAGCGCTTTCAGCTTTGACACAATGTCGACCACTACATACATACTCAACACATACACCATGCGTTTGCATATCATCTAAACGCTTACAGTTGGAATGTAACGCATTACCAACGGAAAAGTGCAGGTACTTCGAAGTATTGAAGAGGGAGTGACAACCAGATCAAAATTGATAGCTGCTTCAGAACGCTCAAAGGCCAGCTTTGTAGAACTGTAGAGGCCTGCACTGCGCTGCAGTAGTGAATGCCAGGCTCTGCGTAAACCGCAGGAGTGGCAGCAGCTCGCTGCTGACATAGGAAGGATACAAGGTCGCAGTGGCACATTGAGATAAGATGTACACCACAGTATGCGGCTTTGAGCGCTGATTCCAAATATGTCTATCGTATCTGCAAAACGCATCTGGGAACGCAGTTGTGAACCACCTTCACTTTGTCTTGCTAGCGTAGTCTGCCGAACACATGGGCCGTGCCGAGCTCAAGTAGGCGGGAGACAACGGCAGCGGCGGCATAGCGAGACGGAGACGTTTGTGGTTCGACTTCCTGGTGATGCGGAATTTTTGCACTCCCCACAAAAGAACCGCCACGACCGACCAAAGCTTCAATTCACCGAAACGAGAAGCTGCTGACAAGTACTATCTTCGTCATCGTACTCCACTGACCGTGTAGTATACTGCTCATCTAATTTCACGTTCATATCCAGTGATCCCAATTTATTTCAGATCCAGCGCTATAGAATCGCCTTCGCAGCATTTGTTTTCAACCTTCTACAGATTTATTACCGCTCAGTACGTTTTGAGCCCTTGTTTCCCTCGTTCCTTTAACTGTCCAATGCTTATTCCTCTCTACGATTTTTTTGCCTTATTTGTCCTTTTCAAATGAAATCGCATTCTGCAATTAGTTTTAAAGTTTTATTCCTTGACGATAGCCGCTCATCCTTCCCTGCATTCGTTTCCCTTAAAATGGTCGCACATTTCTCCAATCCCCACTGTCTAATATTGTTACTACCTCCGAAACCTTCATCCTGCTAGAATACTTTACCCAATCTGTCGGATCCAAGTAGGAAGTTGGTATACCGGTGTCCCGAAGTACCGAAAAGTGCCCATTGTTGCAAAGAATGGGGGAGGAGTATCATAGCCAACCGATGCGGTATTTCAGATCTAAATCGCAACCTGGGTAGGCAGCAATACGATACAGGTAGTGAGTCCATCAAACTTCCAAGCACATCATTATAAAAACAGGCGCCTAAGGATTTGGGAATCATTAACGCTACTCAGTATTGTCATGTCAGCATTATTAATTGTTCCCTTCCATGTTCCCTATCGAGCGCACCTTTGTCGAGCGTATGAAATGAATAAATACCATTTTCACCCCCAACCTCAACGGATAGGAACTGCGACTGGTGCAAGGACTCGAAACAGCTGGACGTCTTCTCTTGTACTGTAGGCATGCGTGAGGTTCGCAAGGTCCAAGCTCCAAAAGGAAAACCAAGACAACCGCTGATGAAAACATAAATTAGAGGACAAATTGGCAATACCGCCCTTAACGACCAAGGATCTCCCTCGACAGCGAGCCTTCGGGCTTTCTTGTTAAGAGGGATCTCGGGCCGCTTGTCGCAGGGCCACGTGGCACGTCCCCGGGTGGTGAATAGGGGAATTAAACGCGAACCAAATGCGACCGTGTACTGCCCAGAGACGCAGGTGCGATGCAGGGGATGGACTCCTTGCTCCTGCTGTGTCGGGTAGACGCGTTCTTGTGCGCGGGAGCGGCATGTTCATGCACAGTGTGCGTGGATGTGTTCGCGCCTGTGCGGATTGTAACCGGCCGGCCAAAAGCTTGCACTCGGTAGACTGGGAGTACATGTAAGGCGATTCGAGGCCGTCTCAAAAGTTCCCGTCCCTTCGGGCAGTCTGGCTGACTGCCCGGAGTTTCTCGCCCGCACGACAGCGTGAATAGCTACCTGTGTGTATTGCAGACAAACACAGCAGCACTAAAGGGCCTCATTCCCCTGATCCCGAAAGAGCCCCCATTTCTGCAGCGATGGGAAGGACGAGTACGGAGAGGCTGCTAAAATCTCAGGACCCAACCCAAGCTGCGCAAATTGAGAAGGACTAGGATGACGATCTGTACTTACACCGCATCATGCAAGGCAGAAAGATCAAGTACGACGTCATCGGACTGAGCAAGACGAGAAGACACCACACCCTACACGCCGCCTACGACTCCAGTGGCGGTTGGTGTCCTCATCAACACGCACCTGGCTATGAACATCGGCTCGTACGTCTCTGACAAGCCGAATCGGATGTCTGCGACTGAAGCAATGTGGCTCCGTGTCAACTTTGAATGTTTTCGTCATGTACGGGCCAACATCCGGCTACGAAGAGGACGAAGCCTTTTACGCGAAGCTGGAGGAGTTTTATAAGGAGAATCACACATTCTACAAGGTGATCGTGGGCGACTTCAACGTTAAGATCGGGCCGCGAAGGTCGCTGAAAGAACTTCACATCGGTACCCACGGTTTGAATGGAGTAGACGAGAAAGGTGAAAGGCTGTCTGAGTTTATCATGTCGACCAAGACCATACACTCGGAAACTGGAAAACTCGCAGTTCCAGAAGCCTCACGCCCTTCCATGGACCTGGAAATTCCCCAAAGACCAGTTCCACAATGAGACCGACCACATCATGCTCAACCACAAGCATTGCCTGGCCGACGCCTCCGTTGTCCCCAAGTTCTACACGGGATCGAAGCACAGACTTCTTCGTGCGAGCTTCCGCTTTTCGCATCAAGGAGAGAAGGCCGCGAAATTTAGGAAAAGATGTTTCAGAACGATCATTAACTTGGACCTTCACCCCTTTCATGCCTTTCTAAAGATACCATCATGGGGAACATCAAGGAGTACGACCATTGGACTCCCTGACTGCACGGAAAACTTCCAGGAAGGGTAGAACAAGAAAGGGGAACGTCAGTCTGCTCTTTCCAGCCACGCACACTACATCAACACTACACCAATCGTTCGCGCGTTTAAGGGCCCGCTCATAGTATGGTAAGGGAAAAACGGGCTGCCCTAACAAAACATGCAAGTCAATAATCGCAGCGCGATCGCTCGTCATTAATCGACTTGCATATTGTGCAAGAACGACCAGTCCTTTGGTACACCCTTAACACCTGTTCACAGTCCGCGCCTGACGCAGCGTGACGGACAATGAGCAGGCTCAAAGCGTGAGCAAAACCGGCTGTGCCACATCGCTTTCTCTACACGTCTATGCCACGACAAACAGTGCGTCACGAAGCTTTATAGAGATAAATGTCTAAGTATAGAGAATTAAAGAAAAGAAACACGTGGAAGGAAACTAGAAGAGAAGGTAAAGAAAAAGAGAACAAAAGGTATGGAAACTAGAAAAACAGGGAAGGGCAGAAGAGGTTCTTTTCCCAACTCGGATCAAAGGGATCTCTGCAGTCTATTTGTTCCTCCCTCGACAACAACTCAAAAAAGGTGATCAGAGAGCACCCGCCTGTCCCACCTGTCCCAGAAAAAAAATAGCAGTGAGTCAGATACTGCTCCTGGGATCAAATGAAGAGAAATAACACCAACTTTTCTTTCCGATTGCGGCAGCTCCAGCATCATTACACCGCATCGCTGGTGTTCCACGCTGACTGAGGCCTTTTTGATTGAACAGTAGTTGAGCGGAAGATGAAGGAAGGTCATCGGCTCCACTGAAATCTTCGCGGAAACGTCTGAGCGTTTTCATCTCTACCGGCTTAAAGCTCTTGAAACCACGTCTCTATAAAGCAGGCTACGGTCCTTAAACCGACTTCTTGCCTTGCATACCCCGTGTGCCCTCCTCTGAGAGCCGAAACCCAAGGACCAAACTGCTGATGATCACTCGACCCACCTATTAAGCAGCGGCGTCCCTTGTTCAAAATGCCGAAGATCACATTGTTCAAGTGGCAGATTAAGAGTAGAAAAGCTGGACATAGCATGGTCAGCTGATGTCTGCGGTAGAACAGGTGTGGTGTAGGTAGTGATCGGCACCGCGCTCGCATGAGCGTTTGCTGCCGTGGCGCAGGAGCTGCTACGGAACCTAAACACCATCAGTGTTGAGCACCGCCATATGCTACTCAGGTATAAGATGCTTAGAGTATCCACAAAACGAACACTGACCGCCTTTTGGAAAAAGCAGCAACTCACGAGGATACAGGAGCCGTACCAGCAGCCACGTACGTCACATTGTTACTGCTCGATTCGTCGAACTCGTCAAGTTTTGTCCCCACTGAATGTGAATTACTGCTTCGAACATGACCTGAAACCCTTCCACATTCGTTCCAAATATTTATTCGCCGGGTATGGAATGCTGTAGTGTCTTCTTCTTTTCCACCCTCGACATGTTCGAAGGGGTCACGCTTAATAGGGTTTGCATAACATTTCTTTCCACTCTTTATAGCAGAGGATTGGAAAAGGATAAATGACGGTGGTGACCACACCCCGTCTAGAATCTCTCGCGCATTCTACTTTTAAGGACTACCGAGGAACCAATTCGACTGCATACCTGGTCACATCAACTGCGCTGACCAGCCGTCACCAACTTCGTGTTTTATACATCCCACAGAAGTCCGATAGAGATTATCCGACTCGTGGAGCCAAACCAGATTCATCAACCGCTTACCGCCCTCTAACGGTGAAAATACCGCCAAACCGGATGCTGATGAATATCATATCAGGGAGTTGGGTGGCATTTTCACCGTAAGGGGGCGGTAAGCAGTTGATGAATCTGGCCCCTGAAGGATGGAAGGCTTGGTTGGCCTGATGAACCCAAAACTATAAGCCTCAAATCAGGGTCTGCAAGACAACTGGCGCCTCCTACAGCGTTGTCACGCATCTTGGGCCCGTAGAACTAATAGAATATGAGGAGTATCCCAACTAGAGATGATTTATACTGCCTGCCCTGTATGCAGTTTTTATCCAATGACTTTATCAGCAAATAAAAACGCGTACGAGTGACTGAATTCGAAATGCTTGACATTCGATTAAGGTAGAATCAACAACACCAAAAAACTCTAGGTAGGTTTTGATTTTGACATGAAAACTCGGTATGAAAGCGGCGGAAGGAGTATACGCCTGAGCGTGAGCCGAAAGTAAAACCAATAGTACTGCGAGCAAAAACCCTGCCGACTGTGCTATACGTCATAATTGACCAGGTGGGACGCAAGTGCGCCATGATCTCGCTACATGTACCACAGAGGATATGATAAGAATCTACCACTATATAATTGAGTTAGCTCCCTGCCCTGTAGATGGTGAGGCGTATCTCACTCAGGTGGGAAACCTGGCTGGGATACGCCTCGTGGAACCACACGCAATCTCATGGAACCCCTAGCTACGCCTCTGCGTACCTCGCGCGGGCAACGTCTGCCGTTCAACATGGGATGCTGTTACAGCAGAAGACGCGTAGCCTCCTCCTGCTTGACAAAACGGCGTCTGCGCGCGTTTCTGAATGCCTGAATCCAGAAGACGAGTTCCCTTCATCGCACCACAACCTTCTGGAGACAGAAGAGGAAACACCGTCGTCCTACGACGACGGATCCCATTCAGAATTGAGCATGAGATGCTGCTGCAGCAGAGGAAGCGCAGCCTCCTCTTGCTCTACACAGCGACAACTGCGCGCGCTTCTGAGCGTCTGTTTCCAGATGCGGGTCCCCTTCGTCGCGCAATAAGCATCAGGAGTCAAAAGAGGTGACACCGTCGTCGTTCGACGAGCGGCAACATCCAGAATTCAACATAGGATGCTCCTCCAGCCGAGGAAGCACAGCCTCCTCTCTATTGACACAGCGGCATCGCCGAGCGTTTCTGAGCATACGGATTCAGAATACGGGTCCAGTACGTCGCGCAACAATCGTCTAGAGCGAGAAGCGGTTCACCGACGTCGTGTGACGAGTGACCGCATTCAGAATTCAGCATTATCCCACGTTGAACGGAAAATTTTATCCGCGCGAGGTATGCCTTTGCGTACCTCTCAGGGGCAACGTTTGCCGTTTAACATGGGATGTTGCAGCAGAGGAAGCGCAGCCCTCTCCTGCTTGACTCAGCGACGTCTACGCGCGTTTCTGAGCGTTTGATTCTGAATACGTGTCACTGACGTCTGCCTTGAGCATGGGAGGACCGCTAAGGGGTGGTGGAGAAGGGAGGTAAGGGGCCTTTAGAATGGACCAGGTGAGCGTCCAGGAAGGAAGGGAACAACCTGAAGGAGGGACTAGGGCGGGGAAGCCAGCAAGAAGAGACCAGTAGGGGGTCAATAGTGAAAACAAGGAAGTAGGCCAGGGGTTGGGATCAGGAAGGTGGGGGGAGGGGGAAGGCCAGTAAAGGCGGACCAGCAATTAGATCTAGAAAGAAGAAACGAGTGAGGCGGAAGCTGGCGCCCGGATTCGGAAGACGTATCAACAGTAGAGGGGCTGAAGTACTGCACAGCACAAACCAATGATGTTACTGGACGGTGAGGAGAAAATGTCTATGATGAAAGGTACCGAAGTGGTGAACGGCTTGATGCCGATGAAGTACGCAGCAGGTCCTAGATGTTAGCGAATTTTATGTTTCACAAAAACTACTTTCCATAGGTCAGTGATGGTGCAAAGTCGCGCGAAGCGCGCAAGTGCGAGACACGCCGTTAGGCGTGTCGGAGCACTTGTAGACATACAATGGAAATGCCAGCGTTAGCTTCTCTACGAGGCAGCCGAAGGCGCCGACTGTCTGGTGCACCTGATACCAGGTTCCTGGTTCGGATTTCCCGCTCAGGCCAACCAAGCCTTATATCCCTCCGGGGTCGGTAAATTGGTAGCAGACGTGTTTGGGAAAGATAAACTGACTTGTTCATCGGTTGGCCACCGCACGACCATTCAAACCGCATCTGCGACACTCCGAATAAGTAGAATGCGTGACGTATCTCACAAGGGATTGAGTAACGCTGTCCTTTACCCTTTATCCTTATCCTTGAATACAAATCATAACTTTGGCCAGAATTAGTAAGCCTCGTTAGTCAGGCTTTTTCGAATAAAGTCCGCCAAAAAGCTCGTTCAGGGCTATATGTTAGTAACATTATCAACTCACACTGCAGAGGCATCAAGAAGAGAGACGCTTTTCAATTAGGGCAAAAACTATTTTATTTAGCATATCTATGCCAATAAAATCAGACGGTAAGATTGTTCTGAAATGTTGGAAAACTTTTTTGCCGTTCTCTTGTCCACGGTGAGAGTGCCACATGTAGCAGAAGAAAATGTAACGTTCCAATCCAAATCATGGTTTTTGCGAGCTACCTACAGATGCCGCCAAATGTCGAGGACTTCGCCCCAAACCCCGATATAAGAACACCTTTTTCGTAACGTTACATCTCTTTGTTCATCAGGCCTTCTAACCTTCAGCACAGTGAAAAACCTCAAGTATCGTGAAGACTCGGTCAGTATGATATGACTGGTAGTAAAGTCTCCAAACCTTGCCTACGAAGTCCGTCGTTTCATTGCTACCTTGTGATCTATACTCCTAAGCCTATCTCAACCTCTACAGGGTGACTTAGAAATACTGCAACAAGAACTCAGTCGCATAAAAACGGTAAGAGTTGATCAAATTTGAGACAGAAAAACACTATATGGTAAATGGCACGCCACGTCGCAGCGGAATTTAGACTCTACTTCTTTCTAGGCTGTGGAAGGCAGGAAGGAACGTGAATGAAGATCGAAGATGGATAAATTTTTTAGCTAGCCTTTCGCAGGCACGAAGTTGGACAGATGGACGGAAAACCGCCACCACGTCGCTTTTTTCTGCTAGAATCGTTGCTGTATTTCAATGTGCATCCTGCTCGTAAATAGTGCGATTGAGTTTTAAAGAGATGATGGTATTCTCTAAGGTTTTACATTTATTTATTCTCATACATACATTCACTCTCAAAGGCTGGAAACAAATGAAGACAAAAGATCTAAAAATTGATGAATTTCACGGCTAGTCTTTGGAAGGTACGAAGTTGGGTAGATACCGTTATTACGTCATTGTTTTCTTTGCCTGTATCGTCAACTTAGCGGAATTGGTAGTTTGACTTCAAATAGCGCGCGGTTACGTTCAGAAAATGCGCCGTTATATTTTTGTGCCCATCAGACTAACATTTTACTGATTCTCACTCTTTTTACATAAATACTGAAGGCGATCAGAAGTACTCGCGGCGCTGTGGTGACTACGACCTATAGCCAGGTTACCTCGCACCTGAGATTCCTTGGCGGGAAGACCATCCTCTCACCACATGGGGCTCTCCCGCCTGGCTTGACCGACTTTTTTCGGTATAAAACACACACATCAAGCATAGAGGCATCTCTTAGACTTCCGTCGTTTTGTTCACTCTCATGTGGCAGGTGTTACAAATTGGCCTTCCACTGGAAGACCATGTGCATTTCTCCATCCTATCAGTCCTGTCATTGGCTCTTCCGGCCGACTTTTCTGTACAATAGCTGATCTCTCAAGAATGTTCATTTCAGAGTTCTACTTGACCATTACTTCTCGAAGCCTCTAACAAACACAATGGATAGACAGTAGTCCGGATGCTCCGTCTACGTCGGCAACCTGCCCTATCAGTGCAGCGAGGAGGACGTCGGCAATCTCTTTAGTCAAGCCGGGCAAGTCACCAACGTCAGAATCGTCATCGACCGCGAAACCGGGCGCCCGAAAGGCTTCGGCTTCTGCGAGTTCGCCGACGCTGCCGGAGCCGAGAATGCCGTCAACACCCTCAATGGAACTGACTTCAACGGTCGTTCGCTTCGTGTGAATCACGCCAGCAGGAACTAATCTCTTCTTGTACTCATCTTGTACTCTTTGCCTTATATAGATGACTTAAACTACGATCCGAATGCCTTTTGCCCGCAAATAAAGCTGATATAACAACTCATATGTTGCACACAGAATAGTGCTAAAATGCTTTCATTTTTAATAAAAAATCGTCCTAGCAGGTCATGATAAAAGAGCTGAGATTATTTGAAGAAGAAATGTGAAATTTTGTGAAAAAATGACGGTTTGCTTCCACTGGATGTTTTTTTTTGTCTTCTGAACAAAGTTTTCGATGAACTTTTGCCTTCGGGAAGATGCTTTAAGTATACAGGTGTACTACGTATTTGCTCGTATTTGCTTAAAGCTATCCAGAATGTTCGAATCTAGACTTCAAAGAGTGACCACAGCCATTTTTGGATGCAAACTCTTCTTTGAAAATACATATTAAAACCATCGCTTCAGCTGCTCCTCCCCAGGACGGATACTGATCTAGAAAATCCGCCTCGTTGAGAAGTAATGATAATAGCATTGGCCTAGGAGGAAGCCACATTAAATCAAGCCAGGGAAAACGCCTGTCGAATTTCACTTCCCACTTCAGAAATGTGGGCATCTTGGAGTATTTTAGACGTACGTAAAATCAGCATGTGAATTAGGCGCGGGCCTGCCTGTCATAAATTGCGTGAAGCTTGCCCACTAATGAAGGGGAGTCGGGGCGCCCATGCAGCTAGTGCTGGTCTTCTTCGCGGCGCTCACTTTAAACCGAATTCGTGTAAACTTCACAATTTTAACCCAAATGTGGGACAGAATTTCTTCAGCACACGGATTCACTCGCCGATCCCCATCCCCTCATGCCTACTAAGTCACGCCCTCGAAGTCGAAACGGATTCATAAAGCAACAATTTTTTGTCCTTTTTTAGACGACAGAATGGCTCGCAGCAAGAACGAACTTCACTGCTGCACTCATTGTGACACGCCATATAGGATAAAGGATAAAGTAGGCAATTACTCAATCTCTTTTGGGATGCGCCACGCATTCTATTTCTACGGGATGTTGTGGAGGCGATTTGACTGCGTATTTGGCCAAACAATGACTTGCGGTGGCCAGCCAATGAACAACTCAGCGTTTTATACTTCGGAGACAAATGATACTGTACCGACCCTGGAGAGAAAAGGGTTGGTTGGCCTGGGCGAGAAATCCGAACCCAGAACCTAGTATCGGGAGCACGCTACAACTGGGACCACCTTCGACTGAGCTACACGCCCCCTTTGGATGCCCTACCAGACCTTATAAGTATTGTTGAGAATCGTTTGGGTAATTCGGAGTCTACCTTGTACGACTAATAAATCACTTGATAAATTTCGATAAATTTGCATACCTCCTTCAATGCTGCACTGTATTTAGCTTATATTTTAAGAGCATGTGAAAAAATAAAATAATTAAAATGAGCGGAACGGACGCTGAAGAGGGAGAAGAAGGAAGAAGAGGAAGAGAAAGAATAGTTAAAATTTGTAACAATAAAGTAAGTGCTGATAATTAGTATGGAAGAAAGAGGAAAAGTTTAAATAATAAAAACTAAGAGGGATGCAAAGAAAAACTATCATATATTAATAACTAATTAGAATAAATTCCCACTTAGTTGATGAGCTTTGTGTTTCTCTTTTTTGTAAACTGATGATAGAAGGATAAAGGACGGCGCTTCTCGCCGCACTACGCATTCTACTTCTACGAGCTGTCGTGAAGGCGATTAAAATGCGTGTTTGACTCATGCAGTGACCGGCAGAGGCCAGCTGATGAACAAATCAGTGCTTAATTCTTGGCAGAGAAATCTGGTACTAATTCATGCATCAACGAGGGATGAAAGACTTGGATGGCCTGGGCGGGAAATCCGAACCAAGAAGCTGGTATCTGGTGCACGCCAAGGCCGCCACCTCCGACTGCGCTCCGTGCGCTCTTTGTAAACTACTCGTCTTAAATTAGGAGGCAGAATTCTTTATTTGTGCAGTATTCTTCGGAGGATATCATAGTGGCCACACCATGATCGATCGTGAAGTCCCAAGCGCCAGTCGCATCCCAAGGCTCTATGAGCTACACTGGAAAGCCTTTGTGCTAACTGCTAGCTTTGGGTTCACCAAAGAATGACACCTGTTGCTCTTCGTTAGATTTCTGATAAATCTCAGTTCTGTGCGAAACCATTTTGTGCGACTGTTCTACTGTTCTACGAGCATGTGTAATCACTATGCAGGCCCTAGCCACTAGCCCGCTAAGTACCGAAGACTAAAAACAATGCCGTTAAAAGTCCACTACTGCAATCTTGACGTTCAGCAGGGACCGGATTCATCAACGACTTATAGCAATTTAACGGAGAAAATTACAACCGAAATCCCTGATAACGCGACTTATCAAGCGATATGGTGAGCGAGAAGCCGCGCTATCTGATTTTTCCGCTGTGAATTCTCCGTTAAAGTTATGTAAGTCGTTGATGAATCCAACCTCAGAAAAAGCAGCCTTGAGCAAGCCCCTAGGTCAAACTCAAGCAGATTGGTATTGAAGTGCAATATTGTCGCTGTCGCTATTTACAGTGGATTGTTTCTGTCTAGTTCTTGCTGATTTCTACAGTTTTTAAGGGGCAATCCTAATAGGGGGGGGGGGGTGAGTCCTGCAATATTAGTGAAGGGTAAGTGGTAATGGAATAAATTTTGAAAAGTCCGTCATAAAATCCGTGTTAAATTTCTGGAAATTTCTGTTGAGTGGTTAAGCGAGATTTTAACGAAAACTGCCGTTAGTTCGTTAAATCCGTTGAATCGTTAACCGAGAGATATGTAGGGCTGAGAGGCATGGGATGACATACGCAATTGACACTTTACGATTGCCCTTTCTGACTAGGATAGAACTCAAACAGCCTCTATAGTCGGCCCATCTGCTGTCGTAGAGCGCTGGAGGCGATCACAAGTGAAGGCGGAGCTGAGGCAATTACCACTTCTGGCACGAAGGGCTCTCCCGCCTGTCTTGACCGACTTTTTCGGTATAAATACCCGCGCTTCAGGCAGCGCTGCATCACTTCGACTTCTCTCGTTTTCTTCATTATTATGTGGCAGGCATTACTCTTTGGCCCTCCAGTGAAGAATCCTGTGCCCTTATCTATGCTAATAGTTGTGGCATTGAGTCATTCCGTTCAATTTTCTGGACAATAACTGCTTTATACTGTCCGTTTCAGAGTTCGGTGACGGTTGCTTCCAGAAGTCTCCAACAAATCAACAGAAATGGATAGACAACAGTCCGGATGCTCCGTCTACGTCGGCAACCTTCCCTACCAGTGCACCGAGGAAGATATCGGCCACCACTTCAGTCGAGCAGGACAGGTATCCAACGTCAAAATCGTCTACGATCGGGAAACCGGTCGTGCAAAGGGTTTCGGCTTCGTCGACTTCGCAGACGCGTCCGGTGCTGACAATGCCGTCAACACCCTCAACGGAACGGACTTCAACGGTCGTTCACTTCGAGTGAACCACGCCAGCAGGAACTGATCCCTTCTCGTATTCGTCGCCTTATATAGATGCCTCAAACTATGATTTGAATCCTTAGCCTTTTGTGTAATGTTGTCCTGGTACACTCGACTAATAAAGTGCTGTCCTAAAATTTGTGTTGTCCACAATTCGTAAAACGATAGGCGGGATGCGGGAATGGATAGCACATTTGGAAGAAAATCCTTGCCTTCGTCCAAAAATTGTGCCCTCATCCGTCCCAAAGAAGATTCACGGGCATTTGTGAAAATAAACTCCCCTCGTGAACACAGCAGTAGTTAGCGCACGAGGAGACCGCATGAAAATTCAGCAGAGGGAATGCGTCATTTGGATCAAACATGTGGTAATCACGTATCGTGACCTACAAATCACGACAAATAGCAAAGGTCTGATAATGAAATTGGACCTAAGGTTCTACAGTTTGAATACAACGCAACGAATATAGGCCATCTCCAATGGAATCTCCACTTTTTGCTTCTTATTGTAGATCTGTTTAGAAATCCTAAAATTTATTAAAAGTTATAAATTCTCGACAGGCTCCCGAGAACAAATAAATACCAACCACTCTCAGATTCGTCACAATGCCTGCTGCATCCAGACAGTTTACGATCTCGGTTTACGGATGACCGTGAACGATTTGATCCTAAGGACATGTTACTGCCTGACCACGAATGTTGTCTTCTGAAACGAAATGGAGGAAGGTATGTAACACTTGAAGAAATGTCAGCCTAATCGCGGCTAAGTTCGGACATACTGCAACCGCTTCAACACCGAAACATTAGGATGGCTGAAAAGTTCTGGCGGTTTTTGTACAGGCGCCTCTCGTTCTTTTATCACTGAAATATTCAGCATACTCGCATTTTTATATTAGGGTGTCCAGAAAGTATCTGCAGAAAACTTCGCAATGTTCCAGATTTTTTTTAGAATGTTCTAGATTTCAACCTAAGTGCTATATAAAGACACTATCCTGCTGCATCTGCATAACATATCCAGCTCCGTCTTCCTTGCCTATTTCACTGTACGATGGCCGAACTGTGTACCCATATTAGACACGTACTCCTTTACGAGTTTGAATCTGGGCACTCCGCTGCAGAAGCCTATCGAAACTTGTGTCGTGTATTCGGCTCTGAAGCTCCTTCTGTACGCTCTGTGTATAATTGGTTCGAACGCTTCATAAGCGAGAACAGCAGTCTCGAAGACGAGACTCGCTCTGGTCGATCAACAACAACATCTTTGAACGAACTGGCGGAGCAGCATCCATAAGAAGGTGTGCGTCATTTTGCTGCTGCTCTTGGCTGTTCCCGACCCACCGTGAGCAATAGACTGCGATCTCCTGGAATGATTAAGAAGCTCGGTCAGTGGCTCCCACACGAACTGACCTGCGACAAACGGCGAAGACGTCTGGACATATGCACTCAGCTGCTTTCTCGAAGTCGCCCCTTCAACTAGCTGGACACCATCGTCACAGCAGACGAAAAATAGGTCCTCTACGTCAACCACGCTCGTAAGGCCCCGTTTATACTTCCAACGACGATCTTTGCGATGCCATGTAAAGTGTGAAAATTGATTGATCGCGTCACTCAATCCATGTGGCCACAATGCGTGACGTCGCGTCACTCGGCATCGAAGTATAAACGGGGCCTAAACGTGCGTGGTCCCAACGGGATGAAGTGCCGAAATCTTTCGTAAAATGTGAAATTCATGCGAGGAAAGTCATGCTGAGCATCTGGTGGGGAGTTTATGGGATCTACTATTTCGAGCTGCTGCCTGACAGCACGAAGTTCCCTGCCGAGGTCTACTCTACTCAACTGCAGAGACTGGCCGACAAGATGCGCAAGAAACAGAGACATCTAACCTAGGCATTTAGGAAGAGACTTAAAGAAATAGATCTAGGCTTGACAAAGTTCGCTTGCTGCACGATAACGTGCGCGCACACACCGCGAAAACGACTTCTCAGGAAATTCTGGAACTCGGATGGGAAGTTCTGCCGCATCAACCGTACAGCCCAGATCTGGCCCCACTAACTCCCTTTTCGATCACTTCAGCATCATCTGGAAGGGAAGCATTAAGGAGATCGTGACCATCTCGAAAATGACGTCCGAGCTTTTTTCGCCTCCAAGTCGACGAATTTCTACGCTAGATGAATTCGAAGTCTTGTGGAACGTTGGTGGAGAGTAGTCGATGTTGATGGAAATTAATTGGTTGATTAATAAATTGTTCATAAAAAAATTGTGTTATTTTGAAAAAATTCTCGTATTTCTGCAGATACTTTCTGGACACCCTAATATAACATCTAATACGAAATTCTTCGTTCTATCTGACAGAATGACTTGTGCTTCACCTTAATAATTGTGTATCTCCGAAGACTTGCTGAAGTATGTCGCAATAGCAATTCCGAACGATATTCTATTTCAATTTCGAACTAAGCCAATTTGCCGCTTGAACAGCCCAGCAGACAACCATGTGTGAGGGCCGAACAAAGGTGGAGGAAGTGCAACCGTGCAAAGATGGATCGAGAATCTTCCTTCTGTAGATTTCAACTTTGAAGATGCACTCCGAAGTGGCAAACAACCCAGGACGACGATTTGAAGTCCTTTGTAAAAGCTAATCCATCGCATACAGCCTGCAAGATTGCGGAAGGTCTAGGAGTCAGTAAAACTGCTTTTACAGTTTGTTTGAAACGCCTCGAAAATGTGAAAAAGCTCGAGAAGTGGACGCCTCACGATTTGGGTAACCGCGAGAAAGTCGCGTTCCGAAATCTGTTCTTCTTTCCTCCTCCGGAAATAGAACGACCCGTTTTTGGATAGAAACGTCACATGTGATGAAAAAAGAAAAGGACGATGGTAACAGTGTGCTGGTCGGCGACTGGGCGATTAGCTGCAACATTCTCGAATCAGACCGATCCCTCATAGCCGAGTCCCACTGTGGCGAAATGGACAAGGTGTCCCAAAAACTGCGTGAGCTGTACTGTCCAAGTGAGGAGGGACTCACTCTGCTCGATAACGCCCGCCCACACGTTTCGCAAATCACCATACAAAATAAATGAATGGGCGTTGAAGCTCTGCCTCACTCCCCATACTCACGCAGCCTTGCGCCAACCGACTACCACCTCTTAAGTACTTTCAGAATTTCCTCGCAGGTAGAGCCTTCGCAAATAAGGGCCACGCAAAAACTGCCTTTCTAGGATCTGTCTCATCTCGACCACCCAGTTACTTCGCTGATGAAATTGATCAACTAGCATCGCGAAAGTGTGCTGATTTAAATGCTTATTTGGTCTGAATTCGGTGATTATGAAGAATATCGTTTGATCGTTTGAAGCCAGAACCGCCAGTACTTTTCAGTCAACTTAATAACAAAACAGGGCAGGACAAGTGTAGATAATTACAGGAGGTGGTTTACTAGGAGATTTCAGATCACATCCATAGATCCCTAACCCACTTGTTTTTATCGTTAGAAGTAATCTGTTGCGAACAGACACAGAACAGACATCTAGCTTATAGCGACAGTGCTGAATTGCCTTCTACGTTAATAATCTGGACAACGAAACATTTCCAACAACACTACTTAAAATAAGAACGCAAAATTACTTCGGCAAAGGTGAATTAAAAAGAAGCACTCACAGAAGACCTCCCACACCGTGTTGAACTACACCCGTATCGAAGTCTTGATGATGCACATTGTACACATCCAAATCGTGGTTTCGATGTCGTGGACGACGAGTGTTTTCGTAGGCTGAACACGAGCTTGGAATTTCCAAAAATGTGCGCTTGAAAGCGAGGGGAAAGAACAGAAAATGTTATCGCGCTCATAAAAACTTACAAGAAAAACCACTGCCTCGTCGGTATCGTGTATTTGTAATTGTTCCACGTGTTGCGGATGCAACACCTCTTGTTGGTAACCTAACATCTAAACTGCAAGCAGTGAGCGGAAGAAATCGCCGCGTTCACTTCACATAGATCAACAAACAGATGAAAATAATCCAGGCGAAGTGTACAATACACCGCGAGGCAAACATGGAATAGGCAGGTGGCAAAATTTAACGCCGAACAAGCCCACTCAGGTGCACTCTTAGTTGTGGAGAAGGCAAGCAGTGTTTTGGCCCACCACTTCTATCCTGCAACACTTCGGTAGCCCACAAACCACTTCATGGCGTCCGGACACTGGTTGTTTCGGCGGAGGGACTGGAGAGGCCTACGACAGATAAATCACCGTCTCAATTATGAGTGGTCCCCCAGAATAGGCCTGCGCTTCTAATTATGTAATGGCATGCACATGATGTCAATGCGATATCGAGGATTCCTACAGCACTTGCACACGGCTGGTCACAACTGCCACAACATTGCACAGTATCTAGCTAGCTTCACTCAAGACCGTAATGAACAGAAGCGTGAAGAAAAGGAGAAAAACCATCTGTGATCTTCTGAAAGACGGGTCATCCTATCGCTGAGGGACTAGTGAAAGCTATGTCGCAAGTTCAGTTTCATGTAAGGCAAAATTGGAAGCACACTAATGCAGTTATCGACGGTGTTCTCGACTCTTCAGGTAAAACATCGGAACCAGAACTCCGCGTTCGGTTTCTACGGTCTTACGCAGCTACTTATGTAATTATCGATCGTATTAAAGCACCTGGTTGCTGCAAATATTTATTAAATTTCCTGCATATTACCAGGTGGGTGCGTGCAGCGCAGAAGTGCGTGTACCTAATACCAGGATGCAGACTCGAATTTCCCGTCCAAGTCAGCGAAGCCTTCCATCCCTCTGGAGTCGGTGAATTGGTAGCAGATTTGTCAGGGAAGGATAAAGCGCTGAATTGTTCATCCGCTGGCCACCGCAAGTCATTGTATGGCCAAATACGCATTCAGGTCGCCTCCACGAGATCCCGCAGAAGTAGAATGCGTGGCACATACTAAAAAGGAATTGAGTAGCGCCGCCATTTAGTCTTTATGTAACCAGGTAATATGATCGGGTAAAGATTCAAAGAGCAGGGAAAACAGAAAGACCGTATGACGTGATAGTGCGCCCTTATAAATGAAGCTCGCCTAACCGCCGCCAATTCCTATGACATCATTTCCCTTCACTTATCGATAAATCTACAAAATTTACGAAAACCTCGATTTGCAGTGACAATCCACAGCGTACAAAGAAACATAGGTGCGAAATGCCACTTGTTCAGATATCTCGAACTTCACGCTACAATGACATTCTTTCGACGGCTACCCTTTTTTACATCCAGAACCTTGAAGGTGTTGTTTAACTTTGACATTTTCTCAACACAGCAACTTGACTGAAGAAGAGTATCATAAACAATTCAAAAATTCATGCAGCAAATTCTCCAAAGAAAACCAATTGCACACTGTACCGAAGGCCTACCTCTTGCAACGTACTCTTTATAATCGACTGGTCTATGTCGATGCCCAGCAAACAGCTGACTTGGAAGCACCGTACCTGCGAAACGAAGCATAAGGGAATACCGCGGAAAGCATTAGCGAAAAAATCTAAGGAGGAACGCAGTGACAAAATAAAATGGAGTGGATAAAATGCAATACAGTCAGTAACACTTAGGAAAGGCGACAACAGCAACACGCATGCTGGGTCACTTTGACAACTCTAAACCGGCAAAAGCTGGAGGATCTTATAGGGAGCAGAGCCGTACGCATACGAAGAACTCCAGGGGCCGGATTCATCAACGACTTACGTAACTTTAACGGAGAATTGTAAGCTTATCAAGCGATATGTTGAGCGATAAGCCGCGTTAAAGGCTCAAATAACGCGGCTTTTTGCTCACCATATCGCTTGATAAGCTTACAATTCTCCGTTAAAGTTGAGTAAGTCGTTGATGAATCCGGCCCCAGATCACGTGTTTGCCAAAATTTGTCACATCCTAGTTTCTTCCCTTGCTAGGCCTGTGCTACCCTCCATTGACGCGGAGCAGAGCACAAGAACAGAAACCCTTTCTTTAGCCCCGCAGGCCCTATGCCCTAAAGGAACCTGTTGACACAATACGGATTAGGAGGACGTATACTTGTGATTCTTCTTCTTCCTTCTTACCAAGGTTTGCTATTTCGACGCAATAGTATCTTGGAGTGGCCCTTTGTTACGAATCCAAAATATGCTATGTAGCTTGTATCTCGAAGATATCCATGCCGAACCGCAACCCCTTGCCCGAATGCGCCGGCTTTGCTCCATCATACAGCTCAACACAGTTGCGAAACAAAATAATGGAGATTGGTTAGAACTGGTGTCTGGTTCGAACGCTAACATAAATACGTCAAGGAATCTATGTAGCAAAAAAAGAAGGAAGAAGCGACCACCACTACGTCATATTTTACGTCCTCCATTCACCGATGGATTGCCAAAGCCGCGGCTCTAAAATTAGCAAAGTACAGCACCAACAAACCTTCAAAGAAGTCAAATCCATAGAAGCCATCCTCTCCAGCAATAACTGAAAATACTCTATCAGTTCGCATGCAGAAAATGTGTCGAGTGCACTCCTAGTCTGGGTAAACATTTCTCTCCCTGTGTACAATTACCAGCTCAATTGAAGTTGATCGGAAACCTTTCCATAAAAGGCTGTCACCGAGCTCTAGGCAAATTCAGAACATCGAGGGGATGTTGTGGCAAAACGCCCTTTCGTTTCCCAAACTACACTGGGCTGTCTTTCGAATAAATGTAAAGGCCCAGAGTTCTGCGGCAACGCCGCTCGCCGCAATGGTTAAGGATAGGACAGGGACGCCGCCGGCGGCGAGCTCTGCGTCTCTGCCCTATGGTTAAGCATAGCGCCGCGGCGCTGCCGCAGAACTCTGTGGGGGCCTTAAGTCTAACGGCAGCCGTGTACCGTGATGGTAGGACATATCTCCAACGCCGTCGTGTTCACTCGTAACTAATCACTCGTTACTACCAGCTGGATCGTCTAATTTGAATTCCATGACCCGACACCCAATAGTGAATAGTAGCCTCCACAGATCGCAACAACGGAAGCGGCATGCTCACAACAACAGGTGTTAGGTGTTAAAAGCGGATTCCAAGAGGCACATCTGTGATGACAACAATACCATACACCACATTTAAAATCTTTAAAGCGATACAACCAAACACAATAAAGAATGTTCAACTCAAGACAAAGACGAAATAAACAATGGCAAAGTCCAAGGACATAGTTCCACGGTCCACTTTCCGAAGGCAAATGAACCTAATAATCTCAATCATTTTTCACAATATAAAGTATTAATCATAAGTAGTAGTGGATTCAGAGTAAACAAGGCCAACTATTAAACTCAAGGCAAGCCTGGATAACTCTCCCTGAGTTCTTTTGAGTAGCTTTGTGTCATGTGATAGTTATATGAACACTTGATGCGACCAAAAGCCCTCCAAGTGCCAGAGAAAATGGTAAAAGCATCGATAATAACTAACTTCCGCTAGTACGAACGGGTGCGTTCTAGTGGTCCTGCAACGATAGGGTGAGACGTTGAGTAAAAACCCGCACAGTAGGGCGGGGTCTGCCGCTATATATTTCGATATTTAGACGCAAGGGAAAGACTTCGTTGTGAGAAGAAACTGTTCATCTCCAAGGGACGGGCGTGTTGTGCACTTAAATGACGTTCGAGAAGCGACCGATGAGTGTTTTATGCATTCTTAATCTGCCGCTGCTTAATACGCTCAACATAGCGAAAGCAGTTTCTATTATAGAATACAATGCTCCCTCCCCATATTTGCTTGAGAAGGCATGTTAGTGCTAGCAGTACGGATCTCCCACTATCACAATAGAGCAGTCAAAGCTCTAGAGAATCCACCAGAGCTTTGTGTGAGACCCGTTTGCTAAAGTGACAAATGTGAAAGAACGATGACCCTGGAAACAAAATGACACAATATTAAGTCCTCATCATATTGGCATCATTATATGAAGTCCTCCTGGCCCTTCATCACCTGTTTATAGACGACATCTCTCTATGTATCTGAATTCAAAAATACAGTGCGACAATTTGTCCAGAATATGGATGGAGTCAGCTCTTTGGAAAGGGACGCTATTAGTTTGACATAAAGAAATCTCGCAGCTCTGTTTCAACAAATTCACAATGACCCAAGTTGCTCGAATGGAGCGGGGGGGGGGGGGGGGGGGGGCAAGAGGGTAACTATGTAGGCTCAATGGACATCTACCCAATTGGAAATAAATAGATCGAAGAACATGCCATATTTCGAAATATAATAATAGTGAATGTCCCTCCGTGCGCATGTAGCGCAGTCGGAGGCGTGCACCCGATACCAGGTTCCTGGTTTGGATTTTCCGCCCAGGCCAACCAAGCCTTCCATCCCTCCGGAGGCGGTGAATTGGTACCAGACGTGTCTGGGAAGGATAAAGCACTGACTTGTTCATCGGCTGGCCAGCGCAAGTCATTGAATAGCCAAATACGCATTCGTGTCGCCTCCACGACATCCCGTAGAAGTAGAAACGCTGGCGCATCCCAGAAGGAACTGAGTAACGCCGTCCTTTATCCTTATTATCCTAAATGTCCCTCCAGCTTAAGAGCGTTTTATTGTGGTCCAGAACGCGCACGATAGAGTACTGAGTTTTTCGGTAGCTAGTCAGTGCCTCCACAACCGCATCATTTCAAGATGACCCCACCTGGATTTCGAAATGCGAAAAATAATAGCTATTACTGCAACAAGCACGGTGAATATCTCTATGAAGACCAAAAACCAAAAGTTAAACGAACAACGGTATCTTAAGAGTTATGCCTAGCAAACGCAAAGGTCAGAGACAGACTGCATTCGTCACGTGCAGTTAACAACGAGAACATTTCAACGACACCACACAACACAAGATGGGAGGACTGGTGTTGAACTTGCAGAAAGGTCGAAGGTGGTCGGAAGAAAAATCGTCCACAAACCGGGCGCCTTCACACCGCGACATTCTCCACTGTTCTCGTCAGACTTCCACGATGATGAGCGATGCATCACAGCACCTGAAATCGTCTCTTTAGCACCGGAAGGAGACCGCTGATGATCACGGATCGATAGGAATAACGGAGGATGTGACCTCTCCTGACCACGCTGCACGCTGGCTGGGATAGCGGCTGCTACAGCTCCGGGTACGAAGTCGGTATGATCCCACGCATTCACGCAAAGGTTATAGCCGTGTGTCACAGTAACAGCCATCCAGATTGCCCTACGCATGCACCTTGAGAGGTCTTCTCTTGCAAGAACACATTTGATCACAAGGGCTACGCCAAAATTGCTGCCCAGATGCTAGCCGCTTCCGTATTCCTGGATGGGGAGAGGCACCTTAAAGTCGTTCTTTACCCAAAGCAGAAAGGGTGATTCGAGGTGCTGATAACGAAACTGACATCTGCTTTTACTATGACGGTGGAATACGGTAGGTTACGGAAATTACGGGTAAATAAGGTAGCCGTGGTCATGATCACCGATCATGATCAATTCATTCTGGAGCGTTTTTGCGCGCATCTACCGATCGTACTCCACCGTAGCACTAGAAACGGATGTCAAATTCGTAATCGGTGCCTCATATAACCCTCATAGACCAAGCTTGGATGGAATTGGTGGTCATGACTCCCGCAGCCATACTCATCCCCACCTACCGTAAGTTATCGGCAGAAATTTCAAAAATGGCTATCAAATTCACGGAATTCATCACCCTAAATAACCCTTTTGGGCGAGATATTTTTTCGACCTCAGCATTCAGCAGGATACTGGGTTATTTAGTAGATAAGCAAGTGAATATCAAGCACTTATAACCGAAATTCAAGCCTGAAGGCCTGAAATCAATAAGCTTTTTGAACACGATATGAGGTTCGTAGTACGAACAAGACACTAATCTCACGTTTTAGTCATTGTGAATGCTTGAACTCAAGCCTCTAAGGTCATGCATTGTCAACAAATTCTACGTAATTATTTGGATTTCGCTGATGCAGTTCTTTTCTAAGAAACGAGTGCGTTCGATATATGGCTACACTGAACACGCCCACTCCAGGACAATGGTGAAATGCAGTCCAGTATTGCATCGTAGTGCGAAACACGACTGGAGAAGAGTATTTCTTTGTCATTCCTAGTCAGTGGTAATTTAGATCTACTTCGTGAACCGTCAAAGTGATACTATGGGGCTACGAGAACAACAATCCTAGTGCAATAGAGTGCCGCTAGAAAAGCAGGACGGGTTCAAATCTGAGAGAGGAGCTCCATCTTCATTTTCTCCTTGAAATCAACGAATCTCCCCAAACACTTGTGACATGGAGATGTTGAGTACGAATACATACCCACACATCAGGAGGACACCTAAGCCTGCTTTGGCTAAGATAGAGCAACCAGAAGTGGAAGAGATGCAGGGAGGACTCCTTTCCGGACATCCACGGTGAACAGAGTGCTAAAAGGCCAGGAAAATCGCCTTCTGTAGTTAAAGCGGCATAACTTTATTGTTGACCTAACCTAGTTTTCCATGTATAGCTCGGACGTATTATTATTGTTGTTTGTGCACGTCTGAACTCGTAGTTGAGAACGAAGAATGGTTGGGGATTGCACTCTTCTCCTTCGAACCCATAATGGACCAAAGATAAAGTATCCGCCTCGAAACGAAGTGCCTAGAAAGACAGTTCGATCAGGCAGTCCGAATTTGTTGGTGAATCTCGAGACACGCGAAAGGACTCTACTCCTCCAGCAACGCTCCGCGCCTATTTTGCAACAAAGATATCCTCATTCAATCCATTGGAGGTGGCAAGGACACTAGCAATTAGGAATACTCTGCAACGAATGCCATGCAGTTCCCAGAGGTCACCGCAACGCCCCAGCTGTTTGTCTCGGTGGGTGGCGGGATCCCGACAGTCGCTCTTTGCCTGCGCGCATGGCTAGTTATCCCGACGCGTGTGCGAAGGGGCGAGAAGTCGATCCCCAAACCAACGGGAGGACGCCGTCCCCTCATCCGGCGACACGAACACGAACTGACCTCACTCGGAAACGGATTAGCTCAGTGCTCCAGACGAGCACAGCCGGAACTGAATCCCCGTCTACGTCCGACTCTGCTCGTTGATTCAGCGGCGCGTTCTTCCTGTACGGAAATCGCACTGGTACAGTATCCCCGTCATATGCTCTTCCGGACTTGCACAACAGCGTCCACGCTATGAACTTGGCCTGACCGATTTTGATGACTGGCTTCTCATTTTTCGAGATGGGAACTCTCCTTGGTTACCTGCGGTTTAGACTGTGCGGGTTTCCTGCCGGAAGAAGAGGATCAAAACTGCGTGGGGAGCGCGGTTTGGCTGCATGTGCTACTTTGAACTGCAACGATTTATGATTTTCCGTAAGAACAATGACGATAAGAGAGGGTGGGATCCCTCAACTATGAAGTCACATCACTGGCACGGCTTGCAAAAGGGGTCAGCTTGCCTCATTTCAAGGCTCCACTCTGTCACCTGTCATCTGTCGTCCCGTTGATCATTGTGTTGCTCGAGTAGACCATATGCGTTTCCTTTCGTCTTTGTCGGGCGCCAGAGTGCTCCAATGGGTCCTCCTCGCTAGAGGGACATGAACAACGTCATATCGTTCGTTCAGGGCTTTCACGAAGAAGTCCGACCGCTGGTGGGCGTCCTGGTGTTCTCTTGACATCCCGCGGAATCCAATCGGTCACGGCTCTCGTCCAGCGGGTGTCTGCGAAGCGCACTACGTGGCCGGCCTACCTAATTTTCGACGACTTGGCTCATGCGACAGCGTCTCTGATCTTCAGTCAACGGCGAAGCTTCTCCGGAGGCCTTCTCTCACTTGCATGAGTCGTGTCACTCCGAGTATCGCCCTCTCGATTCCACGCTGTGCGACGGTGATCGCGTGGTCATCCTGCTTTCATATGGAATAGGTCTCTGAGGAGTACGTTGAGGCCCCCGCACACTTCTGCGGCGTTGCCGCTTTCCTTTCCTTAACCATGGGGCAGAGACGTAGAGCTGCCGTCGGGAGGCGAGGGCCGGCCGTAGCTAAGCGGTATGACTCATCGTTTTTGCCGCCCGCCGCTCGCCGCAAAAGTGTGCGAGGCCTTTAGCGGAGGAAGAACAGTGGAGTCGAATAGGTGGGCATGGAGTCGGACGTTTTTCATCTTCTCCACGACTTCTCCGAGTCGCTCGTTTCCTTCTGCCCACTTCCGGCTATAGGTCTTTGGCCATGTTGACTTCGCGACCCAGATACACGTAACCGGAGCATTCGGAGATGTTCTTTCCGTTGAGCGAGAATGGGGCATCAGAAACTCGTCGTTCCTCATTGACATCGTTTTCGTAAGATGCAGCTGTAGTCCGATGCTCCCACATACACGATCGAAGTCGGCCAGCATTCGCTCCGCCTGTCTGATGCTTGGTGTTATGAGCACGATGTCGTCAGCGAAGCGAAGATGGTGTAGTTGTCGGCTGTCGGTCTTCATTGCCATCCCTTCCCTTTTAAATCGCGCACGACGATTTCGAGGATGGCGCTGAAGTAACTCGGGATATGGTATCCTCTTGCCGAACCTCTTTCTTCACGTAGATGACGATGTTGTTGTAGAATGGTGGAATCCTGATTGCGAATCTACTGTACAGCTCTCGAAGGACTCTGATGTACTGAGTAGGAACACTCTGAGTGAGCAGGGCGTCGATGACCGCTTTAGATTCGACGGAGTCAAATGCCTTCTTCAGCTCGATGAACGTAAAACACAGCGGCAGCTTGTACTCTCGCGACACTTCGATGAGCTTCGTAATGGGGTGTATGTGGTCGATCGTGCTGAATTCTCTCCGAAATCCTGCTTGTTCGCATGACTTTCCTTCGTCTATCGTTTGGCTGATCCTATTCAGGATGACTTGAGGATGATAGCACCTTAATTTGCACGGAGTTTACCACTTTATGCAGCATTGGTGTATTCTATCTCGACGAAGAAGAAACTGAACTGGGCTAGCTCACTTCATATGTAATTGGGCACTTCAGGGGCGAATGACCACTGAATGCAAGGTGATCCCCCCACTCTGTCACGCGCTATAATACAAGAAGGAAGAATCCACCAGCCTCTTCTAGGCTGGAATTTTCTTCCCGTATTCTTTTAATTAATCACCATCTATCCGATTCGACTTCATTTAATTACGAAACAACTCGAATAGAGTCACTCAACCGCCTTTCCTTTTGCTGATGAAGTAAAACAGGATGAAATACAGCGCAGTATAAACCATCGACGTTTAGAACGCGTCACACATTCTACTTCTATGGGCCACCATTTTGAATGGTCGTTTCACCTTAGAAAGGACACGATAACGCAATCGGAGGCACTGATTGTCGCGTATAAGCGTACTCGGAGCGCGTAGTCCAGGGTTCGCCCAGTTCAACTAAGCCTCATCCCTACGGGGTCAGTGAATTACATACTGCTGGATTTCACAAGGATGGCTGGCCTCCGCAACTTATTGCTCCCACAGAAGTAGAATGCGCGGCACATTCCAAGCAGGGATCGGTTATCGCCGTCTTTTATCCCTTTCCAATCCTCTACAGAGTGTAAGAAAGAAAGGATGTGCAGGTCCTCATCAGATGTGACCGATTCAAACATGACGAAGATGGAAAAGAAACAGACACTACAGCCTCCATGGCATCTTATCTTGAAGCATCGGCATCGATGTTCACTTTTGTTGTTTCTTCCGTGAAAACGACGTGGGTATGCAGGTGGGGATATTTATTTTAGGCCTGTCTGTTCTACCGTTTCATCGACTTCAGAGGCACGGCTTCCACCACAGAGTGCAGCGATGTCGAGCGATGCGAGAGTACAAGTTACCGACGTTCCTTCATTCATCGACCTTAAGAAGGCGTCTGACTCCTTCGAGACTGAAGCGGTCAGCCCTGGTCAAACAGGGAACCTTTACTCACCAGGGAAGTCTCTCAGGCATATATCTGAACTGCGAAAACGAATACCACTGTTAGATTCTCCATGCTTCAAATAGTAGGAAGGGATGTTACATTTTTGCAAAGTCCTTGAACCCAAGGAGCTAGGGACCCTCAAAGTTTACCAGGGGAACGCCTGTACTCGAACGTAGGTTTGAACGGCAAAAACGAATACCACAGCAAGATTCTCCACCCTTCAATTAGTAGGAAAGCAGTTCCATTTTTGCAAAATTTTTGAACCCAAGGAAATAGGGCCCCTGAACACCCAGGAACGTATTGCTTTGTCAGGCTGAGAAGTACGTGTTCAGTGAGATATCTTCATCAGCTGCCGCTCTATATGCGACACCGTGTATTTTCTGCTGATTTTTGGTAGGACCCTTGGCTACATGGGGAGTGAACCCATGTAGCCAAGGGTCCTACCAAAAATCAGCAGAAAATACACAGTCTCAACTAGACATAAGTGAAGCAACTAGAAGAGCATATGATATTACTAGTCCACAAGCCGAGAATTCCTGTCCAGTCAATCTCATGTCATCTACATAGCATGTGTCCCACATGATCAAAGAGGGCAGCCAATCATTGTACAAGTCCAGTTGTACCCTGCTGCCCGTCGAAGGTGTAATAATGAACTAGACACACTAATGATGAAGGGCTGGTAGCTACTGTAGTCCCCGCAGGTCAGCGAGTATAGGTCACCGTCATATTCTAACGTATCGCTAGACGGCGGCACGTTGGTCCTGAAACTCCTCTGGTGAGCCGACCAATTAAAAATGTTACATATAGAGAGATTTTTATTGAAGGTAGGGGTCAGAGATATCTTTCAAAAAGTTGATCACTGTCGCGACTCGACCGTCGCAAGCACCGGCAAGGAGGCGGGGCCTCCGGCAAGGAGGTGGTACCACCGGCAAGGGGGCGTAGCAAGGGTATAAATAGCCGCCGCCACGTCCCGTCGGGGCCCGTCCGGCTCTGCCCGCTCCAGGGGCAGCCGGGCCGGTCAGCCACCCCGGCACAGCCAGTCTACGGCTGCCGGGACAGTCGCACGTCTCGCCCAGTCCGCTCGTAGGACTGTCGAGACTACAATCAATAGCGACTCCGCCAATACAACAAGTCCACAAGTGTACAATGAGCCTAGCACCGCAGAGGCAGCAGAACGTAGGAAGAAACAAGTCCAACCACAAGTGTCTTCATTCCCATTCATATTGGACGCATGTCACCATGCCGTTTGTAAACGATAATAAATCTTACACCACACAACCTCTACCATTTCCTTCCAGACTCTGCCGTAATATTAGAACAACCGAAGGCATAGCCCAGCCAAACACAACGGCAAAAGTACGGTCATGATACAAAGGCAGAGTCCGGTCAATCACGATGGTTCGCCGTGACATGAGTGTACGCTCCCTTGAGTAATGCGAGTGTCAATGGTAAATCTGAAGCGGCACTATCGAACTTTCGCGACCCTTATCCTCTTGGTCAAGGTCGAGAAGGGATAGAGAAAATTTATACCCAAACTTTGCCTAAGGGAGTTACCTGGGGCGCAGATTACGAATATGATATTCATTTTTGAAATTTCGGCCGACTACGGTAGTTTTGCACGTGCGCAAGCTATCCCATAGTAAACTTTGAGGCTCCCTAGCTCCTTGGCTTTAAGGATTTTGCAAAAATGGAACATCCCTTCCTACTATTTGAAGGATGGAGATTCTCACAGTGGTATTCGTTTTCGCAGTTCAGACACAGTACTCCTGAGAGACCTCCCTGGTCGGTATTAAATCGACAGTTGTACAGACGATCCACGTCCAAGATCTCAATATTCTACAAGGACATGGTTGTCAACGCGAGAGCTTCAGCAAGGGGAAACCATATCCCGAAGCTTTTCAATGCCCTCGAAAACCTTATGCAATACCTACGGCTCTTAGAGATGCTCATTCGGTTGAGTGCGAATAGGGCTCCAGCTACAATTATTCAGAGCACGAAGTCATTACGACCTACATAGTGCGACAACAGAGCTCGGGGATACATGCTAGCGGCTTAGAAGGATTTCAAGGTTGTCGAAGACGTGAAGAAGAAGAGATGTCCGCCTCCGTGTTCATTTATTTGCTTCCTAACCGTTCTTACTGTGGCACGCCTCAGGAGCACGAACCCTATGAAAGGGGACGAGCAAGTCGAGCGGCACCGAATCGAGGCTCATGCTCGCACTGCCCAGATTCATGCACGTGAGCAAACGTTTGTGATTTTGAGAACATGGCTAAGTTTTGGCGACCGGAGAAGTTGTCGCTTGGGTAGAGTTAATGACATTAAGTGGGCTAGTTGTGTAATGTTCTTCGCAAACAGTCGCTGGATGAGGTTCACAACCGTGCGATTTCGCGTGTTCAGAAGACACTGAGAAGCCCACTTACAGGATGGCTGGACTTCGCGATAGCGTCAAGCGAGGGATTTGACGCTTTCACTGGCGGTCCTATGTACAGAAGGACAAAGGGTCTCTCTTACACTACTTTGGCAAGCTTTGAATTTGATGTAATAGGTTGTCCCACAAGTCCTTACAGTTTTTTCAACGATTCACTGCAGATTTCGCCAGGGGTCTCTTGCATAGCGCTGCATAGCATTCGAAAGAAAATGATTTGGTCTACCAGAAGTTGTGTTGCATTTCGTTTTTTCATCATGAATTTCGCCAATTTTTAGGTCGTTGAAGTGAAAAGTGAAAGAGTGAAAAAGTAGCCATTTGCGCACTTGTTCTCTCCGCTTAGGCTTGTAATTTTTTGCGCAGTTTGTTATAGCACTTGGAAGACAATGTTCTGTACTACAAGAACTTATGTTGGTCTTATTTTCCCACTTGCCCTTTATTGATTTTTAGGCCATCAAATTCGGAATTCCGACTTTTCTGTCCGAAATTTTACCAAAGCTCCGGTTCTGTGGTTGGACTTTTTTGCTTGGTGTTATATGTCGTTTGGAAGAGGATGTCTTGCTCAGTAAGAATTTGTGTCGCGTTTATTGGCTCACGCTGATTTCTGTCGAATATCAACAACTGAAGAAGGAGAAGGAGATGTTGGTGAAGACGATTTTTCTCTTTTTGGCATTTTGTTGATATTCAATAGAAATCAATAAACGCGGCACAAATTCTTACTGAACAAGACATCCTCTTCCAAACGACATATAACGCCAAGCAAAAATTCCAACCACAGAACCGGAGTTTTGGTAAAAGTTCGGACGGAAAAGTCGGACGTCCCAATTTGATGACCTAAAAATCAATAAAGGACAAATGAGCAAATAGCACTAACACATATTCTGGTAGTACAGAACATTGTCTTCCAAATGCTATAAAAAACTGCGCAAAAAATTACAAGCCTAAGCGGAGAGAACAAGTGCGCAAATGGCTACTTTTTCACTTTTTCACTTTTCACTTCAACGACCTAAAAATTGACAAAATTCACGATGAAAAAAGAAATGCAATACAAGTTCTGATAGAGCAGATCATTCTCTTTCGAAAGTTATGCAGCGCTATGCAAGAGACCGCCGGCGAAATCTGCAGTGAATCGTTGAAGAAAACTGCAAGGACTTTGGGACAACCTAATAGTTGTTGCCTCGTGCAAACATCTATCAGCGGGCTGGTAGCTGGCGCAGCTAATGAAGCCACATACTGAAAAAGCTGTTTTCGCTTGATCATTTTCACTGCCCTAAAGAGCACCAAGGAAACGGAAAGAGACTGTTTGTAGCCCCTCAACATGCGAAAGAAGCCAGAAAGTAAGATACGATCTGGGCTTTCGCAATGATGTCTGGCTCATGCGTTGGACTGTGTACTGGTCTTCCTTTAGCAACACATGTAGTTCAGTTGCTAATGACCCTTACGTACCACCTAATGCTCAGTGGTTTAGCCGACGTACGCATAAAAATCCTGAAATTGAGCAGCATTGACTCGAATGTGCACCGCGTTCGAAGTAGAGATCAATAGAGAGGTGATATCACATGGTGTTCCGAAGGAGGTACTTGTCTGAGCAATATTTATAAAGTCTCCAGTAAGGCCTTCTGTGCGATCAGAAGACCACAAAGCGTGGAGCCCAACAATCGAAACTAGCAACCTAATGATTTATTTGGTATAAAAACTGAATTTAATCTAGAATACTTGTCGCTTTTCATGAATAATTAATAACGATGTCACTCCATGTTCTTCTTAACCTTCATCATCTCCGCACCTAAAATACAAAGTGAAATATGGAGTTGTTTCAGCTTATTAGTTGGAGGTGTTTTAGCGATTCTGTTTCACATATGCATAGAATGAGTCTTCGACACTGATGATTGGTACTGCTCTCCGATTCCGCGGTTAGAAATTGCACAATTTTATCAAAAGAAGCACCGATTTGGAGGTTGTCCCAAAAATCGCGCTATATGTTGAACAATCTAGAGCCACAGGCTACGCTTGACGGTGTAATGGAGTTGCAGCACACGAAAAATGGCAGCATGCCGGTCGATTCCCACCTCATATCAGCACCATGTCTGACAACTCCGTTGTGGAGTCCTGTACTGCTTCGACCCATGCTGCAGTGAGATTGACCTTTTCCCGAAGAAACCGTCTGACGTCGTCCCACATCTTCCTCTCGCAGAATATGCCCTGAATTAACAGGAAATGAGACAAGCAGCGCATAGTCATGAACTAAAACATGCTTATCACTTAGCCTCCGATCACAAGTCAACGTTTCAACTTTCGCAGATAAGACGGTTTCATCAATATTTTAAGTACTCCACGCAACCAGCATTTATGCGTTTATATTTTGCACTGTCTGCTTTGCTATATAAATAATGCAATTGAATAAAAGTCACAAAGGTCAATGCAAGGCGCGTTCTTTTCATGCTCCACTCCAGAAAATGTTGTTGTTTTTACTCTCGGGTATAGGCCCAAATGTTTCCTTGTCCTCAACAAGAGAATTTTATGGCCACTAAGCCAGTGTAGTCAATCATCACCCTCTATAGGTGATCTATAAATACTATAAACACTTTTCAAAAACACATTTTTTATCTGTAAAGTCAAGCTTTTTAAATCAAAATGTGTTTTTGCTTCTTTAAATCGTATCCTGATCGGTATAATAGGGCAATTTCAAACTTTTAGCGTGCAATCTGATTCGAAAAGTTAGGTGAAAGTGCGGAATACCAGCTCTGACATATTCGTGAAGCAAATCACTCTGCTTAGTAGCCCAGCCAGAATATCTTCATGCGCCTCTTTCATGTACGACATCTTCTGACAGGAGTTCCAAGAAAGCTCCTATTTTCTATATTTACTTTTTTTACATTCGTCTAAGGGTAGGTACGAGACGAATGTGAATGGAAGACTTTTGTTTTTACTTTTTTTGTGGTGTTGTTCAGGTACCTGATGACTGGCGGCGATGAGAAAGAGCTCGCTGTTGGCAATCCTCTCCTTCATCGCCAGGCCATGCCGGTGATTGACGATGACGTCCTCCTTTCCATGGCACACAAGCGTGGGGCATTTGATCAGCTGTGCTTTATCGTAGCTAAAAGCGTCATAAGAGAGTAAAGCAATAATTTCCACCGCCCTTAATCAAAGTCAAACGACAGCTAGAAAATATGAAGAGCAGAAAAATCGCCAATGATTTATTACAGAACGGCACAAACAGCACCAATACTTTGATGTATTCCTAGAAAGTTATAACGTCCCTCCTTCACAGGGGAGCTACCGACGATGTGATATAGCAAAAAGATTTACTTGAAAAAAGCTGCCGAAACGGACCATCTAATTCCTCTTGATTGTAATCTTTTTTGCTCTATTAATACACTTATTGGTAAACGCTGATAAACTTAGGGCCGTTTCTTTGTCAGTTCTCAGAATTAGTGAACCACATATTTAAGCCTTAGCCAAGAAAACGCTTCTCTCGACGAAATACGGGAGACCAGAACCAGAAACCAGTCCTCACCTTGGGAACATATCCATTCTCGAAGGCGATGTGATATTTGGGCATCGAAGAATAACTCGCCAAAGTGAAGTGAAAGGTGCAATCAGTACCATGGCACCAAGCTGAAATGTCTCTTGGCAAGGGTCAACTTCCTCGCTGTTTTCAAGGTTAACTATTCTAGTAAAGTTGGGACTAATAATTTCAGTGCAGCAGTGTTCGCGAAGCCAATTGAAAAGAACCTTTTTTTTGAAATTTCAGTTTTCAGGGTCGCTTCAACAACTGGAAGGTGTTGTTGAATTTCTTCTTGATGCGGTAGGCTTTACCCACTACGAAGCGTGAGAGACGTATAAGGCAGCACGAAGTGCAGCAGAGCTTTTCGCACGACTCACTTACATCGAAAAGACAAACCAAACTCTGGACTGAACCGCGATCCAGTTTGAAAGGCGATGAGGAAACGCGGCGTACTAGTGGGACGATATTCGTACGGAAGGTAGTAGACACTATACATTGAATCCGAATGAATCATTCTCGACTATCCGATTCGGATATCACGGATATCCGAATCATCCAAAAATCCGTGGTCCGCTAAATTTGCGTTATCCGAACCATCTAATTATCCGAAGATTTTCGACTGGATCCAATGAATGTATAGTAGACGTCATTTACAAAATATATTCCTTACATCTGGAGTGATTGATGCGATGTGCACCATTGCAGCCGTGCCCAAACTGAACCCAATCAGAACAATGTCTTTAGGTTCGTACCCAAGATCGTTGACAGCATATCTGGAGTTGATAAGTAATGAAACAAGCAATGGCATTGCCTTCAGCTACCTGTAGTACATGAAAGGGTGAATAAGAGCTCCGCAACTCACTTGTACACCCGTTCAACACTGTCGTAGACAGTCTGCTCCGTGGAACGCCCGTCGCTGATGCCATATCCCGCGTAGTCAAAGACTAACAAATCACATCTGAGGAAGTCGGCGATGTCGGCCTGCAATGTTCCTTGCTGACAATGCGCCTTTGACCACTGCCGAAGTTAGAGACCATTGTGCAGTTCTAAACATTTAATGTAGACGATTGATTTATTTAAATATTTGGAGATCTTACAGAAAAGGAAATGTTTGGAGATTTATTTGGTGATGCAGATTATATGGAGATCTCCGAAACACCAGTATTTCTCCAAATGGGTAAAAAGATCTCTACAATATTTGCTGAGTAGTGTGAAATGCAGAAACAGAAAGGTTTGTCATGATTCTGCAGAGAATATGTAATCTAGCACATAAGGGCGAAAGGATGAAGAATAATCAATCCCTTTTGGGACGCATTCTCCCCCTCCGAGATGTCGTGCAGCCAACTTAAATGCGTATTCGACCCATTTGAAGGACTTGCGGTATCCAGCCGATGGACAAGTCAGTGTTTTACCCTCCCAGGCGAGTAAATACCAAATCACCGACCCTGGTGCGATGAAAGCCTTTGTTGGTCTGGGTTGGAACTCCGAACCAGGAACCTAGAGCCGTGTGCTCTTGACAGCCTGTGCCTCCTTCAACTGCGCTACCACGCGCCTCGACGACCCCATACATATTTGGTATACTTTCTCTTTGCTTTCGGTAGATTACGACAGCCGATAAGCTCGATGCCCTTGCCTGTGGGCAATATGTCAGGAGGGATGGGGTCTCGCGCACATCTGACAATGTTCGGATCACCTTCAACCCGATCAGGCTTTCTTTGTTAAGGAAGCGGTGTCACAACCTCCTTATCTTCGCCTAACTAATGGTGAGAATCTCCAGAAAGCGCAAATAACTTCCTCTCTGAAGCTACTTTTCCCTTCTCGTTTTTCTTTTACTTATACTTTCGTTTAACACTTCAGGCATTTCTCTATAGCTTATTTTTATCACATTAGTTGCCTATTGTTTAAAATTATACAGAGGAGCCCACGTATATATTAGGTTGGAAAAAAGTCTCTTCACACTTCGAAATTTTTTTTACCATTCCCCTTGTAAACGCACTAGCCAATGTTGATTGCTGATTTCGTAATCCTATCACACTTGTCTACCGTTCGCACGCAGACACAGGTTAAGACTCTTCTTGTAATTCGTTATCCATCCAATCTTCCGAACTCAATGCCAGATCTACCTCATGGCCGTTTTCAGCACGGCATTCTTCAAGAATTCATTAAAGAATCCACAGCACGTCAGGCAGCAGACCAAATTAACCACATATATGGCTTGGGATCTACTACTCATCGCGCCTGTTATGAGTGGTTCGGAAAGTCTTTAAAGGGAAATTATTCACTGAGGGCAAAGCATGGTCAGGAAGGCCAACTGGATTGGACGACAGTGAACTACACCATCTTCTTCGTACCGATAGTTGGCAGACGACACGTCAGCTGGCAATGAAGCTCGAAGTGTCTCATAGGATAGTGGGGATCCATCTGAAGAATCTTGGCTTTCATGGAAATTTGGAGCTTGGATTCCACATGCCCTGTCAGACACTCAGAAAGGTCGACGGCTCTCCATCGCTGCTTCTCTTCTGTCCAGATAAGGAAGAAAATCGTTTCTTCCGCGGATTGTGACAGGCGAAGAGTCCTGGGTTCTGTGTGCCAACTTCCGAGGAAAAGGCAATGGGTACAAAAGGGAGAGAGCCCTAAGTCTGATCTCAAGCCCAATGTTCACGAACGGAAGATTCTCTTGAGTGTTTGGTGGATATCAGAGGAGTGATTTATCGGCAAACTCTCAGAAGTGGAGAGACACTTACTGCTGCCACATACAGTGGCCAACTCCACAAAGTCGCCGCAGCTTTCCAAGAAAAGAGGCCTGAGAAGTCGAAGGTGATGATCCTGCATGACAACGCAAAGCGACATGCTGCAAGACTCACAAGAGAAACAATAAAGAAGCTGGGCTGGGAGGTAATGCCACATCCACCGTATAGCCCTGACCTCGGCCCTCCCGAATGCTATTTCTTCCACGCTCTCAAGCAAGAAATTGGAGAGAAATATTTTGAAACGGACGAGGACCTCAAAAATTGGATTCAGCGGTGATTCGACTTCAGAACTGCAGTCTTTTACGCGAGAGGAATTAGAAAAACTACCACGTCTTTGGAGAAGTGTAGAAAAACAAAATAGAGTTTATCTCAATTGATTTGACTTTGTAGTTGTGAAGTAATAAATCTTTGAAAAAAATGAAAAGACTTTTTTCCAACCTAATACTAAGTGCACGCCAGAAAAGGCGTCGGCACTCGTGCGCACCACGAATCGAGGCACTTGATCCAGGTCCAGCCCAGGCGAACCAGGCCTTGCAACCCTCCGGGTGTGTGATTTGGTACCAGACTGGTCTGGGACGAATACACACCGACTTGTCCATCAGCTGACCACCGCAACTCATTGTATAGGCGAAATACGCGTTTGATTGCCCCTACAATGCGCTGTAGAAGACGAACACGTGGTGCATTCCAAACAGGCACCACGGGTTCATCTTCTCATATACTTACTAGCTGCCCCTTTAAACAATCGCAAACTGAACTTACAAAATTAGGATCCATCAACATGCAACATCCCATATCGGAACTGTTAGGCTGCGCGAATATTACCAACTTTGGTGACCTCGTTCTAAAGTGTTTTGCTATGACTATTGTACTTATAAAAAAAAACAATCTGCCCGGAATTTTCGTCACCTCCTACATTGCTGCCTTCGCAGCCACTTCTCGGTTTGTTCACAGGTGACTTCCATGGCACATATTCGTAGGTCCTCGTAGAGGTTCAAAATAACAGGCTAAAATAACTAAAATGAGCCATTTTAGGTTGACCTACATAGACGCACGTGAACCGCGCTGTACGCACTATCCGAAGGAGGACTGCACGCCTCGCAGATGTTGTTGTTTGCCCTTATTTTTGAGCACAATTTCAATTTACATCACATTTCTAGGTGAAATCTGATAACAATTGTTGAAAAATCGATAACAAAAGGTGACCCTGGTCGCCCTTTCTTCCATCCTCCATCATATGCGCAAATACCCCAAAATGTAGATTGGAATGGAAGTATGTGGCTACCGATCCTGACCAGATATTGACCAATGTTAGACGTTTTCACTCATCTTTATAATCAACTCTCGGTCAGATGCTAAAGGGAACTCACCTTGCAGCGCAGAATGTGGTAATAAATATCAATGGCTTTCACACGAGGCTTCAATAGGTGCGGCAGACACATCTGTAGATCCTTCATTCCTTCTGCTTCTTTGGCAGTAAACAGGGCCCTCCGGTTATCCTTCTGAGAAAATCTATATGTTATGATACACATCGCTATTGTGTATGGGCTCAATGACGAAAGTGATGAGACTATTGGTCGGATAGACAGCAGCCTCAGAATCCTTGAGCTACTTCCAGCTCTCCGAAGACGAGAAACGAATCGAAAGAATAGGTGCTCAATAAAATCTGATGCACTTTGCGCCTCGTTAGGAGCAGGGTGGCATAAACATAAAGCCTTTTACCTCTCCACCGATAAGGAAGTAGTACTCTCCTCGTGATGGAGCTCGAAACGCCACCTTGTGTATCACCCACGGCGGCCAAGGAGGACAGATGATGTAGAACAGGCCAGCGATGACATGGAGCACCCGTGCTACCGTCTTCAATAGGCGTGATTTGTGGTCTTTCTAAAGAAGACTTTCGTGTGAAATAAGTGCATAATATGTAGGTACGAATCTCAAGCACGCAACCACTTCGCTCCAAATACGATCGTGAGCTGGACAGAGCTCCCTCTCCATCACTCGAACATGGTGAGCTGAACAACCACAGCATTGGTGATGAACAGCAGGGTTTGAAACTTGTGTTACCGCTCTCAAAATCTTCATATACTGTAGTGAAATCTTCGTCCTCCATTGACATCGCGGCCTGCAACCGTTCAGGCTTTTCTTCATTACTCAAGCGATCGCAGTTGGTAGTTATTATATACCTACCAAGGAAGGGTTATCCGTCGTGACCTCCGAATGAATATCGCCACATAGCTCTCGCCCAGCCCTGATACAACAGAAATGAGAGTGTCAGGTCATCAGCAATGCCTCGTACTGTTTAATTTCGTGCAATAGCTGAGCGGAACTTAACAGCTTTTCCGAGAACTGCATATAGAGGGTGATATAGGCAGTTGGGAGTTGCTGTCCCAGACGAGGTGGTTCAGTGGTAGAATGCTCACCTGCCACGTGGGCGGCCCGGGTTCGATTAATGGCCGATGCACAAAAATATGGAGGGTGATAGAGGTGGTCAGGAGTTGGCGTCCCAGGAGAGGTGGTTCAGTGGTTTCTTGAGGAAGAGCAGAACGAGCAGACGAATAGCCGGTATATTACCTTTATTGCGGCAGGTAATATGGTAAGTGATACGATAGATATATAGGAGAGGAGTAACCAAGCAGCGGCTATAGTGAGGGGAGAAGGTCAAAGGGAAAAGGAGCAGACCTGGCAGGGGGCAGGCGGCTCTCGTGAACGGGGGGGGGGGGAGAACTTTGTCTACAGTGAGGTCTCCTCCGCATCCTGTAACGGGCGGGGCGATAACAGGTACACGTTAGGATCGTCGTCGACGACGGCACTGCATTTGTATTTCCGGGACACTTGACGAGGACGCTGGATGACAGGCGTCATTCCAGGTCAAACCGCTTTCCCTGCTTTGTCTTCTTGAGCAATAGTTTCCCTAATTTTTTTTATTTAGTCGGTTTTACATTTATCTCTTCTGTCTTTTCGAGTCAATTTGGACGCCTTTGAAATCAAACTGGTCATCTTCCAAATCAAAACGATCTTCTCCCACATTAGACTAGAGACCCTCCGAGGCATTCAGAATAACTAATGTCCAAAGAAAATTTAGTAAGACGTTCTTTGAAATTTTTTAATTCACCTACCGCAATAAGTGAAAACACTGCTTGAAATTTTACAACCTTCTTAATTTTCAATGCAAAATAACAAATCAAATTTTTGTCTCAATGTGCAAAGAGGCAGCAATAATAGTATGTTTTAGAAGGAGTGATCGCGCCAAGCAGAGGATCACACCGTCGCATTATCCTATGTAAATTGGTTGCTTTAAACCAAATAAAAATCGCGACGGTTTAGTCAAATCCATGGCGCATTATCTTCTTTTAGTCTACTAAATTCACTGTGCCTTTCTGCCCCTTAAAATAAAATTTAACTCTTGATTTTTCTTATAGAATAACAATTTTATGGTATGGCATTTTATGGTATCCCTTTACAGTTCATTAAGAAAATTGCTCCTGCGATATGTGCCCCACTAGTCTTATGAAGGGTGAGGTGCCCAGAAGATGGGTTCAATCTATAATTCCTAAGAAACCACCATTAGATGTTCCAGAAAACTTTAGACCTGTAAGCATCACATCAACATTCGCACGACTTTTCGAAAACGTTTTGATGCGAGCCATCGTAGGTCATCTTCGCAAGCATTGGGTAATATCTCGCAATCAGCATGGTTTTCAAAAGGGAAAATCAACGGTAACGGCAATGATTCAATCTCTGAACGACTGGACAAAATATCTTGATGAGGGGAAAAAGGTGGACATTGTCTATTTTGATTTTTGTAAGGCTTTGACCGTGTATCGCATGTCCATCTGTTGCATAAGATGAGGACAATTGGTGTCCATCCACGCATTGTTTCTTGGATTAGATCGTTCTTGACCGATAGAAAATTTAGTGTTCGAGTTAACTCTACGTTCTCAAGTTATAGATGTATAAATAGTGGAGTTCCTCAGGGAGGAGTTCTCTATCCTATACTGTTCAACATTTACACATTCGATTTGCTAAACCTTTTGGAAGATAGTGGAGTAAAATTTTGTGTGTTTGCTGACGATGTTAAGATTTGTCGGCCAATATCGAGTGAGGTGGATGCCGCACATCTTCAAAGGGCTATTGATATTGTCCAGAAGTGGTCTTTAAAATGGCAGTTACCACTTTCGGAGGAAAAGTGTAAAGTGCTTCATCTAGGGGCTAGAGGTAGAGGTAGACACCAATACGCTATCAACAACTCACCACTCAGTTGTGCTGACGAGGTTAAAGACTTAGGGTTCCTAATCACGAGTAATCTAAATTTTGACAAACACTGCACACTGGTTTCCAACAAAGCCATGAGAGCAATGTACAACGTGTTCAGAGCTATATCTTCTAATGATAGTAGCTTACTTATCCAAGTATATAAAGCATTTATCAGACCAATTCTAGAATACGGTACCCCAGTTTGTAATCCTTACACGCGTAAAGGTATCGCAACTTTAGAAAGCGTGCAAAACAGCTTTACAAGGAAGCTCATGACGCGTACGCTAGGATATCGTTACATCAAATACCCTCAAGCAGTGTGCGAAATAAGAATTTTGGATTGACGTCTCTTGCTCTTAGAAGAAAGCGAAATGATCTATTACTGTTTCACAAAATTGCACATCAGCAAATTGGAGTCGAAATTACAGATCTAGTGTCGATAAGAGCATCTAACACCCGAGGTGGTGTCGTTAAATATGACACTGATACTACCAAACACAATTGTCGTCGTTTCTTCTTCACTCATAGGACACCCTCGTTATATGAGAAGCTTCGCAAAAAACATTTCTTGCCATCAAACTACAACGCTTTCAAAAAATTTCTCCGTGAGCATATACGTTTCTAAAATGAGATGCTTCAGATGTTGCTAACTCTTCATTAGGCGTTGCTTGTGGTGTTGTATTTCTTGTGTGTGTGTCTTGTGTTGTACTTCTGTTGTAATTTTTAACACACAAATATTGTCGTGTAATAAATAAATAAATAAATAAATAAATTTTACAAGATTTATATTAGGGGGGGGGGCAAAAGTAATGAGACAAAATGAAAAAAATCCTTATCTCTTTATAACTCAATTACAACTGAACGATGCTGAGGAGTGTATTTGCCATTAAGGGCAATGACCTTGCTACCATCGCTCAGCCAACTTCCTGATCCCATCCTTCCAGAACTGCTTGAGCCTGGTGTTGATCAACTGCTCGATATGGTTGTCAAGGACTGCTTGGGTTCTTGTGTCCCTTCCGACTAGGAAGTCCTGTAGGCTCAAGTAGTAGTGGTAGTTGCATGGAGAGATGTCCAGCGAATACGGTGGGTGAGGCATGTGAACGTAGCCCAGCTGGCCAAGCTTATCCGTGCTTACTTGTTCCCGATGGGGTGCGGCGTTGTCGAAGAAGAGAACCTTCTTGAAGCGCTGCGAATGAATAAGAGCGACTCGCCGGCCCATCTCCTCTATTTCGTTCACCATGGCCTTGGAGTTCATCACGGTGCTCTTGGGAAACAGCCTCCGGTAAACCGATCCATGGGCGCAGACCCAAAAGCTCCAAAGATGCTTCTCGCCGTGAACATCTCGCCGAACGAAGGTCGGGAACAATTCACCAGGCCTCACCCAGACTCGCTGTTTGGCAGGGTTAAGGTAGAAGACGTACTTCTCATCCTGCGTGAATATTGAGCCTAGGCTGCTCGGGGTTGGGAATTGGGGGAGATTTGCGCGACACAGGTCGCGGCATGGGGTGTCTCATTACTTTTGCCCCCTCCCCCCCTAATAGTGTGGTCACTTACTGGAGCAGGTGAGTTAAAAATGTCAAGGAAAGTTATACAAAATTTTCGTTGAACAAAAGGTATTCTAACCGTCTCAGAGGAATTCTGTTTCAATGCGGAAGAAGCTCGTTTTGATTTCAAAAGCGTCAACTATGCTTAGAAGAGTATCTGATTTGAAAAGTGTTAAGTTTGACTCGGATAGTGTTAAATTTGACGTGAAAATGGTATGCAATTGTCGTCAAACCGACCCATGATCTATATCATTCGCGTAGAATTATTGCATAACTCATAGTAACTTTGCAGCTGTAATTTGTAACCGACAGAACATGTTTCACATATCTCTAGCAAGAATGTTTTGGGAACAACGCCGGTCGGCGGCTTTATCTTCCCGGTCTCACAGTACATACGAACCGTGCTTAAATGTCGTGAGGAGGAGGAGCAGGGCCCTCATAGTTCTTTTGCACTGTTACCATCTGAATCCAATTCAAAAGTTGCGACCGCTTCTCTTCCCACAACGTTCAGCATTTGGACAAGGTTGGTCGAATTTTGGTGGCTGTGACTTTATTTGTTGACTGTTTTTCCTGTAGTGATAATAAATTTGCACCACTAAGCTTGAGCTAATGGCAAGTCAGTCGTGATGTTTCGACATTTCGCTTGTTGAATGCACTATGCGCATCTATTGCGCATAATACATAAACACATCACAGTGACCCTCTCCCTCCCCACTCCTCCACCTCTTCTCCTGATGTTCTCCTGACTACTCTACTTACAGGTTTCCAAAGTGTACTAGGATTGTTGTCATAAAGGCAGCGCGACAGGAGGTACACCCGCCCCCTGCTCGGGTTCGTGGTGTCAGGAGGTACACCGCTGTTCTGCGGACCGGAAACTTTTGTTTTGCGTGTTAAAGGTTTCGTAAGGCAGTCGTTAGACTCTCGGAGTTTAGGGTGGGTGAGCAAGGGGGATGAGAGGAAGATCGCACGCCCCACAGCAGGGGCGAGTGTACCTCCTGACCGTCCCACCTGTCATAATCACTTCACACTTGATAAAGGCCAAACCAAGACTGAGATTGGACGAAATCATGACCGATTTTTTTTCTTGCGAGAACTTTTTATTCGATTTCAAATAAATGAATAAAACTGAGGGGAGAAAATGAACGTACGTGCATCTTTCATCCTTGAACCGCAAACTTTCATTGTTCTAAATGAAAGTGATCTCCATTTCAGCTTAAGCTCATGTGGAGAATTCAGAAAGGAAAGGAACCCTGGGATGTGGTCTATCTAAGTTGTGAAATGAGTAGCCGATGTTAAAGAAGGTTGGGTAAAGATCTCCTATTTCACCCAATTTTTGTGTTTCGGGTCTGGTTTTAGGTTTTGGGGGATGAAAAATTCTTGGTGCTGATCACGAATTCTACATCAGTATTTGAATTTTTGCCCGATTACGGTAGGCTGTGGTTTGCATGCATGAGTAAGGGTGATGAGAGCAGAATCACTGGTTTCACTGAAATTTTTTGAGTGGCAACCGTACGGCGTGAAGACGCCTAATTCGTTTCATGTTCAGATTGATTTTTTTAGCCAGCAGACCCCGTGAGGAAGTCTAGACGGGACTCTCGTAAAAATCATGCCAGGAATGAAAGACCATGCCAAATAAAGTGCAGCCATGCATACCTTATGTCCTGTAGTCCTGATAAATGCAAGAATGTGTGCCCAAAACAGCATTCCTAGTTGAGGGGGAATGGTGAAAAAATACGGAATGAACAAATCCCGGAAGAAATCCGAGCTATTCTGCCTACTGAGACAGTCAAGCAGTTGACGCGCACTCGTTTGGTCAGGAGATGCGCAAGGACATGGCGTGACAAGAGTGAGAATGCCACCGCAGAGGGCAAAAGGATTTACTGCCCCCCCCCCCCCCCCGAGAAGGCCTGCAGCCAGTGCTATACTACAACAGTCGCAGCGGTAAACGCTAACAAGTCCACACGCGTTGAGGAGTAGCAGTTCGCAGTCATAACCAACGCTTTTATGGTTAGCATCCCAGACCTATCCAAAACCTATGCTCCTTGCAAAGCTCCATGGGATTTGAAACCCTTTCATGGGAAAAATTCTTTGGCTTAAAGGTTCTGAATGGTAGACTAAGAAGGCTACTAACCAGAAGCATGAAATTGTAGAAAGTGAGGCCAACCAAGCTCCCAGATTGTGATATGCACTCAATGTGTTCGATAAACTCATATCATTAGGAAGGCATTGTCACATTTAGGGAGGGTGTAACGTGCTTCGGAAGAACTACTTTGTTGGGCAGCTTGGCTCAACACGGCAATACGATGTGCAGACATTTTGGGAGAAAAGAAAAAAGAAAGAGAAACGTGTAGCAAATTAGATTTATAGGTAAGGAATATAAAGACACCCTTTCACCAGAAGCGGCCACGGTGACCAAAAAACTTGAACTTCAACGTTTCCTCTCAACAATTTTAATACATCCGGCGATATGAAACATGAGGCGGATGTTAAGGCACGGTTACTTCCCCTTTCTTCTTCTTCAGCGTTTGTCCCGCTTAGTTGCGGGGGCCGCTTTCCTGGAATGTTGGCGCCACTTTTCCCGATGAAATGCCTGATCAGGGTGCAACCTAGCCAACTTCAAGTCCTGATGCAGCGCATCAAGCCACCGCTGTTTTGGTCGCCCTCGTGGCCGCCTACCGGGCACATCAAGGTTAAAGCCAGCATTTCCAACACTGTCATATTTTGCGCGAAGAACGTGGTCGTACCATCTCAGACGAGCTTCGCGCAGCATCTCAACTATCGGGATGACACCAAATCTTTGCCGAATGGTGTCGTTTCGAACCCAGTCCAAACACGTAACTCCGGCCGTCCATCGGAGCATTGTCGTTTCCATTTGCTGAGGCACCTTTTTTTTCCTCAGTTCAGTAGTAACGGGCCAGCACTCAGGTCCGTACATAGCTACTGGTCGAGCGACTGCTCTGTAGATCTTCGACTTAAGCCGCTCTGGTATCTTCTTGTCGCAGAGCACTCCCGCCAGAGAGCGCCATTTGGACCACTCTGCATTCACGTGTGAGTTGGCTTCAACGAGTAGACCGTCATCGGACTGTACCAAGTACTTGAAAGCCGAAGTACGTGGTAGCACAATGTCGTTCACCTTAATGGAGTGAGACTCATTTTCGTCAGTGATCAGGTGCTCGGTCTTTTTGACGTTAAGCGTGAGCCCAAATCTCCCATGCGATCGCACCAAGCTTGTACCTGCCTCGAGTCCAATCCTGTCGTCGCAGCGAGCATCACATCATCAGCATAAAGTAACGTCCAAGGAGCAGGCTGCTGAAGATCACGCGATATGACATCCATCGGTATGAATGCCATATCGCGTGATCTTCAGCTTGATGTACTCCACAGAGATAGAAAACTCCATCGGCGTACCGGCTGCAGCTTGCACTCGACTCTTTGGACAAGACTAGAGATCTCGCACCCACTCTATGAGCCCTTCGGGAACTCTGCGTTCTTTTAAAGCATACCATATCAAATCACGCGCAACGCGAGCAAGGGCCTGCAAACCCAGGAAGGCAAGAGTGATCTGTTTCTCGCGGTGTTTTTTATCAGAAGACGAACGGCGTGTATGGCATCGACTGTGCCACAACAAGCTACGAAGCCGCATTGGCTGGTAGAGAGTTGAACGATATCACGAATGAGCCCGTCGACAGTCCGCTCGAAGATCTTCATGCTATGCGAAAGCGATCGGATTGGGCGGTAGTTTGTGCAGTTTGCCGTACTGCCCTTCTTCGTCCAAATCGAAATCGTCGTGCTTCTCTGCCAAACACAGGGCACTTTCTTCTCCACAATAATCTGGTTGAAAACCACTTCACCAGCCAGTTCGTTGGATACCAGGATTTGGTATTTGATTGCGGTTATTTCACCTTTACGACCACATATCCCCTCTAATTTGCCTCTATTTCGGCAAGAGCTCTAACTTTAGGACATAGACAATTTTAGCATGGGAGCATTAGTAGAGCCAGACTAGGAGTATCTTTCCCTGGCCATTCCAAATCTGAGCATAACAACAGCAGTATTATGATCTAGGATGTCTCTGTCACATCCCAGGTGGATCAGTCGAAATTTCTGCACGCCTATTCTCGCGGTACTCCAGCAGCTCTGTACATCCACTATATAATTGCTTTCGTCTGTAACTAACGTATCAAAAAAGAGTATGCAGCTAATAACTGTTGGCAGGTGATATCACTCATACATTGTATCTGAATGAATCATTTTAGGATATCAGATTTGGATAACCCAATCCGATTCATCCAAAAATTTAAAGATTGTCGATCAGATACAATGTATCGAGCGAATCGTTTTCGGATATGCGGTTCAGATATCCCGATCCGAAGCATCCAAAAATAAGGGGTCCGCAAAATCGCCCTCATCCGAAAAATTCAAAAATCCGGGGTCCGCGTAATTAGCATTATCCGAACTTCCAAATATCCGAAGAGTTTCGATAGTATCCAATGTATTATATATTATCACTTCGATGGTAAACATGCGCTGCAGGTTTTACGACGCATGCTTGAGGCAACTCAATATGTCAACATCCATCCACGGCAAAACCGTTCTTCAATCGAATTGCCTTCGCAAAGAAAACGAGCGCCGAAGAGCACCTCCATGGAAAGTACACGAACCGTATGCTTAAGCACGGATCGAGTCTTCCAGAAAGGTTTTCTCCCTTTTAAGCGCTATCACTGAACTGACAAGATACGGATGTTCGGCACTGCCGAACTGCTTGGAAAAGCGACTAACTTTGAACAAGCTTAAGATATCAGAGGTGGTGAAAAGCGGAAATCTTTACACTTCCAAGGGCGCAGTGGCGTTGAACAAGCATGGACGACCGAGCTGGAGTACAATGACGGCTCTGAAGATGCTGAACAACATAGAACAGGCATAGCAGTGAAGGTCATAAGAATCGTCAATATTACGAGAGGCGCCCAACTGTAAAAGTTCTGTGAATCTTTGAAAAGTGCAGAAAGCAAAGAGGCGCTGATAAGAACGTCGGCAGACTTACTAACTCACTTATCCTCAAGCGTTTCCCAAATCAAGGAAGAATCCGCCTGCATGGAGCGTGACTGCCATTTATTTCTGTTAGCTGCTTGATTGGAGTGGAGACTAGCTGGTGCAGATCTGAACTTAACGTGTCCACCCAGCATTATCCACCTTTTGCACTGCCTCTCCTATCTTGAGCTTTTATCTGCTTCAACTTGAACAGTGTCGGAACACTTCTGTGCTATAAACTGGTTGCGGCACATAGGTGTTCCTACCATCTCAGGGTTCACGCTACCGAGAAAAGGGCTAATCATGCAGCAGTGCTATTCAGTACGAAACATTTTCAAGGCTGTTCTTCTTACATAAGGAGTTTTTAAGTTAAAACTACAATGTTTTCCACCTCTCGGTTAGCCTTTGCACTGAATGTAGTGGCAATTTTCTATTATACTACTTCTTCTCTTGAGAGATTAGTCCCGTGCACTTGTATGGTGCACTAGTGTTGTGGTCCGTCGCCTCCTCATGCTAGCAGGAGCGCCATTTGCAGTGGTGTCGTTTTCGGGGAGATCTATCTTTTTCCATATTTTCTTTGGGGCGTAGAGTCAACCACATGAGGGTGTTCTTCGGTGTTCTCCGTATCCCTCAGGCGTTATTCCTTCATCTTGCGGTCTGAAATAGCTGTCTTTATCCCTGATGTAAAATTCTCATTTCGCACACTTCCCCGATGATGTCATCCACATATCCACCTCAGCATCCCCGTCTCAGCGTGGCTGCCGTTCTTGCGCCTTTCCCAGGGATTAGCACTCACTTCCACTTAGTTCCCTTAGTGACTATATGATTGTGCTGACTCGTTTACTCACCTATCTGGAACAAAAGTAGTGCCAGAAACTGATATCATATCGCTGCATGTTTAGGCGCAAAGAAGGGCAGGAAAATGAAATTCAACTGGTTGGCTGCAGACATTCGCGGCATCGTCTGTCCACCTGCTGCTAATGCTACTGCGGTTCCACCTAGCGTTACGTGAGTCAAGGAACATTTCCTATATGTCACCTGCCCCTACATGCCTCAATTACTTCCGCCTCAGCGCTACTGACGTTATTGTGAGAATCTTGTCACTGCACTTCGGAAGGCTTGACTAAGGCGGAGGAACCGGGGGTTGGCGTCACCACCCAAAACTGCTCAACGGTGCTGGTCCCAAGCTGGCTCATAAGATATGTACATAGTTCTCCTTATACGGCTTCTTCTTCTTCTTCTTCTGTCCTTATACGGTATGTTGTTCACTATTCCCAACTACCCCTCCCTTGAAATTCCCTGAGCGTCTTGTACGCCAAAGCAGCCACTGGGCTGTCGAAGAAATTCTGAGTAGGTAATGAAACCGCATAACACGACCTGGAGGCGGAACGGCATTGTCGAAATCCCAAAGGTTCGTTTTATGGTGCCAATTATATTTTCGACGAACTTATCACACCTTTCCTTGGTAGCCCTAGAAAATTGATTAACAGTGAGTGTCGCGTATTAGCATACACTGGATGCTGCACATTAACATGGAATATATGAGGTTGATGCAAAACCAATAACCTTTTCGACCGAATATGTTTCAGCGTTTCAGCGCCACGGATCTCTGTACAAAATCCCCTCTGGGATTCTGTAGAGCATCAGTGGTGTTGTCTAGAGATTTTGCTACACTACAGAACACTTTCTATTTGATCATTTTACTTCGTCCGACATAATGCTAACTACTTACGGGTCCCGTCGAGGGAGAGCCGCAGCTCTCTTGTAGCCTCCCCGGCTCCGGTCGCTCTTGGTCTAGCTGGACAGGGAAAAGGAGGCGAGCAAGTTGTCCAGACCGCTCACGATACCGAACTGTCGCCAGACTGCCCTGCTAGCCCCGCCTTCTGGATTGGTGGCCCAGTCGAGTCCCAGGCGTTCGGCTGATAGGATACGGTATCGTGACTCATAGGAGTCACGACACTCCGCCGCTCACGCACGATTTGGACGTCACTTGACCGAAAGTCGTGTCGAAAGACACGCAATCATCTAAGCTCGTCCATCAGACTCAGATCTGCCGAAAGCAAGCGTTTTCCACTCGCAGTCACAGCTGGCCTTGTTCTCGCGCGTGGGCTGTGTGCATTGTAAGTTTAATGCGCGAGACTCAGCGGCCGCCAACCCACGACGTTGCAAGCTGAAGGTGTGATTTGATTTTTTTTGAAGGTAGACCAAATGCGACATGGTAACCGCAAGTTTTTTGCTGGCTGACACTCGACAGGATGATTGAATCATACATCAATGACACCAACACCAATGAATCTGCCATACAAATTCCAAATCAGCCAGAGGATATATGAGAAAATCGACCACGATGCTTAGACAATGAAAATTCTAATTTAATCGTATCATGATGTTCCACCAGAGACATGGCATTCATCTTCGTTCAGGTTGTTGGATAGTCTGGAAACTGAAACGAATCTGTTGTCTGTGCGAGTCATGTGCGAAATTGTGATGATTCCATGTTTACTGGGCGAACATGTATGGGCATACAGCGCTCACATGCTCAAACGGGTTACGGTTTCTGTCTTTGCAAAAGAAACACGGTACCGGTTGACAATTGTGGAATTGCGACACGTACTGCTGGAAGCATTTAAAGCAGAGACGGAGCACTCTCATGCGAGTGCGTCTCTGGCTTAGTGTGCGGAAGACGTCGCAATCAGTTGTGTGTTGGTGCGTGTTTGAGCCACACGCGAATTTGCAAGCGCCCCTGGGGACTGGGGGGGGGGGGGAGCATCGGAGCTGATCCGCTACTCGAAGGGACGTTTTGAAGCAGTCCTTGTATGTGTGTTTCAATGTCCGTGATTTCTTGCCTTGCTTTTTTCGCCGCCTCCTGAAATTACCTTGCGTGATTTCGGCTAAACGTAGGTTTGCGGATGTTGTGTTTTTACGAACCCTTTTTTGCCTACTTCGCCGCTTTTTGCTCATTGAAGATCTATATCGAAACCACTTCTTTAAAAGAAAATGTCAGATTCAGTGCGTAAAAAGGATTTGCGAACTTAAAGCGGACCTCTTTTTCTTCAGCGTCAGCGCGTGCTCGCTGAAGTTCGAACATCAGGCTGTTAACAAGCTGCTGAATGTTTTGCGTAATCGAAGCATTGTCTCCGCGTTCTGGTTGATGAGCCATAACCGGTGCCTCGGGTTCGCCTTGAACTTCAATGATCTGCTGCGGAGCTGCATCGTTTGCGATCTCATTGGGCTCTTCGTTTTCGATCTCGTTCATGACTTCTTGAGCCTTGTTTTCTTCGGCCATTGTTTTACTAAAGAGAAAGAAATAAGTGGCTTTTAGTTTCCCAAGAAAGTCGAAGAAGACCACGAATAAGTCGTATAAGAACGCGCGGAACTAGTAGAAGGATACGATACGTGAGTCGGGATAAGATTATGAAATAACCGAGTGGAATTAGACAAGGAATAACGAAGCATGAATTCAGTGATGCCGTTTGCCCATTTCGGCCGTTGAGAAATTTTTTACTGCCTGACAGACATGCGCCCACTACCACTGTGAAAATGAGAAAAGTTGCGACAAGGCTAAGTATGGAATAGACTAAGTATTGCTTGATTACGACCCAAATAGCAGAGATGTCAGGAAACAACATTTCAGGATCGGTTTTTGCCATTGACTTTAGCTTTAGGAGAGGGTAAAACTGGTCTAAGGTGTGGGTGAATTGAAGCGTTCCCATCAACTCTAGTACGACAGTGTTTCGAATGAGCGTTACAAACCTCGTTAATGTATGCTTGGTAAAAGTAAAACCGTATTGTGGTGGATTGACGAAATCGCGTACAGGGTAGCGCAAACGACCGAACCCACATTCCACATGTGCGAGTACTTGCTCGATATCCGATTGGCAGGTAAAAACGGATGAGGCTCCTTTTGAGCAGCTGTAGCATCCTACTAGTCGAGATGCACTTATAGAACAGGTGAATTGCGTTACGAAGTTGCGGATGATGATTTGCGAAATGTTCAACATTAAAGGTACTTCCATTGATGCGGCTTGTGTAGTTACTGTGGGAACCATACTAAGCTTGGAATGACGTTCAATTACATATTGCGGAAAAACTATTGGTAATGTTGTCTTGAGAGTAAATAGATCTTTAGGATTGCGATCGGTGCAGTAACAATTTACGTCGACTTCTGCGGGAGAGCATTTGCAGGTGTCTTCTATTTTACAGTTAGCCATATCAGTTTTGTTTGAACATAAGATACGAAAACGAATAGTCATGTGCGACCAGTGCTAACTGTCCGTTTTCGTATAGAAAGCGAGAGTTGAGAAAGGGAACCGGAGTTACAGCTAAGTTTGTGATAGAAAGTTCTGCTTTGAAAATGCGTTTGCGAGAATTAGGTTGAAGGTGAAGGAGGAAAGTGTGCATTTTGCCGTTAAAACGTGAGATTTCATACGATAGTGAGATGTGCTCCGACCATAATGGACAATGTAGGACTTCGTAAGTCGTGTTGTCGATAGGTTCTTTGTAAATTCTGTAAAACAGACATCCTGAGGATGAGTAGCCACAGTCGCATCCCCAAAATCCACAGGATTCTGTGCAGTACGTAATACCAGGAAGCTTGTTAGCTTTCTGTAATTCCTCAACTAAAGAAGTTGAATTTACGTTGGCGCATTTGCGCCCTACGCATGATCCCATATGTGCGCATTGTTTGCGAGCCTCAACTTTAGTGATCGTATTGCGCGTATAGAAGAGATGTTCTGCTTCACATTGAAGCGTAATGCGATGAAGGGTTACCTTGATTTGCTGTAAAATAGAACCATTACGCCTCAAGGAAAAGCAGGCTTCTCGATATACTGGGTTAAGTTTCATAACTTTGGTATACATTTGAAGGCAATCCGTTTCGTTTTGCGAACATTGAGTTATCTCAGAATCTATGGAAATGACTTGTTGACATGAGTGAGACAACGAAAGTATTGCCGAAAACGCGAGAACGGTAATGATATTTACGAACGAAGATCGACGAAATTGCGATCGAGAGTTGAAAGAGTAACGAGAGGCACGGCATCATCTTCTGGTAAACTATTGCGAAATCGTGAAAATAGGAAGCATTTGCGAAGAGCTTGACGGCACCGTCGACATGTATGTTTACATACGCAAATTGTCATGCAAGTGCTTGCGAGTAGGAGGTAAAATAGAATTACTACGATGGTGATGGCTGTCTTTGGCCAACAATCAGGGTTATTGACCATGACGAGGCATAAGTAACAGTCTATCATCTCGCAGAAGGGGCTTGGCGGGCATGAGAGAGTACTTAATTTGGTTTGCGTGTCGTGTTTTAACTTGATGCGAACCATATGCTCGTGAAGGCATATGCTAGCTAGGAACATGAAACTAAGTTCAGAATCAGTGACGTGCGTTTCGACACAGTGACTTTCAGCACAAATTTGTAAATCAGTAAATGGAGTGACGTTGTGGAGATGGATTCCCCCTTTTATGCAAGTTGCCTTAACAGACAAGGAGTTAGAGTGCTCTATGGGATTAATGCTACAAACTGGGTGCAAAGATGCGAGTAATAGCACGATCATCGAGATAGTGACGGGTACTGTAAGTGCGGGTTTGCATGGGATCACTTGTATCGTTTCTGCATAGGTGACGTGTTTTTTTGGCGTTTCTTGGCGGTTGCACACGAATCGTGGAGTGTTCGTGTTCATTACCTTGATCGTGCTGTAACAGTTCTTCCTCCTGTTGCGCGAAAAGTGCGCTATCGTCACAAGAGAGTTCTAGTGGGATGAGCATGCTAACTGAACGATCGACAATGTTGCCATTTGCGTTCTTTACAGATACCCATCGTATTTCTCCCTCTGCGGTGCGACGTATGTCTACAATGATCCCCATTTTCCATTGTAGTCTCGGCAAGTTTTCCTCGACGAGTAACACTACAGATCCAATTGTGGGCTGAGGAGAGCATTTACCCTGTGCGTGTTGCGATGCTAGGGTTTGTAAGAGGTGCAATTACGATTTCGACCATAACTCCCAAAATTTTTGCAGGGAGGCTTTTGTCTCGCTCAATAAGTTGATTGCGTCATCCCTTGAGGACATTAGTCGGTAGTCCGGATCGTAATCCGGTTCGAAACGAAAAGGCGAGGTGAGCGCTTCAGGGAGAAGGAAGTCTATCGGACGGATAACGTTCGTTTCGCCTAGATCTGTAGAGACATAGGTAAGAGAGCTTTCGGGCCCTGTCGTGACTCCTATGAGTCACGATACCGTATCCTATCAGCCGGGCGCCTGGGACTCGACTGGGCCACCAATCCAGAAGGCGGGGCTAGCAGGGCAGTCTGGCGACAGTTCGGTATCGTGAGCGGTCTGGCCAACTTGCTCGCCTCCTTTTCCCTGTCCAGCTAGACCAAGAGCGACCGGAGCCGGGGAGGCTACAAGAGAGCTGCGGCTCTCCCTCGACGGGACCCGTAAGTAGTTAGCATTATGTCGGACGAAGTGAAATGATCAAATCTCTAGACAACACCACTGATGCTCTACAGAATCCCAGAGGGGATTTTGTACATGGTGCATCGGCGGTCAAAATAATTTTGTCGCCGGCTTACCTAGGTAAACTATAATAAGTCTTTTGACTTCGTACTTGCATTGCACCCGAGATCTGCTGTTGGTTATGACCAACCAGCATCTTGTTTGCCTGGAACATTTTCTTGCGGTTGGTGGTGTGCCAACCTGCATTGCTGACGTCAGTTTGGAAAAAAAAAACAAATCTGCGGTCACGCGTGGAGTGGCCTGCATCTGGTTTTGCCTTGGCCTTGGAAGCCAACTGCGGTTATTCGTATAACCTGCATTCTTTCTCCATTCACCTTGGGAGCTCGTTACGGAAAATACAAAACCTCATCATCAAAACGCTCGCAACGCACACCTAATCATCACTCACTCAAAATCCTCTCAAAAAATAAAAATTCTCGGAAATCGTACTGATCGTACAGGTGCAAAGTTCACACAGCTTAAGCTCACTGTTATCACTATGCGCGATCAGCTACATGCCGCCAGCGCCTGTCCGCCCATCGTCCAGCTCAAGTCTTTATTCTTCCTTTGCTTCCAGCGGAAGGAGTCCTTTTCTATCATCTCCTCGTGCTCTACGTTTTTATGGCTACTCCAGCTGCAGAATCGTCCGTACCTTTTTTCACTCTTGCGGCGACGAAACAGCGCATTACTCGCCACTTAAACCAGATTTGCCGCATTTTAATTGAATGCGAGGTCTACAGCGTAGGATGGGACTTCTCACCTAACGCAGATCGCGCAGACATGTTAAGCTTCGTCAATACAGAAAGAGCAAAAATTACGTCTACCCTCAACAAGCTTCGCAATAGTTTAAACACTGTCAGCTTAACACGAAATGCGGCACTTGCAAAAAATCCAAGAAATAAAATCCATTGATTACATAAAAGGTTTAGAGCTCGCATACGAATTCGAGTCGTATATTGAGGCCAAGTCAGTGGACAGCATAGTTGAACATGCACGCTCATTGGATAACGGCCTCGAGATTCGACTCAGCGAACTCGGTATAGCTTATAGCACATATCTTTTCCAAAACAATTTTTCCATCAACTCATGAACGACACATATATGTATCGGTATTATATATCCGTCTATGTAGGGTCAAACCAGTTTCTTCATAACTTGTAAGTTCAGACCAGCCTCTTCATAACTTATCTCATACTGCCGTTTAACAAAAAAAACTTCGCTTCAATAGCTCTTTCCTATAACAGTAATTATTCTGCCACATTCGTTTATCAGGACTCTTAGTCGAATTTTCTCGATGAATGTTGCTTTCCTTTCACATAAACCTCTGCTTACACACCGTTCACAAAAAAAAAGAAGAGTTTCATCATGTTCATAAGCTCTAATTGCGCGCACTGCGCAAAAGTTCGTTGCATATAGCTCACAAGACGATCACTACGCTCTTTTCTCAGAATTCTTACTGCATACCGTTCGAAGGATCCTAGTCGCACTCCTTCTCCAGAACTTACGTTCGCATTCCATTTCAATGACTGTCACCCGCATTACACTCCCAGGAATTCAGATCGCGATCAGATTACAGTACTCCCACTTTACACTCGCCCGTTCCCATGACTTCGGGGCTCGCGGTAGATCCTATCTCTCCCGACCGCGGAGCACGGTTCGCACGTCGCCTTGCATTCCAGTGACGTGACCCGCCTACCCCGAGGGGTTTATAAGTGCACGAGTCCCTTGCTAACCATAATTCAAGTTCACTCACAAGTCCAATTCATCGGTTGAACACTGCTCACTCATCACACTCTCTCCTTATGGTCGGCCCTCACCCTATACTCACCATCTCTAAGCAGAGAATCACTCGTCATTTAAATGACATTCTTCATATCGTCTCTGATTGCGACAAGTATAGGGAGGGTTGGAATTTTCCTACTTCTCGCAAAGATCTTTTTATTTTCATTAACACTCAAAAGCGACTTGTCCGGGATGTCATCTCTCAACTTGAAAAGAAACTTGATAACGTCACCTCCATATACGGGGAGACTTTATCACAACTTATAAAAGAACAATCGAACTCATCGGAAGACTTCGTACAGGAATTCGAACGCTACTGGGTAGAGCGTAACGAAGACCCAACTCTTGAAATGTCTCGGGAACTAATTCAAAGTCTCGAGATGAGAGTCTCGGAACTTGTAGCGCAAGAATTACAGGTCTCATTCTAGAGTTGAGTTCGAGCTTCGAGAACACACTTAAGGTAATTCACAAAGGGTCCCTCAGTCTTCCGTTATCACGGAATCCTCTGCTTTCGCAAATACTTCTTCAGTAAATCAGTTGAGCATCCCTCCGCACTGGTACAAGAGCGAACTTCGCATACCAGACTTTTACGGAAATCCCACCGAATTCGAACCATTTTGGGAAATTTTTTCGGAACTCGTACACACGCAACCTTACTCGGAAATCGAAAAGCTAACAATCCTCTTAGACAAATGCAAAGAGGAAGCTGCTAGAGCCTTGAAGTACCTTCCTAGAAAAGGTTCTAGTTACAACGATGCGGTGAAACAGCTACGGGACCAATTCCAAAATGAGGAAATGAACACTCATTTTCTCCTTGACCAACTTAACAAAATACCGCAATCTTCAGAAAACCCATCTGAACTTCGCGCAACTATTAATGACATTATGGCTATTATAACTCCTCTCTCACGGTCTGAAACTCATATTGACGCCCGCGAATATAAAAGCAAGGTCCGCCAAAAATTCCCAGTTAGCATACAAAGAAAACTAGTGGCCAAGGAATACGATGACGACATCCCATGGAATATGGACACGCTCGTAAATGAAATTCGCAAGCTAGTTAAGAAACTTGAGGTAACTCAACTCTGCGCCGATAGTTCAAAGCCTTCCACCCATACCACTCCTCTCCACACTCAAGCTCGCAACACATCTTCTTATAAGTGCGCAGCGTGTAATGGGCCACATAGTATCCAGTACTGTAATAAGTACAGATCAGTAGGAGCCCGAAGGCAAAGAATTCTCGATTTGAACAAATGTTTCAAATGCTTCTCTCCAACGCACATGAGCAAGCATTGTGAAAGACCTCCTTGTAAACGCTGTCAAGGGTCACATAATACCTTACTTTGTGCAAATACAAGAAATAGGAGTAGAAGCCTTAGTCTGACCCGCCAGCAACCAGGTGCTTCTTCTACACTCCGTGTTGGGAGAAGCGACACCCGTTACCGCAGAGCTAGACCGGAATACAGTTCATCGCGATCTTCATCCCGGTCTAGACCAGCACACTCTTCTCCTCATTCATCACCAAAACTAAATTCTAACAAGCGTCCATCATCACCCGAACCTCGCAAAAAGCCATTTGCTAAACACCGCTCCCCACTCCCAGTGATAGGAAAAAAGACCAGCATCTCAATTCTCATCTCAGTCATCGTTGACGACAATCTCATGTCTTCCACGGAAGATGATGAGATCGTGTATGTTAATCGTATTAGCGACACTTCGCACTCTTCATCACACCTCATGGTACTCGTTATCAATATTATTACATCTTCTTCCACGGAACCTTAGCCTGTGTATGCTCTTCTTGATACTGGAGCCAACCGTAGCTTCATATTAACATCCTTAGCAGATCGCCTTGCTCTTACCTTCCCTTCGACATGCTCCATTGTGCTATCCACATTCGGAGGAGAACAATATAAGCGCAGTTGTCGTAAAGTTTTGTTACATGTGACTGATTATTTCGGAAACCCTCTTTTGTTAACTTTATTGTCAACCGATATTATAACAGAATCCTTAACTCTGCCTCCATTATCTCATTCGGACATTGAATATGTCCGTTGTCGCAACTTAGTAACACCTCAGTTACTGAATTCGCACACTATTGAAATTGTTCCTGAAATCTTAATCGGAATCGATTATTCCAATGAAATTCTGGAGATACGGTCATCCGCCTCCAGGTTGCCATCCGGACTTCTCGCAGTACCCACTATCTTTGGACATGTCATCACTGGGTCTGAAACCTCGGCGATAAACCCCATAAAAAATACTCAAGCTTTAGCAAACATTCTCAACTCCAACGAAGAGTCACCTGACTTTTCACTCATGTGGGGTTTAGAGGGAATAGGGATCAAAGATAATATAAAGGAATCAGAAGAAAATCAAAAAATAATGCAACAGTTCTATGACACCATTACGATTCGAAATAAACACATCTATGTGCAATTTCCCTGGAAACCCAACAAAATGGACTTAGACAACAATTTCAAATTAGCCTTAAGTAGGTTACACCAACTCTATAATTCTTTAAGCAAAAAAGCTGAGCTGTGGAAAAAATATTGCGATATTTTAGAGGAACAGCTCCATCGAAATATTATAGAAGACATACCAGATACTCGCACATCGTGTAATCGTCCTATTTACTATATTCCACACCAAGCCGTTTTGAAACCTACCAGTTCCACCACCAAAGTTCGCATTGTACTTGACGAAAGCTCGAAAAGAGTCGGTCAATTATCCCTGAATGACGTTTTATACCAGGGTCCCACTATTTTACCTAACCTTTTAGGTATTCTTCTAAGAATACGTTTCGGAAATTACGTGATTGCAGGAGACGTTGAGAAAGCGTTTCACATGATCCACCTACAGGAATCCGAAAGAGACGCAACAAGGTTTTTATGGCTTCGAGATACAAATAACCCCCCTTCTCCGCAAAATCTACGCATTTTACGGTTCACTCGTGTACCCTTTGGCACTAAAACAAGCCCGTCTCTCTTAGCCATGTCCATTAAGTATTCACTAGAGCAAAATCCAGAAAAGGAGTTATGTTCGGAAATCGCTCGCAATTTATATGTTGACAATATGATTTTGTTGACAGACGACGTAAAAAGTGGTGTGGAAAAATACCACAGTAGCAAAACTATTTTCGCAAATATGTCAATGAACTTAAGGGAATTTATCACTAACAGCGATCAAATAAAATCATGTTTCAGAGCGCAAGATAAGTCGGCTGTGAGCAAAGTAAAAATTCTAGGCATTCCATGGAACATTTCAAATGACAGCCTAATCCTTGAATCAAAATTGAGGAAACCAACAGTTCCAACGAAGCGCAACATATTAAAGTCGATTCACACCACATTTGATCCTATGGGTTTTTTAATACCTCTTTTCATATAAGCACGGGTATTCTTACAACACTTGTGGATCAGAAAATATGAGTGGGATCAGCCACTTTCTACAGAAGATATTCAACAATGGGAAGCCATAAGCTCAGAGGCTTCAAATTTTTTAAAAACAATTCCTCGTCGCATCGCAAGTCTTCGCAATTCAGGGACTTTCGAACTGTGCACATTTGCAGATGCAAATGTGCACAGTTCGGCAAATGCATATGCTGCATGCACGTACGTGCGTCGCATTAGTGCAAAAGGAATCGACACGCAACTGCTTTGCGCTAGATACCGACTTGCACCAATAAGCCACATATCAGGAGCAAAAACAGGAACGATTCCAAAACTCGAACTTCTTGCCCTATTGATCGCAACAGAACTATCGGATTTCGTTCGCAAAGAACTTGACGTCACCATCGAAAGAATTCGAATCTTTTCCGACAGTATGATAGCTCTTTCGCAGACTCATTCAGGAAAAAATGGCGGTACGTTCGTAAACAATAGAGTTCGCAAAATCAGATCGAAAGTAGAATTGTGGCAACAACAAAATATCAAATACTCTTTCTTATATATTAATACTCACGATAATCCCGCAGATTGTGCCACGAGAGGATTAAATAGTAGCACCCTTTTAGATCACTACTGGTGGACAGGGCCACCATTCTTACAACGGGACCAAGAAGCATGGCCAAAAACTAAGGAACTAGAAATGATATGGAGTCCCTCTGAAATAGCAATGCAATTATTAGTCAAAAACGCAAACAAGACTTCATCTATTTTCCGCTACGGGATTTCGAACTGGACTAAGTTGAAACGATCAACAGCTACTGTTCTTAAATTTATCAAGATTTTGGGAAAAAACCGTTATCGCAATACTTCTCCAATAAGTGAAGCCAGTTGGATAGGTTCGCAATTAAACAAAATCAGCGATGGTCCCATCACTGCAATAGATCTTATAATAGCTGAGATTGTACTTATTCGAGATCATTATAACGAATTTTCCATTGGCTCGAAAAAATGGCATAAGAATATTAAACTTTTCGCAGAAAACGGAATTTTCCGCTGTCAAGGACGCCTTGGAAATTCGCAACTCCATTTTGACGAAAGACATCCAATCTTACTACTTCCAGATCATATTCTCACTCGCATCATTGTAACCTATACCCACACCGAGAATGGCCATCCTGGAACTAATGGAACTCTGGCTCTCATTCAAACGAAATTTTGGATTCCTAAAGGACGGCAAGTCATCAAGAAAATTCTTCGCAAATGCGTAACATGCAAGAAACTACAGGGGCTTCCCTATCGTTATCCAGAACCACCCCATCTTCCTCAGGAAAGAGTTACAATATCGCGCCCATTTGAGCACATAGGTATTGACTACGCAGGACCCTTTCTGGTGAAAACGGAAGGAAACCATCATGAAAATCGTTGGATTTGTCTTACTACATGTATGTCTACGCGTGCCATACACCTCGAAATCGCAAGTGGTCTTTCAGCAGTGAAATTTCTTCAGGCCTTTCGCAGATTTATCGCACGACGTGGAAAACCACACTCAGTCTTTTCAGATAACGCAACGACGTTCAAAAAAGGCAGCGAACTTGTCCCTCATCTATTTGGATCAAATTCCGCAGACAATCACGAAATAGAAACCTTATCCCTCGATAGAGGGCTTTCGGGCTCTCTTGTTAAGAGGGATCTCGGGCCGCTTGTCGCAGGGCACGTGGCGCGTCCCCGGATGGTGGAAAGGGAAATTGAACGCGAACCAAATGCGACCGTGTACTGCCCAGAGACGCAGGTGGGATGCAGGGGATGGACTCCTTGCTCCTGCTGTGTCGGGTCGATGCGTTCCTTGTGCATGGGAGCGGCATGTTCATGCACAGTGTGCGTGGATGTGTCCGCGACTGTGCGGATTGTAACTGTGTCGGCTCGGCCAAAAGCTTGCACTCGGTAGACTGGGAGTACATGAAGGCGATTCGAGGCCGCCTTAAGTCTCGTCCCGTCCCTTCGGGCAGTCTGGCTGGCTGCCCGGAGTTCTTCGCCCGCACGTCAGAGCCTGACTAGCTACCCGTGTTGTATTGCAGTCAAACACAGCAGAACTAAAGGGCCTCATTCCCCTGACCCCGAAAGAGCACCCATTTCTGCAGCGATGGGAAGGACGAGTACGGAGAGGCTGCTAAAATCTCAGGGCCTAACCAGGCTGCGCAAATTGAAAAAGGACTAGGATGGCGATCTGTACTTGCAACGCCCGCACGCTTGCATAGGAAGCATCTGTCGAGGACCTGATGATGCAAGCCAGGAAGATCAAGTACGACGTCATCGGACTGACCGAGACGAGAAGACACCACCCCCTACACGCCGCCTACGACTCCGGAGAAGAACTGTTCCTCGGAACATGCGACAGCAGAGGAGTAGGCGGCGTTGGTGTCCTCGTCAACACGCACTTGGCCATGAACATCGATTCGTACGAGTCTCTGACAACCCGAATCGGACGTCCGCGACTGAAGCGATGTGGTTCCGTGCCAGCTTTGACTGTATTCGTCGCGTATGCCCCAACATCCGACTACGACGACGAAGAGGTCGAAGCCTTCTACGTGGAGCTGGAGAACTTCTATAAGGAAGATCACACCTTCTACAAGGTGATCGTCGGCGACTTCAACGCCAAAATCGGACCGCGAAGATCGCCGGAAGAACTTCACATCGGAACCCACGGTTTGGAGTGGAACGAACAAGGTGAAAGGCTGTCTGAGTTTATCATGTCGACCAAGACCATCCATGGAAACTCGCAGTTCCAGAAGCCTCCCTCCCTACGATGGACCTGGGAATCTCCCGGTGGCCAGTTCTATACTGAATTACTTCAGTATCTCTCAATTCTCAATAACAATAACTCTAATACTGTTCATTTAATACTCAATAACTCTAATACTGATTCAAATCAGTTTCTTTTAAGCCTCAATTGGCTGGTACCGAGGATGTAAGCTGTTACGACGATGTTTTGTTGCGATCAAAACTTCTAGCGCCAGGCGGGACTCGAACCCGCACCTCCCTCTAACCGGGCGGGAATGCTCTACGCCATTACACCACCGGCGCCGTTTGATCGAACGCAACATCCACACCTCCTGGGACCCATCAGCACTCACCCGTACATCGGGATGAGCCGGCCGCTGATATCAGCATGGAACCAGTTAAGCTGTAGGTCTTGATAGAAATGATTCAAATCATTTCTATGGTTCCATGTTGATATCAGCGGCCGGCTCATCCCGATGTACGGGTGAGTGCTGATGGGTCCCACGAGGTGTGGATGTTGCGTTCGATCAAACGGCGCCGGTGGTGTAATGGCGTAGAGCATTCCCGCCCGGTTAGAGGGAGGTGCGGGTTCGAGTCCCGCCTGGCGCTAGAAGTTTTGATCGCAACAAAACATCGTTGTGACAGCTTACTACCTCGATACCAGCCAATTGAGGCTTAAAAGAAACTGATTTGAATCATTTCTATCAAGACCTACAGCTTAACTGGTTCCATGCTGATATCAGCGGCCGGCTCATCCCGATGTACGGGTGAGTGCTGATGGGTCCCACGAGGTGTGGATGTTGCGTTCGATCAAACGGCGCCGGTGGTGTAATGGCGTAGAGCATTCCCGCCCGGTTAGAGGGAGGTGCGGGTTCGAGTCCCGCCTGGCGCTAGAAGTTTTGATCGCAACAAAACATCGTCGTAACAACTCTAAGGCCTCGTGCATACTTCCCGTCGCCGCGATTGAATCGCGGCGATGAGTTTTGCAGAGCGACGCGAAAGAATTTGAATTTCTCTGTGCTCGTCGCATCGCCCCATCGCTCTGCAAGGGAGCGCGACGGCGATCCGTCCAGGATCAACGCTAAACACCGCGCGCGGCGCGAAAAAGTATGCCATGCCCGCGATGGGCGCGGGAAGCCATCGCGCATGCCGACCGCCACTGTTGCGGCGGCCGCGGCGAGGTTTTCTTTGACTATTCGGCCGCGTGCGGCGGAATGGCCATGAACTAAGCGCCGCGATGGCATCGCCGCGATGGAAGTATGCCCCCGGCCTAATACTGTTCATTTCTCTCAAAAATGTGCTCTGTTCTTTGAAGCCGTGAAGTTACGGTAGTTCTGTTCTCACCGTTATCTGATGAGCCGCTCCGCGGCGGAGAAGTTCCCACCGTTATCTGATATAGCTGCCCTGCGGCAGCGCAGTTTCGCTCCGTTATCAGATATGACTCAGGCTCCGCCTCGCCGCATTCCTGCGGAACTAGCGTATAAAAGGCGCGAGCTGTAACTGTGAGCCAGTTCTTCCTCTTCTCATCTTCTAGTTATATGGTTACATTAATTCTCTAGGCACACTACAAATACACTATAAGTTATCATCCTCCTCCGCACTGCACAATAAGAAGCAAATAAGGACAAGACGTCATATTATTATTAAGGTAGCCTTTGATTATTGTTGTATTTATTGGTGCATTTCGTTATTTCGGTATATTTGTATGTAAATAAAGTTTAATTACCCAAGTTTGAGGTCGAATATTGAAGTCCCGCGTGGCACGATATATATATATATATATATATATATATATATATATATATATATATATATATATATATATATATAGCGATTACAGTATCGACTTATCGTTTAACGACTATACTCACATATTCGACTTCAATTGGTGCATCGGCCAAAGTACGACTGGAGAAGGTGCGCCTCTTATTTTCTGCTATTCATTTCTGCTTCACAACTTCGACACTAAACTGCACCTTCGCACCTTACTGATCGAAGTTTGTGCACTATAACGGGAGACTCCTAAGGTCACACTAGCATTATACCACGTTGACTTACCGCGTATTGACCGTAAAATGGCTACAGTGGTTAGAACGCAGAAAGGACTCATGGCTAAACGCCTCAACGCGATCTCCGAGTGGCTGCACAATAACGAAGCCTTGCTGTATACACCTCCAGATGAGGATAAAAGGAAACGTGCAAGCAAATGTCGTCTAGCACTGAAAATGTGCGATGACTATATCGAACTTTTGGAATCGTCGTTAAGCACGCTGGCAGCAGCGTACGACAACGTCGAAGACCGCTCACAGGACGAGGACAAGGAGTTTGAAAAATATGTGGATAAAGCACAAGGTACCGTGATGAATCTGCAGGATCGGAAGGACAATCTGATAAGCACTCTTCACGAGTTGGAAGGCGATCTTAATGGAAGGGATCAAGACGCACAACAAGAGATAGGACGCACGAGCCTACTCTCACTTAGCAAGCTCCCGGCAATTCCCATACCAATATTCAGTGGTAAGCGATGGGAATGGGACAACTTTTGGGCACTGTTCCAGGCGAACGTGCACAACCAGGATTTGACAGATCTGCATAAATTCAACTACCTACTGTCCTCACTCACAGGCGAAGCAAAGCAGTCAATCGCACGATTCCAAGTTACCGCAGCTAACTACTCCAAAGCGCTGGAACACTTAAAGAAGCGCTACGGACAGAGAAGGAATAGTTCGCGACTTGCACAGGTCTTTGAAGAACTGTACGGCATCAGGCCCTCGCACGGAGGATCAGCGTCAATTGTTCGAGAAGGTATCAGCGATAGCAGCTCAACTGAAGGATCACGGTGAACATTTAGACAGCTACCTCACGATCCATACATTTCTGCAGAAGTTCCATAGCAGAATCCAGAAGGCAGCCATGGAGAAGTGCCTTCGACATGAAGTAAACTCCGCGCACCACGAAGCCGAAGAAGCACCACATCATACCAACTGGACACTGGAATTATGGCTAAATGCCATAGACGATATCATTTCTCAAGAAGAGAAACTGAAGGAGATGATGTCCGCGGATTTCTTAAGGGACGCACCTCATCAGAGACCAAATACTATACGCCCAAGCACTATTCATGCTCCCAATTGTTGTGAATATTGTAAACAAAAGGGACATAGATGGAATTCGTGCCAGGGAATTCCAACACCGTCAGCTAAAAGAGCGTTTCTCATAGAATCAAACAGATGCTTGAACTGCGGTTCGGACACACACCGAGTCGCATCGTGTTTGAGCGGAAACTGCCGCAGTTGTCAGGGCAAACACCATACCGCAACTTGCACCAAAACAGGACATCCCGTAGACAAGCACCACACCGCGGCTTGCACCAAAACAGGACATCCCGTAGACAAGCACCACACGGCGGCTTACAGCAAAACAGGACATCCACGAGCCAAGGATACTAATAGAGGAGAAACACAACACCAGGCGCGTGAAAATAAAGAGGCATCAGCGGACACTCCGAAACGCAAACCGACGAGGCTGTCCAAGCAATTGGCGGTCACAGCAGAAGCAGAACACCCAACTGAGATGCAGCAGGATACAATAGTGCTGCAAACATACAGACAGCAACGGGACAACACAACTCCACGGAACAAGGTTGTTCTTCTAGTGGGTTCCGCACAAGTTCTTGATTCCCAGAATAGGATCCACGAAGCAATCGTACTTCTGGACACTGGATCAGAACTGTCATTCATCAGTAATGAATTTGCGGACGATTTGGAATTACCCATAATCGACAATACGACACTCGTCATTAGCACATTTAGCTCGCAGTCGCCTGCATCAAAGGAATATGGCATAACTACACTGCAGCTGTGTGATATTGAAGGTCGCCAACATGACCTACGACTATATAGGAGCAAATACATTACGGGTGCGATTGAGCAAGCAGACCTCGGTCAAGAAGACCTTAACTTCATCGCCCAACATGGCATTGCGTTATCCATGCAAAGGAGAATGTCTGCACTACAACCACAGATCCTGTTAGGATGTGACTACCTGTGGAATTTTATGTTGCCCATAGGGAGATTAATCCTCCCGTCCGGTCTCCAGCTGATACCAACAAAGTTGGGATATATAGTCAGCGGTAGTCAATCAGAAGTGACAACGGAACCGGCAAGAGCCCTCACGATCACTTCCAATGAGGAGAAGGAAACATGGGATCGCTATTGGGCACTAGAATCTTCGGGCACAAATGAGTTCACAGGATCCACTCGATCAGAAGTGCAGCAGACCCATGACAAGGTCTGGAAAGAATTTCGTAACAGCATACAATGTAGAGACGACGGTTACTACGTTAGATTGCCATGGAAAGAAAACTATGCTTCACTCCCGGACAACAAGTCCATCGCAATGAAACGACTTAACAAGGTTCTAGAAATGCTCTCACACGACAAACCAATGTTGGAGCAGTACGACCGCATATTCAAGGACCAACTTGGAAAAGGCATCATTGAAGAAGTTTCGCAAGATGATGCTACCGAAAGGATGGTAATTCACTATCTTCCACACCAAGCAGTAATAACCCCTGCCAAGGAAACTACCAAGATGCGGATCGTATTTGACGCGTCAGCGCATTACAAGGACAAATCGTGTTTGAACGATGTCCTTCATCAAGGACCTCTTATACTCCCAGATATGGTATCCATTCTGCTTCGATTTCGTGCAAATAAGATAGCAATTATCTCCGACGTCGAAAGGGCGTTTTTACAAGTACGCCTACAAGAGATCGACCGAGACGCTACGCGCTGTATGTGGGTGAGAGACATAGGACGTCCCCCCCACACCCGAGAACATCGTGGTGTATCGTTTCACCAGAGTCACCTTTGGTCTAAATACATCACCCTTCCTCTTGGCGTTCACGGTCGAATTCCATTTGGACAATACGACCTCAGGGAGCAGTATGGGGCAAGAAATCAAGGAGAATCTCTACGTTGACAACCTAATCATAGGAGCAGAATCAAAAGAGGAGGCACTAGACAAGTATTACATCGCGAAGGACATCTTTACAGGACTCAATATGAACCTAAGAGAGTTCCTATCAATTGATGAAGACTTCAACAAGTCGATAGCGGGCGACGACCGATCAAAAACAAATTGTCCAAAAGTATTGGGAGTCAGCTGGAATCCATGCAAGGACACAATCGTCCTACGCGGCACGATGAGCACGACAAGCATCGTAACCAAGCGCACTGTGACGATGCAGCTTGCATCCGTGTACGATCCTCTTGGATTATTGGTTCCTGTACTTCTACCGGCTAAAGTGTTTCTTCAGTCACTATGGAAAGACGAATACAGTTGGGACACACCGTTGTCACCACACCTACGAGAACAGTGGCTAATCATATCGACTGGGATATCTACTTTCTATAAGGAACTACAGCGACAGGCAGTAGATCGTGATCAGCCTTCCACTATGTTCGTCTTTACTGATGCTAGCCAATTCGCTATGGCAGCATGTGTGTATATCGGTACATCTTCGTCAACCAATCTAATTATGACAAAATCGAAACTCCCAGCCTTGAAGACCGCTATTACAATTCCGAAGATGGAGATGAATGCCCTAACGCTTGGCGCACGTCTGGCACACTATGTTCACTCATCGTTGAACAAGATACAAGAAATCCAGCAAATTCTGTTCTTCACAGACTCCGAGATTGTGCTAGGATGGATTAAAGCCCCACCTGACCGACAAGCTGTGGGAGTCCTAGTATCGAATCGCCTCAAGGAAATTAGGAGAATAGTGAAGGACTTGGAATCAAAGGGAGCTAACTGCTTATTTGGACATATACCAACGAATGAGAATCCCGCAGGCTACGGCACACGCAGATTCAATTCCGGATCGTGTGAACCTCAACTATGGTGGAACGGACCGAAGATCATTCGGAATGGCACTATTGCAATGGAAGAATTCAAGCAAATGTTCGAAATCACAACACAAGACGAGGAAGGAAATGACGAGATCACATTCAATGTGGCCGTGACCTCGCTGTCTACAAAACGAGAGAAAACTCTCGATGCGACCACTGCTTTTGACCTATCCCGCTTCCATAGCCTCTACAAAGCCCAGAGAGTGGTAGCATATGTGTTTCGACTTCTAAGAAGAATGCTACACAACTTCCCACCAGCTCGGAAGGAAGCAATTTTCTCCTCCATTCCGGCACTAAGATGTGCATGTTCGAGACACGAACTCTCAAGCTTAGAGCTGCAAGAAGCCAAGAAGGCCATTGTTCGCGATCATCAACGAGTATTTGTCGACGAACATCGCGTCAAGTCACAAAAAGATCTTAACATTCAGCAGGACGACGAAGGAATCTTACGCTGTTACGGTCGTCTCAAACACGCAGATATAGCCGCATCTGCAAGAACACCGATATTCATCGCACCAGAAACGGCATTGGCTCAGCTCATCATTTGGGAAGCTCACAACCAGTATCATAAAGGAGTAGCTCACACAATGTCTTCAGTACGAGAGATATACTGGATACCAAAACTGAGACAACAAGTGTCGCAGCTGCTCAGGAAATGTCTTCCATGTCAAAAATTTAACAACCTACCCTACCGCTATCCGGAGATGGAAAGCCTGCCCGAACGACGAGTACAACGAGCACGACCATTCGAACATATCGGATTAGACTACTTTGGTCCACTTACAATTCAGAATACTACAGCGCAGTCGGATAAGGCCTACGGCTGCATCCTCACATGCGCCACAACTCGACTCGTTCATTTGGAACTAGTTGAAGACATGACCACGGAGAAATTTTTGAATGCACTACGAAGGTTTTTCGCAAGGAGAGGCACACCGAAGACCTTACCTGCGACAATGCGCCCACATTTCTACTGGGAGAAAAGATACTACACGAGGCGATAAAGCAGATGATGGAACACTCAGACGCGACCGACGCGATTGCAAGAAGAGAGATTGCATGGATCCATATCACCCCTTATGCACCGTGGCAGGGTGGATTCTACGAGAGGCTGATACGGTCCATAAAACAATCCCTATACAAGACGCTGGGTCGACGCAAAGTGTCCTGCGAATTTGATGTCCTGCGAACGATGCTTGCAGAAATCGAAGCAGTGCTGAACTCAAGACCACTCACACATCAAGAGGAAAATTGGGATCAACAACCCACCATTCGCCCAATAGACTTTATCCAGAGGGATATCGTCCTAGACTATCCGTTAGACTACGTTGGTGCGCCTTCAGACGACCCTACATACCATACTCCCGAAGAAGCACAACAACTCGCGACTCAACTCCAAGTGGAGAACGCCTTAAAGTCTTCCTTTAAACTAACCGAGGATTTCAGGTACATCTGGAGTACACAATATCTGACGAGTCTTCAAGAGCACCACAGACGGAATATGGATGCGAAAAGAGGTACCACAACAACTCCACAAGAAGGGGCCGTTGTTCTACTCTGCGATCCAGACCAATCAAGGAATGCCTGGAGCATTGGTCGAATTACAAACATGGACCAAAACCGGGCAAAAACGATTCGCGAAGTCACAATAGAGCTGCCCAGTAAAAGGAAAGTTCGACAGCATGGCTCCAGGACCGTCAAGGAACATCTGATTCATTTAGGTTAGGCCGGAGTATACTGAATTACTTCAGTATCTCTCCATTACACGATAACTCTAATACTGTTAATTTCTCTCAAGAATGTGCTCTGTTCTTTGAAGCCGTGAAGTTACGGTAGTTCTGTTCTCACCGTTATCTGATGAGCCGCTCCGCGGCGGAGAAGTTCCCACCGTTATCTGATATAGCTGCCCTGCGGCAGCGCAGTTTCCCACCGTTATCTGATATAGCTGCCCTGCGGCAGCGCAGTTTCGCACCGTTATCAGATATGACTCAGGCTTCTCCTCGCCGCATTCCTGCGGAACTAGCATATAAAAGGCGCGAGCTGTAACTGTGAGCCAGTTCTTCCTGTTCTCGTCTTCTGGTTATTCTTCCTCTTCTCGTCTTCTAGTTATATGGTTACATTAATTCTCTAGGCACACTACAAATACACTATAAGTTGTCATCCTCCTCCGCACTGCACAATAAGAAGCAAATAAGGACAAGACGTCATATTATTATTAAGGTAGCCTTTGATTATTGTTGTATTTATTGGTGTATTTCGTTATTTCGTTATTGTCGGTATATTTGTATGTAAATAAAGTTTAATTACCCAAGTTTGAGGTCGAATATTGAAGTCCCGCGTGGCACGGTATATATATATATATATATATAGCGACTACAGTATCGACTTATCGTTTAACAACTATACTCACATATTCGACTTCAAGTTCCACAACGAGATCGACCACATCATCTTCAACCGCAAGTATTGCCTGACCGACGTCTCCGTTGTCCCCAGGTTCTACACGGGATCGGACCACCGCCTCCTTCGTGCAAGGTTCCGCTTTTCGCGTCAAGGAGAGAAGGCCGCGAAGTTCAAGAAGAGGAGTCCCAGAACGACCATCAACTGGGACCTCTACACCTCTCTTGCCGGACTTTGGGAAGATACCGTTATGGGCAACATCGACAAGGAATACGACCGCTTCGAGCACAATCTCCGCGATAGTGCTAAGGGAGCCGAGAGCTTGAAGACCACCAAGAGACGCATGTCTCCGGGAACTCTCGAGCTGATACACCAGCGTGGAGCAGCAGGAGCGTCAGGCAACTACCAGCTGACGTCCGAGCTTGCGAAGCTATGCAGAGCGGCGGTAAGGGAGGATCTTAAGGAGAGAAGGGCGGAAGTGTTGGCTGAAGCTGCAGAGGCAGGGTTGAACATCCGCAATGCCCGCCGGAACTTCGCCAGCTTTAAGACCAAGATGACCGCTCTCCGACGTCCTGACGGAACCGTCACCTCTTCCAGAAGGACCATGGACAAGGTCATCCACGACTTCTACTCCAGTAAATAAATCCAGTAAATAAATCCGCCTACCAACCTCGTGTAAAGCTCACCAGCGCTCATCAACACCCTGCCGCGGCTCTTCACACGTAACCTGTCGGAGTGCAAGGTTCCATCTCAGTGGAAGACCAGCAGGACCGTCTTGCTGTACAAGAAGGGAGACGTGCACGACATTGGCAACTATCTGCCTGCTGTCCGTAGTCTACAAGCTGTTCACTCGAATTATCCTGAATAGGATCAGCCGAACGCTGGACGAAGGACAGCCATGTGAACAAGCAGGATTTCGGAGAGGATTCAGCACGATCGACCACATACACACAATTACGAAGCTCATCGAAGTGTCGCGAGAGTACAAGCTGCCGCTTTGCCTTACGTTCATCGACCTGGAGAAGGCATTCGACTTTGTCGAAACTGAAGCGGTCATCGAAGCCCTGCTCACTCAGGGCGTTCCTACTCAGTACATCAGAGTCCTTCGAGAGCTGTACAGTGGATTCACGACCAAAATCTCACGATTCTACAACGACGGCGTCATCGACGTGAAGAGAGGGGTTCGGCAAGGGGACACCATATCCCCGAAGCTCTTCAGCGCCACTCTCGAAAACGTCATGCGCGAACTAGAATGGGAAGACATGGGAGTGAAGATCGACGGCCGGCAACTACATCATCTTCGCTTCGCTGACGACATCGTGCTCATAACACCGAGCATAAGCTAGGCGGAGCGAATGCTGGCCGACTTCGATCGTGTATGTGGAAGCGTTGGACTGCAGCTGAATCTTACGAAGACGATGTTCATGAAGAACGGATGGGTTTCTGATGCCCCATTCTCGCTCAACGGAACGAACATCTCCGAATGCTCCAGCTATGTGTATCTGGGTCGCGAAGTCAACATGACCAACGACCTAGCACCAGAGCTGAGCAGAAGGAAACGAGCGGCTTGGGGAGCTTTCAAGAGCGTCGAAGAAGTCGTGAAGAAAACGAAGAACGTCCGACTCCGTGCCCACCTATTCGACTCCACTGTTCTTCCTGCCCTAACATACGCCTCAGAGACCTGGGCTATACGAAAGCAGGATGAACACGCGATCAGCGTCACGCAGCGTGGAATCGAGAGGACGATGCTCGGAGTGACACGACTCACGCAAGTGAGAGAAAGCCTCCGGAGTTCCGAGCTTCGCCGACGTTCGAAAATCGGAGACGCTGTCGCGTGGGCCAAGTTGTCGAAAATTAGGTGGGCCGGCGACGTAATGCGCTTCGCAGACACCCGCTGGACGAGAGCCATCACCGACTGGATTCCGCGAGGTGTCAAAAGAACACCAGGACGCCCACCAACGCGTTGGTCGGACTTCTTCGTTAAAGCCCTGAACGACCGATATAACGCTCTTCGTGTCCTCGAGCGAGGAGGATCCATTGGACCACTCTGGCACGCGACAGGGACGAATGGAGACGCATATGGTCTACTCGAGCAACACAATGATCAACGGGACGACAGGTGATACAGGTGATGTTTCAGCGCTGATAATTAAACAAAATCCTAAATTAACGCAGTCGTATTATACATTCCTAGAAAGCAAGCTTTTCCAGACCTATTCGTGTTTCTTTACACTATTTCAGTGCCACACGAGTTCTGACTCTGCCGCAAAGCTGCGGAAGCAACTCTAAATACCATCAACGCTGGCGAGTTCAGTCCTGAAGATCAAGAGGAGAACGGTCGATTATCGGAGGTAGGCAACGATGAGTTGAAGGCAGTGGTAGATGCCAACCCAAGAACATCCGCAAGGGAACTTACAGAAGAGCTCGAACTGTGTTCGTCTTCTCTTTTGCGCAACAAAAGATATCCTTTTCTGGAAATATTGTGACGGGAGACAAAAAATAGTTTCTCTACAGCAATCGATGACGTTTAGGTCAACGATTGGACAAAGCTCCGAAGCACTTCCCGAAGCCTGCATCGAAGAAAGGGCATGGTGAACATTTGGTGGTCAGCCGGTTTAATCCATTACAGCTTCTTGGCTCTGGGTGAACTCATCACAGTGGACAAATATCGTGAGGAACTCAACAAATGCACAAAAAATTGCATCGAGTTAACCCAGCATTGATCGATTGATCGACAGAAAACATGTAATTTCACGGCTGCGTTTTTCAACACAAGACCTGATTGAGTTGGTGTATGAAGCTCTCAACCATCTTCCATACTCTCGCGACCGTTCGCCTACAGACTCTCACTTTTTCAAGCATCTCTACATTTTGCTGCCCGAATGTGCTTCCGGAACCAAGGAGGTGCAAAAAAGGCATTCGACGGTTTCGTCTCTTTAAAAACTGCAGAACTTTATGCTGATGGAACATCTAAACTAGTTTCTCGTTGGCAGAAATGTGAGACGGCCATTATTTTCGCACCACCTCGGTATATGTCTGAAGCGTCCTTATTTCGATGTTTTGAGCAGTTACAAAATAGTTTCAGCACGCAAATTTGGCTCGAAAAACATTTACCGACGCTAATGAGGCTCACTAACCATAAGTGTTAGGAGCCGTTCAAAGCAGCATCGCGCTGTGACGCGATGAATTGATAAGGATCTATATCGATACGGCAGCTCAAATAGTCGATATGGCGCTTGTCATTACGTGTGGTAGACCCACGATGAAGCTCTGAACGTTTCCTTATATCCATTCGTAGTCTCAACCGAAAAAGTAGGTGAAAATGATAACGGTGAGTCTTCACATGCACTAGCGGTCATTTTATAGGAGAAACTGCGCAAAGACGGCGCGCTTCAAATTCCCCTCTGTCGTTGGTATATTACCTCCTTTCTAGCAATGGATTATTCAACGTGTATATTTAATGCTCTACAAAATATAAAACTAGCGTTATGCTACAGCTGGTTAGTTTTGGCTCCCTATTTTAAAAAATTAAAAAAGACTACCTGGGGAGGACAAAAGCATGTGCAAGCCCAGGGTGAGGCTCCACCATCACTGTCGTTCATGAAATTTGATCAAGAATAGGGGAATAACTAGAATTGCTGCGGCTAGCAGTTATAGAGAATATCAAGTTACATGTTAATTACTTCTTACTTGAATCATCCTACGGAGTTCTACAGTACCGCGCATGTCTTTTGGTCAATTCCCGAAAAAGCCGCTTTGGAGCGTTCCAAAGCGGCTTTTTTATATAACTTTCTTTAAAATCAAGCACTTGTGAAAAGAAACATATATTTGAGCTCAGCAGGCCAAGCTCTATCTTTTGACGTATAAATCAATAGGGTTGAGCAATGCATATAGGCCGGACATAATCAATCGAGTGGACGCGAGAGCCTGTAGAGTGACAGTTTGGGGAATTTTATTGAAATTGCCAGCCGCCCTACTCAGAAATTGCCTTAAGACTGTCCAGCTTGCCTTTGGAGTGCGCCATGAACAATGCATATAGAATCGAACCTATCAATCGAGTGAGCGCGCCCACTCGCAGAGTGAGGTCGAGTAAGCGCGAGAGCCTGTAGAGTGACCGTTTGGGAAGTTTTATCGAAATTCCCAGCCGTCCTACTTAGCAAATGTTTTAAGCCTGTCCAGCTTGCCTTTGGAGTGCGCCGTGAACAATGCATATAGAATCGAACCTATCAATCAAGTGGGCGCGAGAGCCTGTAGAGTGACCGTTTCGGGAGTTTTATCGGAAATTCCCAGCCGCCCTACCCAGAAATTGCCTTAGGACTGTAAACCTTGCCTTTGGAATGCGCCGTAAACAATGCATACAGAATCGAACCTATCAATCGAGTAGGCCGACCACTCGCAAATTGCACGCGCGAGTGTGTTCAATGCGCAATAACTCTGTCGAGATCGAATCGTTCCGGCTGCGGCTTGTGGATTTCGTAGGCAGTAGAAATCTTTAGTAGTACGCGAAAGTGCAGCGTTATAGCTTTTAAAGAAGCGAAATTATAGCGGCGCGAAAATGCAGGTTAGCCGTGTGGGACACGATTTTTTCCGACTTCAGTCGACCCCTGCAGGAAGACGCGGCGTGCTAACGGCATGCAAACGCGTATGCTAGCAGAACACTGAAGGCACTTTACGATGACATGCTCGCCACTCCTCAGCTGCCTAAACTGCCTTGCCCTCATCTGCCAATTTAGAGCGGCGTAAGAAAGCGGTTAGAGTTTCTTGCGCTCTTACTCACCCAGATTTGAGCTTTCGAATCTCACAATAGTACCATTATCTTCAGCTCGAAGAGCTCTATCGAACGGTAGTACTCTCGACCAATTTCGGAAAAATGGATTTTTCGACGATTTCCCATCGAGGACGTGGGCGCTACAGCCGAGCCTGCGCGGACGATGACGTCATAGAAAATAGATATCTTACTATTGGGCCATGCTAGGTACCATTCGGTCCAGCTTTTCATGCTGAATTGAATGGTGTTATTGGGAGTAGGAAAAACTGTAATCTGGGCGAGAAAGAGCGAGGAGAGCATGGACCGTTGTTATATTGCATTGCACGCGTGGCCGTGTTCTGAGCGCGATAACTCTGTCATGTGTGAACCTGTCCGGTTGCAGCTTGTAGGTTTTGTAGGCAGTAAAATGTTCTAATAGTGCACTGAAACAGAGCGAAGTGGCTTAGGATTGGACTAAGTTACGGCGCCGCGAAAATGCAGGTGAGCCTTGTGTGACACAATTTCTTCCAATTTCAGTCGACCACTACGGGAAGATCCAGAGAGCAAACGGCCTACAAATGCATGGGCGAGCAGAACACTTGAGGTACTTTACGACGACATGCTCACAACTCCTCAGCTGCCTAAACCGCCTTAGCCCCAGCTGCCATTTCAGGGCGGTGAACTTACCGTTGAACTCTCCTGCGCTCTTACTCGCCCGTATTTGAGTTTCCGACACTCGCAATAACACCGTTAGCTTCAGCACGGAAAGCTCTATCGAATGGTGTCACTCTCAACCAATTCTGGAAAAAGCGATTTTTGACATTTCCCACCTGGGCCGAGCCTGCGCGGACGATGACGTCATGGAAAATCGATAATTTCGAAATTGGCCAAATTTTCTCGTTCAAAATCATCCAGTGGTTATTTTGTGCGCTGGTTACGAATTCGACGTCCGTTTTTTGAAAAATTCGCCGATTTCGGTAAGTTTTGGATTTTCTTCTGGATAACTGAGGGTGGTCGTGTCAGGAACATCGATCACCCTCAGTCATCAGTATAGGTGTCTTCTGCTATAATCAGCCAAATGGACTTCTTCATCGTGTTAGACATTCCGAATAACCCCTGCCCTTAGATGAAGTTTGAGCAAAATTGGTGACCCTGACACGACCACCCTCAGTTATCCAGAAGAAAATCCAAAACTTACCGAAATCGGCGAATTTTCAAAAACGGACGTCGGTTTCGTAATCAGCGCACAAAATAACCACTAGATGATTTTGAACGAGAAAATCTGGCGAATTTCGAAAATATCGATTTTCGATGACTCATCGTCCGCGCAGGCTCGGCCCACGTCCTCGACGGGAAATTGTCAAAAAATCGCTTTCTCCAGAATTGGTCGAGAGTGACACCATTCGATAGAGCTTTTCGTGCTGAAGCTAACGGTGTTATTGCGAGTGTCGAAAACTCAAATATGGGCGAGTAAGGGCGCAGGAAACTTCAACGCTAAGTCCACCGCCCTAAAATGGCTAAGGCAGTTCAGGCAGCTGAGGAGTTGTGAGCATGTCGTCGTAAAGTACCTTAAGCGTTCTACTCGCCCATGCATTTGTAGGCCGTTTGCTCGCTGGATCTTCCCGTAGTGGTCGACTGAAATTGGAAGAAATTGAGTCACACAAGGCTCACCTGCACTTTCGCAGCGCCGTAACTTAGTCCAATCCTAAGCCACTTCGCTCTGTTTCAGCGCACTATTAGAACATTTTACTGCCTACAAAACCTACAAGCTGCAACCGGACAGGTTCACACATGGCAGAGTTATCGCGCTCAGAACACGGCCGCGCGTGCAATGCAATACAACAACGGTCCATGTTCTCCTCGCTCTTACTCGCCCAGATTACAGTTTTCCCTACCCCCAATAACACCATTCAATTCAGCATGAAAAGCTGGACCGAATGGTATCTAGCATGGCCCAATTCTAAGACATCGATTTTCTATGACGTCATCGTCCGCGCAGGCTCGGCTCTGGCGCCCACGTCCTCGATGGGAAATCGTCGAAAAATCCATTTTTCCGAAATTGGTCGAGAGTACTACCGTTCGATAGAGCTCTTCGAGCTGAAGATAACGGTACCATTGTGAGATTCGAAAGCTCAAATCTGGGTGAGTAAGAGCGCAAGAAACTCTAACCACTTTCTTACGCCGCTCTAAACTGGCAGATGAGGGCAAGGCAGTTCAGGCAGCTGAGGAGTGGCGAGCATGTCATCGTAAAGTGCCTTCAGTGTTCTGCTAGCATACGCGTTTACATGCCGTTAGCACGCCGCGTCTTCCTGCAGGGGTCGACTGAAGTCGGAAAAAATCGTGTCCCACACGGCTAACCTGCATTTTCGCGCCGCTAAAATTTCGCTTCTTTAAAAGCTATAACGCTGCACTTTCGCGTACTACTAAAGATTTCTACTGACTACGAAATCCACAAGCCGCAGCCGGAACGATTCGATCTCGACAGAGTTATTGCGCATTGAACACACTCGCGCGTGCAATTTGCGAGTGGTCGCGCCTACTCGATTGATAGGTTCGATTCTGTATGCATTGTTTACGGCGCATTCCTAAGGCAAGCTTTACAGTTCTAAGGCAAGTTCTGAGTAGGGCGGCTGGAAATTTCCGATAAAACTCCCGAAACGGTCACTCTACAGGCTCTCGCGCCCACTCGATTGATAGGTTCGATTCTATATGCATTGTTCACGGCGCACTCTAAAGGCAAGCTGGGCAGGCTAGGAGCATTTCCTAGGTAGAGCGGCTGGAAATTTCTATAAAACTCCCCAAACGGTCACTCTACAGGCTCTCGCGCCCACTCGATTGATTATGTCCGGCCTATATGCATTGCTCAACTCTATTGGTTTATATGACAGAAGATAGAGCTCGGTCTGCTGAGCTCAAATATATGTTTCTTTTCACAAGCGCTTGATTTTAAAGAAAGTTATATAAAAAAGCCGCTTTGGAACGCTCCAAAGCGGCTTTTTCGGGAATTGACCAAAAGACATGCGCGGTACTGTATACAGGAAGACCCCTCTGTGTTAGAATAAAGGAGCATTTGTAAGGCCTTAGAAAAGGTAAAGTCCAGATTCCTTGGGGTAAACACAGGGTCCGATGCCATGCAAGCGCGCTGTTGGAGGTCTCTATGCCGATCATAGCAGAGAGAGCCATACCGGCGCGCAGGTCATAGAAGCGATTTTGATCGCAGCTATGAGTCCTCCGACCAACCAGAAGTAGCGCCTGGCTGTTATACAAGAGCTGAAAATATTCACAGAGCTCTTGTCATTCCTATTTACCTGATCTTATCTACGTGTTTAGTGGCACTTGCCGGCATTCATTTCGGAAGATAGTCGTTCATTAAAACTGTGGTGCCGGGTCATACCTCTATTTTCATCGAGATCAATACTCTATGGCCTCTGTTATACTCACGCGGGAGCATCCGCGGAACGTCCGCGGTGCACCCTTAAGGCCGCCACAGACTTCTGCGGCGCCGCCGGGCGCCGCTGGAGGCGAGCTCTGCGTCTCTGCAGTATGGTTAAGCATAGGGCAGTGGCGCCGCCGAGCGGCGCCGCAGAAGTCTGTGGCGGCCTTAAGGGTGCACCGCGGACGGCGGGCGTGGCGGGGCGCGGCGATTGGCCAGGTGAGGGATCTCGGCGCGATTCCCGCCCTTCCGCGGATGCTCCCGCGGGAGTATAACTCAGGCCTATACAATGAAATATTTAGTATTGTAGATCTTTCCGACTGTTCCAGACCCTAACAAAGAAGTTCGCTGAAACATAAGCCGAATAAGAAGTGGTCAACAATCTTGGACAACGGCTATAGGAATAAAACATTAACGGTTATTGGGCCATCATGTCCCCTACGTCCCGCAAATAGGATGCCCCGAGCAAGAAAAAAATGGCGTCTCCTCACGCTCGAGAAAGCCATGAGGTTCATTTCAGAAGGCGGCTATCTATCCATAGCGGGGAACATAACGGGCACGTGGGGAATGGCAGGAGTGCAAAGAGGTAATGGGGTGAGCTTGATAAACCCTTGCGGCAAAAACTGTTCTCGAGGTCCATACTGGAGATAGGGATAGATTCGCAGAGCCATATAAAAAAAGATGAAACTTGGCTTGATGGGATGCCAATAAAGGCTTGGAAGGTGCTTAGGGACTGTGGAGATGATTGGCTAACACAATTCTTCAAGAGAGTCACAATATTGGATAAGATACTGGATCATGGAAGAACAGCACCATGGTCCCCATCTTCAAGCAGAAGGGTGACGCGTCCATTTGCTTTAACTACCGAGGGATCAAACTCGAGGTCTGTGGACGACTGCTCAGCTCCAGGCGGCAGATTGTCCTCATCAGGGGTGCACGAATTCAACGAATTTTTGTTAACATCTGTCTTAACGGGTTAACGGAAATTTTTAGAAATCTAACAGGATTTTTAGCGGTCTTTTTTTTTCACAGTGAATTTATCGCATTCACCCTTAGTATTCTCTAATGTTACAAGTCTCATCCTACCGATTAGAACTGTTCCTAAAAAAACTTGAAATTAGCAAGATTATTTTAATGTTCCCATGAATTTGCTTGGAAATTTTGGAAATAATGTATTTTGTGGGTGTATGTAACGTAGTTGGAGGAGGTGCAGGCTGTCGCGCACCCTACGTCGGGTTTTGGACCTTTTTTAAGGATTTCCCGCCTAGGCCAACCAAGCCTTCGATCCCTCCGGGGTCGGTGAATTGGTACTGGACTTGTCTGGGAACCATAGAGCGCTGACTTCTTCATCGGCTGGCCATCGCAAGTCATAGTATGGCCCAATACGCCTTCAAATGGCCTCCATGATATCCCGTAGAAGTAGAATGCGTGCCACATCACAAAAGGGATTGAGTAACGTCGTCCTTTATTCTTATAGTTTAACCCATTTTGGAGCAAGAAATCTCTTCACCAAACCCTCAAGCACGTCAGCGAATCCACAGAGATACTGGTCTGACCTCCTCGTAAGATTCGAGGATTTGCCTATTCTCACCTGGCGCTGCTCATCCCAGAATACCTTTGCCAGCCACCTGGAACAGTCTAGACGGAGAGAGTGTTTTCTGCCGCTGAACGTATTTTAAACGATGTTAGAAGAACGCAAATAACAAAAATTAGGAAAGCTACTTGTTCCGAACGTTAGCACGTTGACGATGTGTCCCACCTTTTCGGCAGTGTGGGACCGTGTGACACGATGTCGCATCACGGTCCCAACATTGCAAAAAAATGGATTGGTCCCACGCACCAGGCACTTGAAAATCGTGCGTTCGACAATGTGTTAACATTCCACTAATAGGCTTTTAATTGCATTTTTAATAACTCTCCCTGTACTTAATAGGGTGATACCCACAGAACAGTCAGACAAAAGAACTAGGAAAAGGGGGAACTCCGGGTACCGGAATGATCGCACATTTTAAGATGCCTTGTCGGTGATCATTCTGAATGATAATTCTATAACTGTTCTTATTTCTTACCCTGTAGATTATTTGTTGCTAAAGGCTTCTTTATTCTCCCGTGCTTGTTGATGTTGAATTGTTTATTTTACACTCCATTCCTTGAACTTTAGCTGTTGACTTCTTGAAGTTGAGACGTATGCTTTCCTTGACTTTCCACTTAAAATAATGGTTTGCAGCTAATTGTATTTTGATAACGAAATTTGACGAAAACTTTCCGTTAAAAATTTCGTTAAAAAATGTCAACGAACAGAATTCTGTGTGCACACATGGTCTCCATCTCCCGGGAGCTGTGAGGCTTCATGCCCGAGATGTCCATTACTGATGCCATCTTTATTGCTCGTCAGATGATGGAAAAATATCGAGAGGACCGGCAGCCACAGATAAGATCCTCGTCTGGAGCGACACTGAACGGATTCGCGAGATCGCACTGCGCGGATTGATCCATCTGCTTGCAATAGATTCCGGGCTCCTATCCATGGCTAATTACTTATTATTATCATATCTAGCTGTGACTTCTCGACTTTCCTACTGAAACTTGTATTCGTACAGGACTACTCTCTTTGAGTGCTGGTTCATCGATCCACATCCGACTCTATGCGCGCCCTGGTCATGGAAGCCAAATTGACTCTTTATACAGCCACTTTCATGTTTATAGTTCCACTACTACTTCCGATCGCTGGGCTCCAGTGCCAGTCGTCAAAAGAAAACACATCGAATATCCGTCGCCGAATAAGGACCAGTTCCTCGCGACTCTTTGATCGATCTTTCTACAAGCGATTTTGTTTTTTATTGAACCCGAGACTCGAAATTTTGATAGATACTAAGGAACCATTGAATTCACTTGAGCTATGCTTCAAGATTACTGAGGAGATTACATGTATCAAACGTTATCGCGCCTTTTCGCAATAGCATTCACGCCTCTGTGGATTTCTCGGTTAATGTTTAGGTCAGTACTTATGGATTGCTTTTAGCAAGAGGTTTTAAATCTGATGATTATGTCGCATCGAAAATTATCTTCTTGACGTTGATTGGTGTGGCTCGTTTGGATATGTTGATAGCGTTGATTCAATAGAAGAAACATTTTTTTTATATTGCATCAAGTCATTGATCTTTTCGCTCCTGTAAAAAGCTCTGAGAGGAGAAATCGGCTAAGTTGCCGCTTTGCCTCGATAGGCTTATTCGTCGCCATAATAGGCGATGGGAAAAAGCTGCTGGGGGATCAGTGCTAGCAAATGGGACGAGTGCAAGGTTTCCAATCCTAGTGTTGACAAGTCTCTTGCGAAATATAACTTGTATATAGAGACAAAATTGGTGGAAACAAAAAATCCTACCAAACTTTATAAGAATATTAGCAGGAGGATAACCGAAACTAGACCTATCCCAGCTATATGCATAGACTCTATAGACTGCAGTAGCCATTTCAAACAAGGCAAAGCTGAAGTGTTCGCATCGGAATTTTATCGTGCCTAATTAAGGGCCCCCTTCATGTGCTACCTCATCGCGGTGAAGGGGTGAACATCACTTAGTGATGGCTAACGGCACAAATGTTCACGCAGTACACGACGCTTTGTCGCGTATGGGCGGCTATCATGTACCCCTGGCCAGGAACATGTGAGTAACCACACCACCGCCATGGCTTAAACAACTAAATCCACGCTCCAGTCCTCCGCGCGCCGGAGGTGGACTTCTACGACGTCGGTTGCATCCACTTCCGGTGGGGGAGGTGGGGGAGGGCATCTAATCTCGGAGTTAAACTATCAGGACGTCATTGGAATCGGACTACCGGAAACTCCCTCCCACCACGACACGGAAACCGCCTATTCGTCTGCACTTATAACTGTCGTTCGATCGCATCGGAGCAGGATCTTCGGACACTGCTCTCACAGAAGCTGCAACATTAAATACGACGTTATCGCCCTGCAGTAAACGAAAGGCAGAACGGAAACCATAAGAAAGACCGACCACAACGAGCTTCTCATTATCGGAGCAAAGGTGGACAGAAAGAATATTGGCGGAGTTGGATTTCTCGTCAATTCGACAGTGCACCACCTAGTAGACTCTTACAAGATCATCATTCCGCGAGTAGCTGATCTTCACCAAGATACTGCTTAATCGCATGGAGCGTTGCTTGGATGAGCATCAGCTAGTGGAACAAGCAGGGTTTCGTAAGGATTTTCCCTCCATGGACCATATTCAGACTGTCTCACAGCTCATCGAAAGGAGCCGCGAATACCACATCCCACTTGTTCTTGTCTTCGTGGATTATCGGAAAGCGTTCGACTCTGTGGAAATCAACGCCATTCTGAACGCGCTTGTGCATGCTGGTATACCATCGCCCTACATCCGACTTCTCGACGAATGCTTCTCGAACACATAGACTTCAATCCAGCTGTTCGATCGAAAGCTTAAAATTCCTATCGGGAAAGGAGTACGACAGGGAGACACGATTTCTCCTAAGATATTCACAGCGGCACTCCAGGATGCCATGTAGGCCTTGAACTGGAACGACCTTGTCGATGGTAAACGGATCAGCAACCTTCGCTTCGCCGACGATATTGTTCTCATCTCTACCAGCACGGCATAAGTCGAGGAAATGCTGAACGAGCTCAATGTGGCAGGTATGAAGATTGAATTGGAGATGAATAAGCACAATTTTAGGTCAACCAGTGGTGTGACACGGGACTCGTAAGGTTAAATGGAGTCGCTCTACAACAGTTCGACTCCTACGTCTATATGGGAAGAGAGCTGAACATGGATAACGACCTCGCTCTTGAAATCGCCCGCAGGAGACGCGCTGCATGGGCAGCCTTCAGTTCGATTCGCGAAGTCACCGATCAGGTCAAGGATCTCGGCCTCAGGGCCTCGATATTCAACGCCTCTGTACTGCCTGCGATGTGTTACGCGACGGAAACCTGGCCCGATAACAAGACAATCGCCAGAGCGATGCAAACTACGCATCGTGCACTGGAGAGATGTCTTCTAAGGACAAGCCTTCGTCAGCAATGGCAAGAAGGCCTACGAAGCTCGGAGCTACGGGAGAAGTTGCAATTAGCAGACCCGCTGCAGTACATGAAGAAGTCCAAATGTCGCTGGGCCGGACACCTGCTTCGACGAAAGGACGATAGATGGAGTCTCCGTGTCACAGAATGGCTCCCGAGAGACCATAAGAGACCACTGGGACGACCGCCAACGCGATGGGCAGACTCATTCTCAAGATCTTTCAGAGAGCGGAGTCTGCCTCACTGGACGCAAGCAGCCAGAGATCGAGAGATCGAGCGGTCTGGAAGAGTTGTGGTTCCGGCTGAGAAGACCTCCAGCCGATAAAAGGACCATCAAAGAAGGTATCAAAGTATCTTAGTAAAGGCGTCCGGTTCCTATTTTATTTCGAAAAGTGAGACAGTTCGTTGTTCTATTATGGATCCTGCCATCTGGTTCCATTGATTTCTAAACGGCCAGCCTCTTTTTCATTGACTCCAGATCTTTATTCCCTTAGGCTTCAACAAAAAGATCACCTCTTGCCTTCCATTTAGAGTTCCTGTTCAATTTTTCTTTCATAAGATATGAGATACCTACTCGTTTGACATTCTTTCGTTGTGCCGGCACTGAAAAAGCACCGCTGAACACCGTCAACAAAAAATAAAAAATTTCGACCGGTCAGCATCTCTTTACATTTTTCAGATGATTAAGAGCCATTAAATCGCACTTTTGCAAACATATTATAATCTTGGCTAACCAGCATGGGTTTTGGCAGGGTAGATCTACTGCATTAACATGAGTGAAGAGTGGACCAAGTCAGTTGATGCCGGAAAAACAAGTTGGTGTAGTATATTTTAATTTTGAAAAGGCTTTTGACAGAGTGCCGACTCAGAAATTAATCCATAAGCTTAAATCTGTAGGTTCCACCCTCGTGCTGTTAGATGAATTCGAAATTTTCTTCAGGACCGCACCTTTCAGGTTCGTATTGTTTGCGATTCTTCCTTGGTTTAACATGACAAGAGCGGGCTCCCCCGAGGAGTGGTTCTCTCCCCGCCTAAGTTCTTAATTTACGCCTGTGATTTACCCGAACTATTATCTTTCTTGGTGTATCCTGTGTTATATACGCAGGCGATATCAAAGTCTACAAAACTTTTGACAACCCAGCAGATTCTTTAGCTCTTCAGAACGCAATTGACTAGGTATGTAGATGGTCTAGCAAGTGGTAGTTGCCTTGTCGAAAAAAAAGACAAGGGTTCTAAGTTTTGGATTTAAGGATACATGTAGAGATTATGTAGTTGGGTCGAGGAGTTTGATTTTGTTGATGGAGTTAGGGATCTGAGTTTCAAGTTTGATGACAAGCCCTGCTTCTACAGCCACTATAAGTCTCTAATTGCTAGCATATTCAGTTGTGCGACTAATCTGTTTAAAGCTCTGTGTACGCGCAAGTCCAGGGTACTTCTGAAAGCTTACAGAAACTATGTAAGGCCTATACTGGAATCTGGTACAGCTATCGTCTCTGCTTGTAGGAAGAAGGAAATTGATCTCTTGGAAAGTGCCCAAAACAATTTCACGCGTAAACCTGCTATAAGGTGTTCTGGGCTGAGCTATGAGTTCATTCCGAACGGAGCTACAATACGTCGGTTGTTTGGATTACGCATTCTGCACCTCAGTGCACCTCAGAAGAGAACGACATGGTGTTCAAAATTCTCACTAGTAGAGCGCCCGTCAACACCTGCAATGTTTCACCGTTATTGATTACACACTAGGGTGGGGGTGAAGAAAGTCAAGGTTCCGTCTTGTAGGAAACAGGTCAGAGCACAATTATTCTCTAATTATTCTTCTTCTTCTTCAGCGTCTGTCCCGCTTCGTGGCGGGGTCCGCTATTCTGGTGTCATGACGCCACCTTTCCCGATCCAGCGCTAGATCAGGGTGGACACCAGCCGCTTTCAAGTCCGTATGTAACGTATCAGCCCAGCGCTGCTTCGGGCGCCCTCTAGTCCGCTTTCCTATTACCTCGAAGTTGAGGCCTATCTTGCGGACGCTATCTTCCTTTCCACGCAGAACGTGGCCGTACCATCGTAAGCGAGCTTCGCGCATCTTGTCTGCTATCGGCGCGACACCGAACTTCTGCCGAATAGCTTCGTTTCGGATGCGGTCCATGCGCGTGACTCCAGCCGTCCAGCGCAGCATCTTCGTCTCCATGACGCTGAGGCGCGTTTCAACTTTCTTGGTCGCAGGCCAACACTCAGCGCCGTACATCGCTACTGGCCGGATGACTGCCCTGTAGATCTTTGACTTAAAGCGCTCTGGTATCTTCTTGTCGCAGAGCACGCCAGTCAACGAGCGCCACTTGGACCAAGCTGCACTCACGCGTGAATTCACTTCGACCATCAGTTTGCCGTCAGACGCGACTGCTGATCCCAGGTACTTAAAGACCGCAGTGCGTGGAAGCTCGATGCCGTTAACCTTGATGGAGCTGGACTCGGTAACGTCCGTCGTTAAATACTCGGTCTTCTTCACGTTCAATCTGAGTCCAAACCGCTCCAAGCGATCACACCAAGCTTGCAACTCTCGCTCGAGTTATCCTTTGTCTTCGCTAGCGAGCATCACGTCATCGGCATAAAGCAACGTCCAAGGGACGGGCTTCTGAAGATCTCGTGTGATGGCATCCATGACGACAACAA
>OX377205.1:29167423-29203276 GCA_947396885.1 Heligmosomoides polygyrus polygyrus | reverse complement strand
TTCTGGACACTGGATCAGAACTGTCATTCATCAGTAATGAATTTGCGGACGATTTGGAATTACCCATAATCGACAATACGACACTCGTCATTAGCACATTTAGCTCGCAGTCGCCTGCATCAAAGGAATATGGCATAACTACACTGCAGCTGTGTGATATTGAAGGTCGCCAACATGACCTACGACTATATAGGAGCAAATACATTACGGGTGCGATTGAGCAAGCAGACCTCGGTCAAGAAGACCTTAACTTCATCGCCCAACATGGCATTGCGTTATCCATGCAAAGGAGAATGTCTGCACTACAACCACAGATCCTGTTAGGATGTGACTACCTGTGGAATTTTATGTTGCCCATAGGGAGATTAATCCTCCCGTCCGGTCTCCAGCTGATACCAACAAAGTTGGGATATATAGTCAGCGGTAGTCAATCAGAAGTGACAACGGAACCGGCAAGAGCCCTCACGATCACTTCCAATGAGGAGAAGGAAACATGGGATCGCTATTGGGCACTAGAATCTTCGGGCACAAATGAGTTCACAGGATCCACTCGATCAGAAGTGCAGCAGACCCATGACAAGGTCTGGAAAGAATTTCGTAACAGCATACAATGTAGAGACGACGGTTACTACGTTAGATTGCCATGGAAAGAAAACTATGCTTCACTCCCGGACAACAAGTCCATCGCAATGAAACGACTTAACAAGGTTCTAGAAATGCTCTCACACGACAAACCAATGTTGGAGCAGTACGACCGCATATTCAAGGACCAACTTGGAAAAGGCATCATTGAAGAAGTTTCGCAAGATGATGCTACCGAAAGGATGGTAATTCACTATCTTCCACACCAAGCAGTAATAACCCCTGCCAAGGAAACTACCAAGATGCGGATCGTATTTGACGCGTCAGCGCATTACAAGGACAAATCGTGTTTGAACGATGTCCTTCATCAAGGACCTCTTATACTCCCAGATATGGTATCCATTCTGCTTCGATTTCGTGCAAATAAGATAGCAATTATCTCCGACGTCGAAAGGGCGTTTTTACAAGTACGCCTACAAGAGATCGACCGAGACGCTACGCGCTGTATGTGGGTGAGAGACATAGGACGTCCCCCCCACACCCGAGAACATCGTGGTGTATCGTTTCACCAGAGTCACCTTTGGTCTAAATACATCACCCTTCCTCTTGGCGTTCACGGTCGAATTCCATTTGGACAATACGACCTCAGGGAGCAGTATGGGGCAAGAAATCAAGGAGAATCTCTACGTTGACAACCTAATCATAGGAGCAGAATCAAAAGAGGAGGCACTAGACAAGTATTACATCGCGAAGGACATCTTTACAGGACTCAATATGAACCTAAGAGAGTTCCTATCAATTGATGAAGACTTCAACAAGTCGATAGCGGGCGACGACCGATCAAAAACAAATTGTCCAAAAGTATTGGGAGTCAGCTGGAATCCATGCAAGGACACAATCGTCCTACGCGGCACGATGAGCACGACAAGCATCGTAACCAAGCGCACTGTGACGATGCAGCTTGCATCCGTGTACGATCCTCTTGGATTATTGGTTCCTGTACTTCTACCGGCTAAAGTGTTTCTTCAGTCACTATGGAAAGACGAATACAGTTGGGACACACCGTTGTCACCACACCTACGAGAACAGTGGCTAATCATATCGACTGGGATATCTACTTTCTATAAGGAACTACAGCGACAGGCAGTAGATCGTGATCAGCCTTCCACTATGTTCGTCTTTACTGATGCTAGCCAATTCGCTATGGCAGCATGTGTGTATATCGGTACATCTTCGTCAACCAATCTAATTATGACAAAATCGAAACTCCCAGCCTTGAAGACCGCTATTACAATTCCGAAGATGGAGATGAATGCCCTAACGCTTGGCGCACGTCTGGCACACTATGTTCACTCATCGTTGAACAAGATACAAGAAATCCAGCAAATTCTGTTCTTCACAGACTCCGAGATTGTGCTAGGATGGATTAAAGCCCCACCTGACCGACAAGCTGTGGGAGTCCTAGTATCGAATCGCCTCAAGGAAATTAGGAGAATAGTGAAGGACTTGGAATCAAAGGGAGCTAACTGCTTATTTGGACATATACCAACGAATGAGAATCCCGCAGGCTACGGCACACGCAGATTCAATTCCGGATCGTGTGAACCTCAACTATGGTGGAACGGACCGAAGATCATTCGGAATGGCACTATTGCAATGGAAGAATTCAAGCAAATGTTCGAAATCACAACACAAGACGAGGAAGGAAATGACGAGATCACATTCAATGTGGCCGTGACCTCGCTGTCTACAAAACGAGAAAAAACTCTCGATGCGACCACTGCTTTTGACCTATCCCGCTTCCATAGCCTCTACAAAGCCCAGAGAGTGGTAGCATATGTGTTTCGACTTCTAAGAAGAATGCTACACAACTTCCCACCAGCTCGGAAGGAAGCAATTTTCTCCTCCATTCCGGCACTAAGATGTGCATGTTCGAGACACGAACTCTCAAGCTTAGAGCTGCAAGAAGCCAAGAAGGCCATTGTTCGCGATCATCAACGAGTATTTGTCGACGAACATCGCGTCAAGTCACAAAAAGATCTTAACATTCAGCAGGACGACGAAGGAATCTTACGCTGTTACGGTCGTCTCAAACACGCAGATATAGCCGCATCTGCAAGAACACCGATATTCATCGCACCAGAAACGGCATTGGCTCAGCTCATCATTTGGGAAGCTCACAACCAGTATCATAAAGGAGTAGCTCACACAATGTCTTCAGTACGAGAGATATACTGGATACCAAAACTGAGACAACAAGTGTCGCAGCTGCTCAGGAAATGTCTTCCATGTCAAAAATTTAACAACCTACCCTACCGCTATCCGGAGATGGAAAGCCTGCCCGAACGACGAGTACAACGAGCACGACCATTCGAACATATCGGATTAGACTACTTTGGTCCACTTACAATTCAGAATACTACAGCGCAGTCGGATAAGGCCTACGGCTGCATCCTCACATGCGCCACAACTCGACTCGTTCATTTGGAACTAGTTGAAGACATGACCACGGAGAAATTTTTGAATGCACTACGAAGGTTTTTCGCAAGGAGAGGCACACCGACGACCATTACCTGCGACAATGCGCCCACATTTCTACTGGGAGAAAAGATACTACACGAGGCGATAAAGCAGATGATGGAACACTCAGACGCGACCGACGCGATTGCAAGAAGAGAGATTGCATGGATCCATATCACCCCTTATGCACCGTGGCAGGGTGGATTCTACGAGAGGCTGATACGGTCCATAAAACAATCCCTATACAAGACGCTGGGTCGACGCAAAGTGTCATTTGATGTCCTGCGAACGATGCTTGCAGAAATCGAAGCAGTGCTGAACTCAAGACCACTCACACATCAAGAGGAAAATTGGGATCAACAACCCACCATTCGCCCAATAGACTTTATCCAGAGGGATATCGTCCTAGACTATCCGTTAGACTACGTTGGTGCGCCTTCAGACGACCCTACATACCATACTCCCGAAGAAGCACAACAACTCGCGACTCAACTCCAAGTGGAGAACGCCTTAAAGTCTTCCTTTAAACTAACCGAGGATTTCAGGTACATCTGGAGTACACAATATCTGACGAGTCTTCAAGAGCACCACAGACGGAATAAGGATGCGAAAAGAGGTACCACAACAACTCCACAAGAAGGGGCCGTTGTTCTACTCTGCGATCCAGACCAATCAAGGAATGCCTGGAGCATTGGTCGAATTACAAACATGGACCAAAACCGGGCAAAAACGATTCGCGAAGTCACAATAGAGCTGTCCAGTAAAAGGAAAGTTCGACAGCATGGCTCCAGGACCGTCAAGGAACATCTGATTCATTTAGGTTAGGCCGGAGTATACTGAATTACTTCAGTATCTCTCCATTACACGATAACTCTAATACTGTTAATTTCTCTCAAGAATGTGCTCTGTTCTTTGAAGCCGTGAAGTTACGGTAGTTCTGTTCTCACCGTTATCTGATGAGCCGCTCCGCGGCGGAGAAGTTCCCACCGTTATCTGATATAGCTGCCCTGCGGCAGCGCAGTTTCCCACCGTTATCTGATATAGCTGCCCTGCGGCAGCGCAGTTTCGCACCGTTATCAGATATGACTCAGGCTTCTCCTCGCCGCATTCCTGCGGAACTAGCATATAAAAGGCGCGAGCTGTAACTGTGAGCCAGTTCTTCCTGTTCTCGTCTTCTGGTTATTCTTCCTCTTCTCGTCTTCTAGTTATATGGTTACATTAATTCTCTAGGCACACTACAAATACACTATAAGTTGTCATCCTCCTCCGCACTGCACAATAAGAAGCAAATAAGGACAAGACGTCATATTATTATTAAGGTAGCCTTTGATTATTGTTGTATTTATTGGTGTATTTCGTTATTTCGTTATTGTCGGTATATTTGTATGTAAATAAAGTTTAATTACCCAAGTTTGAGGTCGAATATTGAAGTCCCGCGTGGCACGGTATATATATATATATAGCGACTACAGTATCGACTTATCGTTTAACAACTATACTCACATATTCGACTTCAAGTTCCACAACGAGATCGACCACATCATCTTCAACCGCAAGTATTGCCTGACCGACGTCTCCGTTGTCCCCAGGTTCTACACGGGATCGGACCACCGCCTCCTTCGTGCAAGGTTCCGCTTTTCGCGTCAAGGAGAGAAGGCCGCGAAGTTCAAGAAGAGGAGTCCCAGAACGACCATCAACTGGGACCTCTACACCTCTCTTGCCGGACTTTGGGAAGATACCGTTATGGGCAACATCGACAAGGAATACGACCGCTTCGAGCACAATCTCCGCGATAGTGCTAAGGGAGCCGAGAGCTTGAAGACCACCAAGAGACGCATGTCTCCGGGAACTCTCGAGCTGATACACCAGCGTGGAGCAGCAGGAGCGTCAGGCAACTACCAGCTGACGTCCGAGCTTGCGAAGCTATGCAGAGCGGCGGTAAGGGAGGATCTTAAGGAGAGAAGGGCGGAAGTGTTGGCTGAAGCTGCAGAGGCAGGGTTGAACATCCGCAATGCCCGCCGGAACTTCGCCAGCTTTAAGACCAAGATGACCGCTCTCCGACGTCCTGACGGAACCGTCACCTCTTCCAGAAGGACCATGGACAAGGTCATCCACGACTTCTACTCCAGTAAATAAATCCAGTAAATAAATCCGCCTACCAACCTCGTGTAAAGCTCACCAGCGCTCATCAACACCCTGCCGCGGCTCTTCACACGTAACCTGTCGGAGTGCAAGGTTCCATCTCAGTGGAAGACCAGCAGGACCGTCTTGCTGTACAAGAAGGGAGACGTGCACGACATTGGCAACTATCTGCCTGCTGTCCGTAGTCTACAAGCTGTTCACTCGAATTATCCTGAATAGGATCAGCCGAACGCTGGACGAAGGACAGCCATGCGAACAAGCAGGATTTCGGAGAGGATTCAGCACGATCGACCACATACACACAATTACGAAGCTCATCGAAGTGTCGCGAGAGTACAAGCTGCCGCTTTGCCTTACGTTCATCGACCTGGAGAAGGCATTCGACTTTGTAGAAACTGAAGCGGTCATCGAAGCCCTGCTCACTCAGGGCGTTCCTACTCAGTACATCAGAGTCCTTCGAGAGCTGTACAGTGGATTCACGACCAAAATCTCACGATTCTACAACGACGGCGTCATCGACGTGAAGAGAGGGGTTCGGCAAGGGGACACCATATCCCCGAAGCTCTTCAGCGCCACTCTCGAAAACGTCATGCGCGAACTAGAATGGGAAGACATGGGAGTGAAGATCGACGGCCGGCAACTACATCATCTTCGCTTCGCTGACGACATCGTGCTCATAACACCGAGCATAAGCTAGGTGGAGCGAATGCTGGCCGACTTCGATCGTGTATGTGGAAGCGTTGGACTGCAGCTGAATCTTACGAAGACGATGTTCATGAAGAACGGATGGGTTTCTGATGCCCCATTCTCGCTCAACGGAACGAACATCTCCGAATGCTCCAGCTATGTGTATCTGGGTCGCGAAGTCAACATGACCAACGACCTAGCACCAGAGCTGAGCAGAAGGAAACGAGCGGCTTGGGGAGCTTTCAAGAGCGTCGAAGAAGTCGTGAAGAAAACGAAGAACGTCCGACTCCGTGCCCACCTATTCGACTCCACTGTTCTTCCTGCCCTAACATACGCCTCAGAGACCTGGGCTATACGAAAGCAGGATGAATACGCGATCAGCGTCACGCAGCGTGGAATCGAGAGGACGATGCTCGGAGTGACACGACTCACGCAAGTGAGAGAAAGCCTCCGGAGTTCCGAGCTTCGCCGACGTTCGAAAATCGGAGACGCTGTCGCGTGGGCCAAGTTGTCGAAAATTAGGTGGGCCGGCGACGTAATGCGCTTCGCAGACACCCGCTGGACGAGAGCCATCACCGACTGGATTCCGCGAGGTGTCAAAAGAACACCAGGACGCCCACCAACGCGTTGGTCGGACTTCTTCGTTAAAGCCCTGAACGACCGATATAACGCTCTTCGTGTCCTCGAGCGAGGAGGATCCATTGGACCACTCTGGCACGCGACAGGGACGAATGGAGACGCATATGGTCTACTCGAGCAACACAATGATCAACGGGACGACAGGTGATACAGGTGATGTTTCAGCGCTGATAATTAAACAAAATCCTAAATTAACGCAGTCGTATTATACATTCCTAGAAAGCAAGCTTTTCCAGACCTATTCGTGTTTCTTTACACTATTTCAGTGCCACACGAGTTCTGACTCTGCCGCAAAGCTGCGGAAGCAACTCTAAATACCATCAACGCTGGCGAGTTCAGTCCTGAAGATCAAGAGGAGAACGGTCGATTATCGGAGGTAGGCAACGATGAGTTGAAGGCAGTGGTAGATGCCAACCCAAGAACATCCGCAAGGGAACTTACAGAAGAGCTCGAACTGTGTTCGTCTTCTCTTTTGCGCAACAAAAGATATCCTTTTCTGGAAATATTGTGACGGGAGACAAAAAATAGTTTCTCTACAGCAATCGATGACGTTTAGGTCAACGATTGGACAAAGCTCCGAAGCACTTCCCGAAGCCTGCATCGAAGAAAGGGCATGGTGAACATTTGGTGGTCAGCCGGTTTAATCCATCACAGCTTCCTGGCTCTGGGTGAACTCATCACAGTGGACAAATATCGTGAGGAACTCAACAAATGCACAAAAAATTGCATCGAGTTAACCCAGCATTGATCGATTGATCGACAGAAAACATGTAATTTCACGGCTGCGTTTTTCAACACAAGACCTGATTGAGTTGGTGTATGAAGCTCTCAACCATCTTCCATACTCTCGCGACCGTTCGCCTACAGACTCTCACTTTTTCAAGCATCTCTACATTTTGCTGCCCGAATGTGCTTCCGGAACCAAGGAGGTGCAAAAAAGGCATTCGACGGTTTCGTCTCTTTAAAAACTGCAGAACTTTATGCTGATGGAACATCTAAACTAGTTTCTCGTTGGCAGAAATGTGAGACGGCCATTATTTTCGCACCACCTCGGTATATGTCTGAAGCGTCCTTATTTCGATGTTTTGAGCAGTTACAAAATAGTTTCAGCACGCAAATTTGGCTCGAAAAACATTTACCGACGCTAATGAGGCTCACTAACCATAAGTGTTAGGAGCCGTTCAAAGCAGCATCGCGCTGTGACGCGATGAATTGATAAGGATCTATATCGATACGGCAGCTCAAATAGTCGATATGGCGCTTGTCATTACGTGTGGTAGACCCACGATGAAGCTCTGAACGTTTCCTTATATCCATTCGTAGTCTCAACCGAAAAAGTAGGTGAAAATGATAACGGTGAGTCTTCACATGCACTAGCGGTCATTTTATAGGAGAAACTGCGCAAAGACGGCGCGCTTCAAATTCCCCTCTGTCGTTGGTATATTACCTCCTTTCTAGCAATGGATTATTCAACGTGTATATTTAATGCTCTACAAAATATAAAACTAGCGTTATGCTACAGCTGGTTAGTTTTGGCTCCCTATTTTAAAAAATTAAAAAAGACTACCTGGGGAGGACAAAAGCATGTGCAAGCCCAGGGTGAGGCTCCACCATCACTGTCGTTCATGAAATTTGATCAAGAATAGGGGAATAACTAGAATTGCTGCGGCTAGCAGTTATAGAGAATATCAAGTTACATGTTAATTACTTCTTACTTGAATCATCCTACGGAGTTCTATTCTATTCCTATGTTACAGAACACACTACTCAGTATGTATATTTATTAGAATCATACTGTATGATAAAAGAGGGAAGAGGAGTGATGTGGGGTGAGAAGGCTGGCGCGCATTCTCACGGGAAGCTGAAGGTACCAGACGACCCTCCGGTTTGGGTGGAGTAGACGTGACTGGCGTTGGCGTAGCCAGGTGCCGCTATCTTGCAGCAGGGCGTTGGAGTCGGTAGAAGGGCGTCGTCGTCCATGGTACGGATTGGGTGCAACCCGACAAGAAGATGTAGTGTAGACCCCGCCGCTCTAGAATTGCACCTAAAGGAATTTCAGACCTATCCCAGTGAGAAACTCTTTGTACGCTCAACAAATGCGCCAACATCAAAATCAAACTATTATGCAAAATCAAAGCTCAGATCTATCATGATGGAGAGAAAGCGGTAGAAAATCGAATCGAATACACTTACCAGGGGATGCCTTCATCTTCTCGTGGAACTTCGGGACGTCTGTTTCCAAATATATCCTCCAAATTTGCTAAATGGATCTCATAAGCGAGTATTGGCCGGTGAACGATCGAGTTGACACCAGTATGTCGCCTCCGCTGATGAAGCGATGGACGGAGCATTGCGTAATAAGAATAGCCATTAACTAATCCCCCAGTTGCGGCGGTAGCGCAGTGGCAGTGTTTTCGCCTTTCAGGAGGACGGTGTGAGGTTTAGCCCCCGTCGATGCTGGTGTTTTTCTATTTTGTGAATTATCGTCAGAGGCAGCCTTTGTCCTCATTTCCAACATTTTTGAACGACAGACTGGCGACAACTGTAATATACCTTTTCTGAGATCTTCGAAGTGGAATGATAACAAACCTTGGTTATCACAAGTCAAAATCTGATGCTAGATTCGTGACTGGCACTCCAAATACCAGGGAATTGCTAAAACCTCTAGAAACAGATCGGAATAGACGCAGGCGTATGAGAGTGCAATTGGTGTAGGGGAACACTTGTTCGACGCGAATGCACACGTGAGCTGTGTCAGCGCCGACGCTGGCATTCGATCGATGCGCATTGGTCTCTTGTGTGCCCGCGGTGGCATGGCTGCCAGACGGGTCGTGACGCAGTGGGTAGAGGGGCGGGTTCAGCCCTGGAGGTCGGAGGTTCTGTTCCTATGCATGATGGCGCTTTTGCATTTCATTCAACTGGCTGGATGAGGTTCAGGGGCTTTAACGTCTACACATTTTTCAGGCGTTTTCTGCCCATTTTCCAGCTGTATGCTTCTGCAGAACCCGACTGCCGACTTCCCCCTGAGCGACGAAAGCAGCTTCCACGCGAGCAGCTTGAATGGCACCCACCCTGGAGCCCCTTCCCTAGCCTGATTCTGCGCTCGAAGAGCGCAATATCCAGCTGCGGACTCCCCTGAGGCCTATGGTATAGTCCCGCGGAAGTGTCCGCGGGAAGTCTGCGGACGGGAAATGCACCGCGGACGGCGGTCGCCGACCCGACACGGTCGGCGGCCGACACTGACAGTTTTCCCGTTGGAGCGCGTTTTTGACGGCGAACTTGGAACGTTGCCAAGTTCACAGAATCGCTCGCTTTCGTATTGGAGCGCGTTTGTTTAGTTTTCACATGAACGTTGCCAAGTGCCCGAATGGCGCTGCTCAGCAAAGATTTTTATATGGATAGCAGGATTTTTGATTGGACAAAATTTGTTATTTTTTTTCAAGAATTTTGGTATGGATTGTTTGTTAGTTTATTTGGGCATACACTGAATACATGGAGTTAACCATGTATTCACTGTATACTCGCATTGGTGGGAAGGCATATGGTAGGCTTCAGCGACGTACGGTCATGGGTTAGGAGATCAACTCTCCCGGATTTAGAAGGTTTAGCACGGAGACTCTTGTGCCCTCCCATTTTCCAATAAGTTCCCCAAAACTAAACAATACCTAACAACAAACAATGCTCTTTCACCTGCATTACAGTAACTAATTAGGTTATGCACTGAAGCAGTGGCGAAGGTGATATTAACGATCTCCTAGATTCCAGAAGTTGACGGTGCTCCCCGTTATCAGAAAAGACACAGACATTGTGACAATTCTTGTATGGATTGAAAACCTGGTCTATGGCGCCGTTCAGTGGTCTTTCGCGTCGCTCGGCGATGGAAGTATAAACGGTGCTTATGTCCGAGACATTTTGGTCTGTGGTGTCATCTTTGGACCAACCTGACACATGAAAGTCTACATAGACTTATGGCATCAAGTAATTCATGAAGGACCGTTCCAATTAGACAGTGCGCGAATGGGGCACCAGAAAGAAACCCGTCGACTCCTCATAAACACCGTCTCCGCAAGATTCAGCTGCAGTCCGTTCCCACATACACCATCAAAGTCCCCCAGTACTCACTCGTCTTGACGTATTACTCAAGCTCAGCCCTGACAGGAGAGGGCCTATCCTTCCTGTCACCAATGAGCCATAGACGACGGCTCGCTGTGCTTTCGTGTGTATTCTCCCATGCTACTCCTTCCGCAAAACTGCATGAAGCACTACGCTTCTGTATGAACGAATAAGCATGCAATTAAATAGATTTATGACTGAGAAACTCAAATGCATCTCCGATACATGAATACCTGAATATGAACATAGCAGCAGAAGAAAACCCTTAGCCAAACCATTGGGAGAGAAGATCCGCAGACATGTTCATGCAATTGATTTCATGAAATTAGTAAGGGTTCCGATTGGAAACAAGGCAACGATTGAAAGGATGGTCTAGTTCGGCTGTACGGATTCCAGCTCCTTCGTCTGCTCCAATATGTTCTCCTTCTCCTACTTCAGTTCCGGATACTCTTTAATGATGCGTGGTCCATACACCAGCACGTAGACGCAGTGCCAGTCTCCACCTCCGGACAGCTTGAGCAACTACAGTGCGCGATGGTCAAGCAACAGAAGAACAGTATGGAACTAACGATAAATACGTCCAACAAGGTGCACTTGGAAGAAATCGGCATTTTTTTCACATAAAACGTTTACAAAGCAACTCCAGACGCGTTGTCGGAAGCGTAGGTAGTTGTACCATAGCTTATAACTACGATCGAAAATCTTCAGCGCTCGCTCGTATATCTAAACAAATCTACACTTCGACCTTTCAACACACTTAAGTAGCTAGAGTCCTTCCTAAAAGAATGAATAAAGCAAAAACAAAAAAGGAAAACACCAAGAGTCAACAAAAAAGAGAAAAGAAACACTCACCTGACAACTCTGTCTTCTGGTTCTCCGCATTCGATTACATCTCCTGAAACATGATTTGCAAAAATATTCTGCCAGAGATATACATCTACCGTGGTCGAAAACACAAGCTCGCACAGGAGAGAACAACAATCGCCATATCACAGCCGAACAAAAATTGAGCATAATAAGTGGAACAAAACCGGCGACAACAGCAAACCCCACTCTTGTGCAAAACAAGCTAAAACACCTAAAAAGTCGCTACACTCAAAAACTAAAAAAGAAATAGACAACCAGAAGACAATCAGCTGCTGGAAGGCAGCCGACCGACAGCGTCCCGCGGTGCGTTGCACAGCGGCAGCTTGTCGTCGGCGGGGTCGTCCCGCGGACGGGAAGTATACCAGCCTGTCCACCGACCGCCGCCGACAGTCCGCGGAAAATGGGTGTTGCGGACTTGGGCGCGCGCTGGGTCCCGGCTCGAATAATCCTGTTCCGCGGACACTTTCGCGGGACTATACCATAGGCCTGAGCGACGAAAGCAGTTCCCATCCGGCGCCCCTACGCAAAACAATCTATTCCGATCTGATTTTAGTGACCATAGCTCCACTCCAAATACCACAGTAGTAATAGTACCATAGTGCTGGTATACATAGAATCCGATCGAAAGTTTTCGGATAATTGGACGATTCGGATAATGATAATTTCCCGGACACCGGATTTCGGATAATCGACTCATTAACGAATGATGCGGCCTATCAGAACTCTATCATTCCTTAGGCCTATGGTATAGTCCCGCGGGAGTACCCGCGGGAGTACCCGCGGGACGTCCACGGACGGGAAGTGCACCGCGGAAGGCGGTCGCCGACCACTACGGTCGACGCCCGACACTGAGTGATAATCGCATTGGAGCGCGCTTATCATTCCGTGAACTAGGAACGTTCCGAGTTCACGGAATCGGTCGCTCTCGAGTGGGAGCACATTTATTTTTGATAACTTTTTTGATAACGCCGACGGACAGCCTCCCGCGGTGTACTCCGCCGACTTGCAGGTTGACGGTTGGCGGAGTCGTCCCGCGGAAGGGAAGTATACTAGCCCCTCCACCGACCGCCGCTGACGATCCGAGGAAAATCGGTGTTGCGGACTGCGGCTGTTGGGCGCGCCTTGGGTCCCGACTAGATTATTCCCGTTCCGCGGATACTTCTGCGAGACTATGCCATAGACCTTAAAGAGGAATCCATTCTTTAAAAACAACAACATCAACAAAAACAGCAGCGCATGTATCGAAAGACTCTCACTTCTCGTCAAGGACGGAAGCATCAAAGAGCTGAATCATTCCAAAACGAATTATTCTAAACCTTCCCATGGAACCTCGGATTGTGACCTACATCACGTGAAAGAGCTCGAGACGATGATTACAGATATGTAGACCAAATTTGCTAAATGGATCTCCTAAGCGAGTTATGGCCGGCGGAAACCGCGAGGTCTTCCGTGTATTAGGAGCGCTTAATCAGCGTTGGGCGCCGTATTACGTATTACGTTCGGCTATCAGAGCTGACAGCAGCGGCAGCGGCACAATAGTAGAGTGCTCTCTTCACAAGATTGAGGTCATTGGCTCGGTTCCCGTCACTGACGGCTTTTTTGCATTTTGTGACCCATCTTCGACGAGGACCTAAAATATCATTTTTAGCACATTCTTGAGCGAACGGTTGATGGCGACTTGCATTCGGGAGGGATGTGCGAAATTTCCGTTTCCGTGTTTCGAATTCCGGTTTCCGGCCATTTTGAGCTCTTCCGTTCCGTGTTCCGCCTGTTTTTGGGCCGGAAGGCGGAAACGGAAATGGGCATTGTTCTCCATTGGACACAATCAGCATATCAATTAAAAAGAGCCCTCCTTCATATAATTGTGAGAGAAATACTGTGACAACTCCAGTATTAATATTCTTGAAATTGGCTAAACTACAAAAAAAAGCACTCAAAAATGACAACGGCTGGATGCAGGGCAAAATTAATGTGCCACAAAGCTGTGTATGCGGTGTATGCTAAGAAAATGCACTCAACATTTGAATGATCATGAAATTTTTTCCCATTAGTTACAGATAGCTACAAAAACTTTGTAAGCAAGTAGCGCAGTATCATGAGGCGAAGGGTTCGGTGAAGGTTGTGGCATACAGTTGTCTCTCCAAGATTACATCGGTGTTCCTTATCAAAGGTGCAAAATTTTTTAAATTTCTTTAGGTGTGATATTCATCTTTATGGAGTTATGCTATTCATTTTTTAAATGAAGCATCACGAATATCTAGCATGAGCTGTTAATTTGATTGACTATGGTTACTTATTGAATTCTCTCACAAAACTATTGCTTCAAGAACTATCTTGGAGCTGTCCAGCTGTGTCACTGGCGTAGGATTTCTAGGATGGCACAGCCTGAGTATTCCTGTGGAAGTGTGGACCCACCACGACTAGTCAGTCATCCAGTTTTCACCTTAGATCCCAAAATGAATTCTGAGTACTAGTTTTGGTGATTACAATGTACCTGCTAGTCTTGAGTATGTAGATATCTGTGCAGTCGCCACGTCGTCCAGATGTCACTGGTTTCTTAAAGTGTTGAGAGGAATATCTTCCCTGGTCGGAAAATGATCTAAGCGGCTACTCCAGTTTTAGACTTCACCCCAGTCAGTATTTTTTAATGCGGGTCTGTAAGTAATCTAAAGTGGTTAAGTCGGTTAAGTGCGCCATCCAAAAAATAGCAGCATCAAAAAAAATTAGCGAAAAGCCCGTCGCAGGAACTAGATATGGAAGGACTGCATGCTGGAATAGTGAGAAAGAGTGAGACAGGACCATGAATTTGTTTTCGTTTATTGCTCTAGCCATGGCTAAAAGGTTATCATAACAATATTATGAATTCATGCTTCGTTATGCTATGTTGTGATAAGGATGGGCATTAAACTGTGGAAGATTCTGCTGATCGCAAAGTTCTGAGCAAGAAAAAGTGCAATAGAAGCCGCATCTGACGCCGCTTCAGATGCACTTTTGAAAAAAATGGCGAGCATGCGTCATTTCCATTTCCGCGTTTCGTATTCCGGTTTCCGGCCATTTTTGAGCGTTTCCGTTCCGTGTTTCGTCTTCCGCTTTTTCCAGAAAAATTTCCGCACGTCCCTGATTAGGATATTTGAAGGCGGAAACGTGTTTCAGCTAACATGTTTTATTCATGACATGAAGGAAGTCAAAAATTCAAATCAAAACAAAAATAAACAGTAAAAATAAAATCAAAAATGAATAAAACTTTAAAAAACATATTAAATAAAAAGTAAGGGCACTAGTTAAAAGTTCCCACTCCACCGACACGACTTCGGTCGGAAAAAATTTCCGCTGAAACTTCGTTTACGGTGGTTATTTGGGGTGCTGATCACGAATTTGACATCCGTTTTTCACGATTCGGTGGGAGACCACCCATACCGTTAACAAGCGTGGTCCAGGCAGGGTAACCGTTTTGTGCCCCTAGATTTTCGAACTTTGAAATATTCATGGTACAAGGCAGGATATGTTGATGATCCTCCAGTACCGTTTGTTACCCCTGGTAAGTATTTGTTCGACTGTTTCGTCAGTGATTGTAAGGAGTTAGCTTGCATAAGGTGTACAGTTTGTGAAAAGCATGTTTGTTTTACACATTTTTTTTGCGTTGTTCCATCAGTGCTGAGGAAGGTTTGAACAGATGTAGTTGAATATTGATATGTATATAAGTAGTACATTTTCGATATGTTTAATTATGTTGATTAAGCTCTTATGATTTTTGACTTTATTTTACTTTGGCACCAGTTAAAAGTTCCAACTCCACCGACACGACTTCGGTCGAAAAACTTACCTCCTAGACAAGGTTTCAACGGAATCGGTGACCCTGCCTGGACCACACTTGTTAATGGTATGTGTGGTCTCCCACCGAATCGTGAAAAACGGATGTCAGATTCGTGATCAGCTCTCCAAATAACCTCCCTAAACGAAGCTTCAGCGGAAATGTTTTCCGACCGAAGTCGTGTGGTTGGAGTCGGAACTCTTAACTAGTGCCTTTATTTTTTATTTATTATGTTTTTTAAAGTTTTGTTGATTTTTGATTTTATTTTTACTTTTTATTTTTGTTTTGATTCGAATTTTTGACTTCCTTGATGTCATGAATAAAACATGCTAGCTGAAACACGTTTCCGTCTTCAAATATCCTAATAGACTTAAATGCAAGTCGCCATCAGCCGTTCGCTCAAAAATGTGCTAAAAATGAGATTGGCTCTCATCGAAGATAGGTCACAGAATGCAAAGAAGCCGTCAGCAACGGGAACCGAACCAATGATCTAAATCCCGCGAAGGAGTACTCTACCGCTGCGCTGCCGCCGTTGCTGTCAGCGCTGATAGCCGAACCGCTGATTACGCAATATGGCGCCCAACGCTGAATGAGCGCTTCTAACACACGGAAGACCTCGCGGCTTCCGCCGGCCATAACTCGCTTAGGTAATCCATTTAGCAAATTTGGTCTACATATCTGTGATCAGCGTCTCGAGCTCTTTCACGTGATCTGGGTCTCAATCCGAAGTTCTATGCGCGGCTGACGGCATTCCCTGGTAAGATCCCAGACCTCCAAATGCAATTATCAAATGGCGAAAATTAGATCGGGGGAGGGTCACCATGTTTTCAATGGGTATTGCACTTGGCGCTCCCCACTTGATCTTGTTCAAAATGAGTCTACTAGGGGTAATCTGTCATGGGAAGAATGAGTCTTTTTTTTGCGGAAATGTCTTATGAGCCTGTTATATTGAGTTCGAATCGTCCAAGGCCTTGCGAAATAGCGCACGCTGGCAAGAGACGCAGGCTGCGTCTCCCAGTGATGCGATATTTCGCCGCCTCTAGTCTGTAACAAAGTTTAGCCAGGGCATAAGCCTTGAAATCTCGAAAAGCCTTGAAAGCCCCAGTAAGGCATGAGAAGGTTCTACGGAGTGTGGGCCCACAAGCGCACCCGTGTTAAAATTGCTTTCATCTTGGAGTTCCCTCCTTGCCAGTATGAAGGAAAATAAGACGTGATCTATAGTCAAAACGAGGAGATAAGAGTGCATTTACATTCGCTATATTTAGCTAGCCGCCACTGCGCGCTTGTTGGAGGCGCAGTCTCTGCTTCTCTTACCAGCGTGCGCTATTTCGCAAGGCCTTGGACATTTCGATCTTCTATAACGGGCTTATAAGGCATTTCCGCAAAAACGACAGGAACGGTTAATATTCATTCTTCCCGCGAGAACAAGGTTAGGCGGGGTACATTAGGTACAATAGTACCATTCAGTGGTTTCCCTCCTTCATAACAAGGCACACGAATAGAATTTACAAGTCGAATTACACCAGAAATGGTCTAACACAGTTCACCATATGGTAGACACAGAAGTGATGAATAACGTTTTTAATTTCATGTAGCACAAAGTGCGGTATGGGGCTGCTCTGCATGTCGACCCCCCCCCCCCCTTCCCGGACCTAATTTGCGCCGAATGCTATACAAAATCAATGTGTTGATCAGAGTACATGCTTAATCCATTCTGTTCCTGTCAACCGGCAGCGCATCATGATATTTGAAGAAAAGGATGCCAAAATTGACGTAACGCTCACCAGCGTGCTAAACATGTTCAACGTCACTACGACACTACTTCACTGAGGTGAAAACGTACGACTCAGCATCGTCTCCGCTCGCAAAATTCGTTTTGAATATGCTTTCATCCAGCGTGCGCGATTTCAAAATGGAACAAGGAAGGGAAAACGGGTTATCCGACTTTATATGGTTTTCTGATTTTTCTCGCATTTCTCCGGGGTCCGGATAATTTGATGATTGGGATAATGGCAATTTCGCAGACCCCGGATTTTTGGATGAATCGGATAAAGGCGATTTGCGGACACCGGATTTCTGGAGGATTCAGATAAGGACAATTTCACGGGGCGGGAAAACTGGATGATTCGGATTGGCATATCCGAATCAGATATCCGAAAATGATTCATTCGGATCAATGTATAAGTCTTTGTCGATCAAGCGTGATGACCGATGTGCGAAGCCATCCAGGCTGAAAACCAAATGAGTGTGCCTCGCTTCCTCGAGAGACTTCAGCAAGTCAAAATATCAATGTTGTTGCGTTCAATTGTTTTTTTATCAGTAAGGAGATGCATACGTATATTTCGCCTGCACATTTTTCCAATCTTGCAATCTTCCATTGTTAAAGGTTGGTACATCGCTAGACACTCTAAGAAGTTGGACGCTGCCTCTGTTCATGTAAAGAAAAAAAATCTGGTATTTTAATCTGGTACTGAAACGAAACTGCTCCGCTGTTCGAAAACTATCCGGCATTTGTTTGGGAATTTCTGCCTTCTTATAGAATGTTAAGGTAGATAGAACAAATAGGGGTGATGAGGGCATAGGCACCAATTTCGCCCAAACATTGTGCATGGTGTTATTTGGGGCGCTGATCACGAACCTAGCAACAGATTTTGACTTACTGTAGGTGATAATCAAAATGTGTTATCATTCGACTTCGAAGAGCTCGGAAAAGGTATATGATAGTTGTTGCCAGCCTTAGTTCAAAAATGTTGGAAATGAGGACAAAGGCTGCCTCTGACGATAATTCACAAAATGCAAAAACACCAGCATCGACGGGGGCTAAATCTCACACCGTCCTCCTGCAAGGCGAGAACACTACCACTGCGCCGCCGCCGCAACTGGCACCATCGCTAATGGCTACGCTTCATCAGAGCAGGCAGCACACAATTGTCAACTCGATCTTTAACCGGCCAGTCCTCCTTAGGAGATCCACTTGGCAAATTTGGAGAGTATATTTGTAATCAGCGTTTTATGCTCTTTCACATGGCATAGGTCTCCTCCGAAATTCCGTGAGAAGCTGAAGGCATTCCCTGTTTAGAGGTGAGTCCGCCGGGTAGGAAATTCCAAAGCACTCTCCTCTTATAGGCTAGTTTAGTGTGCTGCGCTCGTTCAATCGTTTACTTTCAGTTTTCCTGTCGTTGTCGGAGGGGCAAAGTGATGTGCCACTTCCCTTGGTACGACAGGTTTCAAAACTCCAAGGTCGTATATCGTATATCTTACATCAGAGGGTGCAAGTCTAGAGAATGGTCCAGCCTGTACCTCCTACACACCTGCAACTTTGCTCTAGCCAAGCAACCTTAAATAATTTTCCACAGCTATGATGTACATATTGTGATGCCTAATGTTTCAATGTTCAAAGTTGTTAAACAAAATCTCGGGTTTCATGAAGGAAAGTGAAGGTGGAATCCTTATCCAAATCTGCGCCGAATCAGTTAAAGGGACTAGTGTGCCACACCGTTTATCAAACTGTAAATGAAAAAATGACGTAAGAGAAAGAGGAGGCGCTAAGCCTAGATATGCAAAACTCGGGAGCAGGAGTCGTGCACGGCCCATCTTCCAACACTTGCTGTTGTTTCAGTATCGCTGTCGCCCTTCAAGTGATTTTCAATTGTGGAAAAAGAGCCACAGCAAAGGGCCCAAAAATGACACGCCGATCTCAGAAGCTTCCGAAAAGTGTTAGTGGATGCCTTATATTTGAGGACCCGTTCCTGTCAAAGCATTCTTATTGTAATGCGCAATTCTGAACAAAAACAAAAACAAAATTCAAAACAGTGCATATACACCATTTCGTCATCAAATTGGACACTTTAGAGTTTTCAAACCAATTTGAATCTCCTCTAATCAAGCCTAACGCTTTTGAGTTCAAAATGAACATCTTCCAAAATGAAATGAGTTTTTTCTACAATAAATAGAGACTATCGAAAATGGTCAGAATAATTTTTTCCCAAGGAAAATTTTAGTATGAGTTCCTTTGAGGCTTTAACGTGACTACACAACAAGTGAACATACTGCTTGAATTCTTATAAAGTGTCCATTTTTCTAAGGAAAAACTATTTTTTAAAAATTAGGTTTAAAGCTTGTAGTACACGGAGATTCTACTCCAATACACCAGTACTTAAACACCGAAACCAAGCGGACATCAAGTATGAACAATTCACAACACACAACAACAACCAGCAATCAGGAGACAGCAATAGGTAGACACGTAGACACAAGAAGACGCTGAAGACGAAGCGGCCGGCGAAATGAGGGCGAGGTCCACCCAAGGCGGTGGCGCTGGCGCCTGATGGCTCCCTGGTCGATTGCGACTCGTTGCGCGCGCTCCAGCGGCGACTGACTCTGACGGCTCCGGGGCACCCTTATATGCCTAGTGGTGGCCAGTTTCGCCCCCGTCGTCTCCTATCGGTCCACATCCCAATGCGCGTGCCTTTTGGGCCATAGCGCCGACAAGCTTGATTTAACCCATTGACGACCGCGCGAGAAATCGCGTGTCTGCCGCGTGGGACCGCACCGACGCGTGAATCTCATGAAATCACTACTTATATCACCACGATATTCCAAATGAAGCTCCCTCTTAATGGTTTAGCCAAATATGGGGAAGGCTAGAACAGGTCCGAAAGCAGGACGTAGAAGGTGTATTTGCTGTTATAAGAAAGTCTGCAAAGAAAAAAGGCGCAGGTTCGCCACGAATCGAGCAAGGAAGGTGACCACACGATGTTGCAAGTGTTTGAAGTATTTTAGTCTAGATTGTTTTCCAAATTTTTACAAGAAATGTCACTAATCCTTTGGGCATAACCATTTTTGCAAAATGTGAGGAATTTGTGAATAGTATCGATTTTTGCGAAGCTTGAATAGTGTGTAGTGTTGATTATTTGTTTTTATGGATGCTTAGAAGTACCCTGTGCACTGTGCAGATAGCGTTGGTAGGATCCAACATATCTAATAAATACTATTAGGTTGGAAAAAAGTCTCTTCACACTTCGAAATTTTTTTTACCCTTCCCCTTGTAAACGCACTAGCCAATGTTGATTGCTGATTTCGTAATCCTATCACACTTGTCTACCGTTCGCACGCAGACACAGGTTAAGACTCTTCTTGTAATTCGTTATCCATCCAATCTTCCGAACTCAATGCCAGATCTACCTCATGGCCGTTTTCAGCACGGCATTCTTCAAGAATTCATTAAAGAATCCACAGCACGTCAGGCAGCAGACCAAATTAACCACATATATGGCTTGGGATCTACTACTCATCGCGCCTGTTATGAGTGGTTCGGAAAGTCTTTAAAGGGAAATTATTCACTGAGGGCAAAGCATGGTCAGGAAGGCCAACTGGATTGGACGACAGTGAACTACACCATCTTCTTCGTACCGATAGTTGGCAGACGACACGTCAGCTGGCAGAGAAGCTCGAAGTGTCTCATAGGATAGTGGGGATCCATCTGAAGAATCTTGGCTTTCATGGAAATTTGGAGCTTGGATTCCACATGCCCTGTCAGACACTCAGAAAGGTCGACGGCTCTCCATCGCTGCTTCTCTTCTGTCCAGATAAGGAAGAAAATCGTTTCTTCCGCGGATTGTGACAGGCGAAGAGTCCTGGGTTCTGTGTGCCAACTTCCGAGGAAAAGGCAATGGGTACAAAAGGGAGAGAGCCCTAAGTCTGATCTCAAGCCCAATGTTCACGAACGGAAGATTCTCTTGAGTGTTTGGTGGATATCAGAAGAGTGATTTATCGGCAAACTCTCAGAAGTGGAGAGACACTTACTGCTGCCACATACAGTGGCCAACTCCACAAAGTCGCCGCAGCTTTCCAAGAAAAGAGGCCTGAGAAGTCGAAGGTGATGATCCTGCATGACAACGCAAAGCGACATGCTGCAAGACTCACAAGAGAAACAATAAAGAAGCTGGGCTGGGAGGTAATGCCACATCCACCGTATAGCCCTGACCCCGGCCCTCCCGAATGCTATTTCTTCCACGCTCTCAAGCAAGAAATTGGAGAGAAATATTTTGAAACGGACGAGGACCTCAAAAATTGGATTCAGCGGTGATTCGACTTCAGAACTGCAGTCTTTTACGCGAGAGGAATTAGAAAAATTACCACGTCTTTGGAGAAGTGTAGTAGAACAAAATAGAGTTTATCTTAATTGATTTGACTTTGCAGTTGTGAAGCAATAAATCTTTGAAAAAAATGAAAAGAATTTTTTTCCAACCTAATAGTAAGCTATGAAAAAGCGAGAAATGGGCCGCAGCGGACCTGTATTATACCCGCGGGCCAAAGTCGACCCGCGCGGTCGTCAATAGGTTAAAGAGCAGCCGTTTTTACGTCAGAAGAAAGGTTGCGCCATACTCTTGTCCAAGGCATCTGGATTGTTATTCGAATGGTAACAAAATTTGTTTTCATATAGTTTCACACCTGTAAACGATGTAACAAAATATTGTGAAGAGCAAACATATCCTCACATTGTTGCTTCATGTAAGCAGCATTTACCCTATCAATCCAATAAATATCGCGACGAGCTGGTCAAGTGCAGAGTACATTTCTCGCCGTTTTTAATGCACTAAATGATTGCTGCACCGCTGCGCTTTAAAGCAAAATTTAATTTATTATTTTTCTCCAAAAAATAAAAGTGAAAATAAAAGTAAAAACCGAATTTATTACGCTCTTTCGGGCTCATTCGGGTGAATTTAAAAAACCAAACGTAGTTGTAAAAAATCCATACTTATTATAACCATCTTTGACAGTCTGTAGTTTAGCCAGTAAGAAGCTCGGGGTTCGTACGTTAGGTGTTTCCCTGAGTTACGATAGCGTGCCAACGCCGCCCGCCACGGCTCCCGAATACGGTGGCGTGGCAGGTTGCTGAGCCCGCCATGGACGAGGTGCGACGGATGAGCAGAGAACAACATGCGCCGTGGAGCAGCCTTTCTGTCGAAGGGTGGTGACTGACGACATTGTTCGCTTTCATATGCTCCTCCAAGTAGGGGGTGGGCTTTTGCGACGCAGATTTTACAGGATGTAGGGTCCCATGTAGGGAGTCAAAAACTATAGTTAGTTATTTCGAGTGGTCTTCTGTGGAACGAAAAAAGCGTGCGGACGCGTGAGCGCGAAGTTCATGACGCCCTGCTGCCACCCAGAGCGATGTGGTCGTTTGGCGTAGTGGTAATGTTGTAGCTTCACAGGTGCATGCTCATGGGTTCGAATCCCAATTGCACTGGTGTTTTTGCGTTTTGCAATTTATCGTCAATGGGTATCGTCCTTTATCCCCATTTCCAACCCATTTTTGAACAAAAACACAGCAACAAATGTCTTTTACGTTAACCGAGCTTTTTAAACGTGGAAAGGTGAGACTTTTTGACTTCCAGGTTAAACAATACTAAAACTGATGCCAGAATCGTGGAAACCCCAAATAACCCCCACGCACAAAGTTTGGGCCAAATTGGTGCATCCGACCTCACCACTCTCACTTACTCACACCTCTAACCTGCCATAAAAAACGGGAAATCCATAAATCGATGCAAGATTCATGATCAGCACTCCAAGTAACATCCGTAACCGAATTATGAGTAATTATTTTTTTTCGACCTCGCCAAGCTGTTTCAAAACGACGTGTTCTAGATAGCAAATTCTATTATATTCTTTGCATGGATGGAGCCAAAAACGTAGTAACCAACTGGTAAGAATAGCTAGTGATGTACCAACCTTCTTCAATAGTGATGGTGGTTTGTCGCCGTGTTTTTGTTCAAAAATGTAAAATGACGATAAATCGCAAATGCAAAGCACCATTACAAGGAGCAGTCGAGCCTATGATCATGCCCTTGTGAAGCTGCAACACTACCACTACGCCAACCGACAACACTGCTCTGGGTGGCAGCAGGGCGTCATGAACTTCGCGCTCCCGCGTCCACTTGCTTTTTTCGACAACATAAAAGCATTCCGAAAAATTAACTATGGTTTTGGACTCCCCACGCGCGACCCTGGGCTCTGTAAAAATTGCATCGCAAAAGCTCACCGCTCTTTGGAGGCTCTACTTGTAAATAACTTCTGTTAGGAGCGGGGATGTTCACTTTAATACGCACTTTAGCGAGGGCAGTAAAGATCACGTGTAAGGACTATACTTACTAACGAACACAGGAGAAGTTGAAAAGAGATCATGGCTATAAAGCTGTCGTACACTAAAGAAGTGCAAAAAAGGAAGAAACGTGTTGCTCCTATTATCATTTCGACTTTGTAATCTCGGAGGCGGCTTGTGGTTGGGCTCAAAACTTGCAGAAAAAAGAATACAGAGCAAAAAATAAAAAGGAATCAAGTCCGGTATGGTTCTGCACGAAATCTTCTCCACGGCACCAATGCGAGCTTTGTTCAATTCGCCTCATCTCTTAGTCGAATCTTGTCCGTGGTGTCAGGTCTGACTACGGTAATCGAGCGCGTCGCTCCGCCCCTACAGTAATGGGAGACACCTAATATAACGCACCCAAAAACTCGTTTCCATTTAGAAGACGTTCACTTTGATTCCAGAAAAACCAAGTATATTTATAAGAGTGTCCAATTTGAAAATGTGAAGATGATTCATATGTATGTATCAGAATTCCGTTCATAAGAAATTCAAATTCATTGTAGAAAAGTGATGAGCGGGTTCGATCGAAGTCAAATGAAAGGGAGGCTGGTTCGCGGGACTCCAAAGATTCATCAGATCTATCAGATCTTCCTTCAAGAGAATCAAAGGATCGCCCACTATATCGCATTTCAAGTAACGTCCATTCCTTCATGATACGCGCTTTTGCTTAGCATAACTTGTAAGGAAAGTAGAGTAAATGACGGCGTATCCAAAAGTGTCTTTGACAGCAGTTTCCTTCTTCCCTTTTCAGGTAATTTCGCTATTCACTACAAGACCAAGTAGGACACTCGCGGTTCTGAAATGGAAGGGAGTCCTGAAAGAACCACACTTTCACGGAACTTCCTAACTGTTCGTTCTTATAGCGAGGCCATAGCTACCCGCCGCGCTACCTAGATATAATTCCGTTGCAAATGTTAGGCCCGTTGCTCGTTTGGTTTAATGGCTTCGTGAAAACGAAGCATACCTTTGTACTACATGAGGGGTGAAAATTCTTCTATGACTCTCTTCCGCCGTTCAGTCGTATTCTTCAGACTCTTCCACTGTGACTAGCTTTCCTTTTCATACCTGCGCATTTCCTAATTCTCCTTGATTTATACCTCGATTTCACCATTGCTTTATTATTAATTTATGAATTATTAATCATCACTGAGGTATTCATCACTCTCGGTGGATAACATAGCCATCGATACCATCGCATTAAAACGTCGAGCCATCCGCTAGGGTCCACCTTAAAGACCTGAACTGGTCCACAAAGAGCTGGCACAAGGTCATAGATTTGCACTTGATTTTTGCAACGTTTCCGTCGCTTTTCATTTAACTGTTGCGCTGAGAATTTGTATATACATATAGCTTGTAAGCAATAGGAATCAGGGACCATCTTGGAGCAAGATTGCACCATTCGTAGGCATCCTATTTTCTTTATTTAACGTCTAGATCGTAAATTGACCCTCATTCTTTATTCAATATTTTCCTGAACTGTTTTCAAGTTATTGTTATGTTATGTTATTTTTATAGTTATTCAGTTATATAGTTATGCTCTCAAAATTTTTTCGATTATTCGAATGGTTTCGAATGCTCATAACTTTTAGACACTCGAACTCGGATCCATTCGACAACGTGATTTTTGAATATCTTGAATATTCAAATTCGAATATTCAAAGTTGAATAAAAATCAATCAAATATCTGTTCCAATTGGGAATTGGTCATTCGAGCACACTATAGACGGAAATCGTTACGCCTTCCGTGTGCTTGACAAGCGTCTGTCTCCCTGCTACTGAGTGAAATTTCCAGACATAGACCACGGAAAAGATAGTGGGCATTCTTATGGCATTTATAGCTTTATTGTCACAGAATCCGTCACGCAGTTCCATAAACACTATCAAGACGCATTCTACATTACTACCCACTTCAATTGAAATAGAATAGTATCAATTTGTTATTTACTATCAGCTTAGTACCCATATGAGATGCTCATGTGATAGCTCATTTAGTCGTGATTCTCAACAGAATACAACTTGTCACAGCGGTTAATACATACCTGCGCTTTGATGTTTATCGCGTCTTCTGCTTCTATTCGGCCAAGAGTTATAAATGTCTATGGAAGCCTTATGTTCCTGCTTTAGGGTCGGACGAAAAGCAAGAAGATAGCTTCAGCAGTCACTTTCCAAAAGTTGAGGAAGCTCGAAGAGCCCAGGAGGTTGATTAGCTTTGACTGCTCAATGATTTTTCTCATGATTCAATTACAGATCAAGAAGATGGGTACGGTGTCACCGGATAGGAAAGAATACAAGACATGGAACGAGCTCATGCTGCACGATGAAGAGTTTAATTAGCTGCTGACCAAATGAGAAATAGCATCTGTTTAAGATTTCCACTTATGACTGCACTGTTTGTCACTTACATTAAAATATCGTAACAGAACTCATATATTGCTTTTGCTGCCTACTTGAAGCTAATGTTATGTGTGAAGACCTCTCCTACTGGAAACTCTAAATATTTCAACTCGTGATTTAGACGACGATAACCACAATAAGAAAGTGGTACGGAGTGAACGATAAGAAAGTTTTTGGGGGTTTCATATACCTTTACCTCCCCATCTTGTACATTTAGCGGTTAGCTTTACCTCTCTGCAAAACTGCCTAACGCCGGAGGTGAAAGTCTCTCATCATTTTTTATTTTTGTTTATTTTCTTTCTGTTTGAGCTTTGAGCTCGGACGCGCGGACATCTTTTCATGTGGTGCAGGCCATGGCTCAAAGGAAAGAGCGTGTCCGTACAGGCGCAATTTTTAACGATTGAAGAGACTGGAGAACAAGTAAACTGAATGTTGTCTTTATTCATTTTCTTTGAGCAGTAAATGGCTGGTAATGAGGTTGTAAGCTCTCATAACAATGTTTTGTTGCGAACAAACTCTAGCGCCACTCTGGGTCTCGAACCCGCACCTCCTGCTGACCGAGCGGGAGTGTTCCACGCTATTACGCCACCGGCACTGATCGAAGGCAACACCCACACTCTTGGGACCAAAAAAACTGCAGAATACATTTTCTGAAAATATTTTGACCCGTTATGGTTTGCCGTACTGACTGTCAGTTCTGTGAACCACAACATGAATCCCATCTTCAGAGCGAATTGTTTCGTAGCATGCTGATGCACCTAGATTTTTTTACAGCGATCAATTGTCAGAAAACTTAGCGCAGAATATTCCATTTTGAAATGGTCCAGAGTTTGGTCGTTGGATATTTCTGCCTAGAAAAAAAAACGAAGAGCATAGAGTGCGACCACCCTACGAATCGTTTACGTTGCGAGGAGTAGTATTATCCAGCGTTAAGGCGATACGTGACTTACAATTAGGCATTATCTACAAGAAAGCTCCCGACTTTGAAACATGTAATCACGATAGCGTAATGAAGGCGCAAAGGTGTTCAGACTTTCTTATCAGGTCCTTCAAAATGCGGGATCTTATCATGCCTTTCAGGCTCTTCGCATTACTTGTAAGACCGCTTTTACTATATGGTCACCTCAAACGAATGCGTTTATAGCCGAGATCGAAAGGTTCCAGAAGGGTTAATAATTCATAAATTAATAATAAAGCAATGGTGAAATCGAGATATAAATCAAGGAGAATTAGGAAATGCGCAGGTATGAAAAGGAAAGCTAGTCACAGTGGAAGAGTCTGAAGAATACGACTGAACGGCGGAAGAGAGTCATAGAAGAATTTTCACCCCTCATGTAATACAAAGGTATGCTTCGTTTTCACGAAGCCATTAAATCAAACGAGCAACGGGCCTAACATTTGCAACGGAATTATATCTAGGTAGCGCGGCGGGTAGCTATGGCCTCGCTATAAGAACGAAATTTTTCAAGCTGTTTCATAGTTGTTGAATTTTGTTGAACTGTTTCGTCACAAGCGGCAAGCAAGAAACATAACTTGCGCAGTAGCATATACGAACTTGACTCAGTTTTCATTGAAAGTGGTTTGTGGCACTTTTCATTGACTTCGTTTACGTTTAGAATAAAATCTGTTGCCTGATTTACCCGTCTTCTAAGGCCGAATACTCGTGTTCCCCCGCTGGGGGAAATCCAATCAGTATTTGCGTATCTTATCACGCCCCAATCCCCCATCGGAGGAGACTCGGGGTATACGAGCATAGGACCCCTGAAAGAACACAGGCAGTACCCTATTCTGAAGGCTTACAAGGTTCAAAATGGTGGGTTGCGTTAGATATGGGGTTGAGATGGGATAAGGATCACCGGCTTGATAACCTTCAAACGGTATACATGAGGTTTTGAGGGGGTTTTCTGGTATCCGTTCTAACTTCCTTGATGTTGCGATAAAAACTTGCTACCCACACATCATTGCAACCAAGAACCGAGAACCAAGGTGCTGCGATGATGAACTGCGCTTACGTTGCTCAGCACGCATTCGGGAAGCCAACTAATCGTAAGTTTAAAGTAGTAAATGATAACAGATCAGAAGTCGTTCAGGAGATGCGTTTTACAACGTGAAGTCCTTTCATGTGCAAACACTTCAGCAAAGCTTGTGGTAACTGTTACCATGTGTTCAAAAATATCTGTCGCAAATGAGAAAACATGTTATCGAAGAAAAACCGCAGAATCCAAAGAGAAATCTGAAGGAGAACTGAAGACACGACATACTTCTCACGGAGCGAGAACATGGCACTACATCATTGCAACCAAGAACCGAGAGCCAAGGTGCTGCGACAATGAACTCCGCTTTCAGGTTGCTCAGCTTCGTGAAGCCAACTAAGTTTAGGCGATAAGTGATCTCAGAGCAGAAATCGTTCAGGAGATTTTACAGAAGACTTTACGAGGTTTTACAACGCAAAGTTACATTTTATAAGCAGCAATCTTTACGTCGTACATTGTTCTCAACTCAAAGCTAGATAAAATGTAGTACTATGGGTCCTGTGTGCCGAGCTCCGAGATGAGTCTACTTTCCTCAAAGCTAAGAATAACCACCACTGACATGGTACCAGGAGAGTTGCATCTTACTATGTACAAGAAATGCAACAACGAATCATGCTGAATAGATCTTTTCTGAGCAAAAAAGATGTTCATATTAGCTTAACACCAACAATGAAAACACCCTCGAAATTTAAAAATAATAAAACAAAACTGAACAGAAAGTAGTCCCACTCAAGGTGGACCTCATAAGGCAAAATTTTCATATAAGAAAAAACAGCAATAACCAAGCAAAGCGCTTGAAAATTCATTCAAAGCATCCCGCTACGTCTCTTGTCGCCTGCGCTAGAATTCAGACAGTGAGCGCTTCCACACTAGAGCGTAGACTTAAAGCTTATATAAAAAGTTCTGGGCAGCTGAAAATTTTCTGGTATTGCTCGATTTGCGTTCATGATTGAGATTTAAGCCCCCTATGCCGATACGCGTGGCTTGAAGATGCTTCAGAGATAGATTACCGCTTCATTCCTTACCCATCGAGTGCTACGATGGCATTAATACACATATGGCAGTTCACGTAATTTACTGCGGATCAAGCCATCGTGCCGCTGTACCAAAGTTCACTGAAGAGTGTATATTGCAACAGTTTATCACCTATTTATAAATAACATGAAAAGATATACATCTCCAGGAACCTCTCTCCTGAAACTGAAGAAAATGTGAACATGCACGCATACATATTATACATATTATAGTCCAGTCTATGGTCAATATAAGGCTCTTGAACATTCGGCAGCAGCGGCAACGACAGAGGTGGCGGCAAATGTTTAAGCATAGAGGCATCGATTCCCGCCAAATCGATACCACTACGCTTGACTCGGACATTCGGGTTCGACGAGCCGAACCGAATAGCGACACAAACTGTGTCTAATCGTTCACTGACATTGTTCTTCAGGATAATGTCACTGGGTGCTTCATCTCACTTTTCAATCCCTATAGCGTTCATTAATGGATATCCTCAAATTTTCACCGCTCCTCTGGTTTATGACCATACGCTGGCCTACCCGTCATAAAAGAACCCTCTCACCATATCTGATTCATGTAGCACTTTAAACTCAGCCCACCGCCAGCGAAAAAGGAAACGCGTGAACAAAAAATGATCAATTGAAAAATCAACGCAACAGAAGTGAGATTGATGGCAAACTGGTTATGGATTGGATTGATTGGATTGAATTGCTTTTTGGGCCAGCGTAGTTTATTATCCTTGGTTATTTGCGTTCTTTTAGGGAGGCGGAAGATCGAAAAAGAGTACTACTTCTAGGTCGACGGGTGGGTTAGATAGTGAAGAATTTCCTATCCTATAGGGCTTCCTGTTCTAAAAATTTTATATTAAGGCTTGGACTCGAGACGCAAAAACTCTGACATGCTTGACCGGGACGATCAGATGGAAGACACGTTCGATTTCCATCAACCAAAGATGGAGGAGGCAAAAAGGGCCAAGGATGTTAGTTGGCCTGGCTATCACAGCTCTCGAACATTAAAAGAGTTTGCCTCGCCATCAATTATCGCGCGCAGCTCGCTTCTCCATTAACTTGCTTTCCTCTTTGTTTTTGCTGCGAGATTTAACGTTAGTCTTGCTCTGTTCGATAGTATCACTTACGATCATTGATCAGGCGGTGGTAATGACACTTCGAGCCATATTCTAAAAATGGTTTGATTTGCTGTCCATTTATCTCACTACACACTGCTTATTTTATTCAACACACTCCTAACTTTAACGTTTCGTTTCTGCCTGACAAACTGTGTCTAATCGATCACTGACATTGTTCTTCAGGATAATGTCACTGGGTGCTTCATCTCACTTTTCAATCCCTATAGCGTTCATTAATGGATATCCTCAAATTTTCACCGCTCCTCTGGTTTATGACCATACGCTGGCCTACCCGTCATAAAAGAACCCTCTCACCATATCTGATTCATGTAGCACTTTAAACATCAGCCCACCGCCAGCTATCTACCACTATCTAAGTGAGTCCGCCGTCGACGATGTCTGTGGCCACGTCCGTTCAACCACGTGGTGCCACCGGAAACTGCCTGTTGTGCAAGCTAAACTAATCACGGACAGTCGATTGCAGGCGACAGGCTTTGTGACCGGTCGGCCTACGAAGACCCATGTCACATGATGTATGCCCCAGCTCACGTATTTCGAGATAGTGCTACGGCTTCCGCGGGAGCCGACCCGCACACGCAAAGCTCAGCGAGTGTGAAATATACGCGAGGTTCCCAGTGCGAGGACGGAATCGGGTGGGTGGGGGGGGGGACAACTGAGTTAGTCCGAAAGTCCCGTAACGTAAGCCGGACCCGCATGGCTATGCTGAATGTGGGTACGTTGACGGGCCGCTCGTGCGAATTGGTTGAGGCACTGGAACGTAGAAGAGTTGGTTTTTGTGCGGTGCAGGAGAGGAGGTAGTTCCGCAGCAATTCAAGGGTTTTCAGGCCGTTCTATGTGGGAGTTACAGAACCACCAGAGGTGTAGGGGTGTAGGAATAATCGCATCCGAACGATTTCCTGTCTCGATTGTGAGCATCGAACGCTCTGGTGATCAATTGATCCAGATAGTTTTACCGGTAATGAGCAACTCATCAATCAATTCTTCCCTGCGTATGCTCCGCAGACTGACTGCTCCACTCAAGCCAAGGATGAGTTTTGGCCAGTATTCCTATGGCCAGCATGAAAAACAGTAAATGTATCTAGAAAAGATGTTATCATAGTTACCGGTGAGCTTAACGGGCACGTAGTTGCTGCGAAAGACGGGTACAGCTGCCATGGTAGTTTCGGATACGGGTCTCGTAATGCCGATGGTGAGCATATTATCGAATGTGCGGATTCTCATAATATCACCATTTGGAACATCGTCTTTTGAAAATTCCTACCTCATCGCTTACTCTAGAGGGAGCTCCAAGTCGGGTAGATTTTGTCTTTGTGATGGTTGGCGATCGAAGTATTGCCACAGACGCGAAGATCGTGCCAATGAAACGGTCGCCTACAGCATCGACCGCTGATCTGCACTTGGAAGATCGCCCCTCCGAGGGCGAAGCAGGTAGAGCGATGCGGTGCTGCAAGAATCAAGTGGTGGAGAATGAAGGGGAAGGAAGCAGTTGTGACTTCTCGAGTACGGTTACCGGCAGTCACGACTGTCGATGAAACTTGGAAGAAGGCGGCCGACGCAATACGTAAAGCTGCAAAGGAGGAACTCGGCATTATGAAGCCTGGACGGCCCAAGGTCGACAAGCAGGCATAGCTGTGGACGATGACGTTAAAGTAAATTTTCGAGAGAAGAAGTCGCTCTATCACGTGTTTCTCGGCGAAAAAACTGCCGATAACCGGCAGAAGTACCGCAAAGCGAAGAAAGCTGCAAACTAGGCCGTGGGTGTTGCAAAAGCCACTCATTATGAGGATATCAACGAGAAGCTTGACTTGCGCGATGGTGAGCGGTGTTTGCCCCGACTTCCCAAGAGATATTGAGAAGTTTTTGGACATCAATGATGAGAACGACCATCTTTTTATTGATCGCAAGAAGGCATTGAGGCGATAGCGAGATTACTTCGAGAAATCTTTACAGTAGAATTTTCTCATCCAGCCATCCACTCAACAGCTCCAACCCATGACCCTGCTCCGAAGATCACCATGAGGAGACTGAAGCGGCTTTGAGGAAGGCGAGTCCAGGCAAAGCAACCGGGCCCGACGACGTGACGGCTGATAAATGGAACTCAAGATTTGGCATTCTGCCGAGTGGTCGGCGAAGCTCTTTAATCAGGTTGTACCGGAGAAGAAATGCCTGAGTGATGGCGCCGTAGTACGACGATTGCGATTTACAAGAAGAAGAAGGGCAGTCTGCAGACTTCCAGTTACCGTTAGATTCGCTTGCATTCGCACAGCATGAAGACCTTTAAGCGAATTGTCGGTGCACAAATTCATGACATTGCCCGGCTTTCCCACAGTGTGGCTTCGTAGCTGGCTGTGGCACCATCGATGCCATTTACGCCGCCCACCTCCTGATAGAGAAGCATCGCGAAAACGAGAGGCCAGTGCATATCGCCCTTCTCGACTTGGAGAAGGCCTTTGATCGTGTACCGCGTGAAGTAATATGGTACGCCTTGCGGCAACATGGATTTCCTGAAGAGCTCTTAGAGTGGGTGCCATTTTTCTACTCTTGTCGAAAGAGTAGCGTTCAAGATGCAGCTGGTACTTCGATGGAGTTTACCTTCTTTGTCGGAGTGCAAAGTGTTCTGCGCTTTCAACAATTCCTTTTTGTTGTCGTGATGGATGCCATTACACGAGATATTCAGAAACCTGCCCCTTGGACGTTGCTTTATGCTGATGACGTAATGCTCGCTTGCGGAGATAAAGGTGAATCGAGCGAGAGGCCCAAGCTTTGTGTGATCTCTCGGAGCGATTTGAACTGGGATTGAACGTGAAGAAGGCCGAGTACCTAACTACGGGCGTTTCCGTGTCCGGCTCCATCAAGCTTAACGGCATCGATCTTCTTTCCCAATTCGGTCATTAAGTACCTGGGAACAGATGGAGCATCCAATGGCAATCTGATGATTGAATTGAATTGATGCGTGAGTGCAGCTCGGTCCTAGTGGCGCTCGTTGACTGGCGTGCTCTGCGATAGGAGGACACCAGAGCGCTTGAAGTCGAAAATATATTGAGCCGTCGTACGTCCAATAGCAATGTACGGCGCTGCGTGTTGGCCTGCGGCCAAAGAAGTTGAAACGCGCTTCAGCGTCATGGAGACGAAGATCCTTGTGCCGGAGGGCTGGAATCACGCGCATGAACCGCATTCGAAATGATGCTGTTGGGCAGAAGTTCCGTGTCGCGCCAATAGCGGACAAGATGCGCGAGGCTCGCTCACGATGGTACGGCCACGTTCTGCGGGGAGAAGGAGACGGCGTCCGCAAGATAGGCCTTACCTTCGAGGTTATTGGGAACGGCCTAGAGGACACCCAAAGCAGCCTGGTCTGATACGTTACATATGGACTTGAAGGTTGCTGGTGTCCACCGTGATTTAGTGCTGGATCGGGAAAGGTGGCGTCATGACACCAGAATAGCGGATTTCGCTTCCAAGCGAGACAGACGCTGAGGATGAAGAAGAAGAAGCCTTCGATGACCTTTGGGTGGTCCTACCTGCGCCATTGCCATTTAACGTGGGATGTTTGTAGAACGGGGTCGGAGGAAGCAGCGCCGTTGTCGTGGAGCGAGCGTCTGGTTTCGGAAGGCGCGACAACACACAACGTCCTGTAACGAGTTCTGTTAAGCATTGTAACTGCTGTGGAATAGTCTGAGGGACAGAGGTACTGAGTAGCCCAAATCACTGGACGGATCGAAGAGTGCCTATGATAAACGTACGGAAGTGGAGAACGGCCCCATGCAGTAACGGTGCGCGGAAGAACCTGGATGTTAGGGAATTTCAAGTTTTACAAATAAAAATAAAATAAAAAATATAAGAACTGCTCTCCGTAGGTTAGTGATGTGGCAAGCTCAGGCGTGTTGGAGTACTTGTGTCTTATAATTTATTTCATACGTTCTTTAGTTTATTTATCACTTTTTCCCTAATTTTGAGCGGCAATGACATCTGACCAGAAATATTCGACAGAAAACATGTTGGTAAATAAATGTTGGCCGTTAATGGTAGAGCTCCCTCCTCTAGAAAAAAGGCAACTTTGCCATTCACTATTTGAAAAAGGGCAAAATACTTATTCGTTGGTAGGAAAGCCCTGTATGACGATGAGGAATTCAACCTAATGCTTTAGATAAAGGATGCGAAGGCGTTCAACGCTGGTGACTACAAAACATGGAACAAGCTGATGAACGACGATAACGACTTCGAAAAACCGCTCGGAAACAAAGAAGGTGGATGAGCAAAGGTGGTCGAGGAGATCACTGTCATGTTTAACTTGTACAGCTATTGAGAATACACGAAATAACCGAACAGTAGCGATAAATATTGCTATTTTTGTTCGAGTCGTAGATCACACGTTGTGGAAAACCTAAGTCACATCGCCAGCATGTGAAAGAATGGAAAAACAACTAACAAATTGTTTACTTCCTAGCTTTTACATAGTTATTACGAAGCTGGTGCTTCTAGAAGGGCCTTGAGTGGGCTCTGTACAACGGCCTCCATTTATGCAGGGAGAGAATAGACTGAGACTGACAAAGTATGGAACTTCTCACTCCTTTCGTAGGCTCCACTACTTGCATCACTGCAGTGCACACCCACATGATCTATCATCCCAAAGAAAGGAGCACAGCCGAATACAGTACCGGCCGTATTTTTGATCTCTGGGCGAAAAAGCGCAAAGACTTTTTTGCATCTCTTTTTGGTAGCCCTCCTCAAATTGCCTACTTTGAAAAATAAGTCCAATATTTTTGATCACCACCGAATGATATACCCAATAATGATAAAACCGCCAGTATATTTTAAAGTGTTGATGCTGTGAGCTGTTTTCAGAATGCGGCCTTTGGCCTATGTCGTACCATCGCTCACCCCGAGCGAAGCCTAATGATAGAACTCCATCGCTGATAAGCTCCCATATCGATGGCTTCGAGCGATCGATATGGGAGCTTATCGTTGGGCTTCGCTCGGGGTTAGCGGTGGTGTGACATAGACTTTTGGGTGTAATTAGCTCCCGCGAAGGAGGAGGTTCGCAGTGCCGAGCGCCATGTAGCTTACAGAATTGCTGCGCTTTTTGTGCCCAAAGACCAAGGGTTACGGCAGGCAGGTATTGTAGTGTCGATATACAGTGTTTTTTTCATCGAAAAAGTCTCCTAAACTTTCGCTGGTTTAAGAGCGATCCTCGACAGTCACACTTCTTGAAGCGCCACGTTGTTCTAACGATAAGTCGAACTAGGTTGGCTGCGTTACCGAACATCTGAATGCTCGCCACACAAGGAACTCAGCTGCAAGAGCGAGATCATCTACCACTCCAGAAAGCGCGACGTGCCGTTACAAGCTGCTATCTGGATTGACGCGCTAAATTTGGAGTGCAAAAAAAACTCGAAGTCATGCCGTATTGCTAATAAATCTACGCAGTTTTGCGAAACTTAGACTGTTGTCACGCTGCCTATATTTTCTACTACATCAACAAGTTGCCGCAAAACTGCTTCTCTGTTTTCATGAGACCGACATTTCGCGAGTATTTGAGCAAGGTGTTCAAGCATTAGGAATCTTAACAATCAAACAGAGCTAGAGGAAAAGAAAAACTGTTGCGGTCAAGGTGTTGCCTTGTCGGAGTTTGAGGCGGAGCTTGTAACCACAGGTATGATGGGCCACTAGGCTTGGACGTGAGCTTAGCTATAAGCGCTTATATCGATTGTTGTTTTTGCTTTGAGGTGCTCCATGCGCATGGAGTCGCTAA
>OX377205.1:29135507-29167223 GCA_947396885.1 Heligmosomoides polygyrus polygyrus | reverse complement strand
AACCAATATGTGCAAACAGCGGGAGTGAGCAGTTTTAAGTTGGCATTTCACTAATTATAGTAATGCCGAAGCTAAACTTTTTGTGAACTTGGCCTCATTCAACTTCGCTTCCCTCGTTTGTTGAAAAAGCGTTAGCCTCGCACCAGCAACTGTACATCAACCAGATCCTCTTTCGCAACATACACACAGAATGATGACGAAATGAAATGTTTCAGCAGCATCACGACCTTGCCTATCGAAAGGCGCTGTTTGCACATATTGGTTGTAGAGCCGTCCACGTGAGGTCACCGTAGAAATAAAAGCGGCCGACAAACGCCATCAGTACCATCCGATAGGTTCTCTGCGGAATTGTTCTTCTACGTTGTCTGTGTGCTCCTGGTCCTCAACGCCTTCACTCAAGAGACTGTTATGGCTGAGGTAGGTATATGGGTGTTTAGTTCTTCACTAGTCGCGGAAGCGGGAAGTGTGCTTAAACGAACCGCTGTTCACGGCGAGAGTTTCTTTAAGGTTGGAACGCTTCCTTTCTAGTGTGAGCGTGTATTAAGGTAAGCAACTTCGCAGCAACATCATCCCTCAAGACACCTTGTTTCAAAAAACTGTAAAGCTTCCCTAAAGTATCATCGAGACAGTTTGTTTATCAAGATTGGAATAACTTTGTTGATTGTTGTCATTTTTTGCCGAAATGCAAAAAGTACATGGAAAAACCTCTGCTGCGTAGAAATCTCTTGTTGCGTCACATGAGAGAGAGTATTAAAAGACTATTAAATCGTAAAGATTGTTAAATTTCCTTGTAGTTGTATGGGCTTTAGTTAATGAACCACGACTAATTTCAGGACTGCCGAGATTTCGGCCCTCCTCCGATGTGCAACATGATCAAGGATAAGGGCAACTGCAATAGCCCCTACTTCGTAGCTCAGGCAAATATGTGCAAAAAGACATGTGGATTATGTTAACCTGCACTAGCAATTGCCTCAAATAAAAATTATAGGCAGTTATTTTTATAAACAAACACACAGTGTTCTTCAAAGTGGGTCATTTCCATCAGGTCTTGAACTCAACATGCGTCACACTGAGATCAGCGGCCGGTTTATCCCAGTGAGTGCAAATAGAGCCTTGCTACGAGGATGTAGCGGACGTTGCATCCCGCACTGAAAGTAGAGAGTGTGGATTCGAGTGTCGCCTGCTGTGAGAGTTAGGATTGGAACTAACATCTTTCCAACCGGTAGAGTGAATAGAATTTGTGAAGAAGCACAGTTCAGGATGGCAGTTTAGTATAACAACATATCACCCTGCTACATCGCTGCTCCTGCACAAATAATTTTTCTGTCTGCTGCAAAAACGCTCTCTCAACGCCTTTACTGAATCCGGAATTCTCGGGCAGTGTTTTCTTCAGCACTAGCAGATCTGTGGCGCTTAACACTCCATTTTTTGCGCTCATCGTGCTTTTAGATGCTTGCAGGAGGACAAAGAATAGAAAGCGCTGTCGAATAGAATCGGTTTCGTCGATCCTTCCCACTTTGAAAGACAAATCAACTGCTGTTCGCATTTACGAGGCAATGCTCCTTTCTCATTACACAAACCAACACCTTGATCCCTCGTCTACTGGCCAAGCTCTATTACCACATCGGTGCCGTATCAGGGAGTTCGTCACTTCGTCTTCAGTTGTTCTCGGAACCTCCTGTGACCCCTTCTGGCGGAATCCTTTTTGCCTTGAGGTCAGGAATTTTGAGTTTTAAAGCCTCGAGATTTGGTTCGCTTCCGGTTTATCCCTAAATGCGCTACTAGTTCATAGCGGAAAAAACAGCGCTGTGAACTAGTAGCGCATTTAGGGCCCAAGCTAAATAATCTCAGTGTCATTCTCTTCTGTACGTATCTCATGTAGCTTTTACACGCCTCAGATTAATAAACTTTAGTACCTCATAGCGTTGAGCTGTAAATGATGTAGCTGTCTATGCCAGAAGCCTACGTTTTTTAGACACTTGTGCTCTTTAGAATCCACCATCAACTGTAAATCTAGCGGGTTGATAGATAACACGAATACCTTCTACAGCAACAATGACCTGCTCGCTAATCTTCATCGAGTTACCTTAGGGCTTTTTTTATTAGCGACTCCATGCGCATGGAGCACCTCAAAGCAAAAACAACAATCGATATAAGCGCTTATAGCTAAGCTCACGTCCAAGCCTAGTGGCCCATCATACCTGTGGTTACAAGCTCCGCCTCAAACTCCGACAAGGCAACACCTTGACCGCAACAGTTTTTCTTTTCCTCTAGCTCTGTTTGATTGTTAAGATTCCTAATGCTTGAACACCTTGCTCAAATACTCGCGAAATGTCGGTCTCATGAAAACAGAGAAGCAGTTTTGCGGCAACTTGTTGATGTAGTAGAAAATATAGGCAGCGTGACAACAGTCTAAGTTTCGCAAAACTGCGTAGATTTATTAGCAATACGGCATGACTTCGAGTTTTTTTGCACTCCAAATTTAGCGCGTCAATCCAGATAGCAGCTAGTAACGGCACGTCGCGCTTTCTGGAGTGGTAGATGATCTCGCTCTTGCAGCTGAGTTCCTTGTGTGGCGAGCATTCAGATGTTCGGTAACGCAGCCAACCTAGTTCGACTTATCGTTAGAACAACGTGGCGCTTCAAGAAGTGTGACTGTCGAGGATCGCTCTTAAACCAGCGAAAGTGTAGGAGACTTTTTCGATGAAAAAAACACTGTATATCGACACTACAATACCTGCCTGCCGTAACCCTTGGTCTTTGGGCACAAAAAGCGCAGCAATTCTGTAAGCTACATGGCGCTCGGCACTGCGAACCTCCTCCTTCGCGGGAGCTAATTACACCCAAAAGTCTATGTCATACCACCGCTAACCCCGAGCGAAGCCCAACGATAAGCTCCCATATCGATCGCTCGAAGCCATCGATATGGGAGCTTATCAGCGATGGAGTTCTATCATTAGGCTTCGCTCGGGGTGAGCGATGGTACGACATAGGCCAAAGGCCGCATTCTGAAAACAGCTCACAGCATCAACACTTTAAAATATACTGGCGGTTTTATCATTATTGGGTATATCATTCGGTGGTGATCAAAAATATTGGACTTATTTTTCAAAGTAGGCAATTTGAGGAGGGCTACCAAAAAGAGATGCAAAAAAGTTTTTGCGCTTTTTCGCCCAGAGATCAAAAATACGGCCGGTACTGTATTCGGCTGTGCTCCTTTCTTTGGGATGATAGATCATGTGGGTGTGCACTGCAGTGATGCAAGTAGTGGAGCCTACGAAAGGAGTGAGAAGTTCCATACTTTGTCAGTCTCAGTCTATTCTCTCCCTGCATAAATGGAGGCCGTTGTACAGAGCCCACTCAAGGCCCTTCTAGAAGCACCAGCTTCGTAATAACTATGTAAAAGCTAGGAAGTAAACAATTTGTTAGTTGTTTTTCCATTCTTTCACATGCTGGCGATGTGACTTAGGTTTTCCACAACGTGTGATCTACGACTCGAACAAAAATAGCAATATTTATCGCTACTGTTCGGTTATTTCGTGTATTCTCAATAGCTGTACAAGTTAAACATGACAGTGATCTCCTCGACCACCTTTGCTCATCCACCTTCTTTGTTTCCGAGCGGTTTTTCGAAGTCGTTATCGTCGTTCATCAGCTTGTTCCATGTTTTGTAGTCACCAGCGTTGAACGCCTTCGCATCCTTTATCTAAAGCATTAGGTTGAATTCCTCATCGTCATACAGGGCTTTCCTACCAACGAATAAGTATTTTGCCCTTTTTCAAATAGTGAATGGCAAAGTTGCCTTTTTTCTAGAGGAGGGAGCTCTACCATTAACGGCCAACATTTATTTACCAACATGTTTTCTGTCGAATATTTCTGGTCAGATGTCATTGCCGCTCAAAATTAGGGAAAAAGTGATAAATAAGCTAAAGAACGTATGAAATAAATTATAAGACACAAGTACTCCAACACGCCTGAGCTTGCCACATCACTAACCTACGGAGAGCAGTTCTTATATTTTTTATTTTATTTTTATTTGTAAAACTTGAAATTCCCTAACATCCAGGTTCTTCCGCGCACCGTTACTGCATGGGGCCGTTCTCCACTTCCGTACGTTTATCATAGGCACTCTTCGATCCGTCCAGTGATTTGGGCTACTCAGTACCTCTGTCCCTCAGACTATTCCACAGCAGTTACAATGCTTAACAGAACTCGTTACAGGACGTTGTGTGTTGTCGCGCCTTCCGAAACCAGACGCTCGCTCCACGACAACGGCGCTGCTTCCTCCGACCCCGTTCTACAAACATCCCACGTTAAATGGCAATGGCGCAGGTAGGACCACCCAAAGGTCATCGAAGGCTTCTTCTTCTTCATCCTCAGCGTCTGTCTCGCTTGGAAGCGAAATCCGCTATTCTGGTGTCATGACGCCACCTTTCCCGATCCAGCACTAAATCACGGTGGACACCAGCAACCTTCAAGTCCATATGTAACGTATCAGACCAGGCTGCTTTGGGTGTCCTCTAGGCCGTTCCCAATAACCTCGAAGGTAAGGCCTATCTTGCGGACGCCGTCTCCTTCTCCCCGCAGAACGTGGCCGTACCATCGTGAGCGAGCCTCGCGCATCTTGTCCGCTATTGGCGCGACACGGAACTTCTGCCCAACAGCATCATTTCGAATGCGGTTCATGCGCGTGATTCCAGCCCTCCGGCACAAGGATCTTCGTCTCCATGACGCTGAAGCGCGTTTCAACTTCTTTGGCCGCAGGCCAACACGCAGCGCCGTACATTGCTATTGGACGTACGACGGCTCAATATATTTTCGACTTCAAGCGCTCTGGTGTCCTCCTATCGCAGAGCACGCCAGTCAACGAGCGCCACTAGGACCGAGCTGCACTCACGCATCAATTCAATTCAATCATCAGATTGCCATTGGATGCTCCATCTGTTCCCAGGTACTTAATGACCGAATTGGGAAAGAAGATCGATGCCGTTAAGCTTGATGGAGCCGGACACGGAAACGCCCGTAGTTAGGTACTCGGCCTTCTTCACGTTCAATCCCAGTTCAAATCGCTCCGAGAGATCACACAAAGCTTGGGCCTCTCGCTCGATTCACCTTTATCTCCGCAAGCGAGCATTACGTCATCAGCATAAAGCAACGTCCAAGGGGCAGGTTTCTGAATATCTCGTGTAATGGCATCCATCACGACAACAAAAAGGAATTGTTGAAAGCGCAGAACACTTTGCACTCCGACAAAGAAGGTAAACTCCATCGAAGTACCAGCTGCATCTTGAACGCTACTCTTTCGACAAGAGTAGAAAAATGGCACCCACTCTAAGAGCTCTTCAGGAAATCCATGTTGCCGCAAGGCGTACCATATTACTTCACGCGGTACACGATCAAAGGCCTTCTCCAAGTCGAGAAGGGCGATATGCACTGGCCTCTCGTTTTCGCGATGCTTCTCTATCAGGAGGTGGGCGGCGTAAATGGCATCGATGGTGCCACAGCCAGCTACGAAGCCACACTGTGGGAAAGCCGGTCAATGTCATGAATTTGTGCACCGACAATTCGCTTAAAGGTCTTCATGCTGTGCGAATGCAAGCGAATCTAACGGTAACTGGAAGTCTGCAGACTGCCCTTCTTCTTCTTGTAAATCGCAATCGTCGTACTACGGCGCCATCACTCAGGCATTTCTTCTCCGGTACAACCTGATTAAAGAGCTTCGCCGACCACTCGGCAGAATGCCAAACCTTGAGTTCCATTTATCAGCCGTCACGTCGTCGGGCCCGGTTGCTTTGCCTGGACTCGCCTTCCTCAAAGCCGCTTCAGTCTCCTCATGGTGATCTTCGGAGCAGGGTCATGGGTTGGAGCTGTTGAGTGGATGGCTGGATGAGAAAATTCTACTGTAAAGATTTCTCGAAGTAATCTCGCTATCGCCTCAATGCCTTCTTGCGATCAATAAAAAGATGGTCGTTCTCATCATTGATGTCCAAAAACTTCTCAATATCTCTTGAGAAGTCGGGGCAAACACCGCTCACCATCGCGCAAGTCAAGCTTCTCGTTGATATCCTCATAATGAGTGGCTTTTGCAACACCCACGGCCTAGTTTGCAGCTTTCTTCGCTTTGCGGTACTTCTGCCGGTTATCGGCAGTTTTTTCGCCGAGAAACACGTGATAGAGCGACTTCTTCTCTCGAAAATTTACTTTAACGTCATCGTCCACAGCTATGCCTGCTTGTCGACCTTGGGCCGTCCAGGCTTCATAATGCCGAGTTCCTCCTTTGCAGCTTTACGTATTGCGTCGGCCGCCTTCTTCCAAGTTTCATCGACAGTCGTGACTGCCGGTAACCGTACTCGAGAAGTCACAACTGCTTCCTTCCCCTTCATTCTCCACCACTTGATTCTTGCAGCACCGCATCGCTCTACCTGCTTCACCCTCGGAGGGGCGATCTTCCAAGTGCAGATCAGCGGTCGATGATGTAGGCGACCGTTTCATTGGCACGATCTTCGCGTCTGTGGCAATACTTCGATCGCCAACCATCACAAAGACAAAATCTACCCGACTTGGAGCTCCCTCTAGAGTAAGCGATGAGGTAGGAATTTTCAAAAGACGATGTTCCAAATGGTGATATTATGAGAATCCGGACATTCGGTAATATGCTCACCATCGGCATTACGAGACCCGTATCCGAAACTACCATGGCAGCTGTACCCGTCTTTCGCAGCAACTACGTGCCCGTTAAGCTCACCGGTAACTATGATAACATCTTTTCTAGATACATTTACTGTTTTTCATGCTGGCCATAGGAATACTGGCCAAAACTCATCCTTGGCTTGAGTGGAGCAGTCAGTCTGCGGAGCATACGCAGGGAAGAATTGATTGATGAGTTGCTCATTACCGGTAAAACTATCTGGATCAATTGATCACCAGAGCGTTCGATGCTCACAATCGAGACAGGAAATCGTTCGGATGCGATTATTCCTACACCCCTACACCTCTGGTGGTTCTGTAACTCCCACATAGAACGGCCTGAAAACCCTTGAATTGCTGCGGAACTACCTCCTCTCCTGCACCGCACAAAAACCAACTCTTCTACGTTCCAGTGCCTCAACCAATTCGCACGAGCGGCCCGTCAACGTACCCACATTCAGCATAGCCATGCGGGTCCGGCTTACGTTACGGGACTTTCGGACTAACTCAGTTGTCCCCCCCACCCACCCGATTCCGTCCTCGCACTGGGAACCTCGCGTATATTTCACACTCGCCGAGCTTTGCGTGTGCGGGTCGGCTCCCGCGGAAGCCGTAGCACTATCTCGAAATACGTGAGCTGGGGCATACATCATGTGACATGGGTCTTCGTAGGCCGACCGGTCACAAAGCCTGTCGCCTGCAATCGACTGTCCGTGACTAGTTTAGCTTGCACAACAGGCAGTTTCCGGTGGCACCACGTGGTTGAACGGACGTGGCCACAGACATCGTCGACGGCGGACTCACTTAGATAGTGGTAGATAGCTGGCGGTGGGCTGATGTTTAAAGTGCTACATGAATCAGATATGGTGAGAGGGTTCTTTTATGACGGGTAGGCCAGCGTATGGTCATAAACCAGAGGAGCGGTGAAAATTTGAGGATATCCATTAATGAACGCTATAGGGATTGAAAAGTGAGATGAAGCACCCAGTGACATTATCCTGAAGAACAATGTCAGTGATCGATTAGACACAGTTTGTCAGGCAGAAACGAAACGTTAAAGTTAGGAGTGTGTTGAATAAAATAAGAAGTGTGTAGTGAGATAAATGGACAGCAAATCAAACCATTTTTAGAATATGGCTCGAAGTGTCATTACCACCGCCTGATCAATGATCGTAAGTGATACTATCGAACAGAGCAAGACTAACGTTAAATCTCGCAGCAAAAACAAAGAGGAAAGCAAGTTAATGGAGAAGCGAGCTGCGCGCGATAATTGATGGCGAGGCAAACTCTTTTAATGTTCGAGAGCTGTGATAGCCAGGCCAACTCACATCCTTGGCCCTTTTTGCCTCCTCCATCTTTGGTTGATGGAAATCGAACGTGTCTTCCATCTGATCGTCCCGGTCAAGCATGTCAGAGTTTTTGCGTCTCGAGTCCAAGCCTTAATATAAAATTTTTAGAACAGGAAGCCCTATAGGATAGGAAATTCTTCACTATCTAACCCACCCGTCGACCTAGAAGTAGTACTCTTTTTCGATCTTCCGCCTCCCTAAAAGAACGCAAATAACCAAGGATAATAAACTACGCTGGCCCAAAAAGCAATCCAATCCAATCAATCCTATCCATAACCAATTTGCCATCAATCTCACTTCTGTTGCGTTGATTTTTCAATTGTTCATTTTTTGTTCACGCGTTTCCTTTTTCATTAGTTCGTACTAATGCTGTGTACGTCTTTTATGTGTCTGTTAGTTCGTTCTGCAAGTTCCGCTTGGATTTCCCATGTAATAAATGATGATGAAAAACCACCCTTGTCCCTGGGACTGCCTATAGAATTAGGCAAAACAAAATCGAAGATGTGTATTATTATACACCAGTTCAACATAACCGTCGGCGCAGTGAAAAGAAGGGGCAGCCCATCAGTAATCAAACACAAGTACGGGGTAACGTGGCATTTCTCACGTGTAGGACGAGATTTTTCCCGTTCAGATACCGCGAGACATAGCGCTTGACCCAAGTCCTTTTCGTTGCGACTTGTACGTACGCGTCAGTTCTGGCCGAAAGATTTAGGCGAAGGGTGGCTGTTGGCAACATGCCCAGAGACGCACGCGACGCAGCCGCTTGCACTTCACTTTGATAGATGGAGCGATGGAGCGCGGAAGCCGTGCGATTTGTGCCTCTTATACAGCCGCCCGCGATAGCACCTTTGCTAAGCAGCTCGTGGGGCAGTGGGTAGAGGTCCTCGCTCTGATGATGGAGGTCGGGAGTTCGGTTCCCATGCATGTTGGCATATTTGCTTTTCAACTGACTGGACGAGATCTCAGGAGTTTTAACGTCTACTCAATTTTAGGCGTTTTCTGCGCATTTACCAGCTGTATGCGGTTCTGCAGAACTCAGCTGCGGACTCCCCTGATTGACGAAAGCAGTTTCCACATGAGCAGCTTAGATGGCACCCTCCCTGGAATCCACTCCCTAGCCTGGTCCTGCGCTCGATGAGCGCAGAACCCATCGGCGGTCCCCTGAGCGACGAAAGCTGTTTGCACAGGAGCAGCTTGGATGGCACCCACACTGGAGTCTCTTCCCTAGCCTGGTCCTGCGTTCGAAGAGCGCAGAACCTAGCTGAGGACTTTCCCGTGAGCGACGAAAGAACCCAACAGCGATGGACGATTTCGCGCTCCATCGCGAACGTATGTGGGGCCGCCGCGCTGCTGTCAAACTGCCAACAGCCGCCCTTCGCCTAACTAATGCGGCTGTCAGTTCGTGTACAATGGAAATTTCCGCGTCACCATATCCGACTGCTACGCTCTGCTAGGTTGAAGCCATGGGCTACCCCCTCTTCCACGCATTGCGCTTGCCTTTATAGCCTTTGCGTGCAGTGGCATGTGAAACACGTCGAGCAGGTATGAGGAACAATTCGACAGAGTGGGCTTGGTGTCTAAAGAGATTTAGGCGCAATGATAGGAAGGGCAGCCCATGTGCTTCGACCGCCTTGAGCGTAGCAGACGGATATGATGACGTGGAATTTCTCACATTGTACGCAAACTGAGGCGTACGTCCGTGTAATGCAAGTTGCGGCGAGAATGGCCTAAGTCAAAGGATAGGTCACTGGCCAACCGAACCGGTAAAAACTCGTTCACACATGGGAAATGCCGTGTCACCTCTACTTGTGTTAGAGTACTGATGGGCTCCTCCCGCTTCCTTGCATTGCGCCGGGAACCGATATTGGTGAGTTCTTAACAAATTCAACAGAGTTGGCGGTGTGGTACGATAGTGTTACGTTACGATTGCCTTCTCCCGAATAGAATAGATCCCTGCCCTTTAAACATGTCTCTCATCATCCGTCGCATCTTCTTTCTCCAGATAAGCAAAAAAACTTACTTTCCGGCGAGAGTACTGTTTCGACCCACCCTTGCCACCACAACAGCCAATACAGATGGATATAAGCACAACACTGAAACCTGAGATCTATCAAAGTACATACAGATGTAATTATGCAAAATAACCAACCTTATTAAAGAAGCAGTGACAAAATGTCGGCAGCTACCGAGTAATTCGCCAACAACATTATCGAGAATCATGAAGTCACTGTCCATCCAACCTTCTTCGAGTCACTCCGAGTAAGAACTGAGAGTTATTCAACACTTCTGTCCATTCACTGTAATGCGAATGATTCTATGTCATATCATATGTATCACGGCTATCGAAATCCAACCGTAGTTCGGGGAGTCGCCCACATTCGGAACTGCTTCACCTCCCTTGAAGTTGCCCGAGCATCTAGCCACCGAGCTCTCACGCAGATTAAGGGTAGGGATGTGGTGCTATAAAACACTACTGGGCGGAATCCTAGAAAGATGGTGGCTGCTCTCAAATGATTCCCCGACATAACGAAACACAATAAATAGCCAAAGACATATATAAATAGGTTGTTTACGGGACTGGCTGTCTAGTTTGACTCAGTTTCCGAGTCCGTTTTCGGTGTAAATCTAATAAGAGTGGACCCCCTTACTACATTTGTACCGAGAACGGATCTTATTATAGCAGATAAAACAAATATCAGCATAATAAAAAATGGCTGAAGACATGTCACGATATAGTGGCCGCCGCCTCTGTAAGCCACGCCCCTACATGGTTTGCAAGGTTGGAAGTCTCAGGGAGACTGCATTCTTGGTGTATGGTTGTTGTGCAGAAAATAGACTAATAGTAAAGATTTGTAAAACCTCACTTCCATCTTATGCAAAAGCATGACACCATCAATCTACGTTTTGGACACAGGCAATGCAATGGACTTCATGTCTTAATCATCTACAAACGTTCCGACCTAGCTTACAAATTGTATGTATTCCCATGCATCCTGTGTTAATTATTTTCAATTCCTGCCATGTGCCGCGTTGCCGCAAAAGTGTGTGGAGACCTTTAGTGTGTTTATTTTCTAAACAAAATCTGTGAATTCCATATATTTCTGTACTGAACATATGTAGTTCTTTTGAAATCGTTTAAGAGCGGCCACCACCAATTAGGATTGCACCCACCACTGCCTCCATCCTCCCTCAAAAAGGATTTGATTTCCTTAGGAGCCGTTCACATCTGAGCAGCATCGCTGCGCGACGGGGCGAAATATCTATATCGATAAGGCAGAGCGAATAATCGATTTTGGAGCTTATCGTTACGTCGCGTTGAGCCGCTACGGAAAATGAAACATCACCTTAGGATGTGCTTGAGAAATGAGGAGACAAGATCACACTTCATCTGTTTGATCAGGATTCTGTCTCAACAGTAGACCGGAACGGCTTAAGTGTTGTATATGGGCAGAACCGCCTCTCCCTGGGAAGTAACAAACTGCAGGTATCTCGACCACAATACCACTCTGCGCAGAGTTAGGGGCGACGGGAATCGCGTGTTGGCGCCCTGTTGATTCACGTGCTCCGCAGCTGACGGGCGCGCGCGGGATGAGGGATCGGATCGCGGCTCAGCGTAGTGCACAGGTGGTGTAGTGGGGAAGCGCCCGGACTCGTGAGCGAGGGTCGGGGTTTGGGCCCCGCAGACTGCGTTTGCTTTGTACTTCTGCGAAATCCGTGTTTATCATATATGTGATCCACCTAGGGGTATTATGTTATAGAGCATGTTTACATATAACATATGCTTAAAACTGCAGATTAGCTAAAATGTTTACTTGGAAAGAACCGAGACAATTCTCCACAGCACCCACCTGCGAAGTAAAAAGCAAATCAATAACAAAATATCTAACGTTACATAACTACAGTTTCACACAAAGTAGGTTTACAAATAAGCAAGCGTTTACAGGCAAACAACGATACTGTATGTAATTTCTAACACCAGTGGTACTCACTAAAATAGTGCATAAAGCAATACGAGTGCTTGCAATATAAGCAACGAATGAAAGCCAAAGTTTCCTCGCAGCCTAATTCCTCACACGAACCAAGATCCTTGGAGAACAAGCATTGGATGGGACTCTCAAGAGGCCCTAGGTGCTCGCTGAGGTAGCCTTCCTTGTACAAAGCAAACTTTATCAGATTTTTGAAGGTAACATGAGATAGATTTCGGTGTACCAGCGAGACTACCAGTTAACGTATATCCTTATATACCAGCTCATCGTATCCAAAGCGGGTAAACTATATCGGTCCACATGGTGATGGAGAACTGCCTCGGTTCTTTAGAAGTAAACATTTTAGCAAATCTGTAGTTTGAAGCATATGTTATGCGTAAACATGCTCTATAACATACTATAATACCCCTAGGTGGATCACCTATATGATAAACACGGATTTTGCAAAAGTACAAAGCAAACGTAGTCTGCGGGGTCTAAACCCCGACCCCTCGTTCACGCTCACGAGTCCGGGCGCTTCCCCACTACGCCACCTGTGCACTGCACTGAGCCGCGATACGAGCCCTCATCCCGCGCGCGCTCGTCAGCTGCGTGAGTCAACATGGCGCCAACACGCGACTTCCGTCGTCCCTAAAGGCCCTCACAGAGTTCTGCGGCAGCCATAGGGCAGAGACGCAGAGCTCGCCGCCGGCGGCGTCCCTGCCCTATCCTTAACCATAGCAACGAGCGGCGTTGCCACAGAACTCTGTGGGGGCCTTAACTCTGCGTAGAGTTCTATTGGGGTCGAGATACCTGCAGTTTGTTACTTCTCAAGGAGAGGCGGTACTGCCCATGTACAACACTCGGGCCGTTTCGACCTATCGTTGAGATAGTATCCTGTGAGTCCATTTGCTGTGAGCCGCCACATCATAGTTTTGGGCCGCTCACCTACGTTGCTTTGCTCGGGACCATTCTTCCTGGTTTAAATTGTCATGGTTAGACCTCGATTGTGCCCCTAATACTGGAACGAATCCTTCCCTTGGCACTGAGGCTCGATTGTCAGTTAAAGGATACTTAACATCCGAAAATTCAGCATCAGGGTTGCATCATGCATGTCCTGCCGCTCGTGGCACTGACGTCTCCATAGCTTCCCTCACTTCTCCCTTATCACATAAATACTCTTCTGCAATGGATCTCAGTTCTGAAGGGATTTGCCCTGTGACAGAAAGTGGAATTATTAGGTTGGTGCATAAGTTCTCGGGGCAAGAAATATTTATTATCACAACATACGAACAACAATAGCAAATCATTTGAAGTAACCACCTTTCACATCAATTGTCTTTCGCCAACGTGCTGGTAAGTCATGGATGCCTTTTCTCCAAAACGTGGCCGGTTGTGATTCGAAAAATGTGAGCAGTGCCTCCATGATATCCTCTCGGTTCCTAAATTGCTGGCCGTCCAAATAGCGTTGAAGGCTTGAAAACAAATGATAATCAGAAGGAGCGAGATCTGGTGAGTAAGGTGGATGTGGAAGAACGGTCCATCCGTAGTCCGCCAACTCAGCCGCCGTCGGTCTAGCGTTGTCGTGTTGAAAATACACCTTCGTTTGCTCGCCTCGTGTGGTTTGAAGGTGGGCCCTCAACTTCCTCAGTTGGTTGCGGTAAACCTCTACCGTCACTGCTATCCCTTCGTCCAGCAGCTCCCAGTATTCTACGCCAAGAACGCTCCACCAAATGCATAGCATCACCTTTTTCACGTGAAGGTTGGGTTTCGGAACGTCCTCTGCCTCTCCAGTTGCGTCAACCCACTGTGCACGCCGATGATAATTAGAGTAGAGTATCCACTACTCATCCCCGGTGACTAGGTTGTCCAGCCATCCGTGGGTACGTCTGAGGGTAAGGAGAGACAGAGCGACATCGGCTCTGCGATCTATCTCATGTTGTGTCAGGTAGTGAAGTACCCAGCGACCCAATTTTTGCACCTTGCCAATAGACTTCAATCCTCGAACGACTGTTGAGTGACTAATACCAAGAGGAGTGCTTGATAGTTCGCGAGTGGTTTGGTATGGGTCCGCTTCCACTCCACTTCGGAGGCCATCCAAATCCAATGTCATCGGGCGCCCTTCTCGTTCATTATCTTTAACGGAGAATTCACCAACTGCAAACTTCGAGAACCACTGGTACACAGTACTTCGAGCAGGTACACTCTCGTTGTAAACATCCTTCAGGCGACGATACGATTCGCTATCATTGAGGCCAGATTGATGCAGGAATAACATGACGTGCCGAATATGCGTCTCAGTTGGGATGAATTGCTTAGCCATAATAGCTGACGTTAACAACGCAGAAGTGAATGTTAGGAACAGTTTTGTGGCCCTCTCTTTTCTCTATCGATCGATCATTTACGTGTTGATACATGTGAAAAATTTGGCGGGAAAATGCGCTTTCAATTCAGGAGGGATCAAATGTCCGAGGACTTATGCACCAACCTAATAATTACTCAGACAAATCTGTGGAGCGACCGCCGGCCGATCCGCCCACTTTTCGATTTGGCGGACAAACGGGGGAACTCCGGCAGGGACGTGTCCCCAGCCTTTGGCCGGCCATCGGCGCGCATCGATGCGAAATGTGGACCGCCGGGCGGTCCGCCCACTTATGGGCTTGCTGGACAAAGGGGGGGGGGACTCCGGCGGGAGGGGGGGGGGGGGTCGGTCCCGGTAGGATTCAGGAAAGCGGCTACAGCGGGATCGCTGGGGTCGACCGCCGGTCGATGCCCTGGGCGGGCAAAAGGCGGACTTCCGGCCACCGGCTGGCGGTTCACAACGCTCGCCGGCGCCCAAATCGATCGGCCGCACGCGCGTCGCGGCGCGCGAGGCGTCGCCGCCTGGGGTCGACTGGGGGACGGAACTTTTACTCACTTTTGGCCGCGCCGGCCGCCGCGCGCACGCCGCGTGCGCGACGTCGCCAGCCATTCGCTGGCGGTGCGCACGAGATTTACTCACGCGAGTACCAGTGGGCTTCTTGCTGCCTAGTATTGCATGAACTTGCGAACGGAAACTCGCTACTGCGAATTTTTGCTGTTACTAACAGCAAACTAACTAACACTAACAACTGACTATTATTGTAGCTTCCATTGCGATAAGGTCCTTACTATTAGTAGGAAGTCGGTCATAGTAGTATATCTGATAGTCTAAGACCATTAGTAGATTATTTGTACCATTTTCAAGTCAAATTTGACACTTCTCACGTCAAATTGGGAATTATTCTAAACAAGCGTGATGCTTTTGAAATCAAAGTGGACGTCTTCCAAATCAAAGCGACAGTCTTTCGTCAAACTAGAGGATTTCCAAGGAAAGCAGAATAATTGTTTGTTCAAGGAAATTTTGGTATAATTTTTTTGAAATTGCTAGTTGACATGCCCGAATGAGCGTAATAATTTTCTTAGACATTTTTATATTTTGAGAAAAAAATTAATTTAGAAATTTAATTTTGTTTCAAAGCGCAATAAGGCTGCGGTTATTTAGTACATTAAAAAGGGATCGCGCCACTTTTTTCGATTAACTCGTCGCGTTTTTTATTTGATTGATAGTATGAGTGACGCTTACATGAAGCTTCAAGATGAAGATATGTGTGTTCTCTGCAATTGTTTTTGTTGTGTATTGCAGGTGTGAAATTGCAGGCAAACCAAAATTTTGCTATCAATCAACCAAACATCGCGACATCTTAAACGAGGGTATGGCGTAACATTTTTTTATGGCACAAAAATGGCCGCCTTTCTGCTCTTTAGAACAAGCTTTAAACCATTATTCTTCCTCAAAAAATTAGAATTTTATAAAATTTCAAGCAATGTCTTCACTTATTGACTAGGTTAATTAAATATTTGAAGAACCATTCTAAAAGTTTTCCTTGAAAAAATCATTCTAACCTTTTTGTAGAGTGTCAATTTGGAAGAAGATCGTTTTGATTTGGAAGATGTTCAGCTTGATTTCAAAAGCGTTAGACCTGTTTAGAAGAGTGTCCAATTTGGCGTGATAATTGTGTGTATAGACTGCAATATGGTTCAACAGTAGACAATCAGCAAGGGCGGGACGACGATTGGCAATTTGCCAGCCGTCGATAATCGGTGCAGGACCCACACGCACGGAGCTAACAAGCCGTACGCGTTTTCGTCGCGCCATCGCGGGCTTGCCGCGGACGGCGGCGTCGCGCCCGAGGCGCGCGGCGGAAAATGAGTAAAAGTTCCCGCACCCGGGTCGACTGCCGGTCGATGCTCTGAGCGGCCAAACGGCGGAGCTCCGGTGGGTGGCTGGCGGTCCACAACGCTCGCCGGCGCCCAAATCGATCGGCCGCACGCGCGTCGCGGCGCGCGAGGCGGCGTGCGCGTGATTCAATTGTTTGAGCGCCACCGAGCGGTCGGCGCTCACAGTGGGCCTCCGTCCGGGACCCCTTCGTTTTTTTTTGTGGCACAGGCTCTTAAGAGCTCAGCAAACCGAAGAGATCTTCGGTTTGCTGAGCTCGTCGTCTTTTGAATGTGCCTGGGTGCGATGAGAAGAAGCTGCTAAGGCGCAAATAGGGTCGGAGGGAGGGAGGGGGGGGGGCTTACCCCATACTCAGTGCCGTTGGTTTTACGTTTTGGAGAGAATCACGTGTATGTGAAGTTAAATCGGAATGGCCTACCTCAGTTCACCGCAGGAGTAGAACACACCATTGCTGCAAAAAAAATTAAAATGGTTGCAGCCCTGTCCTACAAGGTGACCCAACTTGTTCTCATCGAACCAAAGTCCCTGAATGTTCAGCTCGATTTTAATTGCTACCAGTCGTCTTGTTTTAGAACGTTCGGCTCGATTTTAATTGATATCAACCGTCTTGTTTTAGAATGTTCAGAGTGTTTTAGAATGATGAGAATACGGCGTCCCAATCGTAACGACCGGATCAGTTTGACGAACTCATGAGAATAGCTTGCTTGGACGGGGGGGGGGGGGGGGGGAGCATTAAGTCCGACTGACCTGGCATGTCCTAATCATAAAGAATACTAAACTCAGCGAGATCGCGCAGTGTATTCGACTAGCTCGCCGCGATATTTTATTCGATTGAGAGCAAGGAGTTTTTCTGCGTGAAGTATCACTTGTAAACGGGACAAGAAAAACTTATAAGAAGACATATTCTCACTTCGTTGTTTCAAGCAAACAGCGTGTACTCACAAGCTGTTGTTCTAGGACAAGGCGATGCTGGTTTCACTACACCACCTCTAGCTGTTCGCTCACTACTTGTGCGTGAATTTGCGTGTGGCAGGTGCAGTTGCGTCGTCTACCTTTTTTTCACGCCTTATCACATGTCGAGTTGTTATTGTTTTCCACTGCTTCCTTGCCTCTCCACGCCCATCAGTTCATCTTGCGGATCCTAATCTTCTTGTTCTTCCACTACTTCCAGCTGTTCGCCTTCGCCTCATCGGGGCGCGTCATTGTCTGATGAAACTGTTATATCTCAGTCCCCTCAGGGTTAGCGGCACCTGAGGAAACTGGATATAAGCCGTTCCTTTCCCTATCCATTTATTCTAGCCTTCAAATACATAGCAAAATAAGGGATACATAGTTTATTAATTATAAAGGACGCGGCATAGGAGGAGAATGGGAAAGGAAGGTGGACGAACCCCAATCCCAGAGAAACCCAAGAAGGGAAGGCAGGCCAAGTGGCCAGGGCGGTGGTGTGTCTCCCTCTCTATGTGTGTTCCGTGGGCGGTGTTTTCTATCCGGCCTCGCGCGGGTGGTCCGATAACAGATGGAGCTTATCGGCAGATGTCTAATCCGCTTGACCTTGGGCCACCGTTGTATTCCCTACGATATCGCGCTATACACATCACGGCTGTTGGGTCAGACTGACAAGGCGCGGTGAAGATCAGAACGGATTCTATCCCTTCATCCCTTAATCCAACTATACCTTCCTTACACCCCTTACAAAACTAATACTGTGCGCCCGGTCACAAAATGCGCTTGAAACTGGAGTTATGCAGCTATAGTGTATGTTAAGTCCAGCAGAGCCGATTCAGCCACCTAGGAGGACCCACAAATCACAGTCTTTCGTTGTCGTTGTGCTTTTTATCTCTTTTACAGTCATCTGGAATGTGGTATTTAGAACAGGAATTCTATAGTTAAAGTGTGTGGTGAGTTTCGCGGCGTTAAAGAACGATTCCATTAGATACATTTATTGGGTGTTATTATTGTATATTACATATAGAGGAGTGCCTATTAGTGTAGCTAGTTATGGTGAGACTTGGTAGAAGGTGCAAAGTGTAGGATTTGAAGTGCACCGAGAGATCATAATGGAAATACATTGTTTATCACTAGTTGAACGTTCGACTCCGCCGACAAGACTTCGGTCAAAAAAATATTAGAAACTTCGTCTAGGGGGGGGGGGGTTATTTGGGATGCTGATCACGAATCTGATATCCGTTTTGCACGATTCGGCGGGGTAGAGATACCCACGATGAAGTCTGTGTCTCCGACCCTTCCGTTTATCTCTACCTGACTCTTATCTTATCACGACCTCTTATACCCCGCATACCCACAGGTTTAATTGTTGATGAATCCAGCCCGAGCACCCCAAATAACCCCCTCGACAAGGTTTCAGCGAAAAAAATGTCGACTGAAGTTTTGTCGCTGGAGACGTAACTTTTAACTATTGCCATACACACTATTTGGAAGGCGATAACTTTGCTCATTGTGAAGGTACCGAAGAAGTTGAGCGCTCAAATGAATCTTAAGGAAATGGAAATTTTCTGACATATGAGCGGTGGGGAATACGCCATGCACCCGTGTGATATTTTGCATTTGCCATAATTTCTTCATAAAGTGGCGTTTCGATTGATTGAAATTTAACTTAGTTTCGACAAGATTAATACTTTAAGACACTATTGCGTATGAAAAATGCAGGGTATCTTAACAAATAGGTACTATTTGAAAGGTGCTAACATTGCTGCTAGTGAAGCTTTTGAAGATGTTCTGTTCTGAGACTCATATCAAAGCAGAGGATAAAGAGATTTCTGTGGTGTGTAAGTAGTCAAGATTGCTCTTGACTACTTACAATCTCAATCTCAATTGATTGTGCATGGCTAAATGTTGTCACAACCTTGTTACTACTTAGCTACATTAATCTGTGCTGTGCCTCTTTCAAAATCGCTGCATAACTCCAGCTTCGAGCGCATTTTGTGACCAGACGGGTAGTATTAGTTTCATAACGCGCCCCGATGAGAATCGCGGTTCAGACCTCTGATTTCCAAACGACAGGCAAAGATGAGGGAAAGTGTGTATCGATGCCCTATAGCTTAATTTGTGGGATCAGGACACCTCGTTTCTCATTTTAACCACCTCCGACGTCACATCCTGGTCTCTTTTGAAAGTGTAAGCAGGATGGTTTTTCCCCTTGGTCCATGTATTAGAAATAGAAACAGACTATGAGAGCCTGTAGTGCAGCCCGTATTGTGCGCAGTGCTGCTTCATGCACTTCGTACTTGTGTAACACTGGGGTTGAACATTTATACATCACCGTGCGTGATGGAAAACGAGACGACGCAACTGCACCAGGTCTAATAGATGGCACACAAAGCCCATCTCCAGCTTCTTCACTTCTTCTTACCTTCTCTAAGTAGTTGACCTGTTTCCTGAGTAGTGGTTTTCACCACTAGATCCGCTACCAATGTTCCATGTGGCATTCAAGAAGTCGTTTGTCGTTTTCGCGTTGTCATTTTCGCGTCGTCGTTTTCGCAGTGTGATGGATAATGAAGTAAGGGGAATAAGTGGGCTGGTGCCCGCTCTGAGATTGCACGTGGTCGTGAAACGCTCACATAAGACACGATTTCTGTGCTCTCCTCCGCTGACAGGGAGGAAAGAACAGAAACCGTGGCTTATGTGAGCGTCACTTGTCTTTGGAATTCGACTTCCCAATCGGGAAAATAGGTATGGAAGTAGGTTTTAGTAGGTTTTATCAGAAGAAAATGGACCTAGATGATTTGAGATGCGGCATTTTACAGAAATCTCTCCACGATCACATTACCCCTGGTAGTCAGCAGAGCCGACCACTTCCTAACCAAAATCCTGTTAGGAAGTCGAATTCTGGAGACAATTGCTGTGTGATTTTTTGAAATATAGAGAAATGGACTAAGGTTTCTTTCAAATAGTAGTACGATGCCAATTTGTTAGCGTTAAAAGAAGATACTGCGCCATGCCCTCAATCATGACGTCGCTATTTTATTCGATTGATACCTTCTTAAACTCTCACCACTTAACACTTCAGTATTGGTGACGTGAATAGGTCCCCCGCGACCACACCGAAGAGAAAAAAGAACTATCAGAGAGATAAACGGTAGAAGTTGTTTCCTTGCTGCCAGTGGAGCCTTGATAGGATGAATCCCTTTTTCGTTTATTGCTTCCAGCATCTCTCTCCACTGTCTTCCCTCCTAAGAGATCACGTGTAATCGGAATAAGGGAGGAACGCTGGCCATAACGACGACGATTACCAGCCCAACTATACTACCCTTGGCGCTGGCATAGGTTGGTATTCGGCAAACTCCGGTCTCATAGACGGCGAAAACGACCGTTGTACCTTTTCGTTGCAGAGGAGCCGTCTAACTCGCCCTGGTATCTTGAAAATAGTCAGGGAAGCTCTTCAGTTGAAGATGCAAATAGCCAGGGAAGCTCTTCAGTTGGAGATGCAAATAGCCCGGGAAGCCATGCAGTTGAAGTTGAAGACAGCCACTTACGCAGCTACCACGTCAAACCAGACGGTACGCTTGTCCCGTCAAAAGTGAGGAGAACTAATTCTTGTCTATTGCAAACAAGCGATGCACTCCTCATCCACGATTCTTTTCAGAAGCGCAAGCGGCTCGTGTTGCACAGCACCGAAAACATCACAAGTGAATAAAATGGCCGACACTAACAATGAACCTCCCACGACAAAAAATCACCGACACTAACAATGAACCACTCACGACAATCCTCCTTAGTTACTTGTAGGGGTCACATCTCAACGATGTCGCGACGAAGAAAGATTTCGAGAATTATCACTCCCATATTAAAGTAGCCAATCTTACTTAACCGTCGCTGTCCAGAGGGTAGCAGTTTTTATTTACGTAGAAACAAGGGCACGTCTATCAAAAAACCCCTGAAGTTTCGACCACGAGAGCTCAATTCAATTCGTCTACACATTACACATCGCTGAGATGCGGCTTCTCAATGCTTAGAGATTTGTTTTTCTGATTGCTGAAAGTATCATGATTTTGAGATCTGTTCCTCCTCCATTGTTTGTTTCAGCTGAAGATGATATGATTCGATCTCCAGTTGCTGTTATTTGATCACCAGTTGTTGTTGTATTTTAGATGTTCAATTATCCCTGTGAAGCCTGTGTTGATTTGTTTGTTTTTCTATAGTGAAGACAATAAAACGCTCTAGTTAAGATCTCTTAAGCACAAACAGTAAAAAGGTGCGAAAACTGAAAAGGGACACCATCCTTGACTCATATTAAAAGTCCGGATCTCAGGATGACTCAGATAAGGGCATTTCCACCAGGCCAGAATTTCGTTGAAAGGGACGAAATCTGAAAAGGGACACCATCCGTGAATTATTTTAAAAGTCCGGGTCTCAGAATGATTCAGATAAGGACACTTTCACCAGGCCACATTTTCGTTGAAGGGGACGAAAAGTTCACCGTCGTCCATAACTCGGGTCTATAACTGAAACGTGTGACGCTATGGGCCGCTGGTCAGCAGTGAGAGGAGGCCGTACTGGTCACCAGCTGCAACGATGGTCACAGCACACATCGGATCCGACGCCGATGACGGATAATTCGAATCCGTGATTTTCTACAAACCCACGGTAAAGGGCCCAGCGGGATAACGACATTTTTCAAGTCCCGATCTTGGGGCGATTCGGGCAGGTGTGGTTTCAGCAGACTATTTTCTAACGATTCCGATGACTGATTTTAATCGGAAAATCATATCTCATTCGGATATCCTTTAGACGATCCAAAAGTCATCGGAATCGTTCGAAAATAGCCTGCTGAAACCACCCCTGCCCGAACCGCCCCAAGATCGGGACTTGAAAAATGTCGTTATCCCGCTGGGCCCTTTACCGGGGGTTTGTAGAAAATCACGGATCCGATTTATCCGTCATCGGCGTCGGATCCGATGTGTGCTGTGCACTGACCATCGTTGCAGCTGGTGACCAGTACGGCCTCCTCTCACTGCTGACCAGCGGTCCATAACGTCGCACGTTTCAGTTTTTTTGGACTCGAGTTATGGACGACGGTGCAAACCGGCGGTCCATAACTCGGGTCGGTAAAATTCCGGTAAAATTTCTGATGTTATGGTCCGCTGGCCAAAACCGGTGGACCGCTGATCATATTCCTCCTCGAGGAGGAATGGCTCCTCCTCCGCCTTGGTCATGAACCGCTGCTCATGTTCCGGTGGACCGCAGCCCGAACTGCTTGTGAACCGATGAAGAACCGCCGGACCTCTGGCTCTTTAGGTAACCGTCTCCGCCCACGTTTGGATATGGACGTCGAGCGGGCTATCAGAATCTCGTCTTTTCGCCGGCGTTCGCTCCACAGATTTGTCTTAGTAGTCACAGCAGTGAGTAGTTAATTTTACTTTCTCATTGCACCATGCATGTCACAGTACCAAGTGCAAAAATCAAGACACTGCAAGAGAAATCGACTAGTAGATTTTTATCGCCTTGGAGTGGAGATACACTTTCGTATCACCTCTCTCTACAATGTTTGAATTTTTTGTTGATCATTTTCTTTAGGTATATTTTCTTTAAGAAAGAGCTTTAGTTTAGCTGTTTCTTTCTTTATTGCATCTTTTTGAATAGTTGTATGGTGATGTGTTTCAAAAGGAATTTGCTTACTTTTAAGAGCAATAAATACTTAATAAGTAAAACTAAAACTCCTGTGAAACGATGTACAACTACAAAATCATCCGTCGTTATTTATGATCGAAGCAGCATCCGATATCGGGCGCGGACTATTGAAATAACCGCCCGTTCCTCTCACTTTCTTAAAGCATGCGGGTCTTCGAGCGAATTCGTTGCTCGAATTCGCGAAATCGTCATATTTTGCGACAGCCAGTGCATCCTCGTAGGTCGTTGTGGCGACACACACCGCCTTTCTTCTAGTGCTGAAGCACCGCGACAAACAGAAACTGGTACATCTTGCCTTTACGGACAGGCCTTGAAGCTCGTCGCTCGAAAAGCTCGAAAACCAAAGCCGCAATTTTTTGAGCACTGCTGCGTAAAAATACATATTTGTGGGTAATCCACAGATTTCTATAAATGCCGCATTGTGATTAAAAAAACGTTGCAGTCGCAGGCAATTAAAGGCAATCCGGGAGGATTGAATATTTTTATTCAGTTTGTTTTGGAATACGTTTTGCTGTGAATAGTAGTTTTCTTCAATGTTTTCACAAGTTAGTATCAGTTCACTTTGACGCTTAGAAGTCATCGAACATCGAATAGTCCTTGGCATGGCTCTTCCTATCTACCGGCTTCAACTCGTCTTCATCGTCTATATCTGACGCTATTTTAAGCTCCATTGCACTCGACTGGAACAAAGAATTTTTACTTTCCTAGTCGGCAGCGTGTAGCCTGTAACTTAGTCCACCCTAGACACACCACTGCTGTTTATGCTTGTAGCAGCGTGGAGGATAAAGGATGATGCTCGGTGTTAACACGTTGGCGACGATGTCGCTCAGTGGTGCGCGACGGTATATTATTTCAACAAGAATGACATTCGGCCCATCCAAACTTCGTCCAGAGGTGTTACTCAGGATGCTGAACATGATGCAGATGTCCTTTTGGACGATTACGTCCGGTCCTTCTTAATCGATAATCTTGAAAGAATCACGGACTTTACCCAAATTCTGTGTAAGAGCTATTTGAGAAGCTGGAAACAGGTCTAACCTCTGCTTTTTAGGAATGCGTTCAGTTTAAGGATCGAACACTGTTTTATTTGCGTAAACGTGTTCCAAGCTAAGCAAGACCACGCCATCCTTCTTAACAGGGGTGCACACAGTTGGGCGTTAAATATTTTTAACGAAATTTTTTAACGGAAAATTTTCGTTAAATTTCCGGTAAATCGTTAAATTTCGTTAAAAAACACAATTAGCTGTAAACCATTTTTTCAAATGAAAAAATCAAGGAGAAACCTATGGCTTTCAACTTCAAGAGTTCAGCAGCTAAGTTCTAGGAACGTAGTGCAACACTGCAACTAAATAAACAATTTAACATAGAAAAATAAACAGCTTTCAACAACAAATTATCTATAGGGCTTGAAATAAAAACTGCTGAGAAATTATCACTGAAGATGACCACCGACAACGCATCTTAAAATGCGAGATCAGGCAGAACCCGGAGTCCCTTGTGTGGCTGTTCTACGAGCATGTACATACAATCTCGGGGCGGGCCCAGCCCATTAGGTACAGAAAGAACTAATAAAAAATACAATTGAAAGCCTATCAGTGGGATGTTAACACGTTGTCGAACGCACGATTTTTGAGAGCCTGGTGCGCGGGACCAATCCATTGCAACGTCGGGACCGTGACACGACATCATGTCACAAGGTCCCACGCTGCCGCAAGGTGTTGCACGTCGTCAATGTTGATAACGTTCAGGAAAAGTAGCTCTCCAAAATTTTGTTGTTGGTGTTTTTCAAAAATCATTTAAAATAAGCCCAACGGCCGAAAACGTCGTCTCCGCCTCAACTGTTCCAGGTGGCGAACAAAAGTATTCTGGGATAAGCAACGCCAGGTGCTAGGTGCTCGTAAGATATGCCTATCCTGCAACGCCAGGATAGGCATATCTTACGAGGAGATTCGACAAGCATCTTTGTGGATTCGTTGACGTGCTTGTGGGTTCGAAGAGGAAATTTCTAGCTCCAAAATGCATTAGAGGGTACGGATGAAGGACAGCGTTATTCAGTCTCTTTTGGGAAGCACCACGCATTCCGCTTTTATGGGATATCGTGGAGGCAATTTGAATGCGTGTTTGGCCGTACACATGCCTAGCGGTGGCTAGCCAATGAAGAATTCAGCGCTTTATCCCTCCCAGACAAGTATGGTGCTAATTCTACCAATTCTCCAACATCGGAGGGATGGAGGGCTTGGTATGCTCGAGCGGAAAATCCGAACCGGGAAAATGATATCAGATACACGCGCCAGCAAGCACCTCTTCTGATTGCGCTGCACGCGCCCACAAAATGCATTATTTCCGAAAATTCAAAATAAATCCATGGAGACATATAATATTCTTGCCGACTTCATTGTTTTTTTTTTCAAGAACAGTCCTAATCGGGAGGATGAGACCTGAAAAATTAGTGAAGATTGAGGGCGAATGTGGGAAACTCATTGAGAAAAACGTCCGTTAAAAATTCCGTTAAATTTCTAAAAATTTCCGTTAAGTCGTTAAGCCAGATTTTAACGAAAAATGCCGTTAATTCGTTAAATTCGTTAAATCGTTAACCGTTAAATGTGCACCCCTGCTTCTTAACGTGCCATTTTTTAAAAAGAACTGTAAAGCCTCTATCTTTGAGGCAATTTCTTTACTAAGGTCGATCTAGCGCTGTTGAGTCTAGTCATTTTAGGTCAAAATGCGAACAGTACATGGAAAAAACCAGAAATCTCTTGCACCATAACAAGGCAATCAAGACTATTAAATTTCCTTGTGGTTGTATGGAGCCTAGTTAATGACCACGACTAATTTCAGGATTGCCAGGATTTCGGCCCTCCTCCGGTGTGCAACATGATCAAGGATAAGGACAACTGCAACAGCCCCTACTTCGCAGCTCAGGCAAACATGTGCAAAAAGACATGTGGATTATATTGACCGGCACTAGAAATTGCCTCAAATGAACGAGTTCTCTTTTTAAGCTGACACACAATGTTTCTCAATGAGGTCAATTTCATGAAGTCTTTAGCCTAATAGGTTTCATACTGACATCAGCGGTCGGCTGTTCCCTAATCTCGGATCACTGATTTTCTCCTTAGAAGCTTCCTTTAAGTCCACAATGAACCCAGAAATTCTATCTATAGCTGCGTTCTTCCACAAGGCAGAATGGCAGTCGCCAAGGTATGTGATGGTAGGTATACGCTGAAGAGCGTTACCCATATCTATCGCAACATACCCTCGCTAGTTGGCCGAAATTTCACAAACCTAACTGTTGGCCACATCGGACCCATTCCTCCCGTCTCCTTTACAACACTATGTAAGGCTACTTTTCGCATCCTGGCGTAATTGACTGAATTGTGAAAAGCGAATGTGAGGCTCGTGATCAGCACCTCAAACAACCTCTCAAAGTTTGGACGAAGTTCGGCAAAATCGGTGATCCTGATACGACCACCCTAGTTACCAACGTGGGGAAGAGGATTATCCGCCATAACTGTGGACACAAACATTAGCATCGTGTTTGGCATCCCAAATTTATCCTCAGGCGAAGTTTGGGTCACGATATGTCGTGTCACGTTTGTGCGGCGCCCTTCCTCCCACTCGCCAGACTCGCGAAAATCGCTCTCGTCGTCAACGTGTTAACCAACTCTTCTGTGACTCTTCACCACGTACTGCACTGCACAGGACCTAGTAAGGGCGTCTGGAATGCGAATTTGATCAAAACAGTCGCATGCGGTGGCCAGGTCGCATGCGGTAGACAAGTCAGCGCTTAATCCCCCATTTGCGCGTCACATCAGAGACACTAAAGAGATAGTAGACCTGGGGCCGGATTAAGAAGAGGAACATAGAAGAAAAGTAGGAGAGCTCGAGCACCCTCTCACTCAAGGTTCACCTGGCCGGTATGCCATCCTCTCCTCTCTTCGACGGACACTCTTTGTACATAATAATCCTGAACAGCGTTGGCGAGAGCTGAAATCACTGATAGCGCGGCTTATCAAGCGATATGGTGAAGCATTTCGCTGCGCTATCAGTGATTTCGGCTGTATATTCTTTGTTAAATTGATGTAAATCGTTGCAGAATCGGGCCTCTGGAGGAACAGAATTTGAACCCTTTGGGTGCAGGCTAAGAGCAGGCGCTTCTCCCGTTATCCTCGTACATCTCTTCACTTCATAGCATTGTTCCAAGCTGCAGGCAGGCATTCGTAAACGCACGAAGGTCTTCCAAGGATCTTTCGCCACCCTTCGTCTAACTCGCATACGCAGCTGAAATAATATGAAGAGAAACTAAATTTAATGCTATTCTTTCTGTAGAGCACAAGTTCAAGATAAAGGAGCAGGACGAGGTTCGGGCCCTGACAGTCAGATCCATTCGCAGTCTACGAGAAGTCCAATCCCAGTCAAATGAAGCCGCGATCAGCCCGTAGTCGGCCATAACCCCACCGTTTAAGGGGCTGATGAAAGCCCTAATCGCCTTTTCCGCTGCCAATCAGACGTGCAGAAACTTACTGCTACACGAATGTTCTTCGCTTTTTCGGACACATCTATCGTCTTCACTGTCGGATCAGCTGATTTTTCTGAAAATGGAAGGAAGTGCAGGTCGTCTTGTGGTGTTCTCTAAAAAACCAAGTTCCACACGAATTCTTGGCTTTCGTCATACGCACGTCGTGCTCCGTACACGCTCTTCGGTTTCAGCCGTCGGAACACCATTCGATGCATATTCGCCGCTTCCTAAAGCGACAGCTGTAATCTGACGCGATTCTCTGCGCAGCTGCCGAGACCTCCTCACCTTCCCAATGAGAACAGCATCCGGCCCCATTTCCACATCCGATTCTTGCGGAAGCTGAAATGAGCAAACTGTTGTTTCCATAGGTTTCCCAAAAACCCTTGGTGCGTTTGACTGTTTCGAAAATTGCTACCGTTTAGCAAGACCCTCTCGTCAATAAAGGGAGCGAATTCAGGCTCCTATAAATTCCCTCGACTCTCACAACAGTGACGATCGAGTTTTTCTCGCCCTTCTCTGTCAAGTGCAACACTGTACTGTTTCTCGAAAAGCACGCTGTCTTTCCTGAATTGTCTGTTCATCGGAAATGTGAACACCTTGGAAGGAGCTAGTGCCCCTCCCTATGTCGCATTGCGCCCGACTACAATTTGTCATTGGCAAAACGGAAAGAGATCCAGTAACCACAGATGCACTGCAGAATTTCGATGCTGCAAGCACTTGCCCTTTAAAGCCTTTAAAGGTTGCTAATCTGAGGGGCTCCCAATCCTCGCAAACTCACCATAAGTTTGAAGAGCATGTTGTACATGAAAAGCGCTTCCTTCGAAATCGGCCGCTCGATGACAACGGTGAACTTGCTATTTCTAAAAGTTACCTGTCAGAGCTAGTCCAATTTTCACAACTACCTCGCTCAAACCATTATACACTTCTGCTCATTGCTCTACCGAAAAAGAAAACAAACTTGGGTTTACCATGAGAGAAATTACGAAGCGCTTACCGAAACAGGTACGTCACCAACTTTGCTAGGTGGTGAGTAAAGGAGTTATGCGTTGTGGTTAGACTGTCGAATCTAACCGCAATGTCCAAAGATATCACAGTATGTAGTAAACATTAGGTCGAGGAATAAGTTCGTTGCGTTTTCCTTGAAGAGTTTTATTCAAACGATTTTCTTTTTGTCTTACAAAATATTTGTATTCATTTGGAAGTAGTTATTGTGCTCTACAGAGATTTTTTATTCGTTTTCGGAATGACTTCGTTTGTGGATATTTCTAGGCGTAGAAATTGAATGCCCTGCAGACAAAAATCAGCGTTTACGGCACTTGCTCTTCTTCGCCCAATCCTTTATTTGCTTCATGTTAATGTATCAAGTCATCCTATCTAGTGGGGATAGTTAAACACTGTTTTTTGATCGCAGTTCATTTTGTCGGCTAATTCACGACTTGTTCGGCGACTGTTCTCTTCCAAAAGTGCGGCGAGATGCTCTTCATCGAATTCGAAGGTCTTCCACTACGTGGGCTGTGGTCGTGGTCGTTCTTAAACTTCGCAAATCACTTTCAGACTCGCCTATGACTCCTTCTCGGCACACCTCGCAAATATCCTCGCTGCTTTGGCTGCTTTTTGGCCATGATGAAATGTGGAGAAGAGCAGGTCTCCAAAATGGTTTTCGCTCCTAGGTATTGCATGTCAAGCATAAAACGTAACAAAGAACTAATCTAAAAAAGAGATGTAGCGCAGTCGTGGGAGGTGCGGGCTGCTGCGTGCACCTGTTACCTGGTTCCTGGTCCAGACTTTCCGTCCCCCTTACATCCCGCCAGGGTCGGTGAATTGTTACCAGATTTGTCTGGAAAGGATAAGGCGCTGACATGAGCGTTGGCTAACCACCATAAGTGATTGCGTAGGCCAAATACGCATTCAATTTAATCTAAAAAGCCTTAGGTCTTTATTCTAAAAAACGAACGAAACGGTTCTGTAGAGCAGAAAAAGTACTTTCCAAGAAATAAAAACAGTTAGCCCAACAAAAAGCAAATCACTTAATAAAACTCTCCGAGGAAAACGCTATGAACTTATTCCTCAACCTAATAATATTCAACCCAAGCAGATTATTCCTTAAAAACCGCGCGAGAAGGCGATGACGTTCTGCTGTACTCGTTAGAACGGCTTAATGAACGAATGACAGCTACAATACCGGCCTTATCTTTTGGTCTTTGGGCGGAAAAAGCGAAAAAAACCGCCTTTTCCGCCGCTTTTCTGTAGCGCTCTTCAAATTGAGCGCATTGCAAATTGAATGACATATTCGTGATCAGCACCGAGCTCTCTTCCCGATGAGCTGAAAATCGCATAGCGAGCGTCTGAAATGTAGTTCAGTGACCTACATAATTTCTGCCCAGCGCGGCTGACCCCTGTGCTCGCGGGAGATAATTACACCCACAGCTCCCAAGTGGCTAATGAAGGAAGAGATTCGGCCCTTTTAAGCCTAGTTTCTGCATTATATACATAGTCACACATAGTTCTCTGGATTCCCTAGTATTTCACCATCACAATGATCTACTTCCTTAAAGGATCCGACAATTTAAGTGTTGTTATTTTCAGAAAATGCCTCCGCTTTGGAGAACTATAATTTCGTCATATCAAGATTGTATGTGCTTATACTCGTTTGTCACGTTGGAGGCGAGAGTGAAAATCAAGCTGCGAAGTTGGAACCTCCAAGGTTGAAATCGTTAGCGATTGTACGCTGCCAAAGTTGCCCATAATACACTTCTTCGTAGTTAGCCGTACACTTTTCGTATCATTAAAGTGGGCACAAAATGGTTTCTTTGAAGACAGGAACGTAGATATCTGGAGGCCTATGAAAACACCTTATAGTCTTCTACAGGTGGGATTTCGACTGGCCCGGAGGACATTTTGGCCACCCAGTTACAGAGCAAGCTCACCTCAAATGCTAACTGAGTGTCACTTTAAAAAATGTTTAAAAACTAAAAAAATTGTCTACGAGGCCATTCCCTAGTTAATTCTGAATCGAAGGATAGTTCGATTTCAAATTTACGTTCATTTGTACCGGTTTTTCACGAGTTAAATGTACCATAGCCCTGGTCGGGACCCAGATTAGTTCCGGAGCCAGTCCACTCTCCTGCCTCTGTGACCTCTCGCGCCATCTGAGAGCGCCGTAAATCGCCTAACTAGAGTTTTCACACTTCCGGTGCCGCGGCGCCATATTGATCCTTCCAAACGAGGGTGGAGTAGAATAGTACACCAAACAAGGTTTGGACAACTACGATCTCTCCCTTATACTTATACGCTTGTGTTTTTCACTTCGCATTTACGCTTTAACAATGTTTAGATGCGTGGCGCATCCCAGAAAGACTGCTCGAACTCGCTTCACTTTCACAACGCTCAGTCTACAAGCTGTCCCTCTTCCTCGATTGAAAGATTCGATTCTGTATGCATTGTTCACGGCGCACTCCAAAGGCCAGCTGGACAGCCTTAAAGCAACTCCTGAGTAAGGCGGTAGGAAACTTCTGGTAGAACTCCCCAAACGCTCAGTCCACAAGCTGTCCCTCCCCCCTCGATTGAAAGGTTCGATTCTGCATGCATTGTTCACGGCGCACTCCAAAGGCCAGCTGGACAGCCTTAAAGCAACTCCTGAGTAAGGCGGTAGGAAACTTCTGGTAGAACTCCCCAAACGCTCAGTCCACAAACTGTCCCTCCCCCCACGATTGAAAGGTTCGATTCTGTATGCATTGTTCACGGCGCACTCCAAAGGCCAGCTGGACAGCCTTAAAGCAACTCCTGAGTAAGGCGGTAGGAAACTTCTGGTAGAACTCCCCAAACGCTCAGTCCACAAACTGTCCCTCCCCCCTCGATTGTAAGGTTCGATTCCGTATGCAATGTTTGCGGCGCACTCCAAAGGCTCGCTGGACAGCCTTAAAGCAACTCCTGAGTAAGGCGGTAGGAAACTTCTGGTAGAACTCCCAAAACGCTCAGTCCACAAACTGTCCCTCCCCCTCGATTGTAAGGTTCGATTCTGTATGCAATGTTTGCGGCGCACTCCAAAGGCTCGCTGGACAGCCTTAAAGCAACTCCTGAGTAAGGCGGTAGGAAACTTCTGGTAGAACTCCCCAAACGCTCAGTCGACAAGCTGTCCCTCCCCCCTCGATTGAAAGGTTCGATTCTGCATGCATTGTTCACGGCGCACTCCAAAGGCCAGCTGGACAGCCTTAAAGCAACTCCTGAGTAAGGCGGTAGGAAACTTCTGGTAGAACTCCCCAAACGCTCAGTCCACAAGCTGTC